>CM051376.1:2361861-2961861 GCA_028015245.1 Cardamine occulta | reverse complement strand
AAATCATCAGATGTCTACGCATTGCGCCTATTCTTCCTCCTCCAGTCCCATGGCTTCTCTGGATTTGGAAAAGCCCACAAGCCAATACGCTTCTTCCTTGCCTCATTTTCCAACTGATTTCCGCATCAAAATAAAGAACGATCAATATTCGAAAAAAACTATGTCAAGACTTGTAAATTGTAAATTGTACCTGTGCAAGAGCCTCGCGTTTGTCATAAACTGAGTAATGCCAAGCCAAACCTTTCCTTAGCATTTCTTCCTACATAAAAGAAACCGAATTTAAACAAAGTTTTTAACATGAATGGAAGGATAAAAGAGTAATGCTTTTTATTACCTGTACAAAAGTACCATCATCGCAATGTAAATCCCCTAAGCATCGTTCATATTGATCAGTTCCATAACCTAACACTTTTAAACTTTTCCCTCCCACAATTTTTAGGAGTTCTTGCTGTGCCTCATAACCAAAGGGCATTTGAGACTCCGGTGCATCAATTCCCCTTCATTTTTAACACCATACAGATTCACAAACTAAGAATCCATGGGAGATTTAATTGAGCAATTCTTAGAAGGGAAAAAGTGATATTTTACCTTAATCGAATTCTGATTTTCTTGGCAAGCACATCTTCATTGTCAATGCTTATCACCCTGTAACCAGCATCAATGATGATATCGTGAAGACGGTCTGCCTCTTGGTAATTCTTCTCCTGGCGTGCTTCAGCTCTCTGAGCTGCTAGAACATTTACTTCACTTGGAACTGAAGATGACACAAATAGGTCTGAAGTACTAACATACACTGTAATGGTGTCTCCATCTGCCACAGCTTTCGGATTCACCTTCATTGACAATATACAAGCTTGATTAGCAACACTATCAATTCACAAAACGAGTTATTTTGGTTATTTCTAATTGAAATTGAAGTGATTCTAACCGGAAGGGTTTGAAACTCATAAAGAACCCCTTCAGGCCAAGACGCAGGAGCTTTTACAGTAGATAGCTGAGGCAAAGGGAGTCCATAGAGGGAAGAGTATTGAGAGCCGAGAGCAATAGCATCAAACCTATCATTTATAGCTTTCATAACCGCTTTGAAATTTTCGTCTGAATTAGTGGATATCTCCTTCATCGCCTTTTGAAATTTGTCCTCGAAATTGTTGAATTGAGAAACCATCAACTATAAAAAGCAATGAAGAACGTTATATATTATATATAAAACCATACTCGTTAGTTTAAAATGACATGTTACCTGGTTAATGTGTTCTGTCATAGTTCTTAATACAAGAGGAAGTGAATCTGTTGGTGATGAAGCCAATTCCTCAGGCACTTGCTGATTCTCCTGAACCTCCTCAGGCACTTGTGAGCCTTTGTGAGCCTTTTTGAGGACTTGCTGATTCTCCTGAACCTCATCAGGTACTTGTGAGTCTTTGTGAGCCATTGTGAGCACTTGTTGATTCTTCTGAACCTCCTCAGGCACTTGCTGATTCTCCTGAACCTCCTCAGGCACTTGTGAGCCTTTGTGAGCCTTTTTGAGGACTTGCTGATTCTCCTGAACCTCATCAGGTACTTGTGAGTCTTTGTGAGTCTTTGTGAGCCATTGTGAGCACTTGTTGATTCTTCTGAACCTCCTCAGGCACTTGCTGATTCTCCTGAACCTCCTCAGGCACTTGTGAGCCTTTGTGAGCCTTTTTGAGGACTTGCTGATTCTCCTGAACCTCATCAGGTACTTGTGAGTCTTTGTGAGCCATTGTGAGCACTTGTTGATTCTTCTGAACCTCCTCAGGCACTTGTGAGCGTTTGTGAGCATTTGTGAGCACTTGCTGATTCACTTGAACCTCTTGTGAGCCTTTGTTACAAGCAGGATCTAACATTAAACTCAGATACTCTTTTCTTACTTTATTTTTCATTTGGTCCAGCACCCCATCATAGTATAAAGAAACTTCACTTGCAGTCATACTACTGTAGTAACTTTGCATTTCATCGGTTGTTTCTTGTAAACTTAAGTAACGCTGGAAACATTTCAGCAAGGCTTTCTGTATTGCATTTTTATCAATGTTCTGTTGGAGTTGAAGTTCGAACATTTGAAGAAACTCTTTAGCCGTATCAGCCTGTTTCAAGTCAGGTGGTGTTGTCTTTCTTGCATGAGTAGCTTGTGAAGACAACCACTGATAATCTTTTCGCACCTTTTCTTTCATCTGGTTCAAGATCTCATCATAGATTTCTTGAGTAGCACTTGGCTCTATGTCCATACTTTTCCAGCTCATGAGTAGTTTCCTCTAATGTAAAAAAGGCTTGGAAGCATTCTAAAACGATGTACATGGTCTCCTTCGCTGAGTTGCCTGGTTGTGTTTTGTTGTACTTTATATCAGCCTCCAAGTACTGAAGGAACTGAGTAATGTCAACAGCATCTTCCACCAAAACCACCTAATCAGATTATCAGGACGTAAAAGACAGATTAGATTGAAGATTTACTCGATTATCATTATCAATAAAACAATCGATTATACAAAATAGAAGAGATTATGCAAAATCAAAGGAAGATTTCTTTGAATCTAAGCAACAGATCTATCAATTTTACCTTGTTATTCGAAGAAGACGGACCAGAATTGTTCACTCTGTTCTTAGAGGAACCACCATTCTTACGTCCGCTTGGTCGTCGTGCTCCAGTCATTATCTAGCTTTGGAAACCTTGAGAAGATCGTATTAGCTCTCAGATGCAAGATCGAAGATTCAAATAAGCAGAATGATCTTGCTTGAGAAGATCGTATTAGCTCTCAGATTCAAAGAAGCAGAATGATCTTGCTCGTATTAGCAATTTGGCGCTATGTTTTTGATTTTCAGTATCAGTGAAATAGTCCTTTGATGATGATGGGCTTCTGGGCCGGAGAGAGAACTAAACAACGGTCATTTTTAAGTTTTATTTTGTTTTAAAATATAATTTTATTTCCATTAAAAGTGACGGTCGATGGAGGAGGACCCAGACGCGCATCCTGTGACCCGACGGACCGGTGAGGAATTAATTCTTGTGCAGCCGAAATGGCTAGAAAGTAATCCTTGTTATTTCGTCGAAGTAATTCTAATTTGGTTGGATTCTACTTGGTTCATGGTCTTTACTCTCTCGTTTCGAAGATTAGGCTTGATTTGTGTAGTATGTCATTGGTTCGTTTTGAAAAAGAATTTTGGAAGGTGCTTATATTTGTTTCATTTCATTTTCCTTCATCTTCTTTCTTTCTAGGCCTGAGTCATTGGGTATTTTTTTTATTTTCACGGAAGATTCGAATCTAATAAGTGTTAGCTGTTGACCATTATTCTCTTTATGGTTTCTCTAGTTGTATTCACTGAGTTTCTTAATAAGATTTACATTTTAATATGTTTGATATGAAAGTTTTGGAATTTAGTAAGGATTAGTTTGAGCTTTTTATATATTTATTTTCAGTTGTACAAGTTTCACCGTGTAAGAAGGGACGAGGATTATATCAAGGAGTTGTTTACAATGTAATCAAACGATTTCAGTCGCATTTATCAGAATCTGGTAAGGTAGGAAAGGAGTTAGAAGAACATGAGACAGAGAAGAGAACCCCTAGTGTCTCTTCTTCGAGGTCTGGATTAGAGAATAGAAGACGATTTGAATCAGGAATCGACAGTGATAGCTCTGGTGATGAAGATACAAGTGATGGAAAGTGGAAATTGGACCTAGCTTGGCTCACAAAAGCACTTGAGCCAGCTATGAAATTGCGTAGATGGGCTCTTCCAACAGGTCTATATCATATGGTTCTTGTTCTCGGTGTTGCATTCATTGTGCTTCTTAAATCTATAATTCTGAGGCAAAAACGTTTGATGTGCGTTTTCGGTTGGAGAGAAGTCACCGCCTGGTACTCGATCTCTGTCTGAGATTATTGCTAGTATTCAGAGGAGTAAGCTCGGGATTGATGGTTGGACTCTTGGTGATCTTACAATTGGTCTCTATCTTATATATCTTAGACAAGCATCCTTGTCTCCGTTTAAGGACGTCAAGGGTGTAGAAGTTGTTTCAGAGTCTACAGTAAGAATGTTATTCTAATCATTTCCTTTAGATAACTTCCCTTTTTACCAAATTCTGAGTAACTTTGTTGTTTTTCAGGTTTATACAATGCCGAGTTAGCGAAAGGTTGTTACAGGGATAGTGTGAGTGGTCTTGCAAAGAACCCGATGCTTAGAGAGAATAACATTCTTAAATTTGTGAATGATTCAAGTGTTATGAGCTCTGGTTATTACATAGGAGTTGTCATCAAAGGAAACTTGTAGTCTTTGGAATACGCGGTACACATACAATTTATGATCTTATCACTGACATTGTTTCTTCAAGCGATGAAGAGGTCACTTTTGAAGGGTACTCAACACACTTTGGAACCGCTGAGGCTGCGCGATGGTTCCTTAATCACGAATTGCAAAGGATAAGGAGGTGCTTAGAGAAACACGTTGCACCAAAGCCTGAGGGTTTCACTCAAAGCTTGTGCTCTCCAGAACTATTGGATTGGAGATCTGAGCCTTTTAGTTTAAGTCCTTTCAATAGAAATTTCTCCTGTGGTTTTGAGGTGAGCTAGCTACAGTTTCTGGGTCAGATTAATTTGTCCAAGTTGTCTTCTATTATCTTTTGCTTTGGCCTATTTAGCATTGTTGTCTCTTGATTTTGAATTGTTGGTTAGATGTTCCTAGACATTCCAATTTATTCTTGTTTCCTTATTTATAAGTTCACCTTTTCTATCTCAGGATGCTGTTAATAACGCGGAAGCACATGGCCAGCAACTCCATTATGAATTTGAAGGGTTTGATCCAAGCATAAACACCGCTCCTGATTTCTCTGACCAAAAACTCAGCAACTTGGATATAACTTCTCAGTTGGATTATATTTACTCAGAAGTGCGTCAGGAACTCGACAACAGCCCTTCCATTAAGCTTGATTCTTCTGAAGAGATTAAAAACTATGCTGAATTTAATACTCCATCAACTTGAATATTGAGGTTACTCAGGGACAGGGGCGAACCCAGCATTTTTTTTTCCTGGGGTCATAATGGACTGGAGCCCAATTGAAAAATGAAAGAGTAAATAATTGATGAGAAATGGTGGAATCGAACATGAGACAAGGGGGTCAAAATGCCTATTACTAACCAATTGAACTATCAACACATATCAATTAATAAGGAAAAATATTAAATTTATATATTTATGGGGTGTCAGATGACCCCCTATTTTCAACATGGGTCCGCCCCTGCTCAGGGAGAAGCCTTTTGATCCTGTTATTGTATCAATAAGCCTGGAAATGAGGCAACAAGAGCTTGATGGGAGGTACATTCATATCCCATCTCTTTATGATATTGCATGAGAATTTATATGTGATAGTGAGTGTAAAAGATGAATACATTAACTATTCATGAGTGAATTGATCATCATCCATCTTTATATGTTTCATAGTACCAGTTTGTCGCATGCGTCTGTGTCTTATCAACCCATCTCTATATAATTGTGCAATCTTTATCACTTTTTTTTCTTTCTTAATACTCACATACACATGCAACCCACTTTCTCTAATCTTTTGTAGCTCCTATACTACACGTAATTTACTTGACAATTTCATATTTTACAAACTACATACGATTTACTACCAATAATAATATAGTTAAAAGTACAAACATCGTTGCTTTGCTTTAAAAGATTTTTATTGATTGAAAAAACTAGGAAAATAACACATACAGGAACACCGTATAAATCCATACCAAGCTTAAATTGAGCCCCTTAAGAGATTTAAACACTGTTGGTAAAAATCATGGAGAAATATCTTTTTATAAAAAGGTGCAAAACCCCAGAAAGAAATTTTGTTTAATTTCTTTTTGACTTCCATCTACTTTAAGTCTAATACTATTAATTATACCATATAGTCTGAATGCATTCACAATCTCTTGCTCACTGCTCAGCTATAGATGCATATACTACATTTAATTTTGAAGTAAAAGTACTAATCAAATGAATTTAAAGGTAACCAAGTCGAAGCTCCAAATCAAGAACTTGTTTGGGATTCCTCAAACTCATCCCAAGTTCCAACCCCATGACTTGATTATCTTTCTTACTAATCAGATCCCCATGGCTTATCTCACATCTTGGAGAATGACTTGCATCCATGGCACTCTTCTTGAGCTCTCTGCTACGTACATTGCTCTTGTTATGCCATCAAGTGTCCGTGTGCCTCCCTCTGCTTTTCTGGGACCTAAGTGTGCACTATGGGATTGTACAAGGCCTGCTCAGGGCTCTGAGTGGTACCTGGATTACTGCAGTGACTACCATGGGAATCTAGCACTGAATGAAGATTCGCCTGGCACAGCCCCTGTCTTAAGGCCGGGGGGGCATTAGTTTGAAAGATAATCTATTGATTGATGCTCTTCGTGCAAAGACTCAGGGTAAGAATGTTGGCATCCCAGTGTGTGAAGGAGCTGTTAACACAAAATGCCGTTGGAACTCATCAGGTGAGAGGAGTTTTGCTTCTCTTCTTCTAGTTACTTCAACATTTCATCATCTCTTTAAAAAGAGAAACCAAATGTGAGTTTCTTATTTTTACTTTTTAGTTTCGCCTGACCCTTTATATTATTTTTTATACCTGCACAACTATTTCATCTTGAACTGGTTGAGGGCGAAACGATTAGAGAATGGCTCTTCTTCGACAAACCTAGAAGAGCATATGATAGCGGAAACCGAAAGCAAAGGTCACTTCCAGATTACAGCGGACGAGGTTGGCATGAATCAAGAAAACAACTGATGAAGGACCAAGAAGGCCAGAAGAGATCTTACTATATGGATCCACAACCTCCAGGTCCTTTTGAGTGGCATCTCTCTGAATACCAAATAAATGAATCTGATGAATATGCGTTATATCGCCTAGAATTCAAAGTAGGAAATGGAAAGAAGAGTCCTAAGGGAAAGATTTCAAAAGACCCTCTAGCTGATCTGCAGAAGAAGATGAGACAGTTTAAAGTGGCTTCAGATAAACCCTTTCCTCCAACCAAAGGTCGTACAAAGGAGTAAAGTAAGCAATTGGCGGTCTAACTCTACAATAGCTCCAACTCTGTTATTTCTTTCTTAGTATGTGATGAGATAGGATCATCTTTGATGGTTGGTGTTAATATGCACAAAGTCTGAACTTTGCCCTTTTTCGTGATAGAATCTGAGATGGGTTGTAATTTGTTTTGCAATTTGTTTTCTCCTCTAAACCATAATGATTTTGTTAACGAAGTTGTGTATTTCTCCTCCATCATATTTCGAAGGTTGTCTCGTAGATCTGAAACTCTTAAAAGTCTTAAATGCTCTCTGATTATGTAATTGGGCTCTCTGATTCTGATAGCTCATTCGTAGGAGAGAAATCATATGGGGACTATATTACTAAAGCACAAGTAAATATATATTAGATATTACAAATTATAATTCTCACTGATTCATTCGAAAGTAAGAGATAGCTCATCAAATACATGAAGGAGAATCACATACGACTGTGACAAAAGGTTTTCAGGGTAAACTAAAAGGTAAGAAAATCTGAGAGAATCACAGAAAAAAAAATGAAGATGGATGTGACAAATGAATTAAGTGATGCTTTGAGTAAATCTACGACTCTTGAGTTTTCAATTTTGATAGACTTGTCCTCTCATCCTCTGTTCATTCCTGCAGAAAATCAACACAAATCATGTGTAATGATGATATATATTCATATATATATAAACCATCATGAATAAATCAAATGAAGAGAAGCTGAAAGCTTTAGGTTTTCTGAATAATAAGTTATTGATTCATTTTCAACTTAAAACATTAACTATTACTTGTGTTTGCTTATATAGTAGTAGGATCGATAACAGTCAAAGATAATTGAATAATACAGCTGATTTTGCTTTATCACGCGTTTAGATCCTTTAGTGCATCGAACTGATTTTGCGTCTTGATTCTGTAGCTTGTACCATCCATTTCCAGCCTTGATATTCCTTCTGCAACTTTAATATCTTTCTCTGCTTTAGTTACTTTGGGCTTCTGCTTGGCTTGATCCATACTTTGTTGCTTCTTCACCCAAGCCCTTTTCACGTGACCAAGATTAACCACCGGCCTCTGAAAATGAAACACGATTAGACGAACGGAAATAAATGTCTAGCGGATTAAGAATAAAAACTCTAAGAGAACCCTAAAACTAGATTACCAAACGCTAGCATATATAAAACTGAGATGCAAATCAGAAACCAAAAGAGTTGCAAAGTATTTGAATACCTTGGGCCTGTTGAGTCCGACAGGAGGAAGTGGGATCTTAACAATATCTGAAAGAGTCATCACTGCATATAGATAGAATAATCAAATGCGAACAAACAAACAACAAATAAACCTACGGAGAGAGATGGAAAAAGAATAGTACAGTTCTTAAACATAAAATTTTGAGCCAGCTTTCGAGCGGAAAAACTAGGTGTATAAAATACTTTGGCAGGTGGGGGTTCGATCTCCAACGAACTAAGAATAGTAGCACTTTTCACATGACCAAGATTAACCACCGGCCTCTGAAAATGAAACACGATTAGACAAGCGGAAATAAATGTCTAGCGGATTTAGAATAAAAGCTCTAAGAGAACCCTAAAACTAGATTGCCGGGATCTAAGAACCTAAAAACCAAACGCTAGCATATATAAAACTGAGATGCAAATCAGAAACCAAAAAAATTGCAAAGTATTTGAGTACCATGGGCCTGTTGAGTCCGACAGGAGGAAGTGGGATCTTAACAATATCTGAAAGAGTCATCACTGCATATAGATAGAATAATCAAATACGAACAAACAAAAAAAAAAAAACCTACGGAGAGATGGAGAAAGAATAGTACAGTTCTTAAAAGAAATATCCCGATTTTGATCGTAAATATCCCGATTTTGAGCGGAGATCGACATTATCAGGTTAGACGAGCGGCGGAGAAGTGAAAAGCAGTAGTGAGAGGGATATTGGCGAGGGTTTTATGTTTATAATAATGGGCCCATTTTATATATATATATATTGATAAAAGGGCCCATTTTTTATATGTGATTTAATGGGCCATAGTTGGGTTTCAATGTAAAATGTTAGGGTTGGAAATAATAATGCAGTTTCGTTTGTACAACTTGCCCATTGGGCTTTGAATGAATGAATTTCATTGGTCGGAAAAATGCTAACATTCTTATGGAAAATAATAGGTGAATATCATTTTAAGTTCAGCAATTGATATCTTGATCAAGATTCTTAACAAGCTTGGACAATGCTAAGATCGCTTGGATCACACATCTTGGGGATGATTAAAAGAATCAAAGCAACCGGTTGCCCCCCAAGAGAGTTGCTGTCACTGATCGAGAGAGATGCGATCCAATATTCCAAAAGAGTATTTCACTATTTCTCCCCCATCATGTTTCAATATTCCAAAATGCTTTTTAAATATGCAATTGGACTTAAGTGGGCCATCCATTTAATTGGGCTGTAGAAGGGGGATATCGGCATCCTTACTTTGTTAAACCCTAAATGCAAAGCAATTTGAGTTGAGAGCAATGGCGACAAATTCGTTGAAAGCAGAGAAATCCGATGTCACTAAGTGACAATGTGGTAATTGAAATTAGCTTATTCATAATTGTAAATCTCTGATATATTCTCACTGATTCATTCATTACAACAGCAAAGTGGTCGCAGGGAAGAGGAGAAAGTGAGAGATAACTACTTGTTCTGCTGTGAGAATTTCTACAGTCTTCCTAAGATATGATCAATTACATGAAGGAGAATCACGGTGTTGAACAGACAACTGTGACTAAGGTTTTTAGGGAACTCTTAAAAGGTAGAAAAGCAGAGGCATATCTCAGAGAATCACAGAAAATAATCAAGACAAGAACAAGAACAACAACAACAACAACAACAACAACAACAACAATTTGAACTGAGAAGGTGTAGAAAAAACATTACAGTTTTCCGGTTTGCGATATACAGATGTATCTTTTACTTAAACATCACTGGCTTTGGGCTTCATATTCTTATATTAGGCCAGCAGTCACTTAACAGTTTCTCTTTCTTAGTCCGGACCGATTAACAAATTTCGTTAACCATTTGGTATCAGTAATGTTGCGTAGAACCTTATGAATTGTGGATTACCCCATTACCATATGGTCCATACTCCATATCTATATATAGAATATCAGATTATTTAGATAGAATTTGTCTTAAATACTAATGGATTTGATTGAGTAATTGTGCTTGTGGCCGAAGATTTAAGAATGTTCCATGTGTTAACTGTCATTATTAATTATCTTGGAGTGAAAATTATTATATAATTAGTAAATAAAATTATTAATTTTTTGTAATTAAAATTGCAATTTTAAAATTAAAAATCAAATTAAATTAAAAATTTTAATATTCAAAACATAAAATAAATGTTCAAAAACATTAAAAAAAAATCCAATAATCGATTTTATCCACGTGAACATCGCATCTCTTCCATAAACGCGTCCATAATCTTCTTATGGGCTTCAAACTGAGCTTGCATCCCAGCCTTGGTTGCTTCGTTTGAGCATTGGCTTCTCTCTCGGTTTGCAACTCGGTCTGCAAAGTCTCGATCTCGGCACGTTGCGCTCGAAGCTGCGCTTCTTCTGAAAACCGCGAGGTGGCTGATGAGGGAGTATGGTACGTCTTAGGAACCCCATACATACGACCTTTGCTCTTCGGAGTTGACTATAATTAAAACCAAATTAATATAAATATTAAAATAATAAAATATTTAATTTACGAATTTATTAAAATATAAATATTACTTACTTCGATAACGAACTCGTTCCACATTTCGAAGGGAACCTCGTTGGAAGAGCCTCCTTCTACTCCTGATTGAGATTGACGATACTCGTCTGCAAGCACATTCACGGTATCGACGAGCTCCTTAGCGACTTGACATTGTATTTCCTTCGTGTGCTTGTTGGTGTGAATATTCGCCACCAATTCTGGGAGTATAGGGCGAGTACCGGTCTTCTTAAACTGTAAAAGTAAATAAAAATAAAAAAAAATAAAAAATAAAGAGTAAGTAAATAAATAATTAAAAACTTACAAGTTCTTCTTCTCGCGACAACAAGCTCGTCGCTCCAGCGTTGTGCGTCGCAATTTCTTTACCTTTGCGCTCGCTCATCCGGTTTGCAGAGTGTCTCCTGGAGATCTTCTCTACCTCTTCTTGCTTCCAATAGTCATTATACCCATTCCAAATCTCGGGTTTGTAAAGAAACTCCTTCGGTAACGCATTGCGCCTCCACTTTCTCTTCCACTCGTTCATCTTCCGTGAGTACATTGTCCCCGCAAGTTTCTCGAACTCAAGACGAACCCGAGAATGGTGTTGGACCTCCCACGTGAAGTCTTGCTGAAAAAAACAAAATTAATAGTTATGTAAGAAATACGAAAATATAAATAAAAATAAATATTGAAAATGAATTACTTACCGCAAATTGTCTAAACCATAGCTCCTTCTCTTGGTG
Source organism: Cardamine occulta (assembly GCA_028015245.1). Taxonomy (NCBI): domain Eukaryota; kingdom Viridiplantae; phylum Streptophyta; class Magnoliopsida; order Brassicales; family Brassicaceae; genus Cardamine; species Cardamine occulta. Next base: position 2,950,357 of record CM051376.1, on the reverse strand, counting down.
TGGCATGCTCGTAAATTTGTCGTATGGATGCTTAATCATTCCGTTAAGCATCCGGTTGATCGATTTGGTTATTCCATTATTTGAATAACCAAACCTACAAACAATATAAAGGTTAAATATATTACTAAAAATATAACAAAATATTTAGATTAGATGGATAAAATAAAACAAAAATAAAACTTACCAGTGAGCTCCATTGATAGGGTCCAGATGAAGTCTTTCCATTCCTTCTCTACCTGGCTGAGAGATAAAATCCTCGAAGCTCATTTGTGTCGATGCTGAGGGTTGGGTCTCGGAAATCTGGGTAGGATTGATCTCTGGAGGATCATCTCTTAATGCAGGTCTTGGTGCAGACGAACTCGATCCACCGCGACGAACCATGTTATAGTGAACCCCCCTGTAAAATACATTTGGTTATAAATAATAAAATGATCATCCTAAAATTATAAACAAACATATAAATTTTAAAGTTTTAAATAATTAAAAAAAAAAACTAACTTTATACTTTATAAATTAAGTTTCAAATAATAATAAAATTTAAAATTTCTAACTTTGGAAAAATATAAACTAAATTTATACATTATACATTATACATTGAATATTATAAAATTCTAATATTTGTAAAATTTAAATAAAAATAAACTTAATAAATTTTTATATTGTCAATCAATTAATTCCAATAATTAATTAATTCCAATAATTACTAAATTCCAAAAACAAATTAAATTACTAAATTCTAATAATTATGTAGTTATATAACTAAACAATCAATTAAAAATTGAAATAAATTTTCAAATCCATCAATCAAACCCTATAATTTTGAAATCAAACCACTAATCAATTTCATAATCTCAAATTCTTAAATCTAATTTAGAAATCATATATCTAACCTTATAAATCCAATAATTAACAAACCAAATCATAAATCTAACTTCCTAAACACTATATCTAAATTTCTTATAAGTAGATCTAAGTTTCAAACCACTAATCAATTTCATAATCTCAAATTCCTAAATCTAATTTAGAAATCATAAATCTAACCTTATAAATCCTAAAATTAACAAACCAAATCATAAATCTATCTTCCTAAACACTATATCTAACTTCCTAGTATCTAGATCTAAGTTTCAAATCCAAACAATTGAAAAATTAACATAATACCTAATAGATCTTAGTTAGAATGAAAGAAATCATAAAATTGTCTTGTCTTTGGCTGATTTTCTGGTAACACTTATATTTGACTGCCCTACCACAGTCTTCCCATCAAGCAAATACAAAGAACCATATAGAGTACCTTGAAGACCCATCTTTCCGTTCTTATAGAACCTTGTTTTCCTTTACCTCTAGCATGATCAAACCCAAGCTTATCTAATGTACTTGTAAATATTAGATTTCTCTCCAGCTTAGGAATATACCTGACATTCTTCAATGTCTTCACCGTGCCACCATGTGCATTGATATTTATGGAACCTATTCCTTTAACCTCCACAGAATAGTCATCCCCTAGTAGCACTTGTCCAGAGTTGAGCTCTTGAAATGTATCAAACCAGTCTCTCCTTGAGGTCATATGATATGAACAACCCGAATCTATCACCCACCTCTCTTGATGCCAATTTTCTGAGACTGATAATGCATCAACTCCTTCTGATTGTTCGATGACCACTGCTGTCGTGGCATCTTCATCATCGCCGCCCTTCCGCTTCTTCCAGGCATAGCAATCAGCCTTCACATGTCCTTCTTTCTTGCAGAACCAGCATGTGACTTTTGTTCCCGATTTCGACTTGCTTCTGCCTCGATTCCCAAAGTTTTGTTGATCCCTTTCTGTTGTCTCCCAAAAGGTGTTATTAGCTCGTCTTTCAAACCCTGAAGATTCACGTGTGCTAACATCCTTCTCTTCCACTTAGAGAAAACACCTTGTCCATCGAAGATGGCTATCTTCACCTTCGACATCTTTGTATCTGTAGACATCTCAATCAAACGAACTTCTCTGTCACTCTTCTGCTACTGTGTCGGTCGACACAAGATGGGAGTGTCGATCGACACCCAAAATTTTTTCTTCTCTTCGAAACATGTAGTTGTTGTATCGATCGACACAAAAGGAGTGTTGCGATCGACACCGAGCGATCTGTGTGATTTTTCTTCGCACTCATGACTAAACTTGTTGATGTCTTGATCCCAGCTATCAACCCGATCTAAAACCTATATCTCTGCAGAACTTCTCTGTCCAATTGCTCCCAAACCTAAAACCTAGGCTCTGACACCAATTGTAGAGATATTGGTCCCAATCTCAGTAATCGCGGAATTGAGCAATCAATAAAAGACAGAGAATTAACGAGTTCGGACCACGGGATGTGATCCTACGTCTCGGCCTGGAGCTTTCCAGTAATCCACTATCACCACAGATTACAAAGTTCCTCACAATCTCTTTAGAACAAGAAAGATCTCTCAGTCTTCAGGATACCTAAAACCCTCACACATGCTTAGGTTTATATACTAAGACAATTACAAAGATAAGACGGCTTAAAACTAAACCAAAGCCCAATAGGAAATAAAACATGTTCCTAATTGACTAACACAAGTCGCGGGCCTAGTTAATACTCATGATTTTCATCACCAAAACCCAACAGTACCATGTATATTTTTGATTTTGTTGTATCTTTTTATTTATTTTGGGGGTATAAACCAGATGTTTTTGTTTGCCATTTTAATTAGGGATTAATCCATATATATAAAATTACATTTTCTCTCTCCCACCTCAGCATCTGCATTAACAATAAATAATCATAATATTAATTACAACTAATTCATCAAAGCATTCATAATTATATATAGATCTTCACGAGTCACCTAAGCATTCATAAACAACCATAAACTTAATTACAATAATTCATCAAAAACAAAAAAAATAATAAAAACAATTTTTTTTTAAGAAACCATGAGAATAACAAAGAAAATAAAAAATATTTTTTTTAAAAAGCACAACGATTAACAATAATTCATCAAATACAAAAATAATAAAACCAAAAAATAATAATAAAAAACCATGAGAATAACAAATCAAAGAAAAAAAGATAAATTAAAAAAATTAAAAATTAAAAACAAAGAACAAAATTTAATCATATATGAATTCTCACGAGACACTTAAACACTTATAAACAATCAAAATATTAATTGCAACTAAATCATCAAATACAAAAAATTATAAAATAAGAAATATATTAAAATAAATCATGAGAACAACAAACAAAACAAAGAAAAATAAAAGATAAACTAAGTTATTAAATACATAAATTGTGTGTCAAATTTTGAATTGACTAACATAAAATTCTGTTAATGAAATTTATAAAATTTCATTTTATTATCTAAAAATATTGGATATTTAACCTTTTTAAAAAAACAATTACCCAAAAAGATAATAAAAAAAACTAGAAAACAATAAACTAATCATATATGAATAATAGCGCTAGCAACCTACTAGTGATCAATATAGTCGTCGGGTTCAGATGGAATTGAAAAATGAAAACATTTTTAGTTTGTAGGATTCCAACTTCTTCTCTCTTTTTTTTGGGTTTGGAGAATATTTGAATTGTCACAAAATATGATTGTCTAAATAGTAATGCTCATGAGTCACGATTCATGATATGTACATATTAACAAAAGAAAATGTAACTCTTAAAAAAAAAAATGTTTGTAAGTCACTGAATCATGATATATCATATACTCCTTCTGTTTCACCTACATACAGATTTAGGTAAATTCAGCGAACTGACAAAAAAACCATGTGAGTAGTTTTTTTTTTTTTTTTTAACACTAATGTTAAAAGGGTATAATAGTCAAAAGTAAGCAAAATAGCAACATTACAACTATTGCATTATAAAAACGCAGCGTATAATGATGAGAGCCAAATTTTCTTCAGATTCTCTTAAACGATTCCGATGGATGGTTTTGATTAGAGATGATCAAAGTTGGTTCAAGTAAGAAAATTAGAGAAGAGCAGTGATCAATTTCAAAGAAGAAAATGTCCGCGGAGCTTACGGAAATGGATGCTACTCAGTTCCAGCACACTCCTTACTACTGGTATTGGTTCTTCTTTCCCGTCTTTCACTTGTTAATTGTTATGTTCAGACAAAAATCCCTTTGAACTGATTAAGGTATGTGTTCTTCAAATGATCGAACGGGCTATTATACGTGTTTATGATTGCCGAATTCTGAAAACCCTTTTGAGGGTTCTAGCTGCTTTCGTTTCAGAATCTTCTGTCTTTTGGTTGTTAATGGTACAAGTAGTCTTTTTTTTTCTCTTGTAAGTTGACTTTTTTGTTTTTGTTTTTAGTGAAGAGAACGTGTATCTGCTCTGTAAGACGTTGTGCGAGAATGGTGTCGCTGATGAAACGGGTTCTGATCTGTTCGTTGTTTTCATCTCCAATGAGAAGAAGCAGGCAAGCATGTTCATTGTAGTTTCTTCTTATGTTTGGTCTTGTTTCGTGTAAGAATTACATCTCCATTACACTGTTTACGGCATTTGATTGTTTGATTTTTGGAATTTCAGTTACTCATTGTGTTCCTTTGGTAATCAGTGTGTGTATATTTTCCATGTCCATTTTTGATATTTTGATTAGATGTTCTTTTAGGTTCCACTTTGGCATCAGAAAGCCAGTACAAGAGCTGATGGCATTGTTCTGTGGGATTATCATGTCATCTGTGTCCAGGTTAACTGATAATATCCAAGCCACCAGCTTTGAATTTGTTCCAATTTATCCTTTTTGAAACCACCCTTGATTTTTGTTTATCTATTTGCATGAATAGAGGAAGAAACAAAGTGATTCTGAGCTTTTGGTGTGGGATCTCGATTCAACTTTGCCCTTCCCTTCACCCTTAGCCTCGTACATGACTGAAACTATCAAGCCATATTTTCAGCTTTTTGCAGAATATCAGAGGTACACCTATCCTTGTAAACTTTCCATCACTGTACTATCAGTTATCCATATCAGGATCCCAAAGCAGTAGCCTTTTATTGCGATTCTCTTTCTATCACTGAGAAACTGTTTAGTTCTTTATCTTTTTGAGTTCCTGAACCTTGCATTTACGCCCAAAGCAGTTATGAATGGCATCCAAGTGTGTTGGTCATTTATAAAGTTTAGCAGTATGCTGGGAAATTTCAGCATTATGTAATGTAGGTGGTTTTGTCTTTTTGTTTTTTTTTGAGATCAGGTTCTTCCGCGTTGTGCATGCTCCTCTGTTCTTTAAGCACTTTGCTTCTGATAGAAGACATATGAAAGAACCAGACGGAAGTTGGACTGCTCAACCTCCACCCTATGAACCCATCGTTGCTCAAGGTAAGATCTTGCTTTTCATCCTTTCATCAACAATGTTCATTCCCTCAGCTCGCTTTTGTCTTGCTTGAAGATGGAATCTTGCACAACTTGAGCGACTACATTGCCATGAGCGCTGCGGTTACATTGTCGAGATTGGATCCCGAAACAGTGACATCAGCAATTTCCCAGAAACTTGGTGTTGTGGTGAGCCACACTCAGCTTCAGGATCTCTTCACCAAGCTTCCTTAACAATCCAATGTCTTTTCTTTGTGGGATCAAAAATGGGTCATAACACATATATTCAGCCTTGTTTCCAACTGTCTGAAACATTTGTGTTTTGTATTCATTGATCAAGCAGAGACTGATATTAGATGGAGAAACATTATACACTCACAAAATGTATGGTTACAATGGAACATTACATGACTTTCTCCATAACCCCCAGAAGTAAAAAATTCTGAAAAGGGAACCAAAAAGAAACGAATCAAATACACAATCTTTGTATAACTCTGTTTCTATCATTGCATTACTGCAAGCTCTATACCCTGAGTCCATCATACCAATTCCATTAGAAGCGGGTCACCCTCTGCCATTTGCTGAACCAATTTGATGAAATCTTGTTCGCTCGATATGCTCCAGGGGTGAACCGCAGGTGCTTTGGCAGAATACAGATTCGAAGAAGTGTTAAATGAAGCTGATTTCCTCTTATATACCATCGAGCCAAGAACCGGGTCAAAATTCTGAGGTGAATCCATCGACAGGAAGAACATTGGCACAGCCACCTTGTAATGCAAGTCCATATCGCCCACGAGACCAACAAGATCAGTAAAGTCGGTTAATAGTCGTTTAGGCACGTAGAATACCTCTGAACTGCATACCGTTAAGGTCTCATGATTGTTCTTGGTGGCTTCCTTGTAGTTAATTTGGAAATGAGCTGGCATTGTACTTACAGTTTTCTTCACTAAGTCTGCTTGTACATAAAACCAATCAGAGTTCCCAGTCGGTTTAACTGATGTCCATGACTTCGATACCTAAATTTGTTTCCTTGTAAGATACACATATCGAGATAGCGAAAAAAAAGAGCTGAATATTTGAAGAGAATGTTGTACCTTGTCTGTAGTCCAAAGCTTAGACTTGTCAGCTTGAAGTAGATTCCAGTAATTGAGAATTGTATCATCTTCAACAAACAAAAATCCTTCTGCGCTACTATATCGATCGAATATCTTTGGCAGATGCCTGAAATACAGATACAAACTTACTGTTAGAACCTCAGAATTCTAATCAACATATACTAATCTTGAGAACTTCTTACATGTAAATGTGATCGAGTTTGGCTTCTTCGACAAAGAGATCCGAGTTCTTCTGAGAAGACAATATCACAACGGTTTTGAATATCCGGCCGTAAAGTAACCTCCACTCGAGTGCAGTGCGTTCAACGGGACCATTACAAAACATAACAAGCACAACATTCCCAAAATTCTTCCTCCACCTAATCAAGTTGCCTATTTCAGTGCTCACTGTGCCGGTCTCCTCAACCCCGAGATGAACCGAAGGCAACATCCTAGGAACAAACTCTTTTCTATCCCCACGACCGATACTTGCTCGCGGGCGATCCAATTCCAGTGACATCAATCTCGGTTGTTGATACCCGACAGCAATCAAATCCTGAAGCCAAGCAGCTGTGAATTTAACATCCTGTTCTGTCCAAAACCCTTCTTCAGCCATAGCAAAGCTCAAATCAAGGATCGTCTCAAAGAAACTATGCTTCTCTGATCTCCAAGCAAGTAAAAAATTTATCAAACGACCAACGTTGACATGAAGATCCTTCTCCTCTACAAAAGGGTAAGCCTCAATTTTATCAAACCGGTGAGCGGTAGGTGGATAAACAGCAACATAACCACCAAGCTCCCACAAAAGCCTTTGTCCCCAGTAACCTCTCAACACATCAGAGGCCATGGAACTAACCGAAACAGGAAGCATCAACCCCCAAAAGGCGGACGAATGGTAAAGAGTGTTAAAAGAATTAACAGGCACCATTAAACCTTGAGGCAAAGCAACTTTAGGAGAATGCTCATCAAACCTAATATCAAAGGCTTCTAAAGTCGTTTTCCTAGTGAAGTAAAACACCGAATCAACATCCGGTAAACCATTCGAAATCCCTTGCTGTATAAACTGCTTACCACCCAAAACCTCAGTGTAATACTCCTCATGATTGATCTCACCTACATTCTCTAATGGCAAACCTCTAGGCCAAACCGAACGTTGCCCGAAATGTATATAAGGATTAACCACAGTCCTATTGGGATTCTCATGACTATACTGCAAAATGGGTTCTTGCTTAGCATATTCACCAACTAACTCAACATCAAAATGCTTCCCTAGATCTCCATCAATCACTTCACCACGATCATCCGCATCGTAGATCTTCTTAGCACCGTGTTGGATAGCGAACAAGTAACCGACACTCTTCCGTAGGAAAGAATCGTAAGGCAAGTGATCTAAAACTCGATAACCCAATTCAGCTTGAGCATCGAGAGATAGAAAGATCGAACCTTTAAGACTCCAATCCTTAGGGGTCACTGAGTTTCCTATCGCTAGAACTTGCCATCCACGGATCTTCACTAAGCTCTTGAGCTCCTCAGTTGGGTAATTAGTCACCGACACTACAATCCATTTCTCGGTGAGGAAATTAGCGTAAGGGGAGGTCTTATCGGAGACGAGGTGGATCGATTTCCAATTGATTTGAGGACGAGACAGAGATTGAAGGGACTGAGTTGACTGTGACTGAAAACAGAGAAGAGAAGCAGTGTCGGTGGTGTTGTAGAGGAAGAAGAGAGCTACTACAGTGACGATGAAGAGAGAGAAGACAGCAATTCTGGAGAGATTCTCTGAGAACCAAGTCGAGAAATCTAGGTTTTTGGGTTCACTGAATCGTCGGATCTGTTGATGAGTAGGTAGTTGTCTGATCTGAGATTTCGGCGGCTTGGGAGGAGGCAGCGCCGCACGATCTTGAACCAACATTGGATCAAGACAAAACTCTTTGAATCAGATTTGTGATTTTTCGAGCAGAACAAAATGGGAGATTGGGGTTCGTGTCTTGTCTGCAAGTGAAATGGTAATGCGGTTGTTGTAGTAGTTGTTGTTGGAACTGACGTTGCTTAAGCTTGAATACAATGCAAAGAGAAAGCCAAGTCTGAGTCCGTGAGCTGTAAGGTCAATGCAGACTTTGGGTTATCTTTCTTGTTTATACCCCAAAGAGACAACTAAACAGTAATTCTATTATGTAATCTGTGTAGGACCATCACATGAAGCAAAGCTAGAAAAATGGAATATAGTATACGAAAATGTTTACTACTCAAGTCTTACTTACTTGAGAAAATTAGAAATAGTAGTAAAAAAAAGAGATACTACGAGGATATAAATATTATTATAATCCAAATCATCCAATAACGAAATTTTCAATTCAACTACTAAAGTATTTGGTAAAATTTATCAAAAACTAAAATTAGTTGTGAAATGAGGGATGCTGAAACTAAGTACTTTACATTTTGTGGGATGATACAAATGATCAAGGCGACTGGATGCAATGTTTTTTGCTGATCAAGAAGAGTATGTAGTGAGATGCTGTGACTGAGATCTATCGCTTCACTACTTGGCCAAAGCCAAAATCGTTGTAGGCAAGAATGTATAATCAGTGTGGCTTACACAGAACACAGGGTCGCCGGTCTATTCCTATTATTACTTTGGTACGATCCAATTTATTGAACCTATGCAGAAGTAATTAAACAAACAAAATAACCAAACTTTTCCTGGTGCATGAAAAACAGCCTTAACCTTAGCGTGTGGGTGAAGCAAGTAAACTGTAAAATGCGGTAAATCTGATTGAATTTAGTACAGCATCATATAGCGAAATGGGTTCCAAATCTCTGGATTTGACAACAAAGGATAAAATCTGTTGAGAAACATCAATATCTTCTCAGCTTTTCATCATTTCTTAGATGATTGAAACACTGTTTCCCAACAAATTTAAGGTTCACCTGCATAGTGTTATTACAACCAGAAAAAGGATAAAAGAAAACCAATATTCTCTTTGTATAATTGAAATGAGTTTCAGCTCTCACAGTTTCGGTTGTCCGCATCCCCTGAACGACCCATGAAGAGGTTGAGACTTTCTGAAACCAACAATGTCTTCGATTTCAACTGATGGTGATGGGACTTCATCTTTGTCACTTGCCATTTCCTTCAAATGCTGGCTCCCGTATATTCTTATGCTCAACGATTTCTTCTGTGCTGCTCCAACTTTTATGTATTCGTTGAAGAAATCTATCAACTCTTGCTTCTGAAGCTGCTTCAATGCAGCAACCTGCCAACAATAAAACCCCATTCTCTCATCGATCAGTCGCTCTCAAAAAAAAATTATTCTGACTTGAACTTAATCATAGAAGTGATATAACTGCTCGAAGAAGTATATATGCATGGGCCATGGATCAACCAGGTGGTTGATTTGAGAGGCGCTTTTCTTAGTTTAAATGAAGATATAGAAGGAAAAGGAAGATATTCCCTGTACCTCTGCCTCTCTACGGTTGAATTTGAGTGTTCCACTTTGAATCTCTCGCCAGTAAAACCGGGATTCCTCCTTCAAATTCTTGTGTTTTTCAAGCTTCATGTCTATTAAAGCTGTTACATTGCTCTTGAGGAAGAGTAACACATGTCAGTTAATATTTCTTGTTAAGGATCATTTTGCATAGCTAGATTAATTGATATATATAACTAACTGGTTGACCCAGCTCACCTTGAATTCCTCATCACTCATCTCGTAAAGTTTACTCTCAAAGTTCTTCAGTAATGACTCCACCCTCGAATCAATATGTCCAGGACCCTATTAAAGATTAAACCCTCTAGGATTAGTAGGATATTACGGAGATGAGTCTTAATTAGAAAAGATGACAGAGATTGCTGGATGGTTTGGTACCTTAACTGAGGACTGGATAATGAACTGTACACCATAGATGCCAGAATCGTTCCTAAGTTGCATAAAACGCGCGATTAAACAGAATTCAGGGGAGTATATTAGGAAACACAAGGAAAATTCCAATGTACCTCTGAGCAAGTGCAGTAATATAACCAAGTTGCTCGACCGTTCTAAGTTGGTGAAAGGTGGCTTGCTTTGCAATGAGACCAAATAGCTGAAGTTTAATATTCATGGCAAAGTCATCTCTATGAACCTGTTCGTGGCAACCAACGTTACAGTTAGCTAAAACAATTTGATCGCTGCAAATATGTTCTAAGCAAATAAGAAAAAAGTACCGAGATTTACATGAAGAAAGCCATAGAACACAAAAAAATGGTAGACACTAAGAATAAATTTTCAAAGCTACCTTCTAAATTTGAATAAGGAATTACCTGAATATAGTGCACTAGAGCGGAATTTTCATCACTGGGGTTTGAGCCATCTTGGTGGTAGAAGTACTTCATTCCTTTTCCGAGCTTTACAACCCTATTAGTGAGGTGCTGGGACGGGAACAAAGGTCGGCAAATCGGTTTTGAATCGTTAAAAAGAACATCTTCAATATGCTTGACCATTGACTCAGCTTCGTTATTCTCCACATTACCTGAAATGAAGTATATAAATATTTGAACACCAAGACAGCTTCCGAAAAAGAAGAAGACAAAACAGAAAACATCATAGCCAAAGAAAATCACGCAAAAAAAAACACAAAATGTTGATACCTGCTATATAACACTCAATAAATGTCCTTGATAACAACATTGGCACAAATTTAGCTACGTCTTCAGCTTCCAAATGAGAAAGGACATCCAGTTCCTCTGTCCAAGGCCAGGTCTGATCTTGTAATATCAGTGAACAATAATACATTGCTTGGTGATATGGCTGTCGGAATTTGTAATTTTGATACTCCTTTGTGACAGTTTCCTAGTAAAGGATACAGAAACAGAATAACACAGATTCAATTATTCTGATACAGAGGACTTCGTCCAACCATTAAGTTAACTTATAAAAAGAGACAGCCTGACATGGTTACCTTGATAACAGCAAATCTGTCAGGTTTGACTTCAAAATTTGCTATCTTTCCAACAACAGTTTCCAGCAAGATCCTCAATTTGTGATTATAACCAAGAAGGGTCAACTGGGAACAAAAACAGTTAGCCAGAAAATATAAAAGAAAATGCATTCAGTAAAAGATGAGCAAATGTATGTGGTGAAGACGAGGTAAATGTCAAACTCACCTCGAAACCATTGTCCAAAAGGCTCACTCCATAGTAAAGACCAGCAACTTGTGCATAATAAGCTACAACATAGAAGAGGTAAAGAGTGATGAGACAGTTTTGATAATATAATGTAATATTGAAATAGAAGCTTTGTTGTGTCTTTACTGGGGTCATTTTATTTTACTTATTTACACCATTTTTCTTTTGTCTTCAAGACATAAGATGCAACACAGAGCAGAAAACTCGAAAGTAGTAGTAATGACACTATCAAAAGCTACAAGAAATTTTCAATCAACAGCATGTCATATGGAAATATTTTGCACGGACAAGTTTTGGTGCCTATTGGACAAATTTACCAACTTCAAAGCTTGGTTCCACTTATTTGGCACAGAAAATCCCTAGTTGAAAGGAAAATACTGAGGCATGTAAGGATCAAATCTTACCGTATTCATTCAAATAGTCCATCAGCAACCGCGTAAAAATATCAGTAAGAACTGCTGCGTCAGGGGAGCTTACTGCAAGTGGGCAGTTGAAATCCATCTTAACATATGCTTTTGGTTTCGAGAACATTGTATCTGGCTTGTACCACAATCTTGAGAAAGGTGACTTTCTCAACAAAACTGGAACGGTTTCCTGTTCAAAAACTTGATCACATAAGATGACCGCTTCATGCATTAAAAATTAAAAAAGATTCTTCTAATTTGTGCGGTGAAATTGAACCTTGTTCTTAGCATCCTTTAATGATAGATCCGTAGGAATAAAGACATTAGGCGCTGGTAAATGCAGTTTTACAGCAGGAGCAGACTCCACCCACTCCTGTAATTATTTTACATAAACCCAAAAAGAAAAAGAAATTGTTCAAAGAAAATATGAAGTGGAGGTAGTAGTGGCATAAAAGTAGATGAAACGTTTCGAGTTAGTACAAGATATCAAAAAGTAAACCTGAATGGTGGAGCTGGTTATCTTCTCAAGAGAATAGGCAGTGTTATACCATGGCTCAGCCTTGTCAGTTTGTCCTTCAAATTTCTGTGATTCCCATAAGATTCTACAAAAACAATGGCATTAGCAAGATTCTTTGGCAACAGCTCCTCTGTTACAATAGAATTCCAGTGCTTTAACATGTAAACTCTAGTAACATGACGGGATGGTGAAAGTAAACTGCAGAAAAGCTAATGGGAATAGTACATAAATTAGCGATCACATATCCCTATCAATAGCAATAAAAGCTTTAATGCCATCCTCTGTTATTTTCAGGATAAATGGAACAAATGTAAAATTAGCTTACGTAAAAACCCATGAATTTATCACAAGTTTAGTGTACAGTAGGCAAGGCAGCTACCCAACAGAATTGCAGGTCATTGATTATGTATTCAAAGCACAACTCTTAAAGACCACATACTCACCGAACATTACTAGGAGAAAGCTCATCCGCAACCTTTTGTACAATAGCTGGATTAAATTTAGAAGGAAGGGATGATCCAACCAGCCAATCCTTGGACGGGTACACCTGAAGCATAATTGCAAAGGATACAGAAGATTTTTAAAAGAAGTGTTATTTCTTAACCATGAAATTGGGCTCGCCCCTTAAAGATATAAATTACTAAACTACAGTCACAGTACCTAACTTCATTTGGATGGTCTATTAAAGGAATAGTTGATAACATGGTAACAGAGGTAAGCATATATATGCAGCAAAAATAAAGCTTACACAAAACCGAAACAGCTATAAACTATTTACCTGCATGTTTGATGCAATATCCACTATATAGGACATTGGTGGTATTTTGTCTTGATAATGAAATTTCGTCTCACAAATAGCTGAGAGCTTCAATAACAATAAAAGATGTATCAAAACCTTTAAGGAGGCTGAATCAACAATATATATTAGCAAGATCAAAGTCAAAACGTCAAAAAAAGCCAGAAGAAAAATGGAAACATAAAATCTTAGGATATCAGTAGCTACAGATTGGAACGCGTTGTACAAGTTAATATATCCATACCTCATCAAAAATCCACTGGCAAACACCAGTCTGTTGTAATAGCTGAATGTATCTGAACAGCAACCCTAAAATCTCTTGCATATGCTCTGTAAACCCACCAAGGAGAAAAACCAGGAATATATCATATACTTACTAAACACCAAACAGACCCATACTCTCTATTCAACACAAGAAAGAAGAAAGACTGTAGTGAACTTTCCTAGAATGAAATAAATAGAATAAAAAAAACCCACCATGACCAGCATCAGTAAGATCAATCGAAACCTTGAAGAAAGAATAATCTAGAGTCCAATCCCCTTCACCAGCCGACAATCCAGTTGCCCAACCTGCAAGCAATAAGAAGAATCAAACCAGACTACTAACTTTAGTAATTGAGCATTTTTCTTACAGGAATAAGATCAGCAACCTGTCCCATCCAAGATGTTTGTTTACTCGACTAGGATGAACCTCTGTAGAGGACAAAGACACCCAATTCCTATAAATGATTCTATAAAATCCTCCCATACTACTCTATTTAGAAATTAGTTAGGGCACCCTGGGCTATATACTCCATGCCAAGATATTAGCCAAAATATTTTATCTATACCATCTACAACTGAAACAACAAAGAGTTGTAGTCTTGTCACATTTCAAGCGGGTAAGAGAAGGTGATTGAAGATCAAGCTTGACACCCCCGTTTATGAAAAATCTAATTTAAAAGCTATTAGTGTGTGCCCCAAAGAAAACCTACCCAAGGTTTTTAAGGCATGAAACAAACTTCCTTCGCCCTCATGGCCAATTAGATGGCCAAGGTACTGGCTTGGTGCTTCTTCATAATGATGAATGCTAGGAGTTACAGGCCATGCAACACCCAGCTTGTGTCCTTGCTTTATAGGGACGGCCTTCACAAGAATCTAAAACCAAAATAATACAACAAAAATGCCACCTCAGAAACATTCTAGCATGATAATTCTTCATGTAAAATTAAATTTTAAATTTTCGGAAGGAACAAAAACCTGCAAATGGTCCAGAGTACATGGCTGTCCAGGAAATCTAGGGATACTTTTGTTCGTGTTTTGTATTTCCTGGAACATCCCTTCCACAAGATCTTGAATTTTATCAAGGCTTTCTGAAAACATGCAGAGCAAAGACATTAGCACAGATGTTACCTTGAAAAAAGAATTTTGTGTTTTGTATTAGCACCAAAGCATACCCTTCCCATATACAACCAGATGCATGATGTTGGCAGAATAGTGTTCCTCATAGAATTTAATAAGCTCACTCCTTGTATCCACTCCTTTCGCTTGGGGTCGTACATGAAGTGTATCCATGTTCCCTAAGCACAAACCCCACGTATTTAGCATGAGAAAAAATTGGAATCACAACTGACTATTCATATGCATCAGAATAAATCTCATTCCATGAATGGCACTCAACAGCAATATCAGTATTAAAAAAAAAAACAAAGACCTGTGCTAAATTTGTGATACGGATGGTCTTCTCTGCTTAGATGCTTCTGCAACTGTTATCCAAAAAAATGATTCCAAAATACTAGATGTCAGAGGTTTTTGAGATGTTAGATATATTATATATCTCCAGACATTGGAAAGATTGAAGTGAGAAAAGTTTCAAAGAATAATTTTTTTTTTCACGATGAATAGCTGAAACACATCCTTTAACAGCAATAATAATAACTAAATGAGTCGATCTATAAATACAAATAACTCTGATAATCATTCTTTAGACCATAGCTATACCTGTCGCACTCGCCAACCATCAGAGAGTAAGTTCTTCTGATTCTCTGAATAAAGAAAAACTGGTTATAATCTGTTTACTTCACGAGCTGCAGCAAGAGAAAACATAAAGAAAAGAAAATCGAACCTGAGTCAACAGCCTTAATCTCTCTCATGGTTGCATCAGCTGACATTAGTGGCTTGATAAAGAACTGAGCAAATCTGATATAAGTAGCCACATAAGAATCTTACACAGGAAAAAAAATGGTAAAGTTAAACAGATTAGTCAGCAAGAGTGGGAAAAAAACAACGTTACCTGTCCAAAGCCTCATCGAAACAGTCAGCATTAACATCGAAATGGTAGTTTGTCTCTTCAGAGGATGTATACGCATTAGTACTGCCTCCATGCTACACCAACCAAAATTTCATATTTCTCTAAAGTCTAAACTCTATATCAGAGTGAAATTAATAACAACTTCCAAGGATATATATATATATATATATTACCTCTGTGATGTACTTGGAGTAACTATCTTCCACTGGGTACTTTGCACTTGCATAAAATAGCATATGCTCTAACCACGAAGAACAATAATTAATAACGTTATAACAAAAGATACAATTGAAACCAGATTTAATCCATGAAATAGCAGAGTTATTGAATTATTACATGGCAAAAGAACTATTGAGCACACGAATTAAGATTCTGCTATTCAAATTCTACTTGAGAAACTACAAAACAGGAAAAATTCAACGTACCTAAGAAATGAGCTAAGCCTTCTAATCCTTGTGGGTCAGAGAAGGATCCAACACTAACACTCATTGAAGCAGCACACTTGTATTCAATGAATCAAAGTTTTTGAATCAGTACACGAATCCAAAACTAAAGGAATCAATATCAAAAATCAAATCTTATCGATGTCACACCTTATCGGTATCGGGATCGCTGATCAACAGAACCTGGAGCAAGTTCTTGAGTACAATCCTCCGATAATCTCGGTTATCCGTACGTGGCTTCAGTATCTCGACACCTTCCACGATCATTTTGGGTATTTCGACGGTCATCTTCTTTCGATTACAACTTCGGATTAAAGTTTCGACTTCGGTGGGTCTTCGTTATTTGTATAAAATCGCTTTGCCGGCGTCTTTTTTTTCTCTGCTCAGAGGAAGACAGAGGACGGGAATTATATACTGTGCTAAAGTCTACGGCTGAATATTTTTAACGGCGTAAATTTGGCCACGCCATCCGAATCCAACAGCGTAACAGAGACAAACTTAAGTTCATACATATATGAATATATTCCATAGAATAGAGCTACAGAAGAAGTCGTTCTAATATAAGTTGACCCTGTAAATGGTCTTTGTTTTTATTTTTTAACTTGTATGGTTTTTATATCAGACTTCACTTCGTATCTGTCATATATTTTACCAATATATTTGGATGGGATGTAGAATTGTAGATCAACTTTATTTATAATGTGAGATATTAAAACATACATTTCTGATTTGATCAAGAATATTTTGAAAGCTTGTTGTTGGGTATAATTTCAGGTACCAGCTGCTATGGTCAACAAGCTCTTGTGAAAGGGATTTGCGAAAAAACAAGTCGCACAAAAGGTAATACATTAGTTTAAATAAATACATAAATACTACATTTGTATGATATCTACTAAATTTAAATCTTTTCATAATTTTTATATCATTAAAAAGTTTCCAAGGAGTATTCGAACATATTCAACTTACATATATATCGGAAATATTTTTATTTTGTGCTTACGAATAAAAATATATCGTACTTATTATTTAAATTGGGACATTGTAAATTTCAGTGTGATAAGGTAAGAAGCACAAATTGTTAATGGGCCAGAAGAACAATAACGCTATCAAGAACAGGCCCACAAAGATGGCCAAAATCATGGAGCTTGGTATGATAAAACGCTCTGTAAAAAGTTATCCTTGTCCGATTCGAATCGGCAACAAATCTGAAACGCCCCGTTTTGACTGCTCCTTTACCTTCTGATACAAACTGAAGCTTAAACGCCTCTTTTCCCGCGAACGCTTCCACCATCATCGACCCGTGACAGCCGTTTTGCGCGTCGCCCACACTGAACGAGAGGCTGTAAGTCTTCCCGGCGACGGTACGAATGATCTGAGCAATTGCGCTTTCTCTTCCGGCAACGAGCTCGACGGCGGCTTGTCCAAAAGGAACCTTGAAATGACGCTTATCGATGTACTTCACCGGTTTTAGGGATTCAACGATCCATCCGGGGAGCGGAGAGAAAACGTCTTGAATCCTTGCCGGAATCAAGATTCCGGTTGAGAAATTAGCGAAAACGTGTGGACCGATCTCGAATCCTCCGTTTTTCACCAAGTTTCCTAACATAAAATAAAAAAGTTACAGGCTGAACATAAACACAGAGCTAAAATATAAGGACCACACTGCAAAACAAAAACCCAAAATCTACTGTGTAAACTAAACCGGATATGTACCGGTTAGTTCAATTAATTTACCTCTGGTATATAGGAGAGGAAGAATCTCCTTGATAGCGACAACATCTAAGAGGGGTCCACACGTGTATGTTTTTAATTGTATAGATTTTAGTTGTAGAAACTGTTGTTGTATAATAGTCTGACTCTCAGCAAAATCTGTAGAAATTGTGACTTTAAATATTTTTAAAAGTTTGATTGATAACAAAACTGTAGAAACTGTCAAATAAATAAATTTTATTATATCATATTTAAATAAAAATAATGAAATAAATTGATAAATAAATTTTATTAATAATAAAAATTTTGGAAACAAAATACAAAACTCATAAATAACTAATTAGTAACCAAAAAAATCATCAAAAAATAAGACAAACCGAATAAAATTGGGCGAATGCGTCTCGCTTTGGAAACTTCCAGATTATGAAAATAAATATTATAATAAATAATGAATTGTTTTAAATAATTTTATTATTTTATGTATGATTTTTTGTTTATTCTTTATATGTGTGATTTTTTATCAGATCTTCAACATTAATTTATTAATTGGCTGTAATTATTCTTTATTTTGAATTATTTAATTAATTAACAAAACAATAAGCTTATTTGAAACAATTATTACGTAACTAAATTTCTTATCACATATAAAATCTCATTCTTGAATGGTAATGGTTTTTAGAGTGGTTTTTGGTTTTAGATTCTTCAAAAAACTAATTTATTGCCAATCATGATTTGGCAAAAGTAGATTCCCTAAAAAATAGGAAATCTAGATTTTGATGGTTTTTGCATATTTGTGAAGAGAATCCAAAAACTAACTTATAAGAGTTTTTAGGAGGTTTTTGTGATAAATATTTTTTTTCCTTTTTTTTCTCAACGTCTGATTTTTTTTTTTTTTAAATTGTTTACTAAAACCATTAAAACTAAAACCCTATTCTTTGGAGGGTTTTCCAAAAGACTTGGAGTAAAAAAAAGTTTTATTTCTATTTTTAGTAAATTGTTATAAATCTAGTTACCTAAATATCATTTTTTCTATATAAGAGTAAAGTTTCTTCATACTTGTCTTGTACACACAAAAATCTCATCCCCATTTGTCTGCAAATCGAGTTTGGATTTTACTTGTCTTGTGTATTTTCTCAGTATTTTTGTTGGTATTATAAATTTTTTTAAGTTTTTATTTGATTATTAAAATTTAATATCATTTATTTTAATAATTTTTAAACACAAATAACCAAAACTAAGAAAATATAGAAAACACAAAAAAGTAAAAAATATATACATGTAAAAATCAAAAACTAAACAAGTTACCATTCAAGTTTTTGAAAAACTAAAATGTACAGAAAATCAAAAACCAAAAAAATCAGAAACCAAAAACCAATAACCAAAAACCACTAAAAAACTATCAGCCATTCATGGCCTAAGTGACTTTTAAAAAGATCAGTTAGACTTTTAAAGCTTTAAAAAAAAAAAAATTTGAAATATAATTAGTTAAAAATTAATTTTGAAGACTTTTAAATTACTTAAAATCTTCAAAGTGTGTAATCAATAAACTCTTGAAATATATAATATGTAACCAAAACATAGTCAACTTTTTGGGTTTTTTTTTCCCCGCAATCGACGTAATATTTCCGTTTTGTTTGATATAAAGCTTAATGCACGCATGTGTGTACACAAGAGATATGAGAAGTCCACATATGGTCTCTGCTGATTAATTATCGCCATGATTTGCTCTTCATGTCAAATTTACGTGGAAATAAATTAAGTTTTGATTTAATTTTAATTGTGGTTTTTAATCTAGAGATCCACAGATTGGAAATCTTCTTCAGGCTGTTCAGTGAAAATGAGCAATAGATTTTTGGTATTCAATAATTCAATGTTAAATGTTTGAAGATTATATAAAGAATGTAATATTTATTGGATCAAGAAACAGAAATATATATATATATTTAAAATAGGTTTGCAGAAGTATAGATAATGTAACTGAAATTAAAACCACCGACTTTATAAAATGTCTTGAATTTCGGTTACGAATAGAGAATATTGTATTCATTATAATTATATTAAAACTAATTTTAATTGGCAAGGACAACGCTAACATTGTCAAGCACAGGCCCACAAAGGTGTCCAAAATCGTGAAGCTTTGTATGATAAAACCCACTGTAAAAAGTTAACCTCGTGCGGTTCGAATCAGCGTGAAATCTGAAACGCCCCGTTTTGAACGCTCCTTTTCCATTTGATTCGAATTTAAGTTTAAACGCAGCTTTTCCCGCGAACGCCTCCACCATCATCGATCCATGGCAGCCATTGTGTGCGTCTCCCACCGTGAACGAGAGGATGTAATTTCGATCGGCGACGGTACGGATGATCTGAGCGATGGCGCTTTCCCTTCCGGCGACGATCTCGATTGCGGCGAGACCTGAGGGGACCTTGAAGTGGCGGTTATCGATGTACTTAACCGGTTTTAGAGATTCCACGATCCATCCCGGAAGCGGTGAGATCAAGTCTTGTATCTTCGCCGGAATTAAGATTCCGGTCGAGAAGTTGCTGAAAACGTGTGGACCGATCTCGAATCCGCCGTTTTTCACAAGGCTTCCTGATTGTTTTTTACGTAAACAATGTTAAAAATTAAACAGAAAACAATATGAAAGATAAGGACCAAAGTGAACCAATTATGCTACATTAATTAAAGTTAAATCGATATTTGGAATGAGAACAAGAACAGAACTGAACCGGAATTGAAAGTTACCTTTGGTATACCGGAGAGGAAGAATCTCCTTAATGGCAACAGCGTCGACGAGTGGTCCACAAGAAGGGTCCTCTTGAACACCAGGATTATGGAAAGTGACCTTAACCAAATCAGACATTGCCTTAAAAGCCCAAGCGTACGTATCACCACCATTGGTACTGAACAGCGTCTGGATCGGCAGCTCATTGGTCTGACCAGGGACAGAGATTCTGATGTTCTCGTCCTGAGCACAAGTCCTCGTGGCTCCGAACGTTAGAGAGTAAACGAAGCCACGCTTAACTCTCACATCCTGAGAGATAGAGCCCAAGTTCCCTAGTCTAACCGCATGGACCCCACGTGGGACCGGGAAATAGAAACCTCCGGGCTGTGGACCGCCGGAGACTAACTCCACGTGGCCGGAGATTTCCCAGTGAGGAAGAGAGTATTTGCCAATTATTTGCCTCTTTCTCATGTTTGATTTGTTAGGAGTTTGCTCAAAGTTTCCATTTGGGAGAAGCCCTGTAGAAATATGGAAAGCCAAAATTCACAAATTACCTATGTGTTATATTAATTAACATGGTATTGGCCGGCTTATTACACCAATTTACAGCCGTTTAATTAAAAAGATGGATGGAAACTTGTAATCTAATGGTTTGGAATTTTACACCAATTTTCTTTATTGAAACTAATAATGTTAGAATTAGTTTAAAAATCCATTTTTAGCTTAAAAATACTCTAAAAGTCCTAGTAATTTTCCAACAATTCTTCAATTCCAAAAAATGGTCAAACTGTGTTTTTTTTTCTGACATCATTCACTATCTAAATATATAAAGCTTAACAAAATATACTAAAAATGAAATATAACACTGACCGATAAATGGTAATTAGGTGCTCATTAAAGTTGTCTTACCATCAAGATGAGGAGTCCTTTGTGCAGGTAAGCTTTGAGAACCTTGGCAAAGAGAACAAAGGACGACAAAGCAAAGAGATAAAACGAGAGACATTGTGAGCTTTTTACGCCAAAGTGATACTCTGCAAAACAAATCTATCAGTTGTCACTTATAAAAAAAAAGCTATAACAAAGGGAGTTAGTTATACAATGGGTGGTGATACATGCACAAGTTCCTACGAGCTTTATATAGCCGACCTACACATTAATAATTTCACGTTGCTTTTTGGAATTATTCATTATATAAAAGCACTATATTAATACAAATACGGCGATGTACCGTACGTATTAATACGAAGGTTTATCAAAGATAAGCATGTAGGAGGATCACGTTGAATATCCATCCCCACAAAATGAGCCGCAATGTTTGTGCATGTGGCCGTACTGTCCGTTCATGGTTATTCATAAATAAACCACTTGCAATAGTAATAATAATAAAACTACCATGTTAAATCATTCATTTTTGTAAGTATAATGATCATATTGTCGACGTTTATAACGGTTTCAGCTAATATTTTGTTTAGCGGTTACACATTCTCAGATTAATATTATTATAGATTTGACTTTTGAGTCTATATAGAAATTGCGTCTAACAAAAGAATTTGTTAAATTGTACATATATATGTAAATAGTTCACAAAGAAATTTAGAACTAAGCTTCTACCAACATGCATAAAGATATATATATATTCTTTTTTTGGCTGCACATGCATATAGTTTTAAATATCGAATGTTGGCTATATTTTCTCATGAGCATACAAGAGATTAATTGCAATTAAGAATCGTATTGAAATCACTAATTAAGGAGTAATGACCCCTCTGAATAAATAGCTAAATACTACATGCTAAATCTGATCATTAAGCATAGTAACCAATGACAACGAGTCTCAGTCTCTGTATTATCAAGCAAATTAATATAGACAACTTTCCAGTTCTTCATGGGATGATTAAATTTTAGGGATTTTATTCATTATCAACTAGGTTTTTGGAATAATTAAATAACAGCAACTAGTTACATCATTAATTGCATGTAATGTAAACGATATGTGAGCCTCCAAGTATGCTCCTTGCGGTTCATCGGCGTGATTTGCTCTTCAAGTCAAAATCTGGAAACCCGAATATGTTTTCAAAGTAACTAATATTAAAAAATATCGTCAAAATATACACATACATACACATGCGTATGTGCTCCTTTGTCCTTTTGGGTACAATGTATTTCATAAAAATAATATAATCCTGCACCCAACAAAAAAAAAAAAAAATTCTCTTTGTAACGGTAGTTTGAAAAAAAGCAGCTGAGGCCTTGATCTCTTGACAAACTATTTTTACTTTTTTTTTTTGATAAAAAAGATCGTTGACTTTTTCAAATTCACATGATGGAATTCACATACTTACATTTGACTTCCATATCCATAAATGTTATAAGATGGAATCGTTGAAGACATGAACATGGGAAGACAGCCGAAAGTTGACACAGCTTTTTTTTTTTTTTTTATGAGATTGAGAAAAGGGCTCCTACTGCTTGGTGACACTCTCTGTAAAATTAATAGATCGATCTCTTTAAATAGAAATTTATACGACCTATCCGACATCATGTAATGGAAATTCTGTCAAAATGAATCACTAGAAAAAAAAACATTTATTTTCTAGCTATCTTTCATCTCTTTCCTCATTAGTTTTCCCAAATCAATCCACAAACTATATAATTTGAATTTTACTATTTTGTCAACCAACCAGGGATCTATGTGGAAGGCGAATTATTAGGTGAAAGATATAGTAGATCCCAACTCAAATGAAGAAGACTCTCACTCCTAAATAAATTCTCAGCCATTACTTCTCTAGTTTTGCTGCGGCTGTTCATTTTGCTACTGGATCATCAGGCTCAAGCTTGTGCTCGTAGATCATGCATACTACGCTAGTGTCTAGCTTCAGTGCAACCACAAAACAATAGTTAATTTAGATCACTGTACATTCATAAAAGAAAATGGTCTATGTACATGACTACATGTACAATTTGGTATTTGGGGTAGGGTTGTTGGATTATTCAGGAGGAGAAAACGTCGTCACCAAAAGAACAACTTTTCAAAGTTCAAAAGTACAAACTGAAACCAAACCAAAATCAAAATTAAATATCCGCATGCAGTAGAAGATTTGATTATTGTAACGTTTTCAATCCTCCTATTTCACGTGGAAAACAGGATTCTTGTCGTTACTGTGGAAGTAGAACTTGTGTAATAGCTCTACATTAGACCCATGAGATTTATAGCCCAGACCATTTGGGCCCAAACTACGAACTCCGTTCCGTTTCGGTTTTAAGTTTTAGAACGTTTCTTCATACGGGAAATTGTAAATCCAGGAGCCTTGAAAATAGAATTTGTTGTTTTCAATTGTATTATGAAATTAATGTTGAAAAGTGATTGAAAAAACAAAGAAATGTCGATGAATGCTTAAAAGAGGAGGGACAGACCATGATCCAAAGGTCATGATATGTGTCCGATAAAGGGAGAGCTAAGTCTCAATCAATATTACTGCCAAAAACATATTTATATGAAATTTTATAATCACTTTCTTTTGAAAAAGCAATAGAAAATAGAGTGGGAAAAAATGATGAAAAAATAATCAACAAGAAGTGGGGATAGCTTTCCTTCAACCTTCCACATGCCCCATTTGGTACACTACAAGATGGACAGCCGAGTCATGTCCTTTGACATTTCCTTTTACTTTTTATTTCTTATATTTTATACATAATATTAAATGTATAAATAACTTTTTTTTTATCAAGCATAAATATAAATGACTTAACTATTACAAAAATCAACTTGCTCAGTGTTTAGGAATATTGCGGAGGGCTAACTTCTAACTTTACGTTCAGGTAACTGTGGGATCAATTGTTATTAAATACTGTATCAATCAGAATGTATTTCTATAACTATAAGTAACCACCGAAAGCTCTTGGTGGTTAAAATAGTCTCACTTTTGTTTTTTGTTTTGTTTTGTTTTGTTTTTAACCACACAAACATATTATCAAGTTTAAAGCGGACTACAATACCAACAAAAAAATAAGAAACGGATTATAACATACCCGCATTGCTAGTATAAATTAACCGCTAGTGTTTTTTTGTTTTCAATTTTGTAGAATTAACATTATAAAAAATCATATACTCCATAAAACATCATATATAATAATACTCCTACAAAATTGATGAGGAAAAATGGAACATTTTCCCAAAAATACTAATTAGTAGATCGTACGGTTGGTGAGCCTGAAAAATTACTACTACTAGTAATTAATGAGAATAATAGTTTTTGGTACGACATCCCACAAATCCGTAATGATGAGAGCATAAATCTCGGCATAATCTTCGTTTTAAGAGTTCGAAAGCAAAGTCATGAATATACACAAATGATCACGCAGAAAGTCAGGTTGATATGTAAAGCATTTACTTATGCTGATGACTTAGTTTTCATTGTAATCATTGGTTAATGTTTCTTTAATTATTAATTATTGAAATTTTGAAACAATTAATTAGACATCTAGAATATCTTATTTTGATATTTTCCCTTCTTGATCACGAGTTTAAAGCGAAGAGGTGCTTCCATCATTATGTCTTCTCTTTTACTTACTGCCCTTCTTATGATTTGTCCTTTTTAACTGGTTCGTCTAATGTCCAATAATTTATAAAAAAAACTTTGTAAAGTAATTAATTAAGTAGGAATTAGGAAGAAAAAAACGATGGGACGGGGATGAGTGAGTGGCTGAGGCGGTGGTGGTCGGGGCAGACAAAGATGGGTCCTACCTCTAGCCTAACCGTATGAGCCACATTCCTTTTTCACCCATCTCGTGAGTGAACCCCACTCTACTTTCTCATTCTATTATTCTCCATCTTTATTTTGCTCTTTAAATACATTTTCAAAATTTATTATTCGTTCCAAATTTTGAAAAAATATATATATATATATATAATTCTTTGCAGCATAGAGGAATATTTGTTGATTAAAAATGGAACTTTAGCCACTATATATTATACTATTGCATATATATTTTCATTATTGATTTCTAGAGCTTGAAATTCTATTTTTTCGAATTTGTGATTTTGAGATTCATTTTTATGATTAAAATTATTTGAAATTTTCTTACGCTAGTTTTTTTGTTTTGTTTTCAAAGAAGATTTCTGAATCTTTTGAGCATAAAGTCTTCTACGACCGAAACCATCATGTGGTAAATACATCATTTCCAAATAAAATTCGATTTACGATACATAACGCAACTTCTTCTAAAAGATATTAAAACCACTAATACTATTTACACTTGATAGTTTACTTTTGATATACTTAAAACTATAGATTTAAAATTCCATCAGTTTTTTCTTTTTAGAAATATATTAGATCTATTATATTTCTAACTAGTTCAAAAATAAAGGATTGTCATACACTTATATATTACCCAAAAATCACAAATTCGCCCAAAAATCACAAATTCAAACGATGTGAGATATTTAATAAAGTTATAGAAAATCAGATTTTTTGTCACCGTTAAAACTTGAATACATGATGTACTCTTATAATATATATTGACTACTGTCATATAAATAACATCTATTTGTATGTGTTTTCTTACTTGTATCAACTAGTTTAAAACGTACATCAATAAGAGTTTAATTCGAATATAGCTTAGGTCAGTCATAGATATCCACAGTATTGTTCTTATAGCTTTCATGTGTAGCAGTCAATATCAGTAGCAGTTATATATTTGGCTAGTTAGCAAAATTGACTACACACTTTTAGTTTTTTTTTTTTTTTTTTTTTTACTAGAGACATTGTAATTAGTAATATCTATATTCTTTTAACTATGGTGATTATCTGTTGAATAAATTCTTTCCACGACAACCCTCTCAACTAACGGATTCAAACAACCCACCAAACCAGTTATTTGAATTAAGCTACAAGTTGAGTATGGTGAGTGGTGACCGGACATATTTATAACCAAACTTCAATATTTTACAATGCCGATTTTGAAATTGAGTAAAAACACTAGTATTGGAAAATAAGATTACGGGAGTTGAAAATGCCTAGAGTGCCGGTTGGGAAAAAAAAAGAACAACACAACAATAAACATATCTTAAAAAAGATCAATACACCAAACACATTGAAATTTAAAATAGTTAAACAGATTTATGATGTATCTGACATCATTTTTCGATGTTGTGGGTCGTTTATTGAGGAACATTGAAAAGTTAAGACACAGCTCCATCGAATAAATAATAGTACTGTTTTATTTTGATGCAGAACATTAATTTAATTATTTGAGAGAAACCGCATAGATAATCATCAAAGTTCAAACGAGATTAATCTCGATGTTCGGGCCGGACATTAGAGAAAACATGTTTTCTACCAACAATTCGTTTAACCTTTTATAATACGTGTAACTATTTTATAATTTATAGTATATTGAAAATTCGGAATGTAGCCACGCAGGCAAATAATAATCTTCCGCCCCGTCTGATTCTTTGATCTTATGTTATTGTTTGTATTCATGAATGTCATCAAAATTAGTAACTTCAAACACCGATCGTGTTTAAACTTTAAAGTAATCAACAAGCGGAACATCGCACGAAAAGTAGATTCCTTACGGAAAAAAGTATGACTTGTATGTCAAACGTCCATGTAAAAGAACATAGAGATCACAAAACATGTAGGCTACAAATACTCCCTAGTCCCTACGAATACGATGAGTTGATATATTGAAATTTGAAAGTGTGACATAAGTCAAAGTTTTATTGAAAGTTTTAAAATTCTTTATGGTTTAAGTGAAAGTTTTAGAATATATTATATATTATATTAGGGAAATGATGGGTATAGTTAGAATATAATTTGTTATCCTTAAGCTTTTATTTGATTAAAAAAAATTGAAATTCTGAGGAGTTTTTGCAGAATTTGGTCTTTTAACCACCGGACAACCAGGAGTTGGTTATAGACTTATAGACACATTGCTTTTCTATAAAATTCATCAATTTTAAATAGTGTGTAAACTTGGGAAAATGAGGGATAACAAAAAAAAAGAGTCGAAAGAAGGTAAAAAAGAAAGATGATAGTAGATTCATAGATTTGAAAAATAACTTTTACCTCTTTGGTTTTGAACATTATGACAGTATGGTACAGAAAAACGTCAGAAGAAAAGAATTATCAAAACGTACACAGTAGGAGTACAATTTTTCTATAAATTTTGTTTTTTCAAAAGGCAGAAAATGTGTCAGATAGATTTATGCAGCTTTTATTCATTCATTCATTCATCACTTGCACTGTCTCGTGAAGAAAATAAAACTTTGTATCAGAAATTAATAGTAATAAACTTTTTAAATATCTAAAAAAGCAAAAAAAAAAGAAAAAAGAAGAAGAAAAAAATTCCCTCCTTTGCAAGTGCGTTTGCTTTGTGGAGTGTCTCTCTCTCTTCTGTGAGTGAAGTGAGGATCTTTGTTTGGTTCTGCAATCATAATTTCGTGATATACAAATTATAAAAAACATGAAATGCATTTCTCTTCTCTCTTCTTCTACGCATAGACCCTACTCTCTGATCAGATTTTCCTTGCTCTCTTCTCTTTGTTCTCTCATGAATTTTTCCTTTTTCTCTCCCTCAAATTAGGGGCTTTTGCTCTCTCTCTCTCTCTCTCTGTCTCTAACTCACACTCTAAAGCACTTCTCTTTCTTCCTTTTTCTCCTTGAGATTTCTGAGATAAACAGTTATTTTGACTCCAAAAAACAGAGCTTTAATCCGGGATTCATGGTGAAAAGATCAAGACTTTTCTTTTCCTCTCTCACTTTCTTGATGCTACTACTTACAGTGGCTTAAAAAATTCATAAAAATCAATGGTAATTTTGTCAATCAATCAGTCTCGTTTGTGTGTTTGGGGGAACAAGAACAAGAACAAGAACAAGAACAAGAACAAGAACAAGAACAAGAACAAGAACAAGAACAAGAGTGTGTGATTGATTTGATTTATTCTACTCTGATTTCTGAAAAATGGCATTCTGGTGTTTGGCAATTCTTCTGATTGTTGGGGTTTTATCAAAATCTGAGTTTTGTGAAGCTCAGCTAAGCGATGAAGCCACATTGGTAGCTATTAATAGAGAGCTTGGAGTTCCAGGATGGAGTAGCAATGGCACTGACTATTGTACTTGGGTTAGGCTCAAGTGTGGTGCCAACAACTCATTTGTTGAAATGCTTAATCTCTCAGGGCTTCAGCTTAGAGGTTATGTCAGTCTAATCTCTGACCTCAGAAGCTTAAAGCATCTAGATCTTTCTGGTAACAACTTCAATGGACCAATTCCTGCATCTCTTGGCAACTTGTCTGAGCTTGAGTTTCTAGATTTGTCTCTGAATCGTTTTGTTGGGGAAATTCCGGTTGAGTTTGGTAAGCTTAGAGGTCTTAGAGCACTCAACATTTCCAATAACTTGCTTGTGGGAGAGATACCTGATGAGCTCAAGGTGCTAGAGAGGTTAGAGGAGTTTCAGGTCTCTGGAAATGGTTTGAATGGCTCTATACCTCACTGGGTAGGGAATCTGAGCAATCTCAGGGTGTTTACAGCGTATGAGAATCATTTGGGAGGTGAGATACCAAATGGGTTAGGTTTGGTTTCTGAATTGGAATTGTTGAATCTTCATTCAAACCAGCTTGAGGGGAAGATTCCAAAGGGGATTTTTGAGAAAGGGAAGCTTAAAGTTTTGGTCTTGACACAGAATAGATTGACCGGTGAAATCCCTGAAGTAGTAGGAACCTGCAGCGAGCTCTCGAGCATTAGAATTGGGAATAACGAGCTTGTGGGAGTCATTCCGAGGACGATCGGAAACATTAGTGGACTTACCTACTTTGAAGCAGACAATAACAATCTGTCAGGTGAGATTGTTGCAGAGTTCTCAAAGTGTTCTAATCTCACTCTACTGAATTTGGCAGCAAATGGGTTTGCTGGAACCATTCCAAGAGAGCTTGGTCAGCTCATGAATCTTCAAGAACTGATTCTCTCAGGGAATAGTCTCTTTGGGGAAATCCCTAAAACGTTCCTTGGATGTGGAAACCTTAACAAGCTTGATTTGAATAACAACAGACTCAATGGAACCATCCCAAAGGAACTCTGCAGCATGCCGAGGCTTCAGTATTTGCTCCTTGATCAAAATTCCATAAGAGGAGACATACCTCATGAGATTGGAAACTGTGTGAAGCTGCTTCAGCTCCAGTTGGGTCGAAATTACTTGACGGGAACCATACCTCCCGAGATTGGTCGCATGAGGAATTTGCAGATAGCACTAAACTTAAGTTTCAACCATCTTCATGGATCATTGCCTCTCGAGTTAGGAAAGCTCGACAAGCTCGTGTCATTGGATGTATCTAACAATTTGCTCACAGGATCCATACCGCAACTACTAAAAGGTATGATGAGTTTGATCGAGGTTAATTTCTCAAACAACCTCTTGAGTGGTCCAGTGCCAGTATTTGTTCCCTTTCAAAAGTCTCCAAATTCGAGCTTTTCGGGAAACAGAGAGCTTTGTGGAGCTCCATTGAGCTCTTCTTGTGGATATTCTGAAGATCTTGAACATTTGAGATACAATCACAGAGTTTCCTACAGGATTGTGCTTGCAGTGATTGGTTCCGGTGTTGCTGTCTTTGTATCAGTCACTGTGGTTGTTTTTCTCTTCATGATGAGGGAGAAACAAGAGAAAGCGGTGGCTAAAAACATCGATGTTGAAGAAAACGTTGAGGATGAGCAACCGGAAATTATAGCGGGAAATGTATTCCTTGAGAATCTTAAACAAGGAATTGATCTTGATGCAGTTGTGAAAGCATCTATGAAGGAGTCAAATAAACTCAGCTCGGGAACTTTCAGTTCGGTTTATAAAGCAGTTATGCCTTCAGGGATGATTGTTTCTGTGAAGAAACTCAAGTCTATGGATAGAGCCATAACTCATCATCAGAACAAGATGATCAGAGAACTCGAAAGACTCAGCAAACTTTGTCATGACCATTTGGTTAGACCAATCGGGTTTGTTATATACGACGACGTTGCTCTCTTGTTGCATCAGCATTTACCTAATGGTAATTTGACTCAGCTGATTCATGAATCCACCAAGAAACCAGATTACCAACCCGACTGGCCAATGAGACTGTCCATAGCCGTTGGAGTAGCAGAAGGTTTAGCATTTCTCCACCATGTTGCCATTATTCACCTCGATGTTTCCTCTAGCAATGTCTTGCTAGACTCTGGTTACAAGGCCGTGCTCGGGGAAATTGAAATATCAAAACTTTTAGATCCCTCACGAGGCACCGCAAGTATTAGCTCAGTTGCAGGCTCTTTTGGCTACATCCCACCAGGTATAAAGTCTTAATTTTGTTACCAATAACTTCATTAAATCCAACACACTTTTGTTTTCCTCAGAGTATGCGTACACAATGCAAGTTACTGCACCGGGGAATGTGTACAGCTACGGAGTTGTGTTGCTTGAGATTCTAACCTCAAGAGCGCCAGTCGAGGAAGAGTTTGGTGAAGGAGTAGATTTGGTGAAATGGGTCCATGGAGCTTCAGCGAGAGGAGAAACACCGGAACAGATACTCGATGCCAAGCTTAGCACCGTGTCCTTTGCTTGGAGGAGAGAGATGCTTGCAGCTCTGAAAGTTGCATTGCTATGCACAGACATCACTCCTGCAAAAAGGCCGAAGATGAAGAAAGTAGTTGAAATGCTTCAAGAGGTTAAGCAAATCAAATGAGCAAATGAATGATGATGATATATAGTTTCCCTTTATGGTATTCATATACAGAATACGCATGCCTATGTATGCAAGCTTCTCCTCTGTGTATTATATAGAGTTTTATGGTGAATTGAAATCTTGGGTCACTTATGGTTAATTTGATTACCCAATTGCACAAATAAATAAATTACCATAGAAGAATCAATGTACATCTTGGTGAAACTGTTCGACAAAGCCTTTGGTTGTAGAATCAAAGAATCTTTAGATTACAAGACCACGTGAAAACCAGATGGTCTCTTTCAATCTTTACACTCACACCAAAAAAAAACAAATAAATTGGGTAAAAGAATAAGTGAAAAAGGAAAAGAGAAGATGGGAATAAAAACCTACGAGGGATGATCTAAGTGTAGCACGACGAAGATAACTCCGATTCATGATGCTACAGAAACTAATAAATGTAACTCAAGACTTTGAAAACCAAGCAAACTTGTTGACTAAATTCAAGGCCAAATACGGTTTGGATCCTGTAGATGATCATCAACAGCCAGCAGCTTTAAGGAAGTTGTCGTAAGGGCTTGAGGCTGGTAGTCTAAATGGGTTACTTTGTAGTTCTGAATAGCACTGTGTCTGAATAGTTCCCACTGGTGTTCTTGGTGATTTCATGTCAAATTCCTTCGCCAGTAAAGGGGCTTCAACCTAAGCAAATTTTATTGATCAATACAAAAATGATTAAAGAGTTATCTTGGGAGATGAAACCAGAGGCTATGATTGGTTTCGTCATCAGATATCTGAATACAGACCACAATGTAAAAGACAGTATTGTAATTTATAGCAAAGACACACATACCTCGGTGTGAAATGCAGAATTGATCATAGGATGGAAAGTTGCAATCTTAATCTCTTCATCATGTTGTCGTGGAGAGCAGTTATCGGAACTCTCATGTCGTAGCTGAGAATTCAAAAGACGGGAGATCTTCTGCTGTTTTCCCATTAACAGATTCTCACAATGAAGCGTCATTTCTTTGTATGAAGCATCAGCTGCAGTATGGAAGGAAATTCTACCCACTTGACGTGTTGTCTCTACAACCTTCGAAAAAAAACAAAAGAAGTATAGTTTTACTATATGTTTCTTTTGGTGATGACTTTGTAATCTAATTTCTAGGAAGAGGGAACATGCAACTTACAGATTCTAGAATTTGATTGACAGTTAGGAGTTCTAAAAATTCAGCAACTTTTACAGGATTACTCTTTGCAACGGTTTCAATGCCTTCTCCAAATTCTTGATCCTCGTGAGAGAAGAATGCCACATCCTGAATACACAAATATCAATTTTCCATACAATGTTCATTTCGAAGTTTTAAGAGAAATATTATGGGAAGCATAAGAACTAGTTACCACCTTTTGAGGTTTAACATCACCGGAATCAACCTGATAGGATTTTTGTGTGTCTTCTAGAAACCGGGTTCCAAGTGGGCATGCATCATCTGGCATGAATTCAGTGAGCAATTGCTCCCGCATTTTGTCCATTTCAGACTATAAATAGTGTACTCTTTTATTAGTTTACTCTGATGATCAAAAGCATGGATAGAGTAATTTAGTTGGGAGTTTGTGACAGGAATCACTTACATTGCACATATTTTCTAAGCTTTTGACAATTTCAAAGACAAGGGTTCCTCTGCTATGCTCAGTGGAGACTGCTATGTTTGAAAGAGTATCTAAAGCTGAAGCATCATCTTTTTCGCATCCATAAGCAACTTTTAGCTGCTGATCTGAACTTACAGCCTTCAACTTGTGATCGTCAACCAAGTACAAGAATGGATCAAGCTGAATCAGTTAGAAGAGGAAGTTAAGGAAAAATGGAAAGTAATTTCTTTCTGTGTCATGCCAAAGATTTCACCATAAGAATATAAAGCATAGAAGAATGGTGCGACTTTAAAGAGCTCGATAATATTGCGTAACAAATTGAGCTGCATGCTATAATTCAAAAAGAAATGAAACATTAACGTGACAACATTTTCACCAGAATGATCAACGTACCCTTGGTCCCTGAAGTGCTACTTTAGTGAAATCCGCCAGAGAAAAAAGATTGAATGCTTTTGAGGAAAATAGAACCATTGATGCAGCCAGAGTAAAGAGAGACCTTCGTCGTGATGGAGGAAGTGGCCCTGAAATAGTAGGAACAAGTTACTAAAATCCCAAAAGATCTGAAGCAGATTTTTATAAGTATTACAATAGCTTCTTTAAGAAAATCATCAAACATAGCTCTCCCTCATCTCAAAGATAATTTCTACACGGATATTTACTTCAGCATATATCTAGGAAATTCCAAAAAACCAAGAAATTTTTCTTTTTCTCTCAAATTGATGCCCCATGTTAGATACTACATCATAGTTTCCAAACCAAAAAACCAAGGATCAAGGCTAAATTGAGGGAGAAGTCAAAACATGTGGAAGCTCACCTCCTTCCATTAAAGAAATATCTCGCAAAGACAGTGCCATTTGGAAACTTCGAATCAAAGCATCGTGACTTGAATTCTGAAATATAAGCATTTTGTGATATGTGGTAAGCAAATAATTCAGAAGGAGAGGTCTAGTCAGACTTTGCCCAGATCTTAAAAACAACAAGAAATACTCAGATGCAGAGTTAGCACATATTGAGATATGAAATATATCTTACCTTAACTCGAGAGAACAACAATACAAGACTGTAGGTGTTGGCAATCGCCTCATAATTGTCTGGTGTATTTGCCGGAGATATGGACTGCGCCCAGATGGATGAAAGCAAAAGACCTATCTGGTGACTACTTAGCCTTATATAAATAGCATCCTAAGGAGCATATAAGAAATCAAATTAGAGGGTGGAGACTGATCCAAGGGATACCTAGGAACTGTAAGCATAAATCAAGAGGTTAACAGCTGCAACAGGTTTAACTGTGACCTAAATCAGATTGAAGGAATCCTAAACATTAAAGAAACGACCACTTTCAAGTTATATATGAATAGTATTGTAAGAGATGTAGCCATCTCATGGCCACCTTATAAGAAGACGTAGAGTAGTGTACAAACATTATTGTGGTTTCAAGAGACTACGTTGAATTCATTTATTAAAGACACTCTTAATCTCATCCTGAAGCTAAGTTGAGAGTCATGGGAATATTTTTATGAACTAAATTATATATATATATATATAGGCTTCTAGGGTCACAATTTAAGGTTAATAAGAACTCTTACAAAAAAAAGTTGATGTACCAGCTCAGAGTTTAAATGTGCCACAGAGTTATCTGCTACCGAGGTCACTGGTTGATTCCAAGTGCTATATGCCTGACTGTATGAAGATTTCAATCTGTCAAGGATTTCCCCCCTATGGTTTCCATATTCTTCTTCAGGCATTTCGTTTTGGCTCTGATCAGAAGTTAACATTGACGAAAATTTATTCTTCTTCAGCTTCTCGAAAAGTGCTGCTGAGGAGGAAAAGACAGACGCGGTCCTTGAAAGTGAACGAGGAAGACCCATTCCTTTCTTAAGGTCAGTAGAGGTCGAGGAAGGACGGGGGCAGACTGAGGTTGGTACCAGTACAACAGAAAATATACTGTGGGCACCAATCCGTGTTTTATGATCCGGATGGACCATAGCTTGAAGTAATTGATGGAATAAGGCCTCAGGAAAAGCCTGAAACGAATAAATAAATAAAAGCTTAGAAATTTCATTAGAATTGGTTTAATCTCTCAACGACAAGAGAAAATATAATCTTAGATATTACTGGGAGGTTACCTTGTTTTGATATGACAGATTTGGTATAGAGGCTATAATTTGAGCAGTTCGAAAAACAGCAGCAATTGTGGTTCTTGCGACATCTGTGACGGCTGAGATATTCTCCAACATTATAGCCATAGCATCTAGAATTGGGCCAGCATCTCCAACCTTAAAAAATTGACGTATCAGCCTCATATCTCTTTTTCGTGACGAGGAAAATAAAGTTTTAAAATTTTCTTAGAGAATATAGTAGTAACATACCTTTTCCGTGAGTTGGACGAGGCACTTATCAACAGCTACACTGATCGCTCTGTTACAGTTTGCTGCTTCAGTTCCCAGATTGGCTTCATCAAGAGAAGAATGCATGCATTTTCTCAGGTGTCTCATGATATCACTTATTGCGCTGACAATTGCTGCTGAGTGTTCAACTTTTGCGTTTTCAGCAAGGGAGGAAGTAACCTCTAAAATGTTGAGCTGCATGCGTAGCTGTTTAAGCACACTTTTATGATCAAGGTGTTTAACCAACATAGACAATAGAAAGTGAGTTCTTTGCCCTGCAAGGTTACAAAACTATTTCAGAGCACTGATCATGCGGGAAGGGCTGAATGAAAACTATTGAGAGCGTAATACCAGATATTTCCATTAAAAATTGCAGATCCCTTAAAACTGGGAATGCAATCGAATTTTCTGTTGACCATAGATCTCCCTCGATCAAAGTAACGGAACAAAGACTTCGAGTATGTGTCTCATGGTTGTGGCCTCTTCACCTAGCTTGGCCATGTTGTGTAGACAAACCTTGGACCAAAAACTAGGGTCCAAGGAATCTTCCCTGAAATAGAAAAGATATATTGAAGAGAGGAAAAGAATCAAAAAGGCAATTGTAAACACAACTGGAGAGAGAAGAAATTACATTTTCACATTAAGTTCACCCTTGTCATTCACAACCGTTCTCCAAGAAGGAACATTTATGAGGGAATCTGCATAAGCTACATGACCTTCATTTTTCAGGACTTCATCCACCCATTTTCTGCCACTATCATTAACATTTGTTAATTTTTTGGGGTGACCGTAATTTTCCAAGACTGCTGAGACAACCTGCCATGCAAGTATTATATTTATCAGTTAACAGGTATTAACATGTCCTACCTAAAACTCTACTAAGATAAAATTATAGCAGTACGATCCCAACTCCTAGTTCTACATAAAGTAACCATGACTAGTAGATTGTTATGGTATTTTAAACCTTTGGCCAAGAAATTTTGAAAAAGAAATCTAACAGTTTTCCCTACTTGTCAATTGTTAAATACCACAAATGAATTGTTTCAATGCAAGAAAGCAGATCAGAATATATAGGTACCCTGAAACCCAAGAATACCTGTGAAGAAAACAAAAGAAACTAATGCAAGAACCTGAGAGTTGCTTACATTGTCAAAGTTGCTGGGAATATGAGAGTATTCACCCATCAGCCAAATCTGGAAATAGATCAACGGACAAGAATGCATAAGAGGATACTTGTAGATTTACAATAATGAAGAATTGTATCTCGAGAAAAATAGCAGCATAACGAAAATTACCATTGCTGAAAGGGCTTGAAGTCCTGCTGCACGCAGGCTGCGTGACCTGTCATCATCCCCACCTTCCAGTCCTAATTGGCACAGCTTTGGCAGAAAGCCTTCTAAGTTAAACAGGGAACTGCCATCCTTCTGAAAATTTTGATAGCATGAATCAATCAATGCTATTTTATTATTTCATGTGTCCTTAACCATTCTATCTTAAAGCACTCTGACATGTGGCTACAAGAGAACTCTATCAAAGATGTGAGAAGCTGACCTGATTATTTACAAATTCAAAAAGAGATTGACATCCAACTATTTGCATTTCATCTTGACGAGTTTGATCCAAAAGAGCTTGCACCGTCCTTAGAAAACCACTAGAAAAAAGAGGCCTGAAAAAGAAAAATGAAAATAATTAAGCTACCTATACATGCCGAACTAGTCATGCTCTCATGATAGGTTACAATTTTCAGGTAAATCTCTTGGGTTTTTATGTTAAACCATAGAATAATTTGGACATAAGAGAACATATGAGGTGTTTGAAAAGAAAACAAAAGAAGGATGACCTCACATTTGCTCCTTACAAGTGACCAGAAGCCTTCTGTAAATGCACATGGCTATCTTTGCTGACTTGAAATTCTCATTCCTCAATTCCTTGTAACATCTTTGTTCGAGAGAATCTGATATCTGGAAAATCGTAAATATCAACAACAGAGAACTAAATTTGGGAGAAAGCAATCTGAAAACATGGCTATAACGAGTAATCTGGGCTCAAATATATGAACTAACCAAAACCAAATGTCAAGGAATTACTTTAATTCAAGTCCACTATAAGATTTTTAGAAATTAATGTGCCTGGACTTGGCTTTAGATTTATACCTTTGGCATACGCACAGCATTCTTTGCAGCATATTCACATAGTTTTCCTATCTTCCGGTCATTTGGGCCTTCCTCCTGTCAGAAATCGTAAGCAGTGCTAAAATAAACCAAGTAACCAACAGACCAAGATAGCCAAGTGGGAAGCTCCAGTTTATTATATTACCAAAGAACATGATGTCTCATTCAGTAGACAATGACTCAAAGCAAAATGAAATGCAGATGGACAAATTTTAACATAAAAAAAGGGAAAGCATGAAGATTGAAAACCAAAATTTATGTCATTCTTGAAAAATTAGAAACACAGATTGCAGAACAAGTCATGCTTTCATCATCGAAATGTCACTGCAGCCAAAGAGTAGCTGACTTAACAATTTTGTGCTTCCAGTAGCATGGCAATGTAAGTCAAAGCAAGCAATCGTCAGCCATTAAAGAAAGGTAAATATGAACTTTCGAAAGAGACTAAAAAATTAAACTATAATAACAAGAAGGGAATCAAAATCCACCTTTTTTGACAAGAAGAAGCATCATGTGAAGTCTAATAGAATGGGGAAAATGGATAAAAGACGAACCTGATTACGAGGGAAAATATCAGCAATGAGCTTCTTGTACCTCTTGACAGGCTGTCTAGACCTTGCACGCAGCGCAGGGCAAAGAATACAAAGGCTACCACAAAAAGGCAAAACTTGCCTCGAGATTACACCTGAGACTGCGCTCATTTCTTCTACTCAGAATATTATACCCAAAACCCCAACTTTTGAATCCAATAAAGTGTATCCTCCCTCTTGATCAACCGAAAAAGCCCTAGAGAGCTTCCTCGGGCAAGAAGGAAAACAGAGCTCAATGATTAAACGAGGCACTCCTTAAAACTCCACCCTTCACCTGAATTTTCCAAAAACGACTAACACTTCTATGAGAACAAACATAAAATTGATCTTCAACAAAAAAAAAAAAAAACATAAAACTGATCAAACGGAACCCATTCATTGAGTAATCCAGAATCAGAATCGTCAAAAACGAACCACCCAAAAAGTCTGAGAATCATCAAATCCCGAGGAATCAATGGTTTAATAAACCCAGATTGAGTCGGCCTCCGAATTGAACAGAAATTTCAACGTAATGCAGCTAAAATAAATACCTTAGATCAAAGCACAATTAAGCCAACCGGTGACTGAAAAAATGATCGGCAAACTCGAAACCCAATCTCCGAGAAAAGCTCGAAACCCAATCAAGTTAATTTTTCTCACTAGAATTTAGTCTTCGGATCGTCCGGCAATGATATTTTTCTTTGCCTTCCTCAGATACGTTTCAACGGCACGACGCGGGTTCCACCTTCTGCCGTTTCGTTGCTCTTTCATTTTTTTTTCTTAATCAATTTTGAACATTTTCAGATTAAAAAAATTAGCCGTCGGATGCGAATAAACAGCGGCTGTGATTGTAAACCGTACTTTTATTTTATTTTTCGTGATCTTTTCTACTGGAGTTGTTATTTGCATTTCGCCAGCTCATACAGTGCAAATAAAGCAAAGAAAATCTTTTAAATTATTTTATAAATAATTAAATACTCATATGGTGTGTGTGGGCATGATGTGGAAAAGGTTAATATGTTTTTTGTTTTGTTTTAAGAAGGTTAATTTGTTCTACAGAAGAAAATTATATTTGTAGATTATATTCCCTGGAAATAATCTCTGTACTAATAGAAAATTCATAGAACAAAGTCAATAGGCTGATTCACTCTTCAATAAGTCAATATGTACCTATTTCATTAAACTCGGTGTAATAGTATTAATCCAAATGTTGTTTTTTTTTTTTGGTTAAACTACAATCCAAATGTTTTGATATTCTAGATATAAAAAAAATAAGAAAGATTTTCTAACAAATTCATTAGTTTATTGCACCGTTAAGGCGTTAAGTTAGCTGTCACTTATATTAACGTCGTTAACTGCACATGACCTTATCGTGGGGTCGGCAATCTGTTACTTATAATAACTGATAAAACTACGGCGGTAAAAATTCCCGCGGAGAACTCGCCATTGATGACGTCAGAGTCAGTCAGAAGAAATTCAACGGCGACATTAATAAAGAGAGGGTAAAAGGTGTGTTCTCTGAGGTTAACCTTTGACTTTGAGTGTTGCCAGTCTCGGTGGCATTCCATTCTCTAAATCTTATTAATTATTTATAGATAGCACAATCCTACTTCATTTTCTTTTGTCCAATGTTTACTTTGTTATAACTTATAAGTAAGAGACACCATACCACCCAAAGCCAAAAATATGATAACATTGGTCAACAATTCTGGACATGAGTCCAGTTCAAAGAATGAGGCGTTTACAAGTAAACAGAAAGGGAAAAAAAAATACAAAGATGCCGAGTACTTATTTCTTGTGATATGT
This sequence comes from Cardamine occulta, assembly GCA_028015245.1. Taxonomy (NCBI): domain Eukaryota; kingdom Viridiplantae; phylum Streptophyta; class Magnoliopsida; order Brassicales; family Brassicaceae; genus Cardamine; species Cardamine occulta. The sequence continues at coordinate 2,910,637 of CM051376.1, read as the reverse complement.
GGCTTGTGAACTCCTCGAACCATATGCATCTGCTCCTATGCTTTAGAAGTACCTCGGTGATCCCTTTCGATATGGTTCACAAGATCCACTGGATCACGGAATCCTCTGCTACATTTAGGGCACACATCGACAGTGACTTTGCCATAGTTCTGCTTCTTGTTCCTCTCATGTGTTTTCTCTACATGATCCACAAGAGTTGTAACCGAAGAGAACTTTGCACCACACTGCGGACACACCTCCACGATACCATCATTGCTGCTGCTCGAAAACTGTAGCTTCTGGCTAATGTCGTTACCGAGCCTGCTAATTCCTGCTTCTGCTGACGATAAAAGATTAGACCATCTTGAAGAAGATGATGAAGTTGATGCAGAAGCTTTGTTGGGTCTAGTTGTTTTAGCTTCTTTTCTGCTGCTACTACTACTCAAGAAACCCATGAATGGGAGTTTTCTCGGTCCAGGGCAGTTGTGGTCAGTTCCAAAACGATGTTTTAAGCAGTGATCGACATTGCAATCCCGGCACTTGATGGTGTTGGAGAATGTTAGTTGCTCCTTGCATCTTGGAACCGGACATTTCTTATTTTTTGTGACATTTTCGTAGTTTGATGGGTCACAATCGGTGTTGACATGTTTCTCCCAAGTTATGTTTGGATCTTCATTTGGGTTTAACCGGACTCCTTTAGCACAGAGCGGGCAGATAACCACGGTTACATCTTCTCTATCGCCTTTTGGACAACTATGTTTCATATAGCTTCGATGATCCAAACAAAACACCTGAAAAACCTCGATGTAAGATTCCTCCTCCAGAACAAAAAAAAAATCATTTTGACAAATAGATTCAGAGAAAACCAGAGCGAGAACACAAGAGATAAACAAAAGATCAAATCTTCAATGGCAATTTTGTAGCAGAAAAATGAGAACAAACAAGAATTAGTGTATTCGTTTGGAGAAAATTAGTTCTGAATGAAGAAATTGGACTGCAAATGTCGAAGAACTCAACTCAATCGACTTGACAACAAGTACGGAAAAGGATTCCAGTGATAAATTCGAGATTCGAGAGTCATATAAAACTCGATACTATACCAAACTAATCGCAAAAGATTATCTTAGTTCCCAGAATCGGAGATAAAGCATTTAGTCAGAGTCATAGACCATTCGCAGAAAAAAAAAACGATTATTTGCATGTGATTCAAAAAGACCTGGAGGCAACGGTCGCAGGTGAAGGGCAAAAAATCAATCTGCTTGCAAACATCGACGGAGCAGTGTTTCCCCAGATCTGGAAATTCCGGTGTCCCCATCGAACAATTCCGACAGAATAATTATCCAAAAGATAGAAATAAAAATCAATTCTAGGGTTTATCCGGAGCGAGAGAGAAATTTCAGGGAAAAAAAAAATCAGATTCCGCGGATTTAGGTGAGCTGAAATTTCGTAGAAGCCGCGAGAGCTTTTAAATATATGTTGTAGGAAAGAATCGTCAACTTAGATTTCTTCTTCTTTTCAACTTAGCTTTATTTTCTTATTTTTTCCGTCTCAGAACAAATCCAACAAAATAGTTAGACCTGGCCTACTGCAAAAATGGGACTGATAAACAGCTCTAATTTCCAAAATCCAGAACCAGTGTTTAGCTAGAACGTCATGCCATCGAATGTTCTTGATTTAAGTTATAAATGGAACATGTTAAACCAAACAATTGTGATCATAAGCCACATGAAAAAGGTATAACTTAGTTAAGCAAAAAAAATCTAGAATTGGCTTTTGTCAACGTAAGAAAAAAAGCAAAACGGGCATAACATGATCCATAATTAAAACTGAGCAAAAATAAATTGTTTGGAAGAAGTGAAAACATACGGTGCACAATCCAGCAACATATACTACCAAGGTTCGACCAAAATTAAACTCAAAGGATTATCCAAAAAGAACACAATGTGACGGCATTATTTAGGCTTGGTCTTCACCCTCAGTGATGACTTTGATGTTCGACTCAGGCTTGGAGAGAATATCTGTGAACTCTTGGTATGGGGATTTAGCAAATCTTGTCTCTTTCCAGAATTCTGGTGTAAGGAATCCATACGTCTTCTGAAGGCAATCAAATGTAGCCTACAAAAACACATGACACAGAGGATTAGTCAAGGATGATATACCCATAACAAAAGCATAAGACTCAAGTTCATGATAAACAATTCATTTGTAAAAACTGAGGTTATATTGTATTGAAGTCACCAAACTCACGATTAGCAATAAAACAAACACATCATATGACAATGTCACAGCACAGGTTTGGTGAACTCAATCCAGTGTGATCTTAAGGTAAACATTAACGAGAAAAAAATGCCAGAATCTTGCCTCTTCGAGAATTAAAAAATTTATAATAAACAAAACAGTTTTGCAGACTACTCATCATTTGCTATATTCAAGGTTTCCTACTACTTCACAAGGTAGCAAAAGACGTACAAAGCAATCGTTTCATTAATCATTTTAAAGTCAGTTTTTTTCCCTAACTAGATGACCTCCTGGAACTAGTTACACAGTGATGACAGAAATTATGTGAACTTTAACATAATCTGATTGCGATTACAAAGCAATTTCCCAGAACCCAATCAAAAGGAAACAAATTTCATATAATTAAAAGGAAGAAAGAACAAACCTTGACGAAGTTTCCGAGGGTTTTGGTGGACCCCCTGGAGGAAGTGAAAACATCATCAATTCCAGCGAATTGAAGAACCTTCTTAGGAACTCTAGCAGCAACAATACCAGCACCTCTAGGAGCTGGAACCATCCTCACTGTCACAGATCCACACTTCCCAGTCACCTTGCACGGCACCGTATGTGGCTTCCCAATCTTGTTACCCCAGTAACCTCTTCTCACTGGAACAACAGATAGCTTAGCGAGAATAATCGCTCCTCTAATCGCCGTAGCAACCTCCTTAGAGCACTTCACTCCCAATCCAACATGACCATTTCCGTCACCAACCACAACAAAGGCCTTGAATCTAGTTCTCTGACCGGCTCTGGTTTGTTTCTGAACCGGCATGATTTTCATCACCTCATCTTTCAATGTTGGACCAACGAGAAGATCTATGATCTGGTACTCCTTAACCGGGAGCGAATGGAGATAGATCTCCTCAAGCTTGTTAATCTTCTTATCCCTCACGAGACGACCAAGCTTGGTCACTGGAGTCCATTTCTCCTCTTCCGTTTGACGGCCACGTCGACCACCACCACGGCCTCCACGTCCACCTCTTCCACGTTCTCCACGGCCGCCGAATCCACGTCCGAAACCACCACGGTCTCCACCACGCTCAACGCCACGTTCTCCACCACGTTCCGCCATTGTCGAAGTTTGTGGAGAGTTTAAGAGCTGAGTAGCTGCGATGTTCTTGTTTTGTGACAAGGAGAAAACCCTAGTTTCGGGAAATTGTGCTATATATTGCTCAGCTGCTACCAAAAGGATTTAGGGTTTCTAAAGGCCTTGTCGGGCTTGTTTGGTACAAATCAATGGGCTTTTATGGGCCTAATATTCTAATGCTATTCCCCGCCTGTTTGATAAGAGTCGCTTGACTAGCTTACGTACATTAGATAGATGTTGATCGAGTATCAATTATAACTTGTATCAATTGGTCAAATAACATCGTTAACAAGACATTTTAATGTTTTCCTTTATTCATGAAATTTTAGACAAACAATTTAGTATCTAAGAATCCAAAAATAAAACTAGTATCTCGGACACTGTTTATATGTATTCTTCCTATACTAAACTATATGTCATAGTCGTTAGACAATATCTTTCAATTCACTGTCCATGTAATGTATCCACAAGTATATATGTATATATGATATGTATACTTTGTATCTATCTGTATTTATACATGTATGTGTATTTTTGATAGATGTAATAAATTAAATGGAACTGCATTGAGGCAAAACGGCGCCTTTATCAATCACATTAGCATTGGTGCAAGTAGCTTTGCCTCCCTTTATGTTCACTTTTTCAAGCACAATCCCTTGGCATGGGTAGTTCTTGCTGCAATCAAACGTTATTGCATTGTCCGATGCACTCGTGCCGCTTATGTTCCGGTACACCACATTCTTCACTTAGACCGCAGATTTCTGAAAATATATATATGTATGCATTAATGATTAGATCCAAAAATACTTATATTAACATTATGAATTGATGAGAAGATTTGCTCATATTTCTAGTGAACCTCTTGTGGGCATTTGCTCTTGTCGCAGTATTCTTGGTCGATTATGATCGGATTCTTCACATTCTCCATCTGAATGTTCTCAAATATAATGTTGCTAGCAGTTCCTGACCCTCCCTGAATTAATAAAGTGGGGCAATATTGAGACTTTACTTAAAATCAATAAAGGGGGTATAGGTTTGTGTATTTCACCTGGTAAGTTTTGATTCTAACTCCATTGTCTGTATCGGAAAGCTTAGCACCATCCACCGTCACGCCTGAGACAAATGCATTTGAATTGTCATCTCCCAAGCTCCCAATGCTGCTCATTTTTTAATAAAATATATATCAAATTTTCATATTAACATTTGGAATATTATATAAACAAAAAAATCCTTCAGGTATATTCTGAACAAATATATTTTATACCTGATACCGTGACCGGGACCACAAGTTATATCATTGATTTGAACATTTTGTGATCCACTTTCAATAGATATGCAATCATCGCCTACAAAACAAATTAAGAAACACCTTTAAAATATTCTCCACAAACTATGATAACCCCTTAAATTTAGCTTCCTTGATATACAAGCAACTCTTTTGAATTAATCACGGGTGTGAATGGATAAAATAATAACCTGTTCCAATGATGGATTTGGAGACTCGAATGTTTTGGGTGTTAGTGATATGAATACCATCGGTGTTAGGACTATTCCCAGGCGCAGTTATCTCAACATTAGAGACCTCAACGTCGGAGCATTTCTCTATTGAAATCTGAATCTGTTGCGCATTTCTCACCCTCAGATTATCCACTCTCAAATTCTTCGACTTGTAGAAAGTAACCGCCTGCATATAAACAATATATACGTAAACAAAGATTTGTCCAATTTTGATCAAAAGCATATATCATCGACATTTTTTTTATATAATCATATATATATATATATATATATATATATATATGTTTCAACGTACCGTGGGGGCTTCTGTGCATGGCTGCATATATATATATTAAAAAAAAGAGTGTCAATATCTCCAATAACTCGGTTATCTAAAGATGACACAGATAGATATGTGTTACACACACCTTAGCTTTGTTCCATTTGCATGAGTTTTGCCACCACGTTTCGCCGTTCCCGTCCACAGTTCCGGTGCCGCCGCCATCGACTGATAGATTGTCAATGCCGTCAAACGTTATCCATTTGCTGCTATCTTTGTAATCCGATCGTTTTTGAGATGCCGATAATGTTCCAAAGATCTGTCATTCCATTTACCAAACTCTCATTCATAAATATGTTCAAATACATGTATAATATGATCATATATATACTATCTCGTACAAATAATAAAGTTTGTAAAAAAAAGATTCAATTAATTTAAAGTTTGTAAGTACCTGAACGGTAAGAGGAGATGTGCATGGACCGGTTAATTGAATAGACTTAAGGAAATAAGTCTTCCCTTTGGGAACTAAGAGATTAACGTCAGCTCCATTCGAGGAACAAGCTTTCTTCCACGCATTCACGAACGCCTAATCAATGCAGGCATGCATTAATGGATCATTAGTACAATTTTGAAGTCGTGTAAATTTTTTTATTTTAAAAATAACTTTGATCCTATATATTTATATGTCTATATACCTGCGTGTCATCGGTTTCTCCATCTCCTTTAGCTCCAAAATCAGAAACGCTAACGGTGGTTGGAGTCCGCAAAGAAGCTCTTACAAAGCTCTTCAAACGCGAGATATCGTCTCTTCGCTTGATTAAGCTATCGGATTTGAACCTTCCATAAGAATGATCATATCCATTAAGGCTGTTCCTTGAAGCTTGGCACCATGAGAGCATCAAAAGAGCCCATAATATGAAAACGGTAAGAAGTTTGCAACAAAGGGCCATTGAGATAGGTAAGGAAATGTCCTTTTGTTTTTCTTTTCCGGAAAGGAATGCGTGTCGTTTTTTGGGAGTAGGTTGGCACTATTTGATGTTTGTGATTCTTGTCTTTGTGTTGCTTTGTTTTTGAAATTGGAGAAGTGTGGACGTACGTGTATTTATAGGCAAATCAAAAGGAACGTAGAAAGTTAATTAAGTTTCTTGCTTTAGCAAAAAATAAAAAAATAAATAAAAGGTTAAGTTTCTTAAGCTTGAATGAGTTCGAGGTATGGAGTGAAATTGAGATTGTCACGTAAACATTACTTTAGGTACCTTTATTTTATTTTATTTTGTTTTTGATAACTACGAACTTTGGAGGCAAAACTTATATATCTCTATAAGCCCGAAACTATACGGATGATAAAATAGCATGATACATAGTAAATTATCCCTTTCAAAAGAGTTTTAACGCAAGGCACAATGAACGCTACTCCTTTAGATAATTTTATATTATTTATTTTTACTCTATATATCTATTGTTTAAAACATCTATTTAAAAACTTAGTTGTCTCTTAGCGAGACCATGCATGCTTATCGTATTTTCTGCAAGAAACATCGCTAAGGATTTAAGGTGATAAGAGTTTTTTTTTTTTTTTCCTTTGATTAAATCTAGTTTTAGCGCTAGACTATTGGTTAGGTTGACTCTTAAGCAAATATTTGTAGAACTTTTTTTTTTCGTTTGTAGAACTTTTTTCCAAGAAATTGGATGGTCATGATGTAAATTGAAAATACACTAAAGAAAATTATTGCTTTTATAATTGATCAATTTATATATATGAATCTGTTTGGTTGGAAAACAGTTATAAAATCATAAAAGGTTATATATAATAAATGGTAATAATGGTTTTAAAAATATGATAACATTAGTTTTTGGACCCTGAGCTCGAGTCTGTTGGGAAAGACTTATAGTATTTTTTTAAAATAAAATTTACAGAAAAGCTAAACCGGTAGAATACTATTCGTCTTGATCCATAACTTATTATATATATATATATATACAATTATCATATCTTAGTGTTTTTAATTTTCAAACTATGTATTTGTGTCGTATGAAGATACTACACTTCTAATCACCAATCCCCCATAATTTCAAATTTACGTGCGAACTACATGAGCTATAACAACATACATAATACCAAAGAAGCAAATTTTGTTAGGATAGTCGTAATTTCGTGTAGTATAGAGCTATGCGTAACTTTAGTACCGAAAAACCGAACTTTTATATGTTTCTGAAAGTTCAGTTGATTGGTGATAACTACCGTTCACGTGACCGCCGCATTTTCTTCCTTCTTCACCTCATTTCTTATTGAAAGATTCCAATTAAATTTGGCGTTTATATTGTCAAATATATCCACGTCATATGCATATTTATTTGTTCATCCCCCATCACCCACGTATGATGCATAGATTGTAAATTAGGAATCTGACCTCACCCCCAACAAAAAAAAAAAAAAAAAAGGTCAAGTGAAAACGATGTCGTACATTCAACCACTTGCGCGGCACACGCATAGGCGTATGGGAAGCAAGAGTTAGGCGCAGCACGTGAGACTAAACTAGAATTAAGCACATGTGTCTCCCGTTGAACAAATGCAACATTATTTTCGTCGTCCAAATCTAATTTGTGGCGTTTTCAAATTAACACGTGGTCAAAACTTCTATTTGTTTTTTAACATATGATTGAGCAGTAAAACATCATTTCGCATTTCTAGAAACTAGAAAGTTAAGAATCATGCGTGAACCCTCAAAATTAGCAACAAGTTATAATCATACTTTAATATTCCAAGAAAACAGTTTTTTTTTTCTCCAACAGAACAGCTTCATTATAACAACAATGAAATCACCTGGTTAAATAAAAAAGGAAATTGACTTACGAATTTTAAAAAAATAAAACCTTAACAAAAATACATGCAACTTTCGATAACAACGGGAAAAGTGGTGCATATGTTTCTGAATAAAAATTAAATCAACGTACGGATTATCGACTATATATATAAAAAATACATATGATAAAAATACGTATGTATGCATCATACAGATATATGATAAGGCTGAAGGCATGTGTGAAGCTTGCTTGAGAGACCCAAAGGTATGGAGGAAACATGACTTCTGGGAAATTTTCCTGCTCGGTGTTATAACTCTCCTTAATTACAGGTAGCTTGTTCATCCTTTGAATTTCTATTTCTCTGATGGTTAATTAGGATTTAAATATACTAACTATACTTCTGTGTCCACCAATACTTTTTTTCCTTTTTCTATTACTCATACAGGAAAATCCAATGGCTTAATTCTTTATGGTATAATAGACCCAAATTTAATTAATCTTAGGAAAATTCTTGTTCTAACTATTAACTTTTGGAGAGTCTAATCTTTCGAATCTATTGTAATTTGTTAAGATATGATAACTGGATCATACAATGTTAATCTTCAGGGTCAAGCAACGTGACAGTTGGAAGGAAGTAGTTAATCCCATCTCCAAGAGTTTTAGGCCGCTCAACAATGTTTTTTAATTAGAGGGTTTATAATTCTATTTCATATATATTTCAAGTCTTTTAAACCATATTCGTTTGCTCTAAAATAAAACGAAAGGTCGAGAAAAAAAAAACTTGTAAAGGTTATCTTGCTAATTTATTACTTTTATCATTTTTTTTTAATTCGATTTGATTTTCAAATCTTAACACGAACCTTACAGTGATAATGTATAAGAAAAATATAGCGAAGACATTTACGTTTGAAATCGGTTGATTATATTATATTAATTCAATGTTCTCATGGTTTTGGTACATGCATACAGCATATATATACATTACATCTTTTTTTGGGATAAAAACGTTACATTTCATTTCATTTCTTTTATATTGTCAAAAGATCCTTATTTTTAAATATATATATATATATATAAGAACTGGTGATGGATAGCTCGTTTCGAAAGAAAATCATTGACACTTAATTTTTTGCATGAAAAAAACAAATACCTTGAATTTGTATTTTTGCCTCTTTAATAAGACAATCGACACAAATGGACATGGTGAAACTAAAAAAAATATCAATGTAAAATTGAAGAGTTCCCCTTATTTCGTAAAACAGCTAGCCAATTCGATACATATACATTACGTTGATATATATTGGTATATATATGTATGTAATATATATGTCATATTCTGTGTTATACAAGTAAATTTCATACTACAACAAAAGATAATATAATATTTCACAATTTGCTTTGGCATTTGGATAAGGATCTATATATATATATCCAACTATGCCAATAGCCCATGCCATATATGGATATCCATAGAAAACGGCATTTGACTGTATTTTGTGAATATTTTGAATATACAAATTCAAATAGAATTACTTGTCTAAAGTTAATTGTTGGATTTTTTTACTTTAAATTAGAAAAATATTGTTCATGCACACACACACACACATGAAAAAATCATGAAGAATATAAATTCTGAAATTATTATAGATAAAAATTTTTTAACCATAACACATAATGTTTTTGAAAAATTCATATACATGTTGTAGGAAAAAAACAATTTCAACCAAAAAAAAATATTGATTAGAAAATTTAGCATCGAACTTCAGCCGTCTATGCATATAATATTGCAAATGACACTGTTTCGAGTTTCCAGAAACACTTGCACAAATATCAGAACTCAGAAGGACATCAATCGTAATTGGTAAAATGTGGATCACATATATATCATATTTCTTGTGCTGCCTATGTGATATAATAAATAAAGAAAATTAAATTAGATTTTATTAATAAATATTTCGAAACGGGTAAACGCCCATAAAAGTTAAGGAAGGGGTGTTGTGTACAACTATATCAAGTTTTAAATATAAAAAGATGTTTCTGTTAAATTGGTTGGTATGGAAATTATGGAATGGCCAGATCACAAGTCACAATCCTTCCTAAATCGCATTCACACGGCAATTTTTGGATACATGCATAGTGTGCTAAGGAATTGAATGAATATGATAATATCCTTTTAGAAAACTGCATCAGGTGTTTTAGTCGGTTACTATTCATATTTTTATTTTATATTATATATATATATATATATATTTAATAACTTCAAAACATAGAAATACTATGTACATACGACTTCTTCTTCATGAATAGTTGATTAAACTCGGACCAAATTTATGAAGATTGGAGGAAATCACCGAACCAACGTAATCGCCGTTAATTTAGACGTAGTAGTTGTTATATATTAGGATGTGTTTAAGCTAATCGAGAGACATGTATTTCTCGTAGAACATGCACTCAATTTGGTAATTTTCATATATAGTAGTTAAGCAAAAGTTTTCGAACCCATGACTTTCTTTATTATTCTCTGAATCAGACCTTTCTGTGTATTACAGGTTAGATATTCTATTAATAAGTTGTCGTATGCAACTTGTCCTGACCAAAGGTAAATCAAATAATTTGTAAGACATTAAAGAAATAAAAAATTACATAATTCACAAGAAACAACATAATTAATGATCTATCATTTTTTCGCTCAAAGTAACAAAAAAATGAACGATCTTCACTTAATTTCCCCACATACTACGTACAAACGGGCTTCTCCTGATCCCATGTATGCTTGATCTTTTACAATATCAAAGCCTAAAGCTTAACTGTTACCCGCCCGAAACTAACAACAAAGTTGTGAGAAAGTGAAGAAATTTTCAAAAGAAGCACAAATATTTTTTCTTTCCTTTGATTCAGATTCGATTCAATCTTCAGCGGCTGAGAATAAGTATCTATATATGTCGCGGATTTCAAGATCTACTTTGTATCGCCATTAGAATGCAAGGACCCATCTTGCATCAACTTGTGACTAAGACTCTTAAACCGATCCCTCGAGTACTGCCTCGAAGCTTTTCTCCAATCCGTTCCCGTTTTCATCATCGTTGCAAATTCTTCATAACTTATTCTTCCATCCTACAAAAGTTTCCCGTTCAAGAACACTACAAGACTTTTTTTTTCTTTTCTCAAATTGGTCTACTAACCTTATTAGTATCAACATCAAGGATAATAGCTTCAACAACTTCTTCACTAGTAGTGTTAATTTCATCTGCCAAAGCATCTCGTAACTCCTCTATTTCGATATAACCACTCTTGTTTTGGTCAAAGTACGTAAAGGCTTGCTTTAAGTGCTCGTCATTGCCTATCTTTCTGATGTGTACCGATATGGCTACAAATTCATTCACGTCTAAGTATCCATCTTTATCAACATCTCCCTGTTATAACAAGCCTCAATAAAATCAGTGCATTGCCTTTGGAACTTTTGAATCAGCATTGGAAAAAAGTAATTTCTTGAATAGCTTACCGCGTCCATCAAGATTTGAACGTCATCTTGAGGAACAACAATTCGGAGTTTCTTCAATCCGATTTTTAGCTCGTCGATTGTAATCTTTCCTCTATTGCTTGTGTCCATTATTTGGAATCTTTCTTTTATGCCGGATGCTTCTTCAACCGATAGATGCTCAGCAATAACCTATGGAAGGAACATAAAATGGTGAGTAACTATCTTAATTTCTTTAACAGATATCAAAATTTCGACTATGTCTTCAAGAGAAGAGATTAGTACATACCCTGAGTGCCCTTTTCTTGAGCTTGTTCATAACAGAGAATTGCTTAAGCCTTGCTCTTACGGTTTCACCCAATGATATATTAGAAGCATTCTTACCATTCTGTATCCACGGATGATCTGTAAACCCAAACATGATTGAGTCTTAACATTGATTTCATAAGAAGACTAAAAACAATATTGCATATGAAAGCAGAGATGAATACCAAGCACTTGTTGAGCTGTAAGACGACGCCTTGGATCAGGATGAAGCATTTTCTTGATCAGATCTTTTGCATTTCTGGAAACTTTGGGCCAAGGGTCTCTTCTGAAATCTATTACAGATCGAAGAATCGCTTTTGCGACTCCATGTTCGGTTTCTGCAAGCAAACAAGATAGAAAAGGCATCATTTAACCTTTGTATGATTCTACAAAAACTAACACAAAAACAAGTGAGTTGAGAAAACTAAACCTGCCCAAAAAGGTGGAACACCACAGAGCAATATGTAAAGAATCACGCCTGCGCTCCAAATGTCGATTTCTGGTCCATAACTTCGTCTTAATACCTCAGGAGCCATGTAGTAAGGACTCCCAACGATTTCGTTAAATCTCTCGCCTGAAAACAAAAACAATCGTGGGTTAAAGATTGCTTCAAATACCGCTTAACCTAGCAGCTTGGTCTAGCACTAAAGATAATAATACATCACCTGGTTTAAAGAAAACAGAGAGACCAAAATCAATAGCCTTCAAATTTGCACTTTCCTTTTTGTTTGCAAACAAGAAGTTCTCAGGTTTTAAGTCTCTATGCATTACTCCATGCTTATGGCACATCTGCAACACATAATGAATGAGAAACACATTACTCTCGCATCTACTACAATCATATCCCCAATCACTTGGAAATTTTCTTCATGAAAAACACAAATCCCAAGAACTTCAAGAAACTGCATTTTGAGTCACTTAAGCAATGACACAGATCAATAATGTTCAAGCAGCCACAATGACAAAATAAGATTCATATATCAAGACCTTCACGAACCTGAACAATCTCCATGATAGTCTTAATAACCGAAGCTGCAGCTCTCTCCGTGTAATGCCCTCTAGCCACAATCCTATCAAAAAGCTCACCTCCTTCACAAAACTCCATAACCAAATGCACAGCTTTATCATCCTCATAAGTCTCTTTCAAAGTAACAATATTGGGATGCTCAGGCATATGTCTCATGATCTCAACTTCTCTCTTAACGTCCTCTATATCAATCGTCGTCTTCAGCTTCTTCTTTAAAATCGATTTGCATGCAAAAACCTCTCCGGTCTCGATCTCGGTGCATAGATACGTAACACCAAACTCTCCTCGACCTAACTCACGACCTAATCTGTATTTCATCTTGATCTCACGACCCGTTGGTTCTTTCAACACCATAAGCTTAAGACCATCGTGGTGGTGACCGTAATCGTTTGAGAAAGGGTTTGGCAATTTAAAACCTTTCTTCTTTATATCATTTTGAATCAACGATCCAGCTGTTCCGCAACAATTCCCCATTATACAAGAAAGGGAGATCAATAAATTAACCAATTCAAATCTTCTTGAAATAACGTAAGGAGGAACAAGAACCCTAATAAACTCCCTCCTGAAGCTATAGGAAACAAACGAAAGATAGATACAAATTTAAAACGGAGTCAAAAGGATCTTTTGCATGGAGTCAGAGAAGACGAAGCGTATCATGTCAAACTGTTGTTGTTTCTCTTCAAATTTGCAGAAAGTTTAAATTTTAAAAAAGATTTGAATGTGAAAATTACAGAGAGATATGGAAGGAAGGTTTTTTAAAAAGCACAAATTCCTTCCCTCCGTAACCTCTCTGTATTTTCTTGTTATCCTGTTTTCTGTTTTTTTTTAAATCAGATATGTCTTACTTTAATCATTTATTTTTAGGACTTTTTTCCTCGTAATGTCAAAGCAAATCTGAAAAAGACCCAAATAAAAAGAACGGTTATAGGATTAGGATTATCTTCGTGTTTAATATGCGGAGAATATTGTCCCAAGGAGAAAACAAATTTTTGCTTCAATCACTTATATCATATAGTAAGAAAAAATTGACAATGTTTGAATAATTGTATGTAGAATATTGTTTTCCCGATAATTTTTATCGTCAAAAACTAAGAAGTTCAATCTACAATTTCTTGTGGCAATCAAGTCGACATTCTTGAGAAACAATTAAAAAAAAAATCTGTGGTCTACAACTCTTTAACCAATCTTTGTTTAGTAAACACTCGGGTTTGACAATATATAGAGCCAAATTATGTGGAAAAAGCTTTGGTTGGGACTTGGGAATTAGGGCATTAATTACAAAATAACAATGAATGATGAATGAATTCCTAAGTACAGGAGGCCATATCGAGTGAATCTGACTTGCTGATTTTTGGTCATCCATATTTCCATATAATGAAAACTTGTTAAATATAAAAGGGATTCGTTTTCCTATGGCAGTTTCTTCTCACTGTAGGGAGTTCGATTCCCCACCTATTCAATGGGGTAAGAGGGATACTTAATCGTTCAAAGTACAAAATGTGTAATAACACACAACAGTACTACACTCTCATACATGTGTAATGACCAAAGTTTACTTATTTTCTTTTAGAAAATATAAGTAATATAGAATATGTAATATTGTTAATTGAATGATTTGATAAAAACAAAAATAAAACTAGGAGAAAGAGAAGAAAGAGCGCTTGGCAGGAGGGCGTCCAACAGCTCTCATGAGATTAGCAATTTCATCAACTTTGGCAACCTCTGTCCCTCTCTTCGCCTCTGCCGTCGCTCTTCTCTCCTCCGCTTTCCTCTGTGCTTTCGCCACCTCGTTTTGCGTTTTCTCCATTGCTTTTGCTTTTCTCTCCTCTAGCTTCCTCTACATGCACCAACAATTCCAATTTCTTACTTAAAACTTAAACATATATGTCTCTAGTGTGTATACGTTATCAATCCTAATATCCGATATGATTTTACTTTAGAATCCTTTATATATGCAATTTACAAGAGAAAAAAACATCTATCACTAATTACATACAAATTATTCCCTTATACCACCATACCTATTACGTAATATAGTTTACAAAATTTCAACTGGGAAGATACTGTTTGCAATTCCAAATGACATTTCTTAAACCCGACTTCAACCAAAAAAAAAAAAAAAGAGAGGTGATTTTATACTGCAACTGTCATATATATGATTTAATTATCCCTTTAATTATCTATTAACCTACCAACTTACTAACCCAATACAATGCCATAGCTCATATAAAAATGACATATACTATATGGTACAAGTGGAATATATTATGTTTTAAATTTCATCGTACGTGGGACCGAAAGTTAATTAAAAACAAAAAATTCACCTCGATTTTGTCCATCCAAGAATTGGCCTTGTGGACTTGTTCGTTAACCCAAACGTTAATAACGGCGTCTTCCCTCTTAAACCTGTTATTAATCTTAGCCAATTTTGCCGTCTGCCACGCCGTTATCTTCGCTTCTACCTCTTCCTTCTTCACCCTTTCCACCGTTATCCCAATCCGACCTTGACCCTCGTGACCCTGACCGGACCCATGCTCACTTCCAGGATCCAAATCCGAACCCGGATACTGGTCCGACACCATTGCCAAAGGATTCGTCTCCTCTTCATCCCTCTCCTCGTGGATCCTCGTCAAGTCGTGTTGTCTCTCATCGTCACGAGACGCCGGTTCGTTGTTTCCCTGGGATGAGCCGGCGATGACTAGAGCGTTGAACTCTCTGCTTATGGTTGTGAAGTTTTCTCCGGAAGAAGTTCCTTCGTTCGTGGCCGTCGTTGACCTCGTCGGAGAAAAATATCCTCTGAAAGCAGGCGGTAAAGGCAACGGCGTCGTCCGGGGAATATCCTCCGGCGTGCCCGGAGCTAGTGCGTGGATGTCTCTCACGAAAGTCTCCGGCGTCTCATCCTGGCGGTTACTTACGGCGTCCGGAGACATTTCTTGACCGTAGAGAGTCAGCTTATATAATCTGAGATTAGGGTTTAGCAATTGGGATTGTCAAAGAAGAAGAAGATCATGGTCTGATCAAAGTAGTTTGGTCTCGCGAAGCTAAATGGATCTTGATATTGGCGTTGGTAAAGTCAAATGTTTTAGCTTTGATTATAGTTTAGATTAGAGGAAATATAACACAACACGACAAAAAAATGACAAATATAAAGATTAAAATGTAGAAATTTTCAAGAAGGTTATAAAATTTACAACATGAGGAAAAGGACCACTTCATGAAAGCTACGTCCGTCCGGTAAATAGCGACTGTATTTAACCTTTATGATGCTTAACAAGAAAACAAGAATAAAGAGATCGTTTAAATGATTTTTTCACATTTTTAATCTAAAACTATATGGTAATCTCTAAAGTATTACAAATGTAATAGTGATACTAAGAAGCTTCGTTAGGCAAATACATATTTCGTTATTGATTTTTAATATACTTGGTAGGAGAGACAAATTTGAAAGAGGAGAAACTATACTAACATCAACGGAGCGAGTGTCGGCAAGTTTTGACCCCACCACGAAAGACAAGATAATACTCGTGTCACTTATAAGAGATTGTTGTCAACGTGGCCATCTATGTTTAGTAGAATATTCCCGCCAAACGGAGCTACGTATGTTTAACATCATAAAATGAATCTAATGACTTGGAGATACATACCACTTTCGCGTGGCCACGTATAAAGTATTACTTCCGAAAAAATTCGTCTTTTTCTAGTAGGCTTGTTTGTGAATTAATTAATTGTTGCATTTTTTAATATACGTGTTACATTTTCCGGCGGATGGCGGATTTAAATCACAACCACTCAAAAAAATTGCACTACGGCAGTACTGTTCACATTGTATGATTAGATCGGTTTTTCCAGAAATTTTAACCAAATAAATAAATAAATTATTTGATTGATTGTAAAACTCAAATGTTGAATCGTAAATTTCGGTTTTCAAAATGTTGAAACGTTCATTTCTTGTATTTGTATATATGCTACAAATTTTGGAGTGTCCATAGTGTCAGAAATGTTTCTTATCCGTAATTTTGAAAGCCTTAAACGTTATTTTATCAAAATACTTAGCTTATTAATGGTAACAACATTCAAAAACACTTCTTAAAAGTCGTTAATTTGAACGTTTTAAACGATGTCACCACTCATCTTAATATCCTGAAAATCATTTGCTCACATGCATACGTACATATTTACTTGTGGCCTTATGGGCTATTAACTTTGTCGAGGAAAGTGATCGGATGCATCCGACATTGAGTCTTTAACCACATCCAACCCCAAAAACAATATTTTTCCATGGCCCATTACCTCTTTCGTTTTTTTTTTCCCGCTACCCAATTTTTTTATTTTTTTTGTTAATACCCGCTATCCAACGTGTCTTTGATGTTTATGATTTCATATTAACCAACATCCTACACAATTATTTTAACTATGCCTATGATATGTAACGAGACGCTTGATATCAAGAAAAAAAAAGGACTATAACCATTTATAGTGGCGCGTTAAAATTTAATCATTGAATCACGTATTTGATTAGTGATTAAGTTTAAAAAAACGGTGCGGTAAAAGTGTCTTAATTAGCGGGTTAGAACAAACTGTACAGACTTACCAAAACTACAGTTTAAATTTTCTGAAATATAATTAATTTGATGCCATTTTAAATATTATTTTGAGAAAGAAATTAAAATTTGTGAAATGTTTAAATTTAATTGAAAACAGTTCAACACAATGCGGGTCATGGCATGACGGATGAGTACTAACTAGCCACCTTTACTTTCCGACAATTTATAGCCGAGAAATTATTCTATTCAACCGTTTTCTTAAAGCGCCTATTCCAAGTTTCGAACTACTACTTCTATGTGAACATATCAATCGTGACTATGGATTTTATTCAATTTAACAACACTTCAAGTATGGGTAAATAAACATCAATAACATGTGAAGCGAAAGTAGTCCTTTTAAATCGTAACGGTAAGGAAGACTCAACGAAATACCGTAACGGTAAAGATGTGGCCAATCAAAACCTCACACATACCTCAACTTATGGTTGATATATGTATCCATGGGTGCATCATGCTTGTGTATACGTGTGGAAGTTCGGTGTAGCCACTCGGTTTATTTCAATTTGCTAATGTTATTTTTCTTACAATTTCTTTTAACTCCCCAATTTTTTTAGGTCAATCATTTGTTTTATATCTGTTAAAGGAGGATTTTCTGATTAAGTACATGAAAGTAAAAAGATTATAGGAGTCCAAACATGATACTTGCAATTTGCAAATTCAGAGAACTAGAAGTGAACCAAAGGCAAAGGTTGAAGCTGATGCAGAATTCGATTAATATGGGAAAGAATTTTTATGAAAGGTCATGTTGTTTTTGACTTGAGACTGATAAGAGATCTGAATGATTGCCGATGAAATCAATGGCTTTTCTCCATCCAAATTTCTGTTTGAAGCATATATTTCTCTTCGTTTGAAGCATTCTAACTCGTTTTTTTATATAATCTCATTGTGACCCAAATAATTTAAATAATGAAAAGAATAATATTTTTTTTGTGAGAACTAATCATTTGACAAAAAAATGTTGTGAGAAGGAATCACGTATTTCTATCCAATCACACAACGACTTGACATTATCTATCGTGTTGGTTGCTCTGATCATTTGGTTCGTAATAATAAGAAAATCAGTTGACAAATAAAAAAATGGAGAAACACTCGACCGACTCAGCCCTTGAATACATCAGTACTACCTAAAATGAAATTTCTCTTTCAGTTAAGTTTTTCCTATATAGCAAGCCTTTCTAGTTGAAAATTCATCCCAAAATACACCAAAAAAAAAAGTAAACTAAAATTGACACTATCTATTAACTAAGACCATCTCCAATAGTAAGAACCCCATGAGGGGTTCTTACCATTATTTGTAATATAAATATTGCAAAAGTGAAAGTTAAAAACCTTAGTTAAGAACCTTATAAATTTTTCTTTCAATGGTAGAACCTCACTTGGGATTCTTAAAAAAAATATTTTGGTCTTTACAACTTGTTCAACAAGAAAACAAAACAAGTGGTGTTCTATGCTAATATCAAAAAGTTTTGAAGAGCCAAGATGCCAAAATCAAACCTGGAGTAAAATAAGCACTAACCATGAAGACATGAACACCTCAACCAAGAATATGAATGCTATAGAAGTAAAAAAAACAAAACCTACAAAACCAAAATCAAACTCATGTGAGAAACCAATATCAAGTTTTTGATTCGATGAAGAGGGGCCAATTCAAATGCTTACCAAATACGTTGATTCCAAGTTGTTCATATATCGGAGAGAATAATCCATCAACAAAGTGTAACCACCATGTTATATAGGAAGTAAAATAACACTGCACAAAAAATTTGAGGCATAAAACTATCAACACAGTTTTGAATCTGTGACAACTTCATCAAATGCCAAAAATCTCAACTCTTACTTAGCAGCCTGTCATGAACTTCTTTGACGCCCAGCCCCTAATGAACAAGCTTAAAGTCTGCAGAAAACGTAGGTATAGCATCAAACATGAATGAGCATAACACAAAGAATCGACTGATCCAAACAAAACCAGTTAGAAATGAAAATTCATACTCTACTTAATGAGAAAGAGAATATACACAATGCATAAGCCTAGAAGAACTAAGAACAGGAGTTGATCCAACCCAACTAGACAAATTTCAAGGACTTCAAAATTAAGTTACCAATCAAGAAAGCTCCAGATAAAGAAGATCAACATAAAATTTATCAACATGTCTGTAATCCCTTTAACCTTATGAACTCCATAGTTTTTCTCATCATCACAACAAAGTGAACTATAGAAACTTTATGCTTCTAATAATTGACAATCACAGCATCAAGAAAGGAATGAAGAAAAATGGCTACCTTGTCTTCAACTTTTTCAGCTAAGGCACACTCTATTGAATCAAGGTCAAGTTGTTCCAGCTTAATCCATTCATCCAATCTTCTATTAACTGCAGTATTCACAAGAGTTGTAAAAAAATCAAGCCTTCTAATTCAATTTTCGAAATTTCAGTTCCAATCCCCAAAAAAACCCTAAATTCAAAATTGGAAACGACATCTCCACTGACACATCACGCGAGTACCAACCTCGAGCGGAAGCACACCGGTTCTTCTCTTCTTCGACACATCTAATTATGAGGTCGTTCGATCGAGTATAACTGCAGGAGTACGATTCGGATTCGCATCTTCGTTTTCTGCTGATAGATGATGGTGGTTCGATGCCGCAGAGGCGGTGATAATCGCCGATGAAATTATTTAACCCAGAAATCGTTGAATCGCCTTCGGCGACACAGACGAGATAGAGAGAGAGTTGTGGGATGAGAGAAAAAATCGCAAAAGGAAAAAAAAAACCCGATAATTTTTACACAGTCCCCTAGCTACCCAATTACACAGCGACATGTCATCGTTAAGAACCAATCCTAAAAGTTCTTAATTAAGGATCGGTTCTTAAGTTATTTAGCATTTTTTATTTTTTATTTTTTTACTTTTGAGTTAAGAACCCCTTAATATCCCCCGTTGGAGATGCCCTAAAATACGTTACATGCAAGCAAATAGACACTATACTATTTAAACAATAGTTTTCCAATTGCATACAAATTACAAACCGAGAAAAACGAAAAAAAAAAAAATGGGCCTCTTTCCCTGAAGTGAGCCCAACCGAAATCCAATTTTCGTATTTATCATGAGTACTATATTAGATTAAAATCTCATTTTAAAAGGACTAATAATAATTTGACAAGTAAACATACGAAATAAAATAAAATAATAAAAATATAACAGCCAGCTCTAGACTTATTTTAATACTGCAACAAGGAAGCGCCTCCGTGAGGCAGCTATGCCTACACCGTGACTCGATCATCTCCAAGTTGTCTTAAAACTCCTTTTTATGATCCACACAAATTTACAAAAAGGCTTCGAAAAACAATTTGATTTTTTATCTCAATAAAGGACTCAAAGCTTGTTTCTTATTCTTTGAATTGTTTCCTTCAATTCCCAAAAAGCCTTGGTCTTTCTCCTGTTTCAGGTGTTCAAACTCAAGGTACGAACATGGGTTTTTGTTTTTATTTGGCCTATTCCCATTGGTATTCCCGTACGTTACGGTTTCTCTGTTTATTTCCACAAAATCTGCATTTGGGTTTTGACAAAAGCGTTTCATATATTTGTCATGAGAAATCAATTTCTGAAATTCTTGTTTTTTTTTGCATTTTTTGATGTGTTATATGTGGTTGTAGTGCAATTTCTCAGGCTGTGTTGTTGTTCTTCTTGGAGGCATAGAATCTCTCTATGGTGAGCCTCTTTGGCTATCCACTCCCATTGCTAGAACTCCACTTTCTCAATGGATCGTTGCTAATAATCAAATTTAGATTCTTAGTTCAGTAACTTCTTCACATTTTTACGGGTTTTTTAATTAGTAATTGTTGTTGTTAGGGAGAAGCTCCAGCTTTTTTAGTAGATCATCTGGAGAATGGAAACTCCAATGGCCTCGGTGTAAAATCTGAACCCAAGAGCACTGAGATATCAGTTGATATCGGCGATCGAACAGTAAGCGCAGTTTATGTTTTTGATTCCAAATCTGTTTTGAAACGGTTGATATTGATCTGATTGAGGTTGATCTTGTGCAGTTTGTGATAGGTGGAAATCATGAAAAGAACAATTTTTCCATTGAGGTTCAGATTCATGACAGTAACAACTGGTGAGTGAATGTTATCTAGATTCTATAAATTTGTTACAAGAATTGTACTTTTAATGACAAATGAAATCTTACAGATATGAGAATCACTTGGTGTTGTAGGTTTACTCCTATGGTGCTTGGGACAGGTCCTAATCCTAGCAAGGGGTACTCTGTGTTTGTTCTTAAACAAGGTCGGATTTTGGTTATTAAGAAAGGTTCACTTCCTAATGACTCTATCTGGTTCCTCGAGGTTAGTAATTTGCTGCATCAATTTAGTGTGTTTTAGAGTATTGTTTTGGAGTTCTAATGTGGTGGAACATTGATAGGTAGATAGTCTTTATGTGCGGGAACAGAAGAAATTACTAGGGAAAGAGGTTATTGTTTGGAGTAAAGGTGTAAGAGGCAATGCCGAGAAGCCTATTGTTATAAGCGGTCCTTCTGGAGTTGGAAAAGGAACGCTTATATCAATGCTTATGAAGGATTTTCCGTCAATGTTTGGGTTCTCAGTGAGCCACACAACTCGATCTCCGAGGTCTATGGAGAGAGACGGTGTTCATTATCACTTTGCTGATAAAAATGTTATGGAGAAAGATATCAAAGACGGCAAGTTTCTTGAGTTTGCTTCTGTTCACGGTAATCTCTATGGAACCAGCATTGAGTCTGTTGAGGTGGTAACAGATTCAGGAAAGGTATATATATAATAAAGCTTTTAGATTGATCAAAGATGCTTTTTGTGCCTTTGATCTTTAAAAACGAGTTTTTTTTTGTTCTATATAGAGATGTATTCTCGACATTGATGTTCAAGGAGCAAGGTCTGTGAGAGCGAGTTCTCTTGATGCCATGTTCATATTCGTTTGTCTTCCTTCAATGAAAGAGCTTGAAGATCGGCTCCGTGCTCGGTAAGTCAGGCTTTTACAATTTGAGTTACTGAGATATTTCATTGCAGTTTCCATGACCATCATTTTCAATTTAAAAAAAAAAAACAGAGGAACCGAGACAGAGGAGCAAATTCAAAAGCGGCTTAGAAATGCTGAGGCGGAGATCAAAGAAGGGAAATCCTCGGGTATTTTTGGTCTTACTCTGTATAATGACAACCTTGAGGAATGCTACATGAAGCTCAAGGTGAACCACTTTTGTTAATTGCTCAAAATGTTGCCATGTTCTAAATTCATAACAATGCCGGCTCTGTTTCCAGAAACTCTTGGGGCTAGACAGAGAGGCTCCTGTCAATGGTGTGGAAAGTGAGAAACTGAACATTATTACGCATACATGCCAAGAAAGAAAGTGAATGTGAAATTATAATTTGCTTTCGTTTGATTCTGCAATTATAATCTCCCCGCTGAGCACACGGTATCAAAAATGGAAGAAAAGATCATTGTTCAAGAGACAGGAGAAGCAAAACGAAACACGTAGGCAGCTAAGAACTAATGTTCATATGGTAAATTCTCTCTGAGCTTGTAAGATTAAAATTTGACTTTGTGGTAAATGATGTATATGCAGGATTGTGTTGGAATTATCTTCACTTAATGGAGGAGCACCGGATAGAACAAGGGGGATTCTTGTGGACTCCATTGAGTTATAAGCTGACAAAAGAAAGCGTCTTCTATTAGTTGAAGACTTAACCGGAAAAGCCGTTTTTTCATTCATTTACAGAAACGTTTCTCCTTGGATTTTAAAAATATCAATGCAGTAAAGAAAGAGAAAACTAGAGAAGATTGTTCAAAGAATTAAAGATGATGATGATGATGGTGATGATGAAAGAGTGGGGTGTTGATATTGTTCGTTGTAATTTTGATTGACAACTCGAAGTCGAAGTATTAAGTTAAGATTTTGTAGTTGTGGGTTTTGAATAAGAATCAAATTCAGAAAAGCAAAACTTGAATTGGGTACAAAAGATTGATTCCATAGTGATATTACATGACTCAAGATTTGGATGTACAAAAAAACCTTGATCTCTGTCCTTTATTGGGAGGAAAAGGACATCCGTTAGTGTCAGTTTACAGTTGAAATTTGAAAAGCAGCAAATGAAATTACAAAGAGGAAGACAAAAGAAAGAGACAGCCAAAACACAAGTTGGGACTTTGGAGCAGAATCTCCATGTGTCATGTCCTTTAATCTTGCTCTCTACACCTCTCATCTATAGCAACTGCTTTTGAATCTTAGGCTAAGGATAACTCTGGTGGTCCCAAAGTCGGTCGAACTGTAGTGAAAGGAGGAAGGTTCGTGCAAGCCCACTAATGGCTCTGGTCCTGAACCTGGTCTTGTTCCACTTGTACAAAACACTTTAGTCTGTGCCAAAACAAGGGCGTGGCGTGACGCGCAAGAAGTGTAACTAACAAAGGCTCCTTCTCTTCCAGGGGGTCTTGAGAATCATTAAACTTCTCAGAGCTTTGAGTCACTGGATTCTCATGGTGGAATGGAGCTAATGAGTAAAAACATATTTCTCTAATTGATCCACACAAGAACGGAAACGTATCATATTGGTAAAAGCCCATTAACGTTTCTTAGGCCCAATATAGATGCTTGCTAGTTGCAACAGAACATTGGTTCCTTTAACAGAATCAAAGATCAAAACTAACACCGTACAAAAAAGAAAAGAAACAAGAATCATCAGCCTTTACAACTACAATTGTTGTTAAATCAGATTCTCAAGCTATACAAACTTAACTCACTAGCCTCTATGGCTCATACAATGATTGACTAGACTCTGACGAGTTAGTCGGCGATGATCTGGCACAAGCAAAAGGCGGTGGTGGTGGATCAACAGATAGTGTACCTTCCAAAACTTTCACCACTTCCCCCATTGATGGTCTTAAACGTTCATCCGCCTGAACACACCAAAACGAGATTCTCAAAACCCGCTCGAGCTCCTCTACATCGAAATCTTCTTCTAATATCTTGTCCACAACGGTTTCTTTCCTTCCTTCAATCCATTCTCTATACACCCATTCACTCACTACTCCTTCTGGTTCGTATCTACCCGTTATTAGAGTTAAAACCGCCTTTCCAAAATCTTCAACGTCTTTATCTGCCGCACATAAACCGAATCCATATTCTGTTAACTTAGCTTCCAAATCCTCCCCAAGCAGAATGTTTCCACAGTTCAAGTTGCCATGACTGACGAATTCCCTGCATTCTGTGTGGAGGTAACAGAGAGCTTTAGCCACGCATAAGCAGGTTTCGGTTCTTTTTCTCCAAGTTAGTTTCTTGCTTCGTAAAGGGTCAACAATGTGGTCAAGTATAGAACCGTTCCTCGCGTATTCGTAAACCAGAAACCTCCTGCCTAGTTCGCAGCAATAACCTTCAAGCTTTGCTAGGTTCTTGTGATGCATTGTTCCTATCTTTGATGCAGAGCTCCTAAACTTTCTTTCTTCTGTTAATGTCGTTTCCATTTCTTTAACCGCAACAAGTTCGTTCTCCGGCATAACCCCTTTGAATATCTGCGGTCCTATGCTATGGTCAAAGTTATCAGTCATGGCCTTAATCTCATCCACAGAGAATACCATCACACCTTTCGGATTTGTTGCTTTGGAGAATCGATCAGCTTTCTTCTTGGCTAGCTTCTTCTTCCTCCGGTAGATGTACACAATGATACCAAGCTGAAAAACGAGAAACAGAACAAGTGTAGAGAAAGTTGCACCGATAAGACAAGGAAAACAGATATTGTGAGACTTTGTTACAGCCACTGCTGGCCCTTTTCCTTTTGGTATATTAGGATCAACAGCAATCGGATCCAAACATGTTTTAACATATGATACCGAACTCAGAGATGGATCAGAGTAACCGCTGATATATCGGGTCAGCTTCATGAGACATTGAGCATTCCCATCATTCGTGTAAGTGACTGCGGTACAAGCAGAGGCCTCTAAACACATCCTCTTGCATCTCTGGGAGCTAATCAGAGAAATAACCGAATCATTAGCCGGATAAATACCATACAAGTCCAAGTTCTTGTATTTCACCATGTCGAAACCAGATTTGCAACCTGGCTTCTGATAAGGCACTAAGCATTTAGGATCTGAGACCGATGCAAAAGTATTAAAAGGGCAGTTGCATTCATGGTCTCCAGAACTGTTAAAGGAACAAACTTGCGATCCACAGGTCGCGAAAACACGGCACTGATTCTCAACAGCTTGCCAAACCGGTTTCCAAATCCCTGAATCCTCGTTCCACGAGTACATTCTCAGATTACCATCCCGGTCAAGCCTAAGAAACCGGAACTTGACAGTGTCATTATGATCTTCCCCAAAAGCAGACCAAACAGGTCTCATCAGATCTTGATCTTCAAGAAACAGAGCTCCCTCGGAAGTAAGAACAGCTCCAATCTTCTTCTTCTTATTCATCACAGCTTCGTTCCCGCTTGACCAGAAAGTAACGCTACTCTCCCATCTTAGCTCTAACCTCCCTGAATCCTCCAGGTGAAGACTATAATAACTAGACCTAGAAATCTCACGAGCAGCTCTAAGCGTCTTAAAAGCTGCTAACTTTTGGTTAGGAAGCAAAGTATCAGTAGGAGTATCAAAGCTTTGCCAAACAATCTCCTCTCTATCTTTCAACAACACAAGATTACCATCGTCACGGAGCAAAGCAGAGGTTACAGATAACCGGTTCGTCTTGCTATTCCAAACCGGAACATTCAACGAGGAATCAAACAAAACCAATTCTCCAATACGAGTGAGCTCGAAGTAAGAGCTATTGTCGGTAACGGCAACATCTGCTCCAGCAACCCAGACGACTTTCCGTTGATCAGAAGAGATTGAATTGGAGTTAAACCGGATACCGATGCTGAACCGGTTAGGCAAACCAGGAAGATTGAAAAATCCTAGAGCAAAATCACCATTCTTGGATACCCACAAGCTGTTTTCACCAATCACAAGTCTTGAACCCAATTGAATATCTGAAACCACTAATTGAAACGCCCAGAAGAACCCTAGAGAGAGAGACAAAAGCAGAGCTCGAAGCATCTTTGTGTCTAAATTAGAGATCCAACAACATACAAGGAGAAAGACTCTGGTTTCATCACAACATCATTCCAAACTCCAAACTTTGTGTATCAATTTCCTGAGAAAATCCAAAATTTGAAAGGGATAACAAAAACAAAAAAACTATAATCAATAAGACTTTAAAAAAAAATGGTACCAGGTTTGGCACTTGAAGAAGCTTAATTTCTCACCATGGACCCACAGTTATATCGATTATCAAATCACCAAGTAAGTATCAATAAATTGACCAGAGCAATAAATAGTGTTGTTGAAACAAAAATTGATTTTTATCCCCAGAAAAAGGTAACTGAACTTTCGAAGAAGAAATGTGGAGGAGGGTATTACTGTAAAGATTGACCAGAAAAAACAGAGACTTTAAGCTTCAAAATGGGACCCAAGATTTTGAGTTTGAGAATTTAAAAACTCTTTTGAGTTAAGCTGTCAAATACGAAGAGGAAGACAGTGAAGACGCACTAACCAGTATGGTAGACGAGGAAGCAGGAAGAGATTGAATTAAAATCTTGAAGAAGATTATGCAAGTGATGGATAATGTGAGAGATCTCTGAAGTTTATTAGGGAGATTTACAACGAAGTGAATCTGATAAATATCTCAAAAAAAGAAGAATTTTGCTTCTCTTCACCTGGCTCTGCTAGTGTGAATAGGAAGAAGTGGTGAGCCTATAGAAAAGAAAACATTTTTATAAGAGCATGATTATAGGTGGGTAATATAGAGGTAATATAAGATTAAATCAATTAAATTAAATCAAAATTTATATTTACTCTCTCCAAAAGTTCTAAATATAAAACCTATCTTACCGGTAAATATAGATCTCTATTTCTATCTCTCTCATCCTTTCTCTCTTTTTTTATCAATCCCAATATAATTAATATTATAAATTCATATATTACCCCAAATATATTTACCACCTATAATCATGCTCTAAGGGAGCTTTAATTGAACTTCGTCGTTTTCTTACGAGTTGTCATTTAAAGAGAATGCAACCAAAAGAATGTAATTATCTTCGGATTACGTGAACGGTTAAAGACTTAAATATTTACTCAAGTGTCCGAGCATAAAAATATATAATTGGCTAAGTAGTTAATTTAAAAACCCTTAAACGTTCCACTGTGAATTTTTAATGTAACAGCTAAAAGCATGTACATTTGTTTTGAACCTTTTATGAGTTTCTCATCATTAAAATATTAATATTTTTTATATAATTTAGATATATATATATATATTTAACTTTAAATTTTAAAATAAAACATAAAATCAATCAAAACTAGACAAATGTTAAATAAAGTTCTTAATAAAAGATCATAGTCTCTTCCCATAATCTCTTAATAAGTTTCTTCCCTAAGAGACTATAATCTTTTAATAAGAGATTCTTATACATTTTCTCCCTCACTTTTTTTAATATTTTAATAGAAAGTATCTTATTTTTTTAGATACCCTCAATGGTAGTGGTCTAATGAATTTAGATTTATAGGAGAGCATGTGTGAAACTAATCATAAATTCGTCAAATAATACTAATTATTTTAAATTATTTGTTTGACGTGGTCAAATAAATTAGCATATACTAAACAATTGTTGACAAAAAAATAGAAGCATTTATAATCAATTTGCTGGTCGACTTTCTCTATGAATAATGGAATAATCAATGAGTTTAGTGTTTATTTTCATCGTTAATTCACACTTTTAAAGCAAAACAAACCGTTCACTTTTTGGCCGGGACAACGTAGAGTCTGTAGTCTCCACAACGAGAAACTTTAGCAGTGGTCCCTCGTCGTCATTGGTCTCTAAATACCTAATTACATTTAGATGATAACGATAAAATGAGGGGTGATGATGATAATGAAGAACAATTATAATTCTAGCAAAATAAAAGCAACAATAATTACATTTTACGAAAACCAACAGTTCTTCTAATGATTTGATATTAGACTAATAAATCGATACTGTGTTTGGCATAGGATCCCAATCCAACGTCGGTACGAAAAATATAATGAATGACATTTCTTATCAACATTTTATATAACTACAAAGTGTGTTTTGGCCTAGCTAGGAGTTTTGGGTCCTCCAAATTGAGATTGTGCCTTCTTGAGCCTCTACTTCGATTTCCATTTGTGAAATGTTTTCCAATTCAGAGATGTGTCATTTGATCACCAACTAAAAATGTATAGGAAATTCTCTAAACTATCATTTTCTTATATATTATTTCCAAATTATCATAAGAAAAACCTAATATTTAAAAGCACCATAATTTTTTTTTGTTTATAAACTTTTGATAACAACTATTCATAAATTTTATAAATCTTTATAAAACCAAAATTTAGTGATACTTTTACTTTAATGTGATATTTATGGACAATGAACAGTACTTATTAATGAATGTTATTTAGTGCATCGGGTCAATTTAGAATAAGTAATTAAATAATAAGAGGGTCAGCTTTGGACAGGCAGGGGGTGACGAGTGGCTGCCTCGGTTGAAGAATGTCGGGCCCTATCAGTCTAGCACGTGTGTCTAAATTCGCTCTCTTATCTTTTTACCTTTTTCTTTGTTGAAGCAAAATCAAAACAATGCTTAATGTTCCAATTTCAAAACTCACTTGTTGAAAAAATTGAGGCAACTTGTTACACATTTTGACATTATTATCTCTACTACCAAAAGCGATCGGGCTACTGGGTTAATTCATTACACTGTAGCCTATTTCAAACACGAGTATCCTAGAGAAGGAAAATATTATTATACATGACACGTTTTTTGTTAATTTAATTAGAGAAAGACTAAATAGTCTAAATTACAAAAAAAAAATAACGAATGAGTGGAAGACGAGAGAGATTCCCCTTGTTAAGCTTTTAGATAATTTTTCATTTATTTAAAGTTTCAAAAGGAAACCTTTCTTTCGTTTTTTTAGTAGAGAAATAATGCAACATGACTTTTGTCATAAAGCTCATGCCTTGCATGCAGTTTACAATCCACGAGTATTTAATAAAACAAAAAAAATTAATCATATTTCTTGATCTTTTCTTTGGTTAAGTATATCCCATCTAATAATTGGTTCATAGAATGAAAAACTGATAATCATACAAAGTCAAAGCAATATTACGTCTAACCAAATAAATAAAAAAAAGAGAGAACAATGGTATATGAACCCTATTCGTTTACAAATTATCTTCTATATTTAACAAAACAAAAAATGGTATACGAACCCTATTCATATATGCAATCTTTGCGCTTGAGGCAATGGCGCAGGTAATGATGTTCTAACCGAGGCGCGTCTATTGCTATTTGAAAACTATTTCCAAACCCTTCGCAGCCTGAGTTTGACTCATGGCCTTTGAGAATTTTTGGAAAGGCTTCACTAGGGGAAAGGCCAGAAAGAAAACGGAAAAAAAAACAATGGGATATGCAAATAAAGAGGATGGATCTGTCATACATTACTTATTCATAGGGTCCATTCATCACTCATCTCCATTTTAGCATGGAGCAGTTGAGCTATTTGCTTCCTTTTCGTATTTTAGATCATAATTATTACTTTTTACTTTTTAGCAACCAATAAATGGACAACTTCTTTTAACAAAATAAATAAAATCGACAAGTTTTTAAAGAATGTATACATCATTTTTCTATGCCCAATAAGTTTTTGTTTATTTAAACCAATAAAAACATTCAGAAAATCCCAATTAAAATTTGGCAAAACATGAAAATAATACAACGTCGGGTTGAATTATTGGTTGAACCAAGGTAAACAGAAAATATAGATACCTAGGAAGACACAAGTTCGATTTTTGTTAGAAGAGATAATTTATCAAAAGGTGATATTATCTCTGCGAGATATATGTGTCTAGATCCAAATTTATAAAAATAAAAATAAAAATAAAAGTTGATCTTGCAAATGAGTTTTCTTACTTTTACCACATTCAAGTTTTGTCTCTCTTTCTAAAAATGTATAATAAGCTGGAAAATCAATAGTTTATTAGTTAAAATTGAGATATTAATAGTTCAATTGATGAATGCGATTTGCTTCAACGGTTGTTTCTCTCAAACTCGAATTAGCGTTTCAAAATAATACTTGGAAAAATCACACATTTTAGAGGTTGACAAACGAAAACAAAATTGGTGATATATCTGCATACTGACTACTGTACAAGTTTACATTCCTACATATTTTCGGATTCCCTGAATAAATTAATGGGATGATAATGATTTGATTATCAGGAAATCATCAGGAATCCACAAATCGTTCAATGAACTGGGCCTAGTACATTATCATTCCGTATTATGGGCTCATTTTGCCTTCACCTAATGGCTAGTTGGGCTTGGGATGAGAATTCTTCAATCATAAAACTTCACACTTGTCGTTGATTCCGACAATAATTGGAAATAAATAATCGTGGGAACAAATAGTTCCATCGTCTAATATTTTATATTTGAAATAAAGGTAGCAAGTAGAGAGGGACCCCGCAGTTCCTATAAATAAATTAAAAAGAAAGAGTAAAAAAGAGGAGCCACAAACATTGATATCAGAAGAAAAGTTGCATCTACGGTTCTTAACATCCCATATGTCCGAAAATGGACCAAGGTTAGGTTCCCTTGTTTTCTCTTGTTTATAACTTTATTGATATCATTTGACGTATATTTCTATTCTTCTCTATTTTACAAATCGGTACAAACACAAAGCTATATAGAGAGTCGAAATTGGTGTTTTCAGAAAATGATTACTCGAGAACAAGATTAAACACAACTATAGATGTGATGAGGTGAGACTAATGATATTTTTAATCCGGCCACATCCAAACGATTTAATGTAGAGGACAAAAATGTAAAACCAAACAAATTTTTAATCCAAAGTTTACTTTTTAAATATCCAAAACCGGAAAACTAAATTCAATAGAAAATACAATTATTAATATATTTGATAAACAAAATTTTTGCCGAAAACGAATTTGTATTCTACTAAAATATCCACATTACATCGGATTCATTACATTGAAAACATCAAAACATTTTGTTTTTGGTGTCCATATAGTACCAACGTTGCCCTTTAATCTGCTCAGCAAAAAATGTTATATATAACTGTAAATATCAGTATAACACAAAATATGATTCTATGAACGAAACCAGTGATGGTAAATCAACTGTTAATCTAGAAGTGCAAAACATTGGTACGGTTTCGGATTTGGTTCTACAACTCAACACCTCCTACTTTTATTAGCTACTAATCAAAATGTGCTCAGCAAAATTTCTTATATAATTAAATGTATACATCGCAAGTTTTTGTTAAATGTATCTATAATCTTTGGTGTTACTATCAATATAACATAAGATATAATATTATGAACAAAACCAATGATAATCCCTAGATTAACCCGGTTGTCCGTAAATGCAAACCACACCACTGCATTGCAAATGTAAGACAGATTAAATAATAGAACTGAACTTCCTAATATAACTTAAAATAAATTATATGAATACATTTATACTCATTAATTAACTAAAGAAAATTAATGCATATGTACATATGAGAAGACAGAGCGATAGTTGGAAGTAGGGCTGGGCATGAGTAGGGTACCTTGAATTTAGGGAGATCCTTTACCCGATCTGACCTTTACGGGTAATGAAATAAATGATCCTTATTCGATTCTTAAATAACGAGAAAAATGGTTAAAATAATTAAACCCTAAACCCGATCCGTTACCTTTACTTGCATTATTAAATTTAATATTTTTTACTTTTCGCATAATAATTTAATATTCTAAAAACATAAATATTTGGTTACAAACGAAAAAAAATTCATAATATATGTATGCAACATAAAGTTCCAAAAAATATAAAATTACAAACTTCAAAGCTTGTAATTCATTCCTACATTACCAAAGATAATTGTAGAATGCAAAAGATTACATGTTACAATGTCATTTTTCCGTATGTGCTTCTTCCAGCATATATACTTGCCTAAACATGAAAAAAACATGATATTTTTTTATTAGCATAATACAAACAGAAATATCACAAACAATGAACAATCACAAACGTTTCAGTTAACACAAATCTAATTTACCTAACAAGGAAAATTTCATTCATCGTCCAAAGAAAGACTAATTCTTTGGGGAAATGTTGAAAATTCTACAAAGCGGAAATAATTTTGTTAATCCATAAATAAATATCAGCATTCATAAATCAAAGTTCAAACATTAAAAAATTTACCATCTTCTAGTAATTGGTAATATTATAAAATATTACATTTAATAAATATCACCAATATTATTATTAACTAGTAATTAGTAATATTATAAAATATTAATGAATCAGATTTTGAATTGGGTAATAAATCAAAATGTGGATCGGGTAATGAGGCAGGTATTAAAAAAATTGATATCTTATACCCGTTACCCGCATGTAAAAAAATATGATACCTTTTACCGAATCAGGATACTGTTTTTAGAGGCAGATGCGGATCGGATAGCGGATCGAAGATGGGTAACGGGTTTCAGTGTCCAGCCCTAGTTGGAAGAAGTTGCGCCCTGTGGATGCAACAAGAGATTAGAGTTTGGTAAGTGTTCACGTGGAAATCAAACAAAAGAGAGATGCAGCCAAAACACACAAAGTAAACATTTTCCCATTGCCTAAGTTTGGTCACTCGGGGCCCTTCCATTATTGCTCCTATTTCCCCTAATTCTCACACGCTTTTGTCTTTACACACGTGTCATGCTTTAATTTTTGTGTCACTTGGTATCTTAAAAAAATAGTTTTGACCATACTAATTAGTTGAGACAAAAATAAAGAATAGTCTAATGATCTAGGTTGAAAATAATCTTAAGTAATATATAAAGAGTATGAATGATGGTCCTAATTTGATCTTAATTTAGAGGCATCAAATATTAATTTTAAAATTAAGTTTAAATTTGGACCATAAAATAAAGCTACATTTTAGTTAAAAAATAAGTCATGTTCATTTGTACTTTGGACACATGTCCAAAACTGGACCTAAATAGAATATGTAGTTGATTATATTGTAAAATTTTGTTTGAGATAAGATAAAAATAAGCATTGAAAAGCCTAGAGATAATAGTAATAATAATAATAAAAATGAGGTGGAATTTAGAGTAATAATAATAATAAAAATCAATCCATTTATTACCGATTAATTTTGAGTTGGATATCTATGAAAATTAAAATAAATGATAGAATTATTATGTAAAATTCAAATTATCAAATGATATAATGTTAACTGAAATTTTTATGTTCAGTGGTTATATATTTATGAATCTAACAGTCAAATTTAAAATTATATTTTTCTATTGGAGTTATGTGAAATTTTATATTTAGTGGTTATATAAATTTGCTTACCATAAATAATAAGGATGAAAGTTTATAATGTAAAAAAAGTATGATAGTTTATAGCATATTAAAGAAATAATTCTATTATATTGCTACTTATGAGAAGATCCACTGTGTCAAGTCTTTTTTTTTTTTGATCAATACTTTTATGAGTGTGATGATTGGTCATTAATTAATGTCGGACTCATTCTATTATCTTGTTATCCACATGATCCAAAAGTTATCTCGTGCATGAGGATATTGCTTTCCTAATTTTTATATACTTTTATTTCTTAGCTATTATTATAAATTATAAGAATAGTAATGGATGCAGCACCATTGAGTATATGGTGCCAACAAATTATTGTCACTAATAATGATTAGTGGGGAGTGAAGCGGCTCTAGTGTTTTTTTTTCCTCACACGGGATGAGGACTTGAGGAGGTCAAAACTCGAGCACTAATTATGTATGATTAACCATTATCATTTCAGTTTAGTTAGAAAATAGACGATCAGTAAAAATAGACGTTTTAGCAACGCTATAATCAATAAAGAAAACTGCCGACATAAAAAAAAATAACAACATCAGTACTGCTTGTGTTTATCATTCAAAAATTAGAAATACAAAAACTGAACTTGGGTGGAAACGGGAAAGCTTTCTAAGGCAAACAACTTAACCATTATACCACCAACGTTAAATACTATATTTCCCCCCAAAAAAATAATCAATTACTTAAACTGTATAAATGCATAAAATGGATTTAAATCCATATTATACTGATATATCATATTTTTATTTTTATTTTTATTTTACCACGTGAATAACAATTCCGCTGTTGATTTCTATTACAGTATTCATCTTCTTCATCTTTGATCTTTTCAAATATTAGTAGTCGTTGGTTTCAATTATTTTATCATAAATTCATTTTTTTTTTTTGAATATGATTATCTGAGGTAAGCGCAGAGACCAGCCGGTTTTTACTGCTGGTTTTGTTGGACCACTATATACATTTTAATCCAAAGAACCTGATTTTCTATAAATAATGGAAAATTTCCTCTTGACATTCTCATGCTAAAGTTAAACAAAGTGTTCGAAGTAAGTAGTTTTTCATCTCTTTAGGTTATGCTATTATTATATACTTCCAATAATCATAATTATATATAACGATGATATTTCTGAGTTAGTTTTGTTTTTTCCTGATAGTGTTCATCTTGACGTAATGCTTTAACCATCATTCGGAATTGGCAACATGTTCTCTGCCAAACCAGAGTGACCAATGAGTTTTTTTTTTATAAGAAAACTACAATTTTTAAGAAGCTTTAAGAAAAACTAAAGTTTAAGAAATCTTCAAAATAAACTCTTGAATCAAGACAAAAGATATTAACATGTCCACTTCGTTAAAATCTTTTTTTTTTTGGGTTTCGAACAATTATTAATTTATTCAATAATGACACTATATATATATATGTAATTATATGTTGTTTATGAGTGATAATGCATGGACATTGCAATAGACTCATAGAGAGCATTATAAATTTTTACTATGAGATAACCAGAAAGGTTGAAACTTATAAATCACAAAAGAAGGATTTTCAAGGCAAGTAAAATTCAAATGATAAATACAAAGGTGCAAAACTTGTTTGGTTTTGGCTAACGCTTAGACATTCTGTAAACTCTACTCTATTTTCATTTTAATATTTATAGGATGGCTTTATTTTATTCTTATAATTCCATGCTTCTGTTTTAATGTTGATATTTTGTTTCTTTCACATCCCCTTCATTATAAACTATGCCGTTTTATCAGTTCTACACATATTAAAATGTTTAAATTTATATTCTACCTTTCATTTTTACACTTATAAATTTGTTTTTCAAATTATTAACCTGAAATAATAGAAATTTTGTTTATCTAAAATATGTATGAAAAATACAGAAAAATTTATTTTTCGAAACAAAATAAAATATAACAACGACACTTACTCCCGATTGAGTATACTTTTTAGACATTTATTGAAATAAAATGACATTTTGAGACTAATTAAGAGTGGTTTTTTTTGAAAGAACGGTGGAAAACAAATAATAGAAAATAAAAACAGATATAATGGGAAATATTACCAGATAATGGCAATTTATCTTTAATTCCCTCTTTTACTTTTTTTTTTGTGTATTTGGAAATTTGGTGCAGTTTTAAATTGCCTTTTAATTTATAAAATATTTATTTAGTCATTGGACCCACTTGTATTTCTCTCTTGGTTTTATGATTGACTCCACAATTAACTGGAATTAAATAAAATGTGTCGCGTCCGTTCCCCGTACGCTTGGTGGACGCCAATATCCCTTCTTAAATATCGTTTAATAATCGTCTCAATTACGTCCGTCACAGGCTACCGGTTTCTCCCGTTTTCTTACTCTGACCTCATTTCACCTCCATTAGCCATCCGTACCACCGGGTTCACCGATATAGCCGGTAACATCATAAAGCTCGCGTCTGATTGTGCTCATTGCTCAATGCTTCTATTCCACGTGTCTCTTCGACAAAAATAAAAGGGGTAAAAGCGACTTCTCATCAAGTTCCTCTAAGGGCATTTCGGGAAATAAAAAAAAACCGATGAAGAAAGCAGAGCGTCTCTAGAGATTTCTGTAACGGGGATATGTCAAAAAGGCGGATATCCAATCACTTATCGCCACGTAGCAGAATAAGGTTTTAATACGATGTAACTTGACTCACTGGATTGCTAACCCCTTATTTTAGGAGGCTGTATTAAGTGGAATTACTGGAGAATTTGACCCGGGACAAAGCTTACATGCGTGTCCACTTCCAATGTCAGCCAATCATACTTTGCCAACTCAGCTGTTGAAATTCTAAATGACAGTGTTATCCTCGGGGTTTTCAGTATTTAGATATGACGTGGACAGTTCCTATTGGTTGAGTTGATTTAAAATTCGTAAGACGGGTAGGGGTTAGAATAAGATCTCATAGCGCTTGTCTTTTTCTTTGTTTATAAATTTTATTTTATTTTATTAGCTTTCCCTATTGGATAGCGAAATTTAATAAATTTCATTAATCGAAAACGAAGTGTCGAAATATGTTTTCTCTATTTAATTTTTTTTTCAATTGGGTGTAAATACTTTTCTAGTGAGATCTGAGCTTGGGAAATGGAGATGGTAGAAGAACAAGCTCTCGCCATTTCTTCTTCTCTCTGAAAAGACTTCATCGATTCTTTTTATTATTCCTTTTTCTCTCCTAGATTTTCTCAGGAAAAATCATTTTTTCCTCCTCTTTCTTCTCACTTGTTTCTTAACACTCCCTTCTTTTTTTCTAGATCTACTAGAAACTGGTTTCTTTTCACGATTAACCATCAAAGTCTCCGGCAAAACAATGGATTTGGTTGCAATCTATTAAACTTGTTTGAATCGAGAATAATAAGGTGAGATTTGTTGATCATCGGAGGCCTCAAGCAGTTCGCTGTGGCCATGGAAGAAACAAAATTTTCTTTTAGATTATATGTTTTGGTTTTCTATTGTCTTATGATTTTTGTAATCTCTATGAATGTTTGAGAAAAACGAGAAATTACATGCAACAAAAGATCCGTTTTGTTTGTTTTTTTTTTTTGTGTGTGTCTCTGTTTCCCTATTTGACTTTGGTTTTTATGAATAAAATCAGATGAAGATTTTATTTGGGTTTTTCACTTTTTCTGATCGGATTTTTTTCTTTCTTTCATGTTATAAGTTTCCGTGAGTGCGTTTACTGTTCTATTTTTAGAAGTAGCGTCGTAAGATATCCATCTTCCTTGATTCTTCTTTGAAATCTGTTTGACTTACTGGTTTATAAAAAAAAACGGTTGATATTGGAAATCGTTAAAGACATGGTCTTGTTTTCAGACAAAACCCCCCCTTCTTGTCTGAAAATGACTTTAGCTTAGATTTATCTTATTCCGATCTGGTTTATTTGCCTGTCTTAGAGAATCTTCCGATTCACTGTTAGCTTTCCATACATCTTATGATCGATTAATTAGTTTTTATATACGTGAGTGATCATTCTGATTGGATTTGTGATCCTTTTGATGATTAAGTTTTATGTTTATTTTTTTACTTTCAGAATCCGATTCCACAGATGGAAGTATGTGCTGTGGATCAGACCGATTAAACCAGATCGAGTCATCAAGATCTTCGTCGCCAATTTCATTCGAGGATAACAATCTTGTTGTTACCAACACAGACATGAATCACTTAAGAGTCGAAACAGAGGATACGTTCGCGAGCTTGCTTGAGCTCGCAGCTAACAACGATCTGGAAGGTGTGAGGCTATCTATTGAGAGAGACCCTTCTTGTGTAGACGAAGCTGGTCTTTGGTACGGTCGTCAAAAAGGTTCTAAAGCTATGGTCAACGATCAGAGGACTCCGTTGATGGTTGCTGCTACTTATGGTAGCATAGATGTGATCAAGCTTATTGTTTCTTTGACTGATGCTAACGTGAACCGTGCTTGTGGGAATGATCAGACCACGGCGCTACACTGCGCTTCTTCTGGAGGAGCTGTAAATGCTATCCAAGTTGTTAAGCTGCTTCTTGCAGCTGGAGCTGATTTGAATCTGTTGGATGCTGAAGGTCAACGAGCTGGAGATGTTATTGTTGTTCCTCCTAAGCTTGAAGGTGTGAAGCTGATGCTTCAGGAGCTTCTCTCCGCTGATGGATCATCAACTGCGGAAAGGAATTTGCGGGTTGTGACGAATGTTACAAATAGAAGCTCTTCTCCGTCTCATTCTCCTACTGGAGAGAATGGAGACTCGGGGTCTGGTTCGCCACTCGGTTCACCGTTTAAGCTGAAAGCTTCTGAATTCAAGAAAGAGTATCCGGTTGATCCGTCTTTACCTGATATCAAGAATAGTATTTACGCTACTGATGAGTTCAGAATGTATTCCTTCAAGGTTCGGCCTTGCTCGCGTGCCTATTCGCATGATTGGACTGAGTGTCCTTTTGTTCACCCGGGTGAAAATGCGAGGAGAAGAGACCCGAGGAAGTTTCATTACAGCTGTGTTCCGTGCCCGGATTTTAGGAAAGGAGCTTGTAGAAGAGGAGATATGTGTGAGTATGCGCACGGTGTGTTTGAATGCTGGCTTCATCCAGCTCAGTACAGGACCCGTCTTTGTAAAGATGGAACTGGCTGTGCTCGACGAGTTTGTTTCTTTGCGCATACACCCGAGGAGCTTCGGCCTTTGTACGCATCAACTGGTTCAGCAGTTCCTTCGCCTCGATCAAATGCTGATTATGCTGCTGCTTTGAGTCTCCTTCCTGGTTCTCCATCAGGCGTCTCTGTCATGTCTCCCCTCTCGCCATCAGCAGCGGGTAACGGGATGTCTCATTTGAACATGGCTTGGCCACAACCGAATGTCCCGGCTTTGCACTTGCCTGGAAGCAATTTACAGTCAAGCAGGCTTAGATCTTCTCTCAATGCAAGAGATATCCCTACAGACGAGTTCAATATGTTAGCGGATTACGATCAGCAGCAGCTCCTCAATGAATACTCCAATTCTTTGAGCCGTTCTGGTCGGATGAAATCAATGCCTCCTTCAAATCTTGAAGATCTTTTCTTAGCAGAAGGCTCCTCGTCTCCTCGGTTTACTGATTCAGCTTTAGCTTCCGCGGTTTTCTCGCCCACTCACAAGTCCGCTGTCTTTAACCAGTTCCAACAACAGCAGCAGCAACAACAGAACATGTTGTCTCCAATCAACACAAGCTTTTCTTCACCAAAGAGTGTTGATCACTCATTGTTTTCTGGTGGAGGAAGAATGTCTCCTCGGAATGTGGTTGAGCCAATTTCACCAATGAGTTCTCGTGTTTCCATGTTGGCTCAGTGCGTGAAGCAACAGCAGCAACAACAACAGCAGCAGCAGCAACAGCAACATCAGTTCCGTAGCCTTAGCTCCAGAGAGCTTCGAACAAACTCAAGCAGCCCCATTGTTGGTTCACCGGTTAATAACAACTCGTGGTCATCCAAATGGGGATCTTCAAATGGTAAACCGGATTGGGGAATGAGCTCAGAGGCGCTTGGTAAGTTGAGATCATCTTCGTCGTTTGATGGTGATGAGCCTGATGTGTCATGGGTCCAGTCATTGGTGAAGGAGTCTCCAACAGAAGCCAAAGAGAAAGCAGTGTCGTCCTCGGGCGAAAACGTGAAGCAGCCAACAGCGGTTGAACCGGTCATGGATCATGCTGGACTAGAAGCTTGGATTGAGCAAATGCAGCTCGATCAGCTCGTAGCTCAGCAGAATTGAGAAGACTAAAACCAAAGAATCACATTTTTGTGGTGTGGTGTGGTCTCTCTATCTGTGGTAGATATAAAAACCTCTTTTTTACAGGTGGTGGTGGTGGTAGAAGGGTAACAAGATTAACAAAGAAGAAGAGAAGAAAGAAGTTTTCTTTGTTTTTGGTCAATTAATTTTCACAAAAAAACAGTTTTTTTTTAGAGAAGAGAAGGGAACAAAACAAGAAAAGGCTTATGGGAAGAAAGGAGAAGAAAAAAAAACTTCTTGGTTTTTCTTTCTCCCATTTTCAATTTTTTTTTTAGGATTTCTTTCTCCCATTATCATTATTATTATTGTTATTAATATTAATATTTTTTATATTATTACTGTTATGACTATTTTTTGTCGTTCGTTTGTTATAATGAGTACTTGCAATTAAATTCTAATAATCTTCAATCTTTTGGTTTCTCGATTATGTTCTTTTGGGAGAAACAAGAGGAGCCTAAGAAGCAAATTCTTGTGAGACATGTGTGACTCACTAAATAATTATTTATACTATTTATGTGAGCATTAGTGCAAATTAATATCTATAATATTTTGGGGTAGAGTTGAGTGTGGATCCATAAAGGATTTATTTTGGATTTCTTAGGGACGTGGATGTGGTTCTGGGGCAGGCAGGTGAAAGGGATATATATCTTTAAATGTAATATAATAAAGATTCTTTAGTAAGTTTTTTTCTTTTTGCCAACTTGATAAATTGATCAACCACATTTTTTTTATATAAAATAAAATGCTTTGGGATATGCAAAATTAGCTTCGTGTTGAGGAGATGGCCTGGTGGGTTGATTAATACTGAATTATTCTTATTAATATAGTTTACATTATCTAAATCTGATAAATCTTTAATCTCTTTCTCTCCTTGGTACAACCAATTTCAATCCTCGAGCTCACGTGATTGTTCTCTTTAAACTCTTTCTTATTAGTACTATTATTCTATGATCAGAAAAAGAAGAAAAAACAACCCAGGATTAGTGCAAATATGTTTATGATGTTGAAGTTGTTCTTTTCTAATCGGTAAAAACTTTATATAAGTTAATTAAAGAGAACAAATGGATTTGAGAAAAGAAAAAAATAGGTGATCGTCGCCTTTCAGTGATCAACTTTCGGTGCATATGTTTGTTCTTGAGTGATTTTCTTTATCACCTTTTATATTTAATTTACCAAAAGCTTTGCGGTGATGTGATCAAACACAAATCACAAGACTTATGCGGAGTATCTTATTCAAGATAACACCAAACCTATTGAGAATATATTATACTCACGAATAATTTTTCTTATGTTTTTAAGAATTTATTCCTTTAACAAAACATTATTTTGGGTTTTCATTTTAAAAGAAAAGAAAAAGCTGATTTGGACGCAACTTTAATCAAAACCATATCCATTATATATATATATATAAAAAACTTTAATCAAAACCAAACAGTAAAGAAAAAAAAAGCATAAACAGAAAAAGTAGAGTGAAGAAGAAAAAAAAGCATAGCAGAAGCTAATTCATTCTTTCTTCCCCTTCTGATTATTCTCTTTATTTTTCCCAAAAGTCTTCAGATTTCTCACTTTGTTGTCATTCATCCATCAAGAATGTTAATACCAAAATCTACTTTAGCAAAAAGTTTGAGGTTTATGATGTTGTCCTTTTTAGCTTCAGGACGAGCTCTTAACACAAATAAAACGGAAATCGCCATCTCTAAACGGTTTATATAATCTCTGGAATGGAAAAAAAAAATCTCTAACCAATTGAAGTGACCCACATGAAACACAAAATTACTTCTGTTTAGTGGGCTTTTAAGTTCTTTAAAGAAATCCATAGGTAAGAAAATAAAATGAAGACATTGTACCTCATAAGATCCATTTAAAACATTCGAACATTCAAAATAATTTAAAGAACCATGATATGCCATCTAAACTTCCCCATGTAAAACATGATTATATAATCTCATAAAATACATTTAAGTTATTTGCCCTTGTTAATTAGTAAAGAGCTACCAAATTTCAACGATTTATTGAGAGACAAGTCAGATCAGTTTAGTAACAACCCAACCTCTAAATTAAGAGATAGAGTCAATTTGCAATAGAAACAAAATCTGCATATACTCTAATGTTGTTATCTTGTGTATTTTTTTTCTTAAATAACAAACTAGGAATCTCTAGATCTGTCTCACACATCAGCCATCACAACTAGCTAGAGGGCTTAATAAGATCCTCTATTTTCGTTGAAATTTGTATTTCAATAATGTTTGAGTCTTCCTCTTCATCTACACTCATCTTTCAGAATGGTCATCTTCAATTGAGAAAGACTCTAGCTCCGGACACCATCTTGCGTTGACATTTTTAAGGCGTGCCATCACCCTCACCACTATTTTCCAATCCACTGCTAACTACTACGAGTTTAACCTCAAACCTACGATTTTTAAAGACTTTTTCTTCCAGAATCCATCCTCCATTTCACCAATTTTGGTGATTTAATTCCAAAAAAAGTCATCAATGGATGGTTTAGTAGTTGATTGAAATAAACATGAGCTTACTCATGTTCACCAAAAAATTTATAAATCAAACTAATATTGGTAATTGGTCGCATGTTGAAGACTACTAATCTCTTCCAAAATTTCAGCTACATGAGCTTCAATGATCGGTTTTGAGATATCAAAAAACAATGTGTTGTTTTAGTTGATAAAAATAGTCATAAAATGAGAATTTTACATGGCTAACGCATATCATAACTCATATAATATGCTCAAATCTTTTCTTTTTTTAGCAATATATATGCGATATACGGATTTGAATCCGGGTAGTGATAT
Organism: Cardamine occulta; assembly: GCA_028015245.1. Taxonomy (NCBI): domain Eukaryota; kingdom Viridiplantae; phylum Streptophyta; class Magnoliopsida; order Brassicales; family Brassicaceae; genus Cardamine; species Cardamine occulta. The sequence continues at coordinate 2,867,798 of CM051376.1, read as the reverse complement.
ATTGATGACATTAGCACAAATCAGTAAGATGCAAGTCTGGTAGAATGCTCAAATCTTATGAAAACCAAAAAAGTACATCAACATCAAGATGATTCAAAAAAGATACAGAGTTAAAGAAGAACAAAACAAATGTTATGAGCATAGGTTTTTCTTATTATGTGATAATTAAGTTCAACTAAGTGAGAAAGACGAAAAAATTACTTACAAATGTTCTACAGTATCTGAAAACTTCATTATGGAATGAAATTGTCTCATCGAGTTCAACTTTCCATCATTTCTAGCCAATTAGCATTTTGCAAATAATTATCGTCACTACTATCGACTATTTAGTATTTATAGTTCAACTATACAAATAATTATTTTCAGCAGAAGAACAATTTGAGTGATTAATATATAAATGGAGTTACAAATACACCTGTATGGTAATTTTGATCCGGTAAAAATATGGATGGAATCGCGTAAATGTCTCAGAGTCACACAATGGAACGAAAATTTCAACGTCAGGTTCCTACGTTATTGATGTAATTTCCAAATTTTTTGGTAAGAAATCAATTTCTAAAAATAAACTTTTTTAAAAATAACTTAACTACCGCTTGTATAAATCTCTGTGAACATCATCCAATTATCCTCAGACCTGCGAGAAAGAAAAAAAGAGAAAAAAAAAAAACAACTACAAAAGAAAAAAAAAAAACTTTCAGGTCTCAAACTAGCAATGGAGATGAAGAAGATTGCCTGCGGAGTCGTTTTCGCTGCTGCTTCCATGACCGCCGTCATGGCAACCGAGGTCGGAGCTCCAGCACCAGGACCCGCCGCAAGCGGAGCCTCCGTAGCCGTACCGGCTCTTGTCTCTTTGGTTGGGGCTTCCCTTGTGTCTCTCTTCGCCTACTACTTGAACTAAGCTTATCTCTAAAATAAAAATAAAAAGAAAGATGAAATATTGATGTCTCTATCAATTTCTACGATGCCCAATTTTGTGTGTGTTGTTTAGAAAGGCAACGTGAATAAAACGGGAGATGAATAATTTGATTATGGTCAGTTATTTTTAATGTAATGCTGATTATTAATAATATGTCTTTTTCCCTCCTTTCATATATTTTCCTTATATTACCAACATATTTTGTTTACTATGCCATATTTAGCTATTATTTTCTACCAGCATATTAGAATTTTACAATTATATGATACTATGAATACTTTATTGGCTTTAACATATACAGTTTTGTGAAAGTTATCTAGTACTTATACGTAATTCACAAGAAAAAAAACTATGAATAATATACATATTTGAATGTGGATACTAAACTTATCAACAACATTACCACAAACCATTAGTAATTAGCTACATATGATGGTTCAACTATTTTTTGGTTAGGAAACAAATGCGTAGGGAACATTTTCAATCATTATCATTCATAATCACCAGACAAATACGGGTTGGTGTACCAATCATATCTTTCTATTGACTTAATCAAAGATATCTGGTACACGCGTCAGCAGATAGCTATCCCTTCTCTAATTTTCTCATGTTAGACCACATTAGATCTAACTGTTGTTTTTGAGCTGACCATAAAATCAAGATCAAAATCTTCACAGTGAAGTCTTCGGTTTCACTTGGAGTTTCTTGCTCTGTAGTCGATTTTTCCTGAAAACTGCATTTTTAGCTGATTTTTTTGTCAAAATCTTGCTGAAAATTGTCAAGAATGGTTTGGCGGAGAAGGAAAAAGCATCAAGTCAACGAACGACAGAGAATGTTTATGAAGAATGGGAGTTTACTACTTGAAGAGGTAATTGCGATTAGTGATGATGCTAAATCAAATCCTATCAAAAATTTCTCAGCTGATCAGATCATAGAAGCCACTAACAACTTCAGCCGCAGTAATCTTGTTCGTATCGATAGATTCCGACATTACAGAGGTGTGCTCGATGACCGTGTCGTGCTTATCAAGAAAATGGGCTTATGGAAGATCGATTTCGATTTACTCTGAAAAGATATACCGTGACTTAGCGGTTTCATCAATGGTGAGTGGCCATAAAAACTTCCTCAAACTGTTGGGATGTTGCTTCGAATTCGCTTACCCGGTTCTAATTTGCGAATATGCTGAGGTCATAACTCGTAGCCTAAGAGGAACAAGATGTCCTATTGATCCAACATTACCCTGGAGTATGAGAGTTGTTATAGCAAAGGAGATTGCAAACGCTATAACTTAACTTCACACAGCGTTTTCAAGAACTCTTATACATAAAGATATACAACCTTGTCAGATTTTCTTGAATGAGAATGGAATAGCAAAGTTGGGTGAGTTTTGCAACTGTGTTTTCATTCCAGAAGGCGAAACATTTGTTAAAGATGATGTAGTGGAAGGAACATATGGGTATCTTGATCATAGCTATATGTCAAAGGGTTTAGTCACTGAGAAGACTGATGTGTATAGCTTTGGAGCGTTTATGTTTGTTCTTTTGACTGGAAGAATACCAAGACCATTATTTTGGACAAACCCAGATCATTTGTCTTTCTCTGTGGAAGATCCAAAAACTTTGTCTAAATTGGTCAAGGATGGAAGATTTGATAAAGTTGTAGATAAAGAGATGTTGGTTGTTGAAGGTAGAGATGTAGAGCAAGAGCGATTGCAAATGGAAGGATCTCTTCAGCTCTCGTTGAGATGCCTTGGTCATCAAGGGGAAGTTCCAAAGATGATTGAAGTGGCAAAAGAACTTTAAAGGATTGAGAGATCAAAGGATCTCTCTTGTGGTTTTTAAGAATGTCTAATCTTGTGGTTCTTCTGTTTCATTTGTTTAGTCCAAGAAACAGAGTTAACCTTTTTCTTATTGAGCTCTGCTTTATTCAGTAACATATAATGCGACGATTTGTATCAATTAGTGATTGGTATTGTTTACATTTTTTTCTTTCCTTTTTAGGCAACTAAAGTTTGGTTTTAACAACTAAAAGTTTGTACACTTTAGAAAAGAAAAAAGGGAAATTCTAATTTTCTTTTGTGAATAAAAAAGGAAATTGAGTCCCGCTGACCGTCGGTTAATTGCTCTATATATATCGTTAGCTGAGAGTCGTTTTAGGTTATCAATTTCACTTTTCCTTACCAAATAGTTGCGATTCTCAGATTTTCACCTGACCTAGGGTTTATCTTAGCGTGAAACCGAAGAAATCAGAGAATTTATCACATTCCACTGCAATGGTGCTGCCAGAGTTAGAATTCGTGAAGGATCTGGGAAAGGGTTCGTACGGTTCGGTGAGTCTTTTCAAGTATTCAAAACCGCTCACGACGCTCTACACCGCCGTGAAGACTTGCGACTATAAAAACGCCGAGTCTCTCGACAAGGAGTTTCAAATCCTGTCCCAGTTCAAGGGTTATTCGAGAATCATCCAGTGCTATGAAAACAGAGTGATAGAGAATCTGGACGGTGAGGGTAACATAGAGTATATGATGTTAATGGAGTACGCAGCTGGAGGAACCTTGAAGACTTTTATGAACCGATCCCAAGACAAGAAACTGCCTGATCCTTTGATCAGAGAGTTTACGTGTATGCTTCTCGAAGGCTTAGCCACGATTCACGGACACGGCTATGTTCACTGCGATCTCAAACCTGAAAACATCCTTGTTTTCCCGAGATGTGTCTACAAGAAGGGAGCGTGGAAATCGTCTTACGAGTTGAAGATTTCTGATTTTGGGTTGGCAAAAAGAGACGGAGATAGTGACTGGTGGCAACCTAGTCGTCCGTTTGCGGGAACAACGATCTATATGTCACCGGAATCGATTTCTCACGGCGAAACAGGGAAAGGACTTGATTTATGGTCGTTGGGATGTGTGGTGTTGGAGATGTACACTGGAAAGAGACCATGGTCGCATAAGAACTATGACTTGGAGGATCTCAACAAGTGTCACGCGCCACTGATTCCGAGTGATCTTCCTTGCGATGCAACACACTTTATCATGACTTGCTTCGCGTTGGAAACCAATGAGAGAAGAGATGCGTTGACACTATTGGATCATAGTTTCTTGCGTGGAGTAGTCAAAAAGAACAGAGAGCCTCAGGTGAATGTGAAGACTAAGAATCCGAGGGAAATTGCACTGAAATTGGAGAAACTTGCACAGTGGCCTTCAAAAGTTACGTCTTTTTTTAAAAGAGCAAGAGAATTGAAGATCATCAAGGATCATCCAAGACCAACGAGAACCAATTTGCTTCCTGTTCACCTTTGTGCCTTTGCAGAACCATCTCAAAAGTTTTGGTTTATCATTCGTAGTTTTCTTTGGGTTGTGTTTATTATCGTATTGTTAGTTTGCTTCTTTCGTTGAAAACCAAAAATATTGTTAAAAGATAGATGGGGTTATTTTCTGGTTCATTAATGTGAAGTTTTCATGGTTTTTTTTCTTTTTTGATAAAGGGTTTAAGTTTTCATGGTTGACTTGACAGTTTCATTATGAGTGCAATTGTGCAAACATGGTCTGTTACACTGTTTTTCGGAAACTCAGAGATGATGGAACCAAAACAAGCTTAAGAACTTGTGTTAGGAATACTAGAGAATCAAGAGGCAATGCTAACACTTCTTCCTTAGTTTACACACTAGTATATAATAAGTTATTAAATATTAATAAGCTAAGTTACACCGGGAAATCACCTTGATTTTCAAGTCTCTGAATATATGGAACTTTTTGATATATGTACTCTGTGATGATTATTGATTAAATTCAAATATTTTAAAAATTTATGATATTCAATTCATATCCAAGACTAAGAGATATAATTTTGATCTGAGGTTAAACTGTACTAAAAGAAAATTCTAATTAATTATTTTCACTTTCTGATAAAGTATTTAGTGCATTCGTGTTTTTAGTCAAATAGGGAGTGATACAGTTCTTGAGTACGTGTAGTAAAAATGTGTTACATTGAATAGGTATGGTAATTCAATAAGAGTCCAAAGATGATATGTTTTAAACTATTGTTTCTTTACCTGATAATATTTGTTTTTTCCCAACAACAACGTTCTTGAAATAATTGATCCGACGGTCAGGATCCACTGGATTGTGGGAGCAACGGCAGATCTTCTACTTTCCTTTTTGTTTTATGAATTTACATAAGTTTTTGTTCCTCTCGGCAAATTATTACCACGCTGTTTATTTGTTTTTTCATTTTAATTAAAACTCAAATTTTCATTAATGTTGTTACCGACTCAGATATTAACAAGAGTTTAATCACAACTACTAAAAGTGTTACTTAAAATAAATTTTAATTCCATCTGGCAACTACATTTATATTGTCACCGGTCAGCAAATCTAATTTAGATTTTTTTTTCAGATCTTTGGATTAACTTCAGTTACTGGCAAGGAGGTTAAAAATGAGTTTTAACCCACTAGATACTCATTACCCATGTAAAATTTTAAACTTATTACTCTACAATTTGAAACTAAAAACGGGTGGACTTAAAATGGGCGGATATCCATATTGATAGAGCTTAATATAGGTTTACCTGGATTCTGGGTATCTATTGGGTTATTTTAAAATTTTGATATGCCTAACATAATATTGTTTCATAATTATATTATTTAATAATAATTTTAAAATAATATTTAAAACAATAAAATTATATAATATATTTTAAACTGGAATAATATTTCTTCGTCCAAATTGCAAGATAACATAATATTATTTTTTCGCCAAAATTGTAAAATTGCAGAATTACGTTTATGGGTGAAAATAACAAAATCTTAGAATTAAGTTTTTTTTTTTCTTTTCAAAAATCGTGAAATGATGTTTTCCAGCTAAAAATACAAAATAGCAAAATTAGGTTTTTGTGCCAAACAATAAAATTTTAGAATTGAGTTTTTCTACCAAAACCGTAAAATCTACATTTTGACGGAAAAATCATGAAATGATATTTTCCCGCCAAAAATGAAAAAATCGTGGCAATACTTTTTGTTCCAAACAAAAAAATTTTAGAATTGAGTTTTTTCGTCAAACCCATAAAATCGTAATTTTGGCAGAAAAATCGTGAAATAACATTTTCCACTAAAACCATAAGATAATATTAACAAACGTAATGTCTAATATGTTTATAAAGTTTATTAAAAAGTATATCAATATTTATGAAAAAATTATATATATAATTATATCAATATTTCTTTAAAATATATCAACATTTATAAAAATAATTCAAAAATAAATATACTTTTATTTATGTTTTACATGTTTTACAAATAATAATATCAATATTTATGAAAATGATTACATTAATATTTATAAAAATAATTCAAAAAATAAATATAATTTTAATGTTCAAATTTATAAGTAGTTGATGTAGATATTTCAAAAAAAAAGAAAGTAAACAAAAACACAAAAAAAAATACACAATTCGGATATCCGTGGATAAACCCAAAATCCATGGATTTTTTCTGAATGATCCTACTCGGATTTTAGGTTTTCGAATTTTTTTGAAGCGGATTCATAACAGACAGATTCAAAACGGTCTAGAATAGTGCTGGGTTTTATTATCCACGACAACAGCCCTAGTACTGGCTTACTGCAATGATCAGATTCTATCTTTGAGGTCAATAGATTTGCAAATTATCAAGAATAAACGAGAAGCTCAATTAATGATTAGTGTTGTTACCTCGAAAAACTACAACGCTACTTGTTTTTTTGTTCTTTCCTTTTTTTTCCCTGCAGCTTAACTTTTCAGTTCCAAGAAAAAGGAAATCTTTTTTTTTTTCCTTTCGAAAAAGGAAAATTTATGATATAGTCGGTTACTTTTCGCATTAATTGCTTATATATATATATATATATGATATATCTGCTGAGTACCGAGACTTCATCTTCAAGCTATTGCCAATCCGCATCAGATCTCACTTTCAGTTAGGGTATTGCTCAAAGCTTGGTGCCAAAGTTATCAGAAGAATCGATTGTTCTATTGCAATGGTGGCGTTAGAGGTCGAGTTTAAAAAGTTTCTGGGAAAAGGTTCGTTCGGTTCGGTGAGTCTCTTCAAGTACAAAGGACGACACGACGGCTACGTCGCCGTTAAAACCTCCGACGATAAACACGCCAAGTCTCTCTACAGAGAGTTTCAGATCCTGTCCGAATTCAAGGGATGTTCGAGAATCGTCCAATGCTACGGGAACAGAGTACAAGAGAGATATTACGACGACGGTTACGTAGAGTACAAGATTCCCATGGAGTACGCATCTGGAGGAAGCTTAAGGGATTTTACCGATCGATTCAAAGACAGGAAATTGCCTGAGCCTTTGATCAGAGATTTTACTCGTATGCTTCTCGAAGGCTTAGCCACGATTCACAGACACGGCTATGTTCACTGTGATCTCAAACCCGAAAACATCCTCGTTTTCCCGAGTTGTGTCTACAAGAACGGCGAACGAAGAGGGACTTACGAATTGAAGATTTCTGATTTCGGGTTGTCCAAAAGAGACGGAGACAGTAAGTGGTGGGAACCACGTCATCCGTTTGCGGGAACACCGATCTATATGTCGCCGGAGTCGGTTTCTCACGGCGAGACAGGGAAAGGCCTTGATTTATGGTCGTTGGGATGTTTGGTGTTGGAGATGTACACTGGAAAGAGACCATGGTCGCATAGAGAAAACGATGACTTGGAAGATCTGAAGAAGTGTCTTGAGAAGTGTTATGCGCCACTGATTCCGAATTATCTTCCTTGTGATGCAAAATTCTTTATCATGACTTGCTTCGCGTTTGAACCAGATGAGAGAAAAGATGCGTTGACATTGTTGAGGCATAGCTTTTTGCGTGGAGATGTCAATAAGATTACAAAGCTTCAGGTGAATCAGAAGATTGACAATCCCAAGGACTTCGTCCTGAAACTGGAGAAAATTAGACAGATGCTTTCGGAAATTAGGAGTATTCGTTGAGTTGAAGTTGATGAGTACAGGAAGAGCCCTCGAGACCTGATTTTGTTCTTGGTCAACACTGATTTTCATTAGTTCACATGCTATTAATTAGTAGAATTATGTAATGGTTCTTATATATCACTGAATCTGAAGGTGCCGGTCCTTGTATTTTGAGTTTGTTCTATAAAATCTACGGAAACACTTTGAAAAATTAAGCTTCTTGTTTTATTGGAAAGAAAAATAAAAATCTTATAATAGTTGAATTGAATGTATCTGAAAAGGAATATTTGTATACGTTAATTTATAACTTGAAGAATCTCTAGCACTCTTCAGTTCTTGGTTAATCTCTAGCATAGTGTTGGAGATGTATACAAGTAAGCGGCCATGGTTAGGGGTTGATTTAGATGATGATGTTAAGACTATGCTATTGGATGATAAGTCACCAGAGATTCCCAATACTGTGCCTTGTAATGCAAGGCAATTTCTGGAGAAGTGTTTCGCAAGAAAACCTGAAGAGAGAGGAAGCGCCTCGGAGCTGTTGTTGCATCCGTTTTTGAGCGGAGATCAGAAGATGGCTGCTTCCGCCGCCGGAGAGAGGACGGGGATGGTGTTGAGGATCAGAAAACCTCCCATGATATCGGAAGATGATATTCCAAAGAAGCCACTGAAATTGAAGGTTATTTCACAAAAGTCCCTAAAAGTTCAGAAACTATCAAATGAACCCCTACGGATTCTTCCTCCGAGACCCCCAAGATCCAAATTTGTTCTTGTTCAGTAGATTGGTGAAGTTAGCGCTGTTATTAACCCTCTCTCACATCTAGATTTTGCAATTTTCAAATTTTATGTTATATGAAATTAATTGGTATATATGTTTCTATATTTTTTTTTCAAAATTTTCTGTCCGCTTATAGTTGATACCAGAAAAACAGTTATAGTTATCACATTTGATTACCCAAATTGGTTGCAGTGGTACTGCACAGTTTTTTTGACACAATGAAAGGTTCATACACATGAGCCGACACAAAAAGCCCATTTAAGATTCGCCCCATCATAAAGCCTAGTAGTAAAAAAGGACCAATAATATATCTTTGTATTCTTAACGGAAGAGTTTTGAGTCTGTTGCCTTGGTGACTTGGTCCATATTATTTTAGGCCCCAGATCAGGGCAAATACATAACATAGGATTTGAACCAACATAACTTAGTCATGCTCTCTCCAAAGTCAACCGGTAGAGCAATTGACAGGTGTCGAACTATATTAGCTTAACATAAAATCATACAACCAAATTTAAGTTCATAACCAAGAAATCAGAAGAAAATGACATAAATATATGTATACTTGACTCATCTCCCACGCACGAGGGTTTTAATATTTAAAAATTCATATTAAAAAGAAAGAAAATTGACTAGAGGGCCGGAGACATATCACATAATGTAGAGAAAGTCCCACACATACATTGTTAAACCATCATCTGAAAGATGCTCTCATAATTTATATACATAAATATATATATATATATATATAGGAATATTCATAAATGGTGGTCCATTTAGAAGAAACAAGACCCATATCAGTTACAGACAATAATGATAATCGCAAACCCACCAAAAGCTTTAGACCTCCCAAAAAGCTATAATAATACACATTCACATTTGTATGTATATTTATCCTTTCATTGACATTTCACAGACATATATATACAGTGAGAGAGCCCATTCTCTTCATATATATGTTGTTGTCACTGCCTATACATATATAAATTTTACTCATTTAATCATGTTTTTTTTTCTTCCTAATACTTATTTTCAACTCTCTTTTCTTTATGGTTAGATATATGTTTATATATTATTTTTATCTGACTCTCTCACACGTTATAGACTTAACTTTATAAATTCCAAACAGTGACGATTGAATATAAAACGTTATCGTAGGAGTTCTAAGAAGTAAGAACATGATCAGAATCTAACTAGCTGTTATTACATTTTCTTATACCGAATTTAGAAAAAAATCAGTTGGTTGATGCGGATTTGTAGAACACTGATGATTAGTTCTGATTTCTGAACATGGGGTTTGTTTTCTTGAATCCTTTTTTTTCGCATCTGTTAGAAAGCTATTTCTTGGTTAAAACATATCTATGGAGTCGGTACAACGTAAAACTCATTTTCATTAACTAGTAAAAACATTTTTTCTACAAAATTGATCCTCTATGTAATGCATAATGAAAGATTATCACACCATGGAATATTAATTGATCGCGTCATTATTGTATAAAATTTAAATAATGAGTTTGGTGAGTTCGATCAAGTGATGGAGAGTTAAAGAGTAGATTGTTTAACTCTGAAAGAGACCGGTGAGCTCTTCATGTTGTTTTTAACTCCACTTGCATTTGTTCTATAGCTTTTAATTTGGGTTTCCTCTCATTCTTATTTTCTGTTCTCTTCTACTTAAAATAAAATATCTTTCACCATTTAATGATTTTATATTACTTTGAAGTTCGGTCCTTATATATAGCTGAACATTGTGTGGTCACATATAACGAAAAGGACAAGATATGCTTGTCCCTCAAAATCTAGACTCTTTTTCTCATCTTTCATATTTATGATCTTTATTTATTACTGGCCAAACAATTCATCAATTTTCTTTTGAGAGAATATATATAAGGAGAGAATTTGTATACATATATGTATAAAAGAGTGGAGGAGTTGAATCCAAGAAATGGATGTGAGGGCAAGAAAGTGAGAGATATGGTCCCCTCAACAAAAGCCATTAAATCTCTGAGCATATGACTGTGACTTTAATGGTAAAACAAAGAGGTTTGCAATTGCATGATTCAATGAAGAGTTGCTGTTAGGGTTTGAGAGATTTGTGGGCTTTTAAGTGCATGTTTTTTTGTGGGGTTCAAATGCCATTCATGGGACCCAATTACATTTTCTGAGATTTGTTTTATTTTTTCTTGAGACCATTTTTTAGATTGGTTCTAAACCGCAAATTAACTCTTACTATATGAGTTCTTACTCTATATTATTGTATATGTTTATGTTTTCTTAAAGAATTTTGTTAGAATTAGGATATGTACATATCTCATGTATATATGTACTAGATATATCATTATCTTAATCTAATCTGTTGTATTTTATATACATGTTCTTAATTGATATACAACCAAGCAAATTTTCTTAGTTTAGCATGGTATCATAACCAACATCAAAAATATTATTCCCACTATTTCACAAGTGTCGTTTTGACACATTTTATACATATTAAAAATAATTTAAATATACAATTATATCTCTATTAGATATACCATTAGTTAAATCATAATGGTTTAAATACAAAATATATTTGATTTGAGTAAAAGGTAAATCTAGCAATTGGTTTTTAAAATTGCATTTGAAACTATAAAACAAAATATTTTATTAAAAAAATTAACTCCAGAACAACACAATTTGTAAAACAAAGAGAGTATATATTGACAAGAATATGGCGGTAAATCACTAATTTTAAGATTTAGTAGTATACAAAATATATGAGATTGAAACTATATAGAATCTGATTTTTTTTGTTACAAAATTCAGAGATATAATTAAAATAATTAGTTAAATTTGGTAAGTAAAATTTATTTACATTTTTGGTTGTAAAATGTCCAATACTACACATTCTTATTATTTTATTTTACGAAAATAGTATTAGGAAAAAAATCTCATTAATAGATATTATTAAATAACATTGACAGCTTAATATCTTATGATTTCCCAGGCTCTCTGATAGTTATAAATTTTAAATCGATCGGGTGTTAGGTTTCAACAGTATTTTAATTGATATGTGATTGTTTGTGGAAAAATAAAGAGATGTTGACTCGTCATGTGAAGTCCAAAATCTGCAAACTTATATATGTAAATTAATGTGGTTTGGGACCAGTACTTCGCATGGACATTACCATAGTTGAATTTATTTCATTTCTTACAATAAGTTTTGATTAGTCGTGTATATATATATACACGTTATGTGAATCAGTAAACTTATGTAAGGAATTCATTCTAAAACAATCAGATTTTTGTGGGAATCCGTCTGAGAAAATTTGGAAAAAAATAAACATAATAATCTTTAATTTAAAACTTTATTATTTTGAAACGATTTTTATTTATAAAAGAATAGTTAATCTGCTGACTTAAAAAGGAATAGTTTTATCTATCCACAAATGGATGATCCATATTGGAATATATATATATATATAGAACAATGAGAGATGATTCGACACGTAATATATATATATATATATATAAACTTTGAATAATTAATATGTATGATAGTGATCAGCGCTAATTAATTTTCTAGAAATTTGAATCCCATATTTTGCATATATAAGTTGTTTAGTAATTCGATCAACCATTGGACCGGAGAAAATTTTCACCACTCTAAACTAATCTTACCTCGGATTAATGAGTTTTAGTCCAAAACATTAACCAGCAAAGATGAAAACTTACATTGGAATTGAGGATCTCTTGGTGGATATATGGAGCTGCATGAATGCGGTTTGGTAAAATTGTCATTCTCTTTGTATTCGATATATATATGGTAAAAATGTCATTGATTTTTTTTTGGCGGCTATTTATTTTCAAGAAGCTATCATTTTAACTTGATTTATTATGTTGTACCCATTTCAGAATAAAATGACCTCACCCATATGTATATATGAAAAATAACTAAATTTCTTATCTATATAAAAATCTTAATTTAGGGATATCACCATTTGTAGCAACACTATTAGATTTTTAAAATTGTAATTTAATTTAGGTGCATGATATTCTGTTCATATATGCCTTAGGAATATAAAAGAAACAAAAACAAACCAGGAAAGATATCGAAATTAGTGGACGTTAAAATTGAATTATTCTTACACAATATCAAATTTAGTGTGTAGATAAACATAAAGAGGATAAAATATAGTTCAAAATGAAGAAGACGTGGATCAAATTTGCAGGATGATCGAGTTGATAAGTATCAATAGATTACAATATTGATGGTATGATGTGATCTCTACAGCCAAATTTAAGGTTAAATCTTTTGTTTAGTTATTTGGTGATGACATCTACTAGTTGATTATACGCATCATTCAATGATCATGTACATGGACCACTCTCTCTCTCTCTCTTTCTGTAAGATCATCTTTGCATCAGAGAGACAAAACATCCAAGAGAGTAAAAAGCTGGTCCTTGAGAGAGAGGAGCTCTCTATAATTAGGTCTCTCTCTTTCTATCTCTCTCTCTCTATTAGTAGTAAAATTCATGTACTTATACGTAGACATAATAACCAAATAGGTCCATAATGTAAAAGAGTACACACCGAACTTCACCTTGCTAATGATCTCTTACCTACAAACTCTCACTCTTTTAGTTCATCTCATTACTCACTATGACCCCATTTCATCTGCTAACGATCAATTTGGTAAGCTTTTTGTCGTAGTTTCAACATTTGCAGGAATCACTTTTAAGAAACAACTAACAAAAAAGGAGATAACTTTGAAAAAGGAAGATTGATGATGGGTGTTGATTTTGAAGAGAACGATGCATATATATATATACATATAGGTATCATGTATGTGTGTGGGTGTGTTATAATTAGTTGCATTTTATCAGGCCATTTTACAATACTATTATATATTTTATTATATATTTTCGTAGAAAATAACTTACCTACCGTGAAACATAACCATCATAGTAAGTTACTATTTAAACACATTATATCCACAAGATATATATGTCAACTTGTACTATGTACACCCCCCCTGCCGTATGTATCATGTCTCGAATGCTTCCCCATAATTAAGCTAATTAGGTTTATTTTGTCAACCATAACTTTAGGTTTAATTAAACATGCACCATGTATCAACCAAAAATCATTTATGTGCATCAATCCCATATTTTATACAAATCATTTCAAGAAACACATTTATGCAGTATATATATTATTGCTTTCCATGGAGATACTAAAAATCGATACAATTACATGTTACATAATTTTATTTGATTGTCACTAAAACCTAAAATAAAAATGAAATTGTTTGTTTGATTGAAATGTAAGTAATGAAAAGAATACGAAGAAAAATGACGATGAATTGCGGAAAAAATATTTTTAATTAATAAGGCTCAATTTTAAAAAATAATAAAAAATTTGTTAACTTAACTTCACAAATAGATAAGAAAAGATCTCACTATACATGTGATAATACATATTTTCCTATAAGTTATATTCTTCCAATACTCCCTCTTTCCCAATAAATTCGACCATCAAAATTTAGCATAGACACTTGAATCATAGACAATTATAAACATGAAATAATGCGTATTATATATTGTTTTCTATTTTTTGATACATTTTATGTAGATGAAGATATATTACTCAATAGTTTGCGCTAGTGTTGAGACTCAAAAGCGTAAAACACACACGAAAATAGCATATCTATGTTTTTGAAATATTTATATATTATTACTTTTTTTATAAATATATACCCCTCTGTATTAAAACTTTTTAAGTAGTAAAATATTGGAAACCAAGAAATGAAAAAGATTTTACTAAAATAAATAATTATTTTGTTGAGATTACGATCAAATACATTCATAGTCATATCTAGAGAATATAGTGTCAAAATACATTCATAGTCGTATCTAGAGAATATAGTGCATAATACCTGGCTCTGCACATGTTTTAGAGGTTGTGTTTTACAAATTAGTATATGAGTTTCCTCCGGTTATTAAATTTTTGTAGAAAAAAACATAAGATGTAGATCTTTATGAAAAATGCGAGTGAAATGTAAATAACTCATAGGTGGATAAATGTAAAGTCCTAACATACGCAAGCGGCCATGCTGGTTTAATAACAATTATTTACCTTAAAAGAATTTGGGAACCTCTTTAAATTAATGCAAAACCTCATCTCTTGTCTTTCTGTCTCTGAAACAGTCAACCTCATTCGTCTCAAACTCACTCATTCCTTTCTCTCTCTCTCTCTTCCATGGACGAAACCAATGGACGAAGAGAAACTCACGATTTCATGAACGTCAACGTTGAGTCCTTCTCTCAGCTTCCTTTCATCCGCCGCACTCCGCCCAAAGAGAAAGGCGCCATTATCCGTCTCTTCGGCCAAGAGCTTGTCGGAGATAACCCCGAGAACTTATCCGCAGATTCTTCTGAAACCATTACCAAGAACGATGAGAGCAGCTCTGAGAATATCAAAGAAAAAGAAAAGGACAAAGATAAAGACAAAGACAACACTAACAACAGGAGATTCGAGTGTCACTACTGCTTCCGAAACTTCCCTACTTCTCAAGCCCTAGGTGGACACCAAAACGCTCACAAACGCGAACGCCAACACGCCAAACGCGGTTCCATGACCTCATACCTTCATCATCATCCTCAGCCTGACCCTCACCAAGTCTACGGCTTCCTCAACAACCACCACCACCGTCACTATCCCTCGTGGACTACTGAAGCTAGATTATACGGTGGAGGAGGGCATCAAACGTCGTCGTATTATTCAAGGGCTCTTCCTCCTACTTCTTCTAACCCACCGACAATCAACGGAAGTCCTTTAGGTTTGTGGCGTGTAACGCCTTCCACGTCAGCAAACGGTGTTCAAGGCGTTTACTCAGCTTCACCAGCTTCATCGTTTAGGATGCATGAGCAGGAGACTAAGGAGCCGAGTTGGCCGTACAGATTGAGAAAACCCAATGTGCAAGATCATGTGAGTCTCGATCTTCATCTCTGACTCATTTTTTAATTTTATTTTCTTAACTTAAGACGTGATGATACGTACTCGTTAATCGGTGAAGCCAATTCTTGAAAAAAAGGAAAGAAAAGAAACGGTGTTCATGTTTTTGTAAGGAGAACCGACATGGTGTGTAGATCTTGAAGTTTTCAGATTATGAGTTTATTATATTAATAAGGGAATAATATTTGATTAATTAGTAAAATATATATGTTCATCCATTCTCTTCTCACGTGTGTGTGAATGATACAAATATCAGTTCTTTTGTTTTCTTCTATTCACTTCTGAGTTCTGTTACGGCTTGAAAATTCTAACTTTCAGAGAAACAGGAACATTAATTAAGAGCCATGGAAGTCACACGTACGTACGTACTTTCTCTTTTGTTGCAGTCGAGAAAGAAATATATGTCTCGATCAATATCTCATTAAGTCAAATTAATTGTGTCTTAAGTAACCATTAAACCCCAGAAGTCTCATAAGAACCAAACGTTTACAGTGTCTGTGTAATGAAGCGGTCTTTACTTTACCAAAAAGAGAGCCAAAGGTGAGAAAGCTCGAGATGGGTAAATGCAGATGTTGATGATGATTCGGTGACTGTGGGGATCACTGAAGACAATGGACAAGACAAAAGGGGAGAGAGAGAGAGAGAGAAAGAGAGAGAGTTGAGAAGTGAATGTGGTCCATGGTTACAAATGTAGAGTTAGCCAAAGAGAGCTTTCACATCTATCTCTCAACACACAGAACCTAAAGCTAAAGCCTTTCCTCAAAAGCTTTCTTCTTTAGTTTCTTTTCAAACCTTTTTTTGGGCAATTCAAAGAGAATCATCTACAAGCTCTATACCCCTTTTTTTTTTCTTGTTCATCTCTATACGCATATATATACCATGATCAATATAACGGACTTGATAAAAATATAACGGTCATATGTAGTTCCGAAACATATGACCATGTTTCTTCTTATTTCTTCCAGAGAACATATATATTTTGAATGAAGCCCATATGCCCTTAATTACTATAAGAGGCCTACAAGGATCACACATTATGAATCGTATATATGAGAAGAAGCAATGATTTTAATCCTCGTACCTAACATCTGACCTTCATGTGTTACACTAATCAAACATTAAAGACAACCATATATAGCTACGACTTTTGTATAGATAGAGACCAAGAAATTCAAAAGCTTGACTTTTCCAATTTTGGCATGACTTCAATCACAGATATATGTGGTATTGCCACTATACCACAATTAGAATATTATTTGCAACAACTCATGATGGTTGCACTTATATAAATCTTCTTTAATTAATTATGCCGTGAGACGTTGTAGCATCAGTGGTAGTGTATAACCAATTAATATTAACTAAGCGTTACACAAGGAGTCCTAAAGCTTTTAAACAAGAAGTCTCAACAGATTATAGTGATAACGGGCTGCAGAAAGTGACATTTGCAATTTTTATGACTTTTAAGTCTCAAGTCGTGGAACAGGACACAGACGCTGTCTATTTTACAGGGAAGGATCAAACGGTGTGAACTCAGGCTGTCAATTAAAAGGAGGTTTTTCAGACAAGTCTTTTGCAGTATCATCACATGGGAACAAAAAAACAAACACGAAAAAAAGGATAAAGAAAAGACATATCTGCCCTCTTTTTTAAACAGTTTCTTTGGGATATATAACTGCAGAGAGCACAGCAGCTGTGAGAATTACGTAATGCTTTTTTTTTTTTTTTTTTTTTTATCAAATTATGGAAAATTTAAGGATACTCAGTGAATGAATGAGAGCTGTCAAAGAGTTAACATCAAGAGCAGCTATAAAAGGACCCCACTAGTTAATGCAATGGAGAAGGAAGCATGTGATGAACAACATGATAAAAGAAGCACATAATAAAGACGTGTGAAGAGCATACACATTATATTACCTTAGGACCACTTTCTCTGCTCTCTTGTTTTTTCTTTTAGATTTGTAAAAGGACTAGTGGAATTTAAGGAACATCGGCCCACAACCCTAGGAAACTTGCAACTTGAGGATGATAGTTCCAACAGTACACATCTCAAACCACTTTCAAATTAAAACTCGCAATCTCATTCATATAACATTGCAACCTGCCAAACTGGTCTTGTTTTGGCAACCAAAGCTACAGAAACTTCCACGTACCCTATAGAGTATAGTCCATGTGGGTTAATCGTTGGGAATCTTGATTTTCAACTATTTGTAATCTCAGATGATGTAACGTCAGGATTCAGGACAAACATATCAAAGTAATAGCGAAAGTTGGATTCATATGTAAAGGTAGCCACTGAGGACTGAGGAGGCATGGTTCACGACTGCTTCAAGAAGATAGTGTATAAACAATAAAATATCTTCAAGAATCAAATACTATGGCATTAGCAATAAAGGACAGGGAAAAGAAGTTGTTTTGGAGATGGTAATAGAAACAGAAAAACTGAGAGATAGAGAGGAACTAATAGACATTATATCTGGTATAACTACGGCGAAGAATTAACATTATAGATGTGGTTCTCAAGAATGTGACTTGTGACTTGATAAGGTAACCAAAAAAACCAAAATAGAAGAAAAGATCCTGAAAGAAGCTGCTCAGCCAGAGGAGTAGAATAGAATCTCGCTTATCTGTGCATGACTCATTTGACCTCTTCTTTCTGAGTTCGAGAGAGATGAGCTTCTTCGATACGTCGGGTGAGCATAGAAATCCCATAGTGTGAAGCACTTGAAGATGCATAATACGAGGTAACTGTCAGCTGAGCAAACTTGGGAAGTGCATAACCTACCAAATATAGTACAAAAACAAAATTTCAGGTGTTTTCTTAAAATAAAACAGACAGATAACCACATAAGTTTAAAACTGGTACATAAAACAAAAGCCTACGTGCAAGAATCACACACTACCACTTGACATTTGTACGTCTTAAACAGAGAGGAATATCAATCTTCATGACGGGTTAAATTATTAATGCAATAGTGAGAAAATCATCATGGCTCATAAATTTTCTTGCATTGAAAAAAACGAAAACTCAATAAAGAGGAATTTACTCTATCAGCAGCCTCCTCAAATACGCAAGCTCAAATTGAACATACGTTCTTTAGGGTGATGTTAAACAAAAAATTCTACTAGATAACCACATAAGTTTAAAACTAAAAATGTGAAGCCTAATCGCAAAAATTCAGGACAAATATCAGAGATATATTCATTAACGCATGATATATACATAATATATAGTTAAGCACAAGATAAGCGAGTGAGCCAAAGAAGATAATGCTACCTCCAAAGACAGCTCCTACACCTGAATATCCTAGCAGCAATGGAACCTATAAGCAAAATCAATTTATAAGTGTAGACGAAGGAAAATAGGCAGAATTCCAGAAGTAGGCGACAAGGCAAGAGAAAATACATACCCCCACAAGAAAGGAGAGCCGCTTTGACCCTGGAAACCGATTTTGAAGATAGGGGATGCCTGAAAGACCAAAGATATAAGATCCACCGCAGATATGTTAAGAGTATTTGACGACCAGAGAATCATGTGATACCTGTATTGAAAGCATGAACGGCACTAAGCAAGCCACCAATACCAGAACCAGCCTATAGCACAGGAGGTACCTAGTTAGGAACAGAGTACAACAACTAAATGCACACAATGAGATAATTCCATTTCCATGCTATCCATTCCCAACCAAAGAATACTAAAGGAAAGTCAAAACCCATATATATTTGAATCACAAATCGGTAAACAGAAAATATTTTGAGAATGTTATGCTCAAATTTTCAGTGAAAAAGCTTAAACACAATATTCATCAGACATTGCAACAGAGCAAATATTAACCTGGAAAAGGCCATCGCAGAAGTCAATGAAAAAAAAAATTAATTTGAAATTTCCAGCAGAGCAAACCCCAAAATCACAAAAACAATCGCCTAATCTATAATGAAAATTCTTATTCCGAACATAAATGCATCTAATATCTAAATTCAGCTGCTTCAGATAGCCGATTATGTTGTAAGAAGCAGGAAACAAGAACAATTCCATATAAATCAGCTAAAATAATCCCAAACCACAAAATTCAGCTAAACGGAGCTGAAGAGAATTCCAAGGAAATGAATTGAGATAGAAAAAGCTAAAACTGACCACAGCAGCAGCATCGTGCAAAACTGGAGTTATCGTCCATTCTCCTTTCTCCTAAGAAATTTCACAGGAACCAAATTCTCAGACCCTCCTTACTCAAAAACCACAAAGAAAAATTCTGAAAAACTTGGCAACTCACTGAATTAGGGCTTAAGAGAGAAAGACAACGAGGACATCGAGCAGAACCAAGGCCAGGATTCATAGTCGGATCATAATCAAGATTCCCTCGCCGAAGCTTCTCTTCGTATACTTGTCTCGTTCCCATCCTCTCTCCCTGAGATCACCGTCTCTATTTTCTCCGATTGTTCTTCCACCGTTGCTACGCCATAACTGAAGAAGCTCTAAAACATACCCAACTCATTAATAATGGGCCGGGTTTATGGGCTTTCTTATTTAGGCTCAAAGAAAGACATTATGTCATCGTCTTTGTCTTCGAAATTGCCCTACAAAATTCTAGCTGCTATCTTCATCTTCTTCGATTTAGATAGAAGCTGCAGTTTATCAATGCATTCCCTTTCATTTCCATCTTCTTCTTCTGCTCTTCTACCTTCTTTGCTTGCTTTCGATTCTTCACGTCTTCTCTCTTTGCAACCAAAGAAGCTAAATCGTCTTCAAAGTCACTTCTTTTCTCCTAAACTTGTTTCATTCTCACAGACTAATGTCTCTCGTTACAGAGCGATTTCTGTTTCTTCAAGTTCTCTTCCAGAGGGAACAGTCTCTATGGTCGATTTCCATGAGAAAGATTGGTCCTTTCTCGAATCCATGGAAATTGACTCCACTGAACATAACCAGAAGATTGAAAGGATCATAAAAGCTGGAGAAATATCTGAATCCTCGAGGGTTTTGGTTTCAATTAGCTCAGAAGCTTTTGTTGATCGTCTAGTGGAATCTTCACCTTCTCAGCTCTTGCTTATTGTCCATGACTCCCTTTTTACGTTAGCCTGTATCAAAGAGAAATACGACAAAGTCAAATGTTGGCAAGGAGAATTGATCTATGTCCCTGAGAAATGGTCTCCATTAGACGCTGTGTTTCTCTACTTTCTTCCAGCATTGTCTTTCGACCTCGACGAGCTGTTCAAGACACTGTCTCTACGTTGTTCCTCCGGTACAATGTTCTGACCTTTCTTCAATCTCTTTGTCTCATTTGATCTTAGTTTCTAACACTAATGGTTGTAAAAGGTGCAAGAGTAGTAATCAGTCACCCGCAAGGTAGAAAAGGCTTGGAGCAGCAAAGGAAGGAGTTTTCAGATGTTGTCGTCTCTGATTTACCTGATGATTCCACGTTGAGGAATGTTGCTAAGAAGCATTCGTTTGAGCTAACCCAGTTTGTTGATGAACAAGGACTTTATCTTGCTGTTCTTAAGTCCTTCAAACCATAGATTATGTCTAGAGAATATTATATAGATCATCATCTTCTGTATTGAGATTTTGTTCCTCTTGTGTTTGTAATGGGAATACACCCAACAATGAAGAATTATTCATTTGAGTAAAGCAAAACCTTTGAATGATAAAATACTAAAACTTTTGAAGAGATCTTTACATGATGTAAATCAACCAAAGATATTTTTACTGCGTTCT
Organism: Cardamine occulta; assembly: GCA_028015245.1. NCBI lineage: Eukaryota > Viridiplantae > Streptophyta > Magnoliopsida > Brassicales > Brassicaceae > Cardamine > Cardamine occulta. The sequence goes on along the minus strand of CM051376.1, from coordinate 2,846,459 downwards.
GGATTACAATGCTCCATGACGCCAAACAATCCAAGAAACTGTATAAACTTTAGAAGATAGAAAAACTCAAGCTGTTACTTGTCGCAAACAAGTTGTACTCTTCACCTACTGTGCTCTCTTTCTCCTTCTTACTATTGCCGGTGGGATCACCAAAACCATGATCTCCTGAGAACTGCAACGAGAAATCCCCCAAAACCCCATCTTTGGGATGAGCAGGATTCGACTTACTTCCTGTGGACAGGGCAACCGGGCCACCAAAGTGGAATAAGGAGAAGTTTTCATCATTATCAGTTTGCGGAACCCCTATGCTTGGAGGTTCCATTCGGTTTAATTTCCTTTCATCTGCTTCCTTAAGAGAACTGTGTTCCTGTGGCTCAAGAGTTTGAGCGTGGTCGACAATGTTCATTGTGTTGGTTTCAACAAACTGATGGAAGACTCGAACTGGGCCGGAGTTGAAGAAAGGGGTTGCTGAATGGTTCAATGAGGTCCCATACTGCATGCATAAAGGGGTCTCTCCATTCATACTGAATCCAAGAGGACCTGTGTATACATAATGGTTAGGGTGGGGGAATGGGATTAATCCGTTGGCTGGAACTGCAAACCAAGAGACTGGAGCTTGATGATAGTAACCCATTGTTGGAGTCTGGAAGATTGACAACGGTATACTCTGGTTAAGCATTTAGGGAAACATCATGCTTTGTGGCTGAGACAGGTAGGAACCAGTATTTACAGTGGGTATCATATTTTCCATGTTTTGGCTAGGAACTGTAAAAGTTGTTCCCAAAAATTTACTTTCCTCGTTGTCAGCTGGAGGGTTACACATATTCTTAATCCTTAAAACGTCTTTTTCATCAATACTCTTCTCCGTCTCTTTCTCTGTCATCTTCTCGTGACAGTCAGGCATATTGTTCCCAGTGTCTACTAGATCCTCTATTCCTTCAGATTGCTGACTAGCATCTTCAGAATCAGACATCGAGGAAGATTCAGTATTTCCGTTGTTTGAAGAAGCTGTATTGCTCTCTCCTTCACTCAGACATGAAGAGCAACTATCTGAACTGGAGGTTCTACTCATCATAGGATCTTTCGAGTACAGGTCATCATTCTTGGCTTTTATGTGAACTTCCATATTCTTGTCTTCCTCGGTTGAATAAATAAAATTCCTACAACCCCTACTGTTATCACTATGATCGGCTCTACTGAAAAAAGAAGCCTTCTCCGGATATCTGCGTTTATCTGACGACCACATCAAAGCATGATCAGGCTCCAGCTCTTTCCAGAATTTAGCTGTCTGATGAACATATCTTGGATTATCGTTTGTAAAGCCCCCATTTTCATCTTTATGATCTATAATCTCTCTATCAGTGCTATCACAATAGTGGATTTCTCCCCTTGGAGAAGTGCAACCATCCAAACACTCTTCATCTTGATCATCAGGAGAACCAGGCGGAGAAAAATCTACATCTCTATTTTCAATTCCTGACTCTTCACAGCTTATGGTATTGTTTGTTTCCTCATCAAGATTCAGAGAGCAATCTTCTTCTCTTGTTAAATTTGGCAGCATTAGTTTATCAATAAGTTTTGGATTCTTCTGCTCTTTTTCTTGTTCTTTTTCCTTCAACCGCTCCTTTCTACGAAGTTTTTTCTCCCTCTCTTTTGTTCTTTTCCTTTCTTTTCGCTCCTCTTCTTCACACTTTTCTTTCTCTTCTTCCTCAAGAAGTTTCTTCTGCAAGTGTTAAGACGATGGAGTTGTCGGACAAACTTTTTTGGTAAAATGTCTTGTTAAATGCTCAGATTGTGAAAAATATCCAATCAAGATAGCAAACGGACCTGCTTCTCCAAGGTGACAATTTCCTTGCAGGCAATATGAACACGTTGCTCTAACAGTTTCGATGAAAGGCAGACAAATATACTGTGTGCATTTTGACGGGCTGTACCTTCCCTAAATGCCTTTTCAACCTAAGATATTATTATGAATAGATAGAAATGACTACACCTAAATACAGCACAATATAACAATGAATGGAAGGTGAACTTGAAGGAACCTTTAACAAAACCTGTTCCTTGAAGATAACCGCTGCAGCATCTAGAAGAAACTCTCGAGCAAGTTCTGGACTCTTAGCATGCTTTTGTGGACGCAAGCACTCACCATCAAGCTCATTACCATCTTTATCTACCATGACTTCATCCTTAAATAGCATTGGAAACACAATGACAATATTTTAACAAGGAGATATCATATCTGAAAAATTGTGAATATTTGAAGGCTTTTAGTCACAAAGCTTATGAATCTTCAATTTACCTCTTCTTCCTCAGCCTCTTCAGCATGCTCAAAAAACATTTGAATGCATTCCCCTCTTTTAATTGAAACAAAGCCTTCCCCAACCTCAAGCCTGGAGTGAACGCATTGTTGGCCTCTCAATGCATGGGCTTTCACAGATATCTCGGAGGAGGACCATTTTTTTTAAATGCCCTAAGAGTAATGTAGCATTCGTGTAATCCACGAAGGTCTAGGCCATTGACTTGGGCACTCCTATCATTGCCTACATATTTGAACTCGAGGATATCAGATTCACCTTCTCCAGTTCCAATAGCCCACTCGAACTGATGATATCCAGCAGTCTCTGAAAAATATTGACTCCAATCTGCTCGGACGGAATCAATGTCCACCTGAGAAATTGCAATTACACTTCTGATTCTACCTTGCAATATAAGCCTCTCAGGTATATTGGTAAATATACTATTGAAAACCAGTGCTCTTGTAGTATATGATATAGGATCCACAAAGTACGAGGAAAAGGCTGAGAAAGATAAAGACCTCATAGTGAAAGGCTGTATCGGCAACACAAAACCAGTCGGTGCAATGTGGTTCTCTTTGGATTCGTTTAAGTTCCTTAAGCTCCTTAAACTCCCGAATAACATTTCTTCTGCAGTCTCTACAAAACTTCTTGCTGTCGAATCTGTACTTTGAAAGGTCAACATGTTATTAAGGAAAGGGAAAAAAAAGTTACAAGGCTGCGAGAAGAAGAGAAAGAGAATATAACAACTAAGTAATGCATGCAATAACTTGATAGGCACACGCTGAAGTCCAAAATACTAAATAACTAGTCATTACTCACTTTAAAAAATGGCAACTTAAGTAGTAAGAGTTCATAATACACCATAATAGGAGAAACCAGATCATACTGATTTACTTTCAAAATTGAACTTGTGACAGAAAATCCAAGAATGTGAATCAGAAAATAACAAACCTGAAAGTTAATCTTTCTACGAAATCCTCTTCTTTCATTCTCAGAAGTGAATGTCGACTTTCCTCTTCAAGTGCAGACCAAAAATCCACTAATGTATCACAAGAGAGCCTGGTGGTATGCAAAGCACATGTTTCTCTTGTTCCATGACCTTTACCATAACCAACCATCCCTTGACTTAGCCATACACGACCTCGGCCACCACAAGCATCAGGATAAAGCAACTCACGTTCCCTCTCTCGAGCACGAGCACTTTCAAACACCTGCTGGAGCTAATAGATTAGCTAGGTAAACTGGACCGACCAAGGATAGGGGAAACCTTTGATGAACTTACAGTTTGAAGCCCTTTGAAAGATTTCGCATACAAATAGCAGCCAAGAAGTGTGAGTGATCCATCTCGGGTTGTGGTGAGACCTCCCCATTGATGAACACCAGGGTCCTGCAACTCACCCGTACATCTGTTTCTAACAACTGATTTACAGTCAATTTGATCTTTTGAGGCTCCTGATCTCTTGCATGAAAGACTTCCTACATACCCTTTTTGTTGCAAGGACTTCCCATATGAAACAATCTGCGAGAAGCCTTCAAGCAGCAGGCCATGGCATCTGGAACAACACATGTTCTTGCGAGCTTGCTCAAACAGAGCCTGCTTGTCAATCCTAAGGAGATCCTGCCTAGATTTCTGCGACAGCTCACTCCAGAACTGTATAAGATTTGAAACATATTGGTTTCGAGTGTAGTACTTAAAATCATAAATTACACAGGAGCAATTAAAAGCTTTCATATTGGCAGACTCAAATATCATTCCAAAACACAGATATGAGTTTCCAAGATCAAAATTCCGACGAACTGAATCAAGAGAATATATCTAGCAAATCAATCACAAGTGCCTAAACACTCATTAGGAAAAAGCTCAAAGGAAACGATCCAATCTGAGCTAAATTCAACGTCAAAACTACTAGAATCCAATCTCAGAAACTACTTTATAAGAAATTAGAAGAAGTACCTTGTGCAAATGATTGTAGCTAACTCCATCAACGTCCTTAGACCAAAAACCAGAACAGTAATGCTCATTCCTCTGTGTTAAACCTGGCATCTTTTTACACTTGTTTGTATTCATCAACCAATGTTTCCATAATCCGCCTCCCAAACGAGAAGCGACTCCTTCCGATTTGAATTCGGTTGAATCGGACTATGAAATCACCAAATCCAATCGGGAAAGTATTCGATCGAGATCTATCGTATGAAGAATTGGATTAATCCTAATAATCCAATTACCATAATTCTTCAGATTACGTCTCTAAGAATCCTGAATTGAAGGAAAAGAATCAAATTAAATTGGATTCGATTGGAAACTTGTGGGTTCGTCGGGCGATGACGACGAGATTCGCAGCTAAGTTATAAATACTCGGAAGAAGAAGAAGAAGAAGAAGAGAGAGTTGCTGAGTATAAAAGAGGGGACGAGTTGTTAAAAAGTTAAAAATACCTAAAATGTACTTTGCTGTTACTGACTTATACTGTACGGATTTTCTTTTAACAGTCTTGAGTAAATATTTTATTATTATTTTTAGTGCGGGTAGTTATATCATTTTCTTTCAAATTTTTGGTTTATATATGTTATTTATTTTGTTTAACAATAAAGTAAATATATGTTATTTATTAACAATTGTTGTTATAATCAAATAAATCAATGTGGTTTGTTTGGGACTTGGTGTCTTCATTATGTTGTAATCCTCACTTATTTTATTCATGATTTGAGAATTGAGATATTTGACGATGAAAACTTACAAAATTACTATCGTCTATTACACTTAAAAAAATATGCCTCTAAGTAAACACTCATCTTCCTTTTCTTTAATGATAAAGATATAAAAAAGTGACATCATAATCATATGCAAATTGAATTACTAATTAACGACATTGAAATCTTTGCCATCCACAATATAGTAACTTATTAATCAAAATCAATTTTAAATTGTTCTTTTGGGTATATAATATGTATACTTTTCATATATGTGACTACTACAACGTACATAGATCTCTAAAGCTTTTATTGGAGTTAAATTTGAATTTATCTAATGTATTTATTAATACTTTAAGATAATCTCTCAAACAAAATATTTATTTTAAGTAAAAGTTATAAAAAAAAAACCAAACATCTTTGTCTAATGTACATCTCACAACTGATTTCTTGCCTTGACTCCTCAAAATAGTGAGAGGTTTGATTTAAAAACGAAAGGGGTTATAAACCAATGAAAAATATAAGTTACATTCGATTAAATAACAACATCTTACCAATAATCATAGTTGTTTGAACAGAAAAGAGAGAAAAAGATCCATAACAACAACAACAACAAAAACAAGAGAAATGGTAAATTGGGTTATTTAGGAAGTAGACTCAGGACCCGCCGGTTTAGAGTTAAGAAGAGGCTGAAGTGCCTTGACAACGATGGTCATGTTTGGTCGGAAATCTGCCTCATACTGAACACACAACGCCGCCACAGCTGCCAACTGTCCGACCACCATCCACGAAGATAAATTCAAAATTACAAAACTAAACCAAATGATCCTATGTCATCAACTTAAAATTGATGCCACTAGTTTTCAAATAATAATATCTCAATGCACTCAAATTTGATTCTCCATGCATGCAAATAGTTTTCTATATTTCATGCTTAGGGGTCTTAAGTCACGATACCAATGATCAGAATATCTTAAACTTGAAAAGAAAATGTAGAACGGACCTTGGCGACTGCTTTGGGAGGGAAGTCATTGTTAAGTTTAGGATCTATGCATTGTTTCACTTTGTCTTCACTTAGTCTCGGAGTTGCCTGCAACAATAAGACAAAATTAGTAAGAGGCCTTAATTATAAGAATATTTATGGAGTCTTGTTAGGAACATATATATTTACTAGAATTTGTGTACGTACCCAAGTAACAAGACTTTGTTGGCCTTTAGGCATGGTATGATCTACGGGTTTTCTTCCTGTCAAGAGCTCCAAAAGCACAACACCGAAACTATACACATCACTCTTCTGCGTTATCTGTCCCGTCATAGCATACCTAAGACAAGAACACTCAATTACGTTAACAAGAACAAAACCGATTGTTTTAAACCGATAAATAGATGGGTTCATGGTATAATATACTCTGGTGCATGATAACCAAAGGTTCCCAAGACACGAGTAGAATGAAGCCTAGCCGCTGTATCGGAGGAAGCGTTGGTCAAGTTGAAATCAGCCATTTTGGCCACAAAGTCATCAAACAACAAGACATTGCTCGACCTCACGTCCCTGTGGACTATTGGTGGCTGCACTTTTTCGTGAAGGAATTCAAGCCCCTTGGCTGCTCCATATGCGATCTTCACCCTTTGGTTCCAGTTCAGCACTGGTCCTGGCTCAGCCCCTTGGACTCCCTTTCTCCCTAAATATTCAATTGACCCATTTATATATATATCACATACCAAATACTAAAATATGATCGAGTAGTAATTAAGATTCGAATTTACTTACCGTGTAATACATCGTGTAAAGAACCTTTGGTTGCAAACTGGTAGATGAGGATGCGGTTATTTGCCTCCAAGCAGTACCCCATCAACTCCACAAAATGTTCGTGTTTGAGCCGCGATACAACCGATAACTTGCAATTTTTAATAGCAATTAGATTAGAAAACACTACTAGTTTGATCTATTCAGTGAAAAGGTAGAAACTTGATATTTTTTTGGTCGAAATATAGAGCATTGATGGATTTTAGTCTACCAAACCGTGACCCGGGAAATGAGGTGGAGGATCAGGTTTGTAATATTTGTGTGTACCTGTGAGGTGAAATCAGAGTCAGGTTCTTCAGAAGAGCTAGCATCAAGCTTCTTAATAGCAACATCTTCTCCCTTATACTTGCCGATAAAGACACGTCCATAAGAACCTTCACCAATCAGTGCCTTGTTTCCAAAGTTACCCGCCATTCTGTTCAACTCATCCAATGCAATACAAGGGATCTCTATGGGCAAAACCTTTGCAGGAGCTCCCGATCTCGGTGCGTTCGGATTCCTCGGTTCCCCTCTATTCCCACCTGATCACACACGCAAAACTCAGAATATACATGTATGTGCATAGCAAGAGATTATGAGGTGAGCACAATTAAGGATTGTACCACCAAAATTGGGATTTCCAGCCTTGTTAGGAGGGGCTGCATATTGGTTTGCGGGCGGACCGGCGGGTTCCTCATCCGCACCACCACAGCAGAACATATCTTTAGATCTTTTGCCAACACGGGTTTTGTCTTATTCTTGTGTTTCGATTCTGTTTCTGTTAATCTCTGTTTTATCTGTTAAAACAAGAAGAAAATGTGTATTATTACCTGCATATGTCTCCCACATGTTTATGAATCTAAATTCATTTGTTTATGGATAAAATATCGATTTTGCAGAGCCTATCTCAGATCATATCACACGATTGTGACAGATTACTTGAGATGGAAGAAATGAATGAATGTTACCTCGATTCTTCCATTTAATCAACCCCAGAGAAAATGATGATGAATACTTGAGAAAATCACAAAGGATCTGTTTCTAGCAAGTTTGAATAAAGTCTGGAAAAAAAAACAATCAACGAGCCTGAAAATTTTAGAAATCTGGAAAAGAAAGTTTGATACCAAAAAAAAAGAAAGAAATTATTGTAAGTCTCTCTGTTTCTCTGTTCCGCGATAAAATCGGGAGACAAAAAACACATTCGCTTATTAGTTTTTGTTATTTTAATATAACCAACGTTGGAAATGTTAACTTGTCTTCACGTCTTGCACGTCCTCTCCGCACCATACTACTAATTTATCTTTGAAATCATTCATGTTTCTAAATTCTAACACATCATTTACTTAAATTCATAATTTATCAGTTTGGTAGGTGTAGATAATCATTGGTAATTGAAAAATCTATCAAATCCGACATTCAAATCAATAACTTTCATTAAGGTTAAGTTTCCTTTTAGAAAATCATCTTTCAAACCATTTCATGATAAATGTATGCTACCGCATCCACATGTATATACGCATATATAACCAAAGTATTTGCCTAAGGAACAGAGCAAGAAAAGATCGTCTTTATTTTTTCCAACAAAACCAAAGTTACAAGATAGGGATTGTAACATTGCAAACCACAGAATATTTCAACCGATCATGGGAGATTTTAATCTTATAGTTACTGAACAAAACAGTTGAAGAAAAAAAAAATCGAATTTCAACTCTTCCCATATGATCAAGAAGCTCTCTCAAGGCTGTTATGTACATCATCCGTTTCAATTCCAATCAGAGCTTATTTGTTTCTTCTCTTCTTATTTCCCATTTTGCTTTGGGATCATGAATCATCTTAAGCTTATTCTTCTTTCCAAATCCGTCCAGTGACTCTCAGCTTGAGCTCTTCTTTGTCACTGCCGGAGAAGTACAAAGCCAAGTTTCTTGGAATGATGAGTCCGTCTTGACTATCACGGACTTTCCTGTGACTGTCTCTGATGCTTCTGGGAATCCCTTGCCATGTCAGTTTACGGCTGTGAGCTCCAACTTCCAAGCTGTAACTGAACTTCTTAGCCTCGTTCTCGTCTCCCATGAACCGTAGAAACGCCATGTACACTGGTGCCATCCCAAGCTGAAACGCCTCAAAGTGTAAGCAGAACTGTCTTCCGAAACAGTTGAAGACCTAAACAGCATCAGATGAAATAAGATTCAGTTCAAGTAGTGAACATAAGGTATCAACAGTGGATGCAAAATTGAAAAGAAACCATGAACCTCATCTTTGATAATCAAATCTGTTTTACGATAAAGGTAAGGAAACCAGTATGTATATGGAAGATGTTCAAAATCATGACGAGGTATGACCTTGAGTGAAAGGGCAACACCAAATACATTTTAATAATGACTAGATAGCTATAAGGGAATGCATAACTGTAGAATTACCGTAAGCATCCATGTAGCATTCTCGACTTCGTGCGGATTTGACTTTACATAACGGTGGTTGAAAGTGCAACCATCATGCATATCAACTTTATGATCATCTTTGAGATGGTCAACAAGTGTTGGAATATCACCTGTCACTGAACACTCAGAACCAGCGTAAGGACAGTTGTAGGATCGAAACCTACAATGCTGCTCGTGCTTGATCTTGCTGTAGTATGGGAAAATGTCATGACACCCTAAATTTTGGTACCGGCATGAAACTTCCAATGATTCTGCAACCTTCTCAAGAGCCAAGCATCTTATGTTACCAAGCTCATATCGGCATGTAGGGCATGTGTTCTGCACTCTAAGTTTGCAGCTTGAACACAACGTGTGACCATTCGGGCACTGTGGGAATTAACAACCATAGATGTCAACATTAGATAAACGAAGAATGAACCATCTTTTACAAGTCAGGACGAATGTAAGTGACTACCAAAGTAAGAAAAGTGACACACCTGATGAATTGGAGGATACATCAGATTTGTACAAACCAGACATTCGAGGAGCTCATAAACGCCATTGCTCGAATGCATCCCATATTTTCCAATAGAGCCACTACCTGATTTTGCTGGTTTGTTATTAGACTCCACTTTTGCCATCTTAACCTCATAGTCTAAGCCTGTCGAGTTAGATTCCAAGGCTTCTTTCAACGCACTGCCTCCAGGAGCCATAGAGAGTCCAAACCTAATCTAAAACTTTTTATTATTTCTAATACCAGTTAAGAAAAAATGCCCTTGTCCTCTCTTGTGACAGATGATATACTTGTTTGGATCTTAGTACTTCTGCAGGAAAATAAATGATGGCCAAATGTAAGCTTTATATACATCACCAAGAAAATTTAACAGTAAGCCAAATGTTATAATAAGCAAGCAGGTAACATGTTAGTTCAAAAATTGGGATAAAGTAGGTTATATTTTTTGCATTACAAAAAGAAGTTTGTGAATCCAAAAGATTAAAAAAGCAATTCAAAGACAATTGAGAAGAGGAACAGAACAGATTCGTCATAATATGCCTCTTGAGATTTAGATTAAGCACCTCCAACGAAACCAAAAAACCTAGGCTCGTTATATTTTTTCGATTCAGGAAAAGAAAAAACCTGACTTTAGGCGCAGAGAAGCAAAACCCCAAATTTGACAGAAACCAAAAGAGAGAGAGAGAGAGAGGAAATTACCCAGGAAGAAATTATCAGGCGGTGGCGTTCGAGTAATCGAGATATTGGTTGACAGATTCACATGAGGAAGACGAATCAAATGATGAAGAAACTTGGATTACCAATATACGAAATTAAGACGGCAGGAGACGGAGATAGTTGTGTCGTGTCTTGTTGTTGGTTTCGATGAAAAAAGCCTTTAATGCTCCTCTGTTTTTTCTTTATTACACTTCTTTTTCAAATACGATTCCAATTTTCACCAAGTTTGTTACTTTTTAAAAAATCTAATTAAACCAATCTCGTTCAAATATATTCTTAGGGGTCTTTTTGACCAAACTAAATGTTGAGAGTCTTAACAACAACACAACGAAAAATGTGTCCTGATCTTACAATTTTAAAGTGTTATCAAAGGTGTAGGCGGGTTAAATTTCTGTTTCATATCATTGTCCATCAATTCGAATTTACAAAAATAAATCTCATATATTGTTCGATTGTCTTGAAAAGAGCTGAGCATTACGAGCTACATGTTGTTGAACTCAATTACTTTCGCATTATACGATCAAACCGAAGATAAAATTTATCTTTCAATTCGAATGGTTGATGAACTGAAGATGGTAGAAACGATTACAGTAAAAAAATAACAACCAAACTATCAACAAGACAACTTTATTATAACCACCACTTTGTACACAAACCAATCATTATTCATAAAATTATTGTATACCCTATAAAAATTATGTGTAAAGTTTATCATTTAGTCAAATCTCTCCATCCAATTCTCAACTCTCAAGTCAAAAGCGTCATTGCTTCATTATTTTTATACTATCAAATGGTTAGATTCTCTTGTATGGCTATGAACGATCCGACAATGTTACCTCCGACGTCCGGGAACGCCTCACTTCCGGGAAGTGGTCGGACTTTACCTTTCCGATCAACTTCCACTGGATACTTTAACAAATGCCCTCTCATGTCTGAGACTTCTTCAGCTGCAAACTGTTTCCAATTCCTCTCTCCCATTGTTCTCACTTTCCTTACACATTCTATACTCTCCGGTTCCGTGAAACAGTCATCTAATGTTGCCATATGCTCTGCCCAAAGCGACATTCTGTATCCATAGATCTGCAGAAGAACAAGAGAAAGCCAATGATTCAGGACTCCAGAACCGGAATATGAACTCGTAATTGGTTTATAGGGATTTACCTGTCCCCGAGGACCAGAATGTTTCCTTGCCCATGTATGTTGAGGCTGGTAAGCTCCCATTGCAATCTCTGTATCTCTTGTGCCTTCCATTGATCGTTGGTTTATGTTTGCAGATCCGATTACTACGTATTCATCATCAACAACCATCCCTTTTGAGTGAACATAGATCATAAATCTTCTGCTTTTCCGACTCAATGCCTGCAACACCATCGGGACTCATCGTTTCAACAACAAGAGAAAGAGAAAGCTAAGAAGCAGGCAGTCTCAGAGTTTAGTTACCTGAGGAGTGTTTGCGTTGCTTGGACTCCCTGTTCCCGAGTTATCGATTCCATCTACCATTTCTCTGTTACCAAGACAGAAGAAATTGAGGTAATCTTGTGGGGAGAATGCTCCTTCCAGTCCTGTCTCCACTAACGCCTTGTAGACAGTCTCATACATCATCTGCATTGTCTTGTGCTGCAACGATGATAACACTGGACATTCAATTTCATAATCTCCAAACACCCAGACAGAGATTATGTAAAAAAGATAAATCGCTTACATGCATATATCTTACTTCTAAATCAATCAATCATATTGATGATAGATGAATCTATTATGTGTTCAAAACATACAACATCAAGCTTATCTCTACTAGTTTCTACTTAGTTTGTGATTTATAATTTGAGAAATGTATGGAAGATTTTAGCTTTAGACAACCACGCCAAAAATTTAACTCAGAAATACCTGCCAATATAGAATTCTCTGGGTAGCAGCGCCGGTTGGAACACCTTCTGGCCACATTGGAATGACAATATATGCAGCAAAGCGTTCGTTTGCCCTGATCTTTTCAGCTATCTTCAACGCAATTTCCATAGGAATCAAATTATTCGCACCTACACACCAACATTGTATAGCAATGTCAATGCACTCAAATCAAGTGTCAAATAAAGAAATATTAGAGTTCGACACAAATAATAAACCTAAAGTTAGTACAAAGTTAAAAAGCAGAAGTTCATGGTTGACACGAGTAGTTTCATAGATTTCATAACATGTGACACAGTTTAAGATATATAGACAAAAACGCTTGATGTTTACCCTGGACAATAATTCATAACTGTAAGAACAAACTCGACTTTCTTGTATTCCTGAAATAAATAAGCAGAGGCATATAACCAAACCTATGTCCTTATGCGCATTCCAGTTGTAGGAAGACCCAATGAAATACTGATTCTCAATATAGATGAAGTGTTGGGCTGCACGAATGGCTTTGACATATGCTGTGTGTATGCTCATATCAATGAGCACGTTCTTCCCACACACCAAGTTCTATCCAAAACAAAAAAAACTTTTAGACACCCAAACATTATGATAGCTAAAGATTCCTTTGATTTTTTCAAGTCACCTTGGATGTAGCATCTTTTGGTTCCTTTGGGAAGCCTTTCACAGAGTTTGAATCGATTGAACGGAAAATCTGTATCCAACCAGAAAAATATCAGCTGAGCTTACGTAATATGAACCACGGTTATATTCCCACTATAAAGAAATTAGTTTTCTGACAATAATTTTAGACCAAAATTCAAAATATGCATGTTCTATATTATAATAATGCACCTTTCTTCGACTCTAGGGAATAGTCTCACTGAAACCTTGCCGTCCAAAAAAAAAAAAACCTATATATAAAGGAACTCCAGAAAGATCCATGTCTAGAGATTAAGAGAAGAAACGGGTACAAGGAATTCATGTTGGACCATATGTTGCTAAATGAGTCTAGACAATAATTAGCAATATTCATTTAATTTAGCAAACATATACTCGGAAAAACTGAATATTGGTTGGTTCCACCTTAATGGTAAAGTTTATCAACTATTTCTCTTCATCTCTAACTCCCATGCAATGCTAAAGACTGGCACAAGATCAAAATCATGGCTTCATAAAATACTCAACCTCTCTGGTTTCTTCTAGACAGTGACAATTTTGATGTTTTTACCTGAACATGCCAAGCCTCAGGATCGTTCTCACTAACAGTAGGAGTATCAGAAACTCCTAATATATCAGGAATTCTATCAATCCTTAACAACGCATCATCATAGGAAGTCTTAAACTTCTTGATTCCGCTAGGCTTCGCAGCCTTCAACCATCTCTCCTCGAAGTTGGTCAGCACATCATACGCAGCCGGGCCATCAATCTTACTGTGTAAATCATGCCATGGCTCTCTTGGACATCCTGAAAGGTTTCCCTGATGAAATAAAAGTTAAGGTTATTCCATTCAGAATAAAAAGATTGGCTACCAGATCGTTATCAATGTTCGAGCTAAACAATTCTTGATGTTTTACAAATGACAAAATCCACCAGGGGGAGCTATGCAGGATTGAGAAAAGACAAACAAAATTAAAAACAAATTTGGAAGACACAAAGACGTCAAACAATACCATTTAAACAAGTTAAATATCATATTTCCGTAAAAAGATACAAATTGGCTCCAAGTTACAGGTTCATGGTAATCGCTTACTAAGTAATTGCCAAGAAAGCTTCGCAAGATTCTACAAAAGAAAGAGGATCTTAAGAAACTGTACCGTAAAAGTGGGGTTATGAAAATCATCTTTATGAACTGTCTGTAGTGTCCTGAACAACGGATGTTGAGGAGTGTCATATCGGCCATCACACAGATCAAGCCCACCAACGAAAGCTACAATTTTCCTTCTGTTGGCACCAGCATCGGCATCTACTATTACATTTTTTTGGTGATGTGTATAGATTGTCCCAACTTCCTGATAGACTAAAATTTAATTAGAAGCTTGATTCCTAGTTTGAAAAAAAAAAGGAAAAAAGAAAGTGATAGCCTACCCTCTGCTTAACCCAGCTATGTCGCTTTCCAGCATTTCGGGGGCAGAGCAGGACTTGAACTGAGGAGTGCTTGAAAAAACGACGTGTCTCCTCATCATGGGTTGCCATAACACCATCCTGTTCAAGTTAACAAATTGAGAGAAAACAAAACTAATATGAGATGCCAGAGATTTTGAGAAGCCAGGCCAAATAGATAAGATACATATCTCAAAATGAAGTTGTAATTACCACATTAAACATACTTTTCTGATGTATAAATACTGAATTACAAACTCATGACTTAAAATTTACAAGAAAAATTGTTAATTATAAAAAAGAAGAAATGTCATGAAACCAAAGCTATGGATTAATGAAATTCTAGAAATGTTCTGCCTTCCACACACTAAAGAAATAGAATACGAAATATTAATCAAAAAATAAAGAACACAAACAAAAAGAAAGGGAAGTCAAAGGTGTGTGTAACTTACTGTTTTATAACCCAAAATGCTACGTGAAGTTGGGTCATCCCAAACCAAAAGCAGGACTCTCACGCCTTCTTGGGACTTTGATCTTAGGAGCTCCCCAAGTGTACATTCTGATGCCGGACCTACTTTATCACGAACCAGCCTAACTTTGTGCCATACTGACCAACCCGTGATATAAATTAAACGCCTTGCCTGGCGTATGGCATCAAACATATCATGCCAACACTTCCCATGTTCGTAAGACATTCCATTGTCTAATCTTATACCCGGGAGCATCTTTTCTGGGACATGTGCATCTTGATACAATCTCACAGTTCCGCCTTTTCTAAGCGGAAAGTATGTTCCAGGTACCCCTTGGTAATCAGGACCTGCCCCAACTCCATGATGATAAACACTGAGTTTGTCCATAGGAGTATACTGGATTGATAATGATAAATTTGCCCCTGGTTTACAAGGCTTCCCACTACTGTTTAGAATCGGATATGTTCCTTCAATTTTGGCACCTGAGTATATCTGCTCCACCGGGATTGTAACCAATCCTATAAGCTGTGAACCCACAACATCACTGTCTTTAACAACAAAATGAACTTCTGCAGCATGATGAGCAACAGGAACATAAAAATGTTGCATCCAAACAGGATTTTCGCTGTTGCTCATGACATATGTTCTTCCAATCACAGCACCTGCAACTGATACAGAAACGTAAGGATCACTCGTAATTTTACTGTTAAGCTGTCCTTCAATTTTTCCTGGCAATCTTCCAAACATATCACCCAGTGTCTTATGGAACATATCCATGTTTGGGAGATTCTGTGCATGATAGATCCAAATATCCAAATTCCCATGCAACAATAGGACCCTCAACGACCCTTTACCAAAGGGTGTCATCTGCATATCCACACTATGTGGTGATTCACTTGATGCATAGCTAGGAGTATAAGAATTTGATGAGTCTATTCGGCCTAAGTGTGGCAACTGAGAGCTACTTGGAAATGAGCTGTTAGGGTAACCGTACAATTCCCCCGGGCGACTTTGCCAAGAGTTAGCAGGGTGGGAAGATAATTGTGGAACTGAGGGGGCTGGCTGGTTATTAGAAATGTGCAGACCACTTAAAAGTTCATCCACAGGAGGATAAATAGATCCAGAATTGCTTACATTATCATGAGCTGTTCCCACAGAAGTGAGACAGTCTTGCCTACGATATTCTGGATAGCCTTGAGTTTGCGAGGGAGGAGGAGGCTCTTGGGGTTTAGTTTCAGGCGGAGGAGCATTATATTGGGTTGGCTCTTGATACGAATAGTGAGGAGGCGGACCATAAGCGCCAAAGTTACCTTGCGGTGGAGGTGTTGGTTGATGAGCACCAGGATAAGGGTAAGGAGAAGGTTGTTGGTAGTCGAAAGAATGGCGATGATATTCTGGAGGACCAGCGAGAGATGATGATTGTGGGTTGTGACTATAGTCTAATGGGCCAGAATGTGAACCTGAAGTGTACTGATGAGGTGGTGAAGATGCATATGGTGGTGGTGGTGGTGTTGCATATGGTGGTGGTAAGTAAGGATAATAAGGGGCATTGTATTGAGTGGTTTGGGGTGGTGGGTATGGCTCTGAACTAGGAGGTCTATAAGGAGCTGGGTATGGGTAAGGGTATGGGTACTGACCGTAAGGGTATGGATAACGTGGACCATGATTATCCATTTTCAGCTATGCACATAAGCTATCCTCTGATCTCGAGCTGATTCCTCTGAAAAACAATTCAAAGCAAAGTAAGATCAATCACGGATCAAATCGTAAACTTCCTTGAGATTCAGAAATGAAATAAATCTGTTTTGTTTACCAGATACGTTTTCAATCTAACTAGACAAAAGAGAAAAAAAGTTCAGCATGATACCAGATACGTTCAGAACAAACATCAGAATAAATACTGCTGAGCTAATAATACCAGATACGTTCAAACTCAAGATCTCAAACATGGAGGAAAAAACCTCAAAATTTAAAACGGATAGCAAAATTCGAATTTTGAAATCAAATAAGTTGGTTTATACCAAACTGAAGCTGAACGAAATGCACACCTCCGTAAGAAATGTATCTAAATTCCCAAAAAGACTCGCAAGAGTCGTTACAATATGCCTCTTGAGATTAAGATCAAAGCACCTCGAACCAAAAATAGAGCACAAGACCAAATATTTATATCAATTCCTTAGCTCGTGATATTTTCTCGATTCAGAATAAACGTGATTTAAGACTCAGAGAAGAAAAACCCCAAATTACCCATGAAGGAAATTACAAGCCTAGGTTTTGCTTCATATACATCACCAAGAAAATTTAACAGTAAGCCAAATGTTATAATAAGCAAGCAGGTAACATGTTAGTTCAAAAATTGGGATAAAGTAGGTTATATTTTTTGCATTACAAAAAGAAGTTTGTGAATCCAAAAGATTAAAAAAGCAATTCAAAGACAATTGAGAAGAGGAACAGAACAGATTCGTCATAATATGCCTCTTGAGATTTAGATTAAGCACCTCCAACGAAACCAAAAAACCTAGGCTCGTTATATTTTTTCGATTCAGGAAAAGAAAAAACCTGACTTTAGGCGCAGAGAAGCAAAACCCCAAATTTGACAGAAACCAAAAGAGAGAGAGAGAGAGAGGAAATTACCCAGGAAGAAATTATCAGGCGGTGGCGTTCGAGTAATCGAGATATTGGTTGACAGATTCACATGAGGAAGACGAATCAAATGATGAAGAAACTTGGATTACCAATATACGAAATTAAGACGGCAGGAGACGGAGATAGTTTTTTCTTTTTTTTTGTTTTGTTAAACGATATAGGAGACGGAGATAGTTGTATCGACGATACGTTTTGATTTAGATTCACCAAGTTCGCGTTCGTTACTTTTTGCTCCTTTTTTCCTAAATAAACCATCAAATCTTTACTTACGGTTTTTCATTTCAGATAACATTTATTAAACTTTGTTTAATCAGATTTTGTCAGATATTTCATTCTATTTATAAACAAAGTTTTCTACGTTTTGCTCATAATGGCTCTCGAGCTCCTACATGAACCACGTCCCATACACACACATCCATCGGCAAAAATATTGTTAAAAAAACATATTGTTAAAAGATTTCGTCGCCTGAGAGATTCGAACTCTCGCGGGGAGACCCCATGTACTTAGCAGGCACACGCCTTAACCACTCGGCCAAAGCGACTTATTGTTTAGGTAGCTAAACATCAACTTTATACTATAGTTCTGTAACAACAACAGCAGTTGATAACTACAATCAGCTTGATCATGTTCGATTCACCAGATGAAAAGAGATTGGACTAACATGAAACGGAATCGATATATCCTAAAACCAATTGCTATTTTTTTGTATCTGGATCAATAACCATCCCTAAGCATAAAACTGAAACATCAAAAATCCAAAATCCCAAAAAAAAAAAAAAAAAAAAAACTAAACCAAAACACTTGAGTAGCAGTTTACAACTATCATCCTAGCTTCCTCTTTCTTTTTTCTTTCAATCATCTTCTAAGCCAATCTCCTCCTCCTCGGAAGAGAATCTGCACTGTCAACATCAACGACCCTTGAACCGTTCTCCTGTCTTCTCACAGACGAAGAAGTCGAAACAGTCAACATAGAATCTATCTCCGCAGCATTATCAACTTGACTCTCCGAGTTTATTACACCAACTATGCTTGAGAACGAATCTCTGTCTTCACCACCAACACTAGGATTGTAGTTTTGCTCTTGGTTCCTCCCCAACGCATGTGATATCAAATAAGTATCCATTAATCTTTCAGCAGAGCTCAATGTAAACGACGACATCCTCCCAGGTCTCTGTGCCTGTAAATGTCTCCGAAGTGCCAAAACACGGGAGGATCTCCGGTTTCTGTTTTCCTCGTCAATTTCAGGGGCAATGTCTGAGATCCTATCGATATCATTAAAAACGTCCGATGGTGCAACCAAGGCTGCACTAGACTGATTCAGCTCTGCTCTAACTCCCCTCAAAGTCATAAACCGGTTAAGAAATGGTCTGGGGCTTCTTTCTCCTGTACTGGTTTCCCTTCCAAGCCTATCCTGTAAATGTCTAATCATATCCGTTGGTAAATAACCTGATCTCTGAAGTGTAGCCCTCAAACTCTCCATGCGCCTCGCTTGGGGTCTCGAAGGGATCTTGGTATCTGAAACCTCTTCAAATTCTCTTTTGTTTTTCCCACGGCCATAGATTGGAGTCACGGTTTTCACAGATACCTCTCCTTTGCAAACCGGGCATTCCTTTGCCTCTGAAACCTGTAGCCAACGGTAAAGGCAAGACCAACAGTAAAGATGGCCACAATTAGTGACAACTGGATCCTTGGACAAATCCAAACATATGTAACAATCGAAAAAGCTCCCATTGTTGCCAACACCCTTCTCAGCATCCCTCTTCTCCTCTGCTTCATTGTCTTCTTCCATCAGTTTGCTCCCATTCTCGCACTTTTTGGAGTCCTCGTTGACTCTTTGTCCACCAGCTGGCAATGCGGCTCCATTTGCAGGACCCAGGTTCAAATCCAGGTTCACAGTGGACATTTCCTCAGCCATCAACAAACATAAACAAAAGGACTCCTTTGAATCTTTGTTATCCTGCTTGCAAAGAAACCATAATCAACATTATAAATTCATAGAAGCAAACAAGGTTAACACACAAAATCGTAAACAAGTTTTCACCTTTGTTCGTATCGGTGAAACCCATTATTCAATTACCAAGCCTAGCACTGAATCACGAAATCCACACACCAATCTGAAACCCTAATTCGTAAAATCCCCGTATGAAAAACCCCAAATGGCAATCAACATTTGAGAAACCCCAAAGCTCTTGCCTTTATAACAGTAAACCCACGAGAAAGTAAAATCACCTTAGGAAATATCGAACTTGAAGCAGAATTTGCAACAGAGACGTAAGAGAGAACTATGGAACGATCACGAACTGGAGCAGAGGCGAGAAAGAAGCGAATTGGGTGACGATCAGCTCCGGAGGGGTTACTGTTCAAAACTCATCAGCGAGTTTTGAACCGTTCGCATTGGTCAAATGGAATTCGCTTTCTTCTGTACGATCAAATAGAAAACAAATCAGAAGCTCATTTTTCTATCGGACAGGGAGAGAAGCTCTTATCCCCTGTGCTTCGGTTTACGTGACCTCTATATTCCACGGCCATGATAACCTTCCCCGTGAACCCAACGGCCATGATTAGTTGACCAGATTAATATGTAATTTTGGCTTCTTCTTTTGTTGTCACTAAAAGATTTACTTTTTATTGAATTTACATAAAATATTACATAAGCCATGGGTCTAAAATTTTCCCCGTGGAAATGAAATCCCTGAAAATTAAACCGATGGAACTAAAACCTTCGGCAAACTAAGCTCAATAAAGAAAAATTAATCACTAAAACTTACAATACTACTACTTGAATCAATCTTCTTCTTTTATTGTCGATTAAATCTGAGATCGGAACCTTTGACTGACATCACTAAAAGTTCTGACGAAAAAATTAAAATCTTGAAAATTTGTAGTCCACAAGATGATGAAACCTCACTTGAAGCTTATTAAAACTTTCAATGGATTACATGAGCCGGAATTATCCCGATTAAGAGTAAGGAAGAAGGAAGAACGATGAGGAAGACGAGTTGTTTTAGTATTTATTTTTATGTTTTTCTTTTTAAAATATATTAAATGAAAATTAATAATCAAAAATGAAAGTTTTGTTTTTTTAGACAAAAGAACGATGTGATAAAAAAAACATGGAGTTTTTTCTGCCTAAAACAACGTCTTTTTAATCTTTGTGTTAGTTTTCTAACTAAGATAAACGGTGCTATAATATACGGAATGACTATATAGCGAATGACTTTAGAGTTGATAAGATTGACTTGCACAAGATTTAGATCAAAATTAATTTTGCAAACAAAATAAAAGTTGATGGTTTATTTGCAGAAAACTCTATCATAAATTATAATATATCTTATTCACAATTAGTAAAACCTCACTAGAAAACTTATTAAAAGCGTTAATAGTCTAGGCTGGAATTATCGAACTGCTCGACTTAGATCCGGTAGAATGAGCCAAGAACTCATAAAATATTTTCAATATCTAAGAGTTGGTTTGAGTGGAGGAGACATAAAACTAGGTTGCACGAAACCGCTTCACCAACCACTTCCAAATTGTGGATGGCTAAGGGTTTGAAGTTTGATAAACAATATTTATTATTTCTCTCTTTCAATTTATTTGATGTTTTATTTAAAAGCACAAGGTTTAAGAAACCACAGTAAATTAGATTTTTAATTTATCTTAAACATTGAAAACATAATAAAATAAATCCAACCAATAGTATAAAATACTACATAATTTAATGGTCACAACAAAATGAATTCAATTTTTTTACTTAGAAATTTGGAAAAAAAAATCAAATAATTTGAACAAAGCTGTGCCAAAGGCTTTATAGACCTAAGGTGAACAAAAAAAAACTAGTTGTATATCATTTTTGTGGTAAAATATGTGTTATAACTAAAATTTAACATATTTTTGTAATAAATTAGAGATGAAAAACACTAATTTTTAATCTAGGAAGATCAATTGTGTACTATTTTCTTAAGTTATAAAATATAGTTTAATACTATTTTGTAAGCTAATTTTTAATTAACATTATTTTTAATCTATAAAAATACTAAAATTTAAACTGAATTTTGTAGAATATTAGAAATAATTAACATTATTTTTTTAATATATGAAATAGATTTTAAACTCAAGAAAAATAATAGTAAAATATATAATTTACCAATATATCAAATAAATTTTTTAAAATTAGGAACATAAAATTTGCTTAATATTTAGGGACCTAATTAAGGTGAATATCTTTTTTTAAGCCTCATATACACGCCTCTAAATTTGAAAGAGAACAAAATCTCTAGTTCCCAAATAAAGTTAAACAGAGGGAGTATAAACTATAATTTTTTATATTACATATATATATATATCAATCTTTTCAAAGAACATAATGGTTTTTTTTTTGTCACATCATCAAATACTTTCAATCATTTTTTTATCGTCACATAAATGATGATATGGTTTACTCACAATTAGTGAATCAAACTTTTTATGTAGCACTTGAAAACACAGTGTTTATAACAAACAACTCTATCCTACTATACATATTTATGATATATGGTTCTATTAGCAACACATTTACTATTGATAACTTTACCTTTAACGTCTGAGACTACAACAAATTGCTTTGTTTGCATAATATCTGATAATTCTACGTTCTACTCATCTTTATTACTCATGTTATCTATGACTCGAACCCTAGACTTTGTTGAGAAACATTACAACATGAAAAAATTGGGGAAATTCATAAATGGAAAAAGTACTTGAATGAACGAGGTGCACGTTTACACGTCAAGCCGGGTTCTTTTGATCCTACGCCTGCACAATAACAAAAAGAAGATAAGAAAAAACTATAACTCGATTTTTGGCTTAATGTGACATGCCAGCCCATTCCCACCTATTTCAATTAGGGAGTGCAAGTGGAACATTGTTGTTCCTCTCTTTTTTATTATTATTGTTTTTAACATTTGTAAGTAATTCTAAAAAAAAACTGATATGATCTATCTAAAACAAAAGTTAACAAGACTCACATGACAAAAAAAAAAAAAGACATCATAACCTATGCTTATATATTAAAAGTTTTGTTAATCTGTTATTGTAACTCGATCGATCTTCTTAACAATGGTCAAACGATGAATAATCCGAGTTAGCTCGAGAGTCGAAATGTATTGTCCCGATGGAGAAACATGGAAATAAAAAAAAGAAAGGGGGTGAAAACAAAAGAAATGGAAACATAAGGGGTCGGTATGAGATGTAAAAGGGACCCAGCCTAAGGATAAAACTTCTTCTCCGCCAACCCACTCCTCTCTCTCGTCCAAGCTGGCAACGATGAGAGCCACCGATGACCTCCTCTCCCGGTTTCCCCGCACGTGCGCCATCCACTCTCCACGTGTCTCCCTCCTATAATACTCTCTTTTTTTCATTTTTTTAGAGCACTCAACACAATTCACGACTCATTTTCATCCTAATTTCAAGAAACTTATAAATATCATGGCGTTAGTTTCTAATGTTGCTTCTTAGCTCTTTACATTGTGTTTAAACTATTTGTTTTCAAATGTATGTAAACCTCAAATATATACAAACATTTGTTTTATATGCAAATGAATTCATTAGATTTATATAATATCATACTATACATGTGTAGTTATAACACGGTTGAACAACTAGACTGAAGTCAATCACGAATCATTGCTCCAATCTTTTCATAAATGATATGGTTATGTAAAACATCTCATGTATTTGTGTAAATATAATCATCATGGTATCTAATTTGGGTGTGATTGATAATTTTTTCATTTTTATTATTACAGAAATCGAAAAGAATTTGAGGTATAAAAAATGATATCATCAAATTGAACACACTATAGATGACCATAATTTTTACCAATTCATAACTCTTAATAGAAATAAATATATTTAAAAAATGATCAACTAATCACAGTCATTCCTACGTGGACTCTTCCTCTCTCAATTACTACAGAACTTTCTTTTTGGGTGCAACTAAAATAAAAATTTTAAAGTTAGAGAGAGAGAGAGTTAGAGCAGCAACAAAAACAACCCAACACCACAAAGCCTTCTCCTTTATTTTTATTTTCCAAGTCCGTGTTAGAAAAAAAATAAGATTACACTTTGTTCCTTCTGTATATATATATATATCTGCTTTATACTACAGTCCTTCTTTGGTGCAAAGATCCCGAAAAACAAAATTGAAGAGAGAAAGAAAAAAAAGGAAGAATCTTTTGGTAATTTGTGTCGATGAGGATCCGGAAACGACAAGTGCCTCTTCCTCTGTCGTCTCTGTTACCTGTTCCTCTATCAGATCTCTACTTTAACTGCTCACCGACGGCCACTGCTCGATACTTTTGCGGTGGACGTAGAGATGGAGGCACAGATTTTGCTTCTCTTCACCTTCGGCCACCGTCGCCGATTCCTCTTGATCGGTTGATTCAAAGAGATTTGAAGGAGAAGAAGGAAGCTTTGGTGAGTTTTATAAAACGTTCATACTAAATTTGATTTACTTTTATCCACAGATTATATGTAATTTGTTTTTCGGGTGCAGTTTTTACTTTTTTTTTTTTTTTTTTTTTGTGTCGGGAAATAATTGGTTAAATTTAATTACACCGGAGAATAATTGTCAGATCTTAGAAGAAATATTCAATTGCTTATCTTCGTTTCTTTTGTTTTTCTATCAAGGATGAGAATGGTGATGGTGATGTAGACGTCAAGAGTAAGAGTAGTACTGATGCATCCGGCAGGTAAGTGAAAATTCTAGAAAGATTTGTGACTTTTCTTCTTCTACAACAATTCCTTGTCTTCTCTGATATAAATCACTTTGTGGTGTAATCACTAATTTTTATATACAAAGTTTTTCTTTGAAAGATCCAAGCTTCAAAAAACCCAACACAGAAACTGGATCAAAATTAAAACTTTCATGGTTTTTAGAACTAGAAAAAGGCTTTTGTTATATGTGAACAAAAATGTTTTGCAGATGAATGATCAGGTTGTATCTATATAATACGAAAGTTATAATCCTTTTTCTATTTCTTATCGTCCTTCTTGTCACACCGTAAACATTTGGGAATACACCAGAGTAGTTAGCGATGAGTTAGCATGGGATGCCCTTATATGAATGGTCCCCAACAGCCGGCGCTGAGAGCATGAAGATAAAACATTTGAATGGGATCCTACTTTTTAGGGAATCTCATAATTTTTTTTCTATATATACATATGCATATATATTTAATTAATGTAAAAAAAAGACTAATACAAATGGACCATTAATATATATAGAAGTCATACATTGTGTGGGTCTCAAATTATTATTATGTAAATATTACATTATATTATTTAGTTTTAAAAAGGAAAATTTAGGTTAATCTCTGACTCTCCAACTCCTTTTTTACGTGACTTAGTCCTTTTTTTGTTTGGTATGGTGATATGGTATGATATTCTGTTTGTCGTTAGCACGGTAAGCAAGACGCTACAATCTGAAGATATGGATATCGATGATGTCATTGCTCAACTAAAAGGGTTAGTTTCTTTTTTCCAAAAGTATAGAAAATTAGGTTTTCAAGAAACAAAAAATGAAGCTTTAAAACTTGCAGTTGATATGGATATTGAACCTGTGTTTCAAAAGAAGAGCAAGCATCTTATTAGAAGAAAACGTCATTATGATGAGGAACCAGAAAAAAAACCGATGATCTTTGGACTCGTTCTAAGCTTGGAGGAGGATTTTAGAATTAATTATTTCATCAAAATCATGGATCAAGCTCTAGTTTCTTTTCAAACAAGGTTAGAACAATTTCAAGAGTATGAAAATATTTTTGGAATTTTGTTTAGTTTACGAAAGCTCAACTCAGCGAACGAATATAGTTTGAAGACATCTTGCTTTAACCTTGAAGCTTTTCTTAAGCATGGAACGATTTCAGATATTGATGGGAATGATTTATTTCTAGAAATAAAAGTTCTTAGAGAAGTTCTACCAAAGAATTTAGAAGAACTAGAGGTATTAGAATTTTTAGAGAGATTGAAGGATTGTTATCCAAATATATGAGTTGCTTATAGGATAATGCTCACTATTCCGGTTTCAGTTGCCTCGGCTGAAAGAAATTTTTCTAAGTTGAAGTTGATAAAGTCTTATCTACGGTCGACTATGTCACAAAAAAGGTTAAACGGATTAGCTATGTTATCGATATAAAAGACCATGGTTAAAAACCTCGATTATACAAGTTTGATGGATGATTTCGCAGAAAAAAAATGCAAAAAGGGTTATTTTTCAGAAGTTTTAAATTATTGTTATATTTTTTTAAGATATTATTGTACTTTTACTTTAACTTTAGTTTTGTAGAAACTCAATTTTTTTTCTATTAAATACTTTAAAAAAATATTTTCGTTTGGGATTCTGAATTTCTCAGAACCGGTTCTCTATCGACCCTTACCTTGTGTGCTCTATTATTATTATTTTCTTGCACTCGTAGATCGCTTTCATTTCTTTTTATAAAGTCTGACTTACGTTTTTCTTCCTTCTTCCTTCAAACTATGACAGCAAGAACGTTAATCCAACTGGAGAATCTGACTCTTCAACACAAGGTACACACAAAGAGCTTGATCAATATATGTTTTTGAGCTTTTGCCTTTTGGTTGCACCATTCACCATTGTATGAATATATATTTATGATAGTTGTTGAGAAGAATGAAAATACTGTTACTTTAAGGAAGAGAAGAAGCTTTGTAAGATTTGAAGAATACGATGATGAAGAAGAAGGAGAAGCTAGTGGAGTCGGTAATAAAGGGAAGAAGAAAGCAAAAAAGAGCGGTGCGTTAGAGGAAGGATCACGGTGCAGCCGTGTTAACGGTAGAGGATGGAGATGTTGTCAGCAAACGCTTGTTGGGTATTCTCTTTGTGAGCATCATCTCGGTAAAGGAAGGGTGAGAAGCATGAACAAGAGTGGTGGTCGTCGTGGTGGCCAAAGCGGTGGCCGAGTAGGTCAAGGCAGCGAGAAAAAGGCAGTGGTGGTGGAAGTTAAGAAGAAGAGAGTGAAGCTTGGGATGGTAAAGGCGCGTTCAATAAGTAGTTTGCTTGGACAAACCAGCACTACTAGTAGTGGAAATGCTGATGTTGTTGTGGCAACTGAGAGTGAGATAAGTGCACCTGCTGATCAGTTTGCTGCTTATGATAAGTAAGTCTGTCGATCAGCATTTACATGTATATGTATATGTATATGTTTATGTTTATGTTTACGTACATGATGATAATGGACATATATAGCTCTGTGTATTGGGTGTGTGAACATGTGTGTGTATTGATCGAGGACTTACTTGGCGTTTGCTCTTGCGCATCTTATATATTGATGGATGTTTCCTAATTTCACTTTCGTTTTTATTAAGGTTATAACATTTAAACTTCAGATGAATGAGTGAGACGAAATATGATTGATAAAATAAGTTAGTTACTAGTTACTGTAATATAATAAGTAATAACTTATTGATGTTTCAACTTTTTTAGCAAAATAAATGTGATCTGTTTTTATCCACGATCAATACAAATTTGAACTTGTATATCAAATGTGGATTTCTTTGTTTAGGAGCGTTTTTTCAGATAACGAAGAAATAAACAAAAATATTAGGACCTTCATTAGTGAAGCATATATTATTACGTACTTGGTGTCATCACCGTCATGTGCAACATCTGATCTTGGTCGAGCTTGGAGATTTTGTTCCCTCGTTCTATGCACTTTTTGAAATGTTTATATAATTATGACAACAAAAGATAAACTTACCACCAAGTCTTACTAAAGAAAGAAACCAAGCTGAACCAAAAATGAAAGAAGCAAAACAGAAGTGACTGCTGAGACATTGATAAACATAATTAGCTTAGCGCTCGGGAGACATAGAAACGAAAGAAAACAAGTTAAAGCCGAGAGACGAGAGCTTCCAATAATGTTAAACTCATGTAGTAGTTCAATCGATTTGCTATTGTTTATGGAATTATATTATGTCTCGTCATTTTAATAGATAAAACCAAAAAAATACTCTACAATAATACGGCTAGAAAGTGGGTATAACTTTAATTTGGTGTGTGATGATGGGTAGCTTGGTTAGTATTATATGTATGGTGGGGATAAACTTGTTTAATTAGGTATTATCGATTTTCTATCTATTTGAGTAACCAGCAATATCCTTAACGTAAACTTTGTTAGTCAAGAAACTGTCCGTCTGTCCCCGATAAGTTACTCTACTTGTGTTGCAAAGATATTACAATTTATGTTTGATTTATTTGGTTTTGTAACTGTATTTACAACACTACAAATCTAGACAAGTTCTTAATAGTAACTTTAAATTTCCATATTTCCATTGGCCCGGTATGCCGAAACACTAATGTTATTTTGTTTGGGTTGCAACTTGGAAGACTATAGTGTGGTGTCTACATTAAAAATAATAAAATAATCTTGGAAGCTCTTATTCTTGTAATAAGCAAGTTTTTTTTTCTTGTAAATGGAAGACAAGAAGGCTCACAAAGAGATACTAGCAATCAAATTTAAAATGTCTGTCGTTGCGATTCGATCATTAATTGTTTATTGGTGGTTCGTAGGCACCTAATGTAATGATTACACCCAATAATGTTAGACATGAAAATATTATAAAGAGAGAGAGTAATAAACAAACGAGCGTTCAGTAGATACGACGACTTTGTTGGTCAAACCTCAAGTAGTTGACTTTTTAATGTTCAACTCTCATTCCTTCAACTTTCTGTAATTTTCATTATCCAAAAACTATACTAATTCCAATCAAATTGCACATTAAGAAAGCATTTTTTTAACCAATCAAAACAACTCAGACTTAGAACAATTCAAAGTCAGAGACTTTATATGCAGCATGGTCCAAGCACACAAGATTTGCTATAAATCAAAGAGACAAACTTCTAAGTAATGATCAATGGAGTACAAACATTTCAGCCATCCACACTCTCTAAAACTCCAACAGATTAAGACACATGGAAGCTCAGATTCTTCAGTAATCTGCTCAGGCTGCGAATCAGCCATCTCTGAATCCGCAACTGCGTATATCTGTTCAACATGTGACTTCAAGCTTCATGAGCAATGTGGTAACGCAGTGCGTGGGATACAACACCCTTCCCACGCAGGACTCCACCACTTGACTCTAGTCCCTTACACAACTTATAGCGCCGGTACCTTCCTCTGCAGAGCCTGTGGCTGTGTTGGAGGTAAAGGTTTCTCTTACTGTTGTCCTTTGTGTGACTTTGACCTCCATGTTCAATGTGCGAATTTGCCTCAAGTAATGGTTCATGAGTCTCATCCTCTCCATGGTCTTCTTCTTGTCTACAACAGTGCTCCTCCTGCAATATCATTTGCTCAGTTTGGTTTTGCGAATCAGCTTGTGTGCTATCTTTGTAATATGGCAATGGATGATAGGTTTTGGTCTTATAACTGTTATGCTTGTAACTATCACATTCATGCTTCATGTGCTGTGAATAAGCCTAAGCCAGTGGATGCTTCTGCTGAGAAGTGTGGAACGAGTGATGAAGGAAAAACACCGAACGCTGAATCTGTTCCTGGTCAGGGTTTGGAGACTGAGCAGACAGAACAAGTAGCTGCAACAACAGAGCAAGTGGAAGATCCAGTTTTGAGGCAACAGCTTGAACTTCAGAGACTTCAGCTTGAGCTAGATATGGGTTCTGCTCTCGCAAACATGATAGGTTCCTTCAATCTCAGTTCTTTAGTTTAATCTATCTTTGTGCTTCTGCTATGTTGTCTATTTCAGTTTGTTTGATTTGATGGATTTACATGTGCCAATAAGACCTTGGAATTGTCTCTGTTCTTGTGTTCCCTAAAGTAATTTTGGTTTGAATAAATATCATATCTTTTAGTTTCTCTTACTTTCACTGAAGACCTTGAATTAACATCAACACGGTGACTTAATTACACAAAGATTGATCAAAATGTTACATCCGCATCTGACTTTTCCTTTTACAATTGAGGCAACTGAAACTAGAAACAAAAACACTTTGTTCAGCCATAAATGAGAAACCTAAACGCCATCCAAACCTATTTCTCCACCACGAATACAAAAGGAATCTCTGTCCAAATGATCTTCCATCTGTTTCTCATCTGTCCAAAGATTCTCTCACATGAGCAACTTCATTCTCCCTTTCCTTTTAGTCAACAATGAGGTGCAAAATGATAAGACACGACATGGTAGAATGAAGCAAGTCCAGAAGCTGCTTTATGTAAACTGTGGAGAAAATCTCTCATATTAGGACTTAGTTAGACCCATACAACCCAGTGCTATGTAGAGAGGAAGAATTGTCAAACCTCGAATCACGGCTGCAAGTGGTAATCAAGAGTAAAGGCGCGAATATCTGAAGGACTACTTCCAGGTCTGAGAAAGAACAAAGCACATAATCAGTCACATTAAATAAGTGACAAATTTTAAAAGCACAACTGTTAATAGTATCTCTGAACAACAACTCAACACACCAGGATGTTAACTAGAACTGTACCTTTTATTTATCGTACCATAGTGAAACTTTAGTTTCCCGTTTTTCAGATCTTCCAAGTACTGCAAGAAAAAAGAAGCAAACAAGTTTATAAAAATCCAGTGAATGGAGACCGGAGAGTATGAGATTTGTTCTCTATCCACATCCTTACCAAATTTAAGGTAACATATATAGATGAAAAAGCCAAGGAATCAAACGGTATCTCATCTAGTGCAAAAAGACGGCACTCCAATGATTCGGGACCAGGCGCAAAATGCAAGTTCTTCAGTTTTGCTAAGAATATAACATACGTCTGCTCCATAAATAAGTAAAGCCATATAAGTGCAATGATATGAACAAGGAAGAAATTAAAACTAGGGATGTTATTGTATATATAGTTTACTTGGCCAATCAGAGGAATGTCAAGTTGCGCAAAAGGTGAAGTAACTTCCACAGTGGCTCCAGCTTCTTCCCTAGTTTCCCTCATTGCTCCTTCTGCAGCTGATTCTCCAACTTCTAGATAACCAGCAGGAAGAGTCCTGTATACTCAAAAGATCCATCTATAACTTCACACAAAAACTCACATTTTTCTCGTATTGGTTCGCGTAGATTATGTTCTCAAGACAAAGAGTTGTAAAGTTACCATAGACCGTGTGAAGGTTGAATGTTACGCTTGCAAAGCAAAACCTTTTCTTCATGCTCTATAAGGCAACCTACAACCTACAATTTCACATATGAACCTCTTTTAAACCAAACACTTATGATTGACACAAAAACAAAATTGCTTGTAGAATAAAAAAAAACAAAACCATTTTAGGATTCTGATAAGCTATTCTGTCGCAATGTGTACAAATAGCTCTCAATTTCTCTTCACCGTCAGGAATCTCGTGCTTCGTGGGACCTCCACACCATTGACAGAACTTTATCTTACGAACATCGCCCTGCAACAACAACAACAAAACACACCATTGAAGGGACCAAAAACCCCCTAAAGATAAGATCTTTGCAGGAGATGATTAGACTCACAGCTGATTGAACAGAGACGGAAGTCGGAGAATTGGCTACTGGGTCTGACCCGGGAAGTGAGGAAGACATACGGGTTGGTTTAAAAGAGAAGATTTTTCGAGGAGAGCTCGAAGTAACAGAGGAAAAAGTGGAGAAATTTAGAGATGTAGAGATGAAAGAGACGCTCGAGGATTTGCGAGTTTTGGTCAATCTCTGTGAGATGGTAAACCCTGATGACCAACCCAAGATCTGGACGGCTTTGAGCATTATACGCACCGGCGTTTGACCGGAATTTCTTCAATTCCGACAATATCTTCTTTGTCAGTAGCTAATCTTCCTCGATGACCAATCAATCTCGTCCGAAATTTTTGACATTGGAGGAGATATCAGATACTTACTTGTTTAATGAAATGACTCTTTAACTTAGCCAAAGGCCCGGTATGATTGATTAGTCTTGGTTTCACTTGTTAAGACCAGAAACCGGTTTAATTTGACCACATTAACCGGTTCAGACACAGAAGCATGACTGCAGGAGTGAGAGATGCACACATGATTCACTTGTAAACTAAAGAGAAAACAAATTAAAGATTCACAGGACAATACATATAGCAATTCTTGGATGGATCTTGTAGTATCTTGCTTGCTTGATCAGATATAAGGTCATAATGAAAACATTTTGGAAATTATTGTTATAAGAAATCTCTAAGTAATAAAAAACCTATCTAACTCACTTAATCACCCTCATGTGTTACAAAAAATCTTATTTGACTGCAAGCTTCTCGATTAAAGATTGATAAGCCACAGAACAGAGCTTGAACTTTGCTTCAGCCTCCACCTGTCAGTTTATAAATTCAAGAATAAACACATGAGAAAAAAAAACACTTAAATGGAAACTGAAAAGATCTTATTAGTTTACCTTGGTAGAGTCATCATGACGATCTGGATGCCATTTTAATGCACAAGTTCGATATCTGATCCCAAAAACAAACAACAAGTTTTTTGAGAATTAGTTAGCTTTTGTGTATGTTTGAACTTTGAAGTAAAGTAATAACTCACGCATGTTTGACATCTTCGAGTTTTAAGGGACCCCAAGGACTTAGACCAAGTGTTTGTCTATGAGAAGCTTGGAACTGGATTGACTCAGACACTGAGCCTCTGGAATTTCTTGAGCTATAGCCATCTTCATCTCTTTTTTCTTCTTCTTCTTCTTCTCCTTCATAAAAGCTATATTTCGATCTCCAAGAAGAGTTCCTAAAGTAATTAGAAGACCATGAAGACTGATACCACCAGTAATGTTCCTCCTCTCTATGGTTTGAATAATAGAAATTTCGGGATTCGGTAAATAAATTTCGGAATATATATTCAAAATCTTTTTCGCAGCAATGCCCTGCAAAATGGAACACATGTGTTTTTTTAATGAGTATGTATCCCCAAAAACTAAAAAATGCACCTTAACTAGACATTTTTAAGGGATGAACACTTACTTTTACGCCAACTCTCAGAGCCGTGTTTGCCATTCTGTTGTTCTTTAGCTTCTTTGGCTTCTTTAGCTTCTTTGGCTTCTTTGTTTTTTTTCTTATCATTAGGCCAAGAGCAATGAGATAAACTAAGTCAATGATTCATGACTATATAGCTAAAAGTTACTTTGATTAAGAGAGCACATAATGGGTTTGGTCTTTGTTTTCATCAAGTTTACAACTTTAGAAAGCCACATTCTCCAAATCAATGAGGCAATGCAAGAAAGTGATATAAAGCATGTTTTCCCATCAGAAGTGTACCTCTTCTCTTTCGCCTTTAAGTTCTTCCACAGCACGATGCACTGCTTCTTGGTGTTCCCTCAAAAATTTCTTGCTTCTCTTCTTCTTGTGACCATTTGATTTCTGCCAAATATTTAAAACCCCAAAACAATCAGAAGATGTATTCAAACCTGTTCAAACTCTAAAACACTAAGGAAAGAAAATAAGTTTATTCAATCTATCTTCAAAATATAGAGATTGGTAAATTGATCTAAATCAATTATTTAGGTAAACCCACACATGTAGAGAAGAAGAGACAGTCCGAAGAAGACGAGGAACGGCGTTTGCGTTCTAAGACAGGTGTAGAATGGAAAAACGCAGTTTTCAGGAGAGAACAATAGCTTTGCGGTCTGAAAATCGCTGCTTTAATGGTTGTGGTGTTCATCTCTGTCGGAGAGTACACAACATTGCGTCTTAAACGAATGTGACTCCGAGCTTGACTGAGCACGAAGGGTTAGGAGAAACAAAGAAAATAGAAGATTTTCTTTTTTACTTTTCTGTACAAAATGACAGAAAATGGAAGCTCATAGATTTTGCTTGATCTCCAAGGACTTTCCTAATTCATAACTCATCGAGAGAATCACAAAAACGAAAACTTTGCATAGATGGGCCATGTAATTGAGCTTGTTTCAGTCATATTCTGATTCATATTTATGATGTCACGACGTCTCTATGCTTCGCTCCGACCAAATATAACAGGTTCAATGACAAATCGACGGAAGGCAAAAACAGGGGATGAGAAATATAAATACAACATTACTAGTAATTTTAGAAGGAAATGAACAAAGGCATTGCTTGGATCCTGTGTAGTGCATTGCTTTGAGCTAACCTTATAAATGAAACAAATTGGAAATTATTGTAATGAGATATATCTAAGTGTAATATCTAACTCTTTTTCTTAGATCACCGATAGCTTTTCGCATAAAGATTGATAAGCCACACTGCAGAGCTTGAACTTTGCTTCAGCTGCCGCCTGTTTTAATCAGACAAGTTCATAAACACACAAATTCAATAACACAAGAGAAAACGAAGAAAAAAACTTGTATGGAAATTGAACAGAGAGGAGATCTTATTGGCTACCTTGGTAGAGCCTTGATGACGATCTGGATGCCATTTTAATGCACAAGTTCGATATCTGATATACCAAAAAAAAAAAGTTTGATGTAAAGTAGTCAGAAGATGAATGCATGTGTTAGCTTTTATGTGTTAACATGAAGTGAACTACTCACGCATGTTTGACATCATTTAGGTTTAAGGGACCCGAAGGACTCAGGCCAAGTACTTGTCTATGAGAAACTTGGTTTGGCTCAGACTCAGAGTCGCTGGACTCGGATGTATAGTCATCTTCTTCTTCTTCTTCATCTAACTGATATTTCGATCTCCAAGACCTCTTAGAGTTATTGGAAAACCTTGAAGAGTGATGTCGCCATCGAGGTTCATCCTCTTCATGGGTGAATGAAAAAGAGAAACCTCGGGATCCACCAAAAGCAGTTCGGAATACGTAGTCGACTTCAAAGTCATCATCAACTTCACAAAAATCGAAATGCCCTACACAACAGAACAAATGTATTGATACAAGCATGTAGCCAAACAAATTGCACATGTTGATTCGACAAAATGAAAACAATACAATTTCAACAGCCAAACACTTAACGATTATGAAGGCTTAATATAGGAACAGGACATAAGTCAAAGAACTGAGTCCACAATGAGCCAGGAATTTCAATAATTATGTAAGCCAGACTAGCCAACAGAGGAAGCTCAAGGTTGATTGGGGGTCTGAGTTCAGTAAAATCCGGGAGTGGCTCAACAAAACCAGATTGAAGCCCACACAAATAACATACAATCTATAGTATAAGCATTAATGGCTAAAAATCCAAAGAGGAAACAAAAGCTTGATTGTAGAAGCAGTGAGTAAACTACATACATGCCCAGAGATTTTCTTACATAGTATAGTCATTGAAGAGAAACAGAGCTAAGACATTCTCTTACTTTTACCCCAAGACGGGGAGCCATGTTTGCCATTCCAGTTCCCTTTGGCTTCCTTGGAGTACTGTTTTTTGAACCATGAGGTTTGCTTCCGGGAGGAGGGATCATCATCAAACTCATCATGCCAGCTCTGGAATCAAAATTATTAACCGCAGCTCTGAGAGCTTTACAAATGAAAATATCAAACATAAACAGATCCACCTTTACAGAAAGAGCAATAAGTAACACTAAAAAACAACACACTTCGCTTGCATTTCCCTTTCAGTATCGACAAGCTAAAGTTACATCACACAAGCTTAGCTTCAAGTAGCTCAAACTGTAAACCGTATTTGCAAAAAATGAAGAAAGCAGAGAGAAATAACAGCTGAGGCCAACAAACCAAAAACAGCCAAAAAGAGATAAATAATACCGAAAACATGTTTGCTGCAAAAGCATTCACATTACGCAATAAATCTTGCTTTTCCCTCATTCTTCTGAATCTCTTCTTGTGAACATTTGATTTCTGCAGATAAATAAATCCCAAAATCAGAAGACATAACTCTTAAACGCTCGTATATGGAAGCAATTTTGATAATTAAAAATCTAAAACTCTCAACATTATGTCTGCATAAAGAAAACCCAAATTTTCAATCTGTCTACGGAAGCTACACGAACATGTTCATCGATTCATATCAATTATCTCCAAAATGACATCCATGGAAATGCCAAAGCACGAAAATTTAGCTGGCGGATCAACACAAAATCAAATTTTTAAGGAAAAAGTAAAAGGAGGAGAAAGCTAGAGACTGACCGATTCCCAGGAAGTGCGACGTTTGCGTTCTAAGACAGGGGTAGAATGAAAAAACGCGATTTTCAGCTGAGAGGAATATCTTTGTGGCCTGAGAATCGCTGCTCTAATGGCGGCGTTCATTTCTGTGAGATCGGAGGATAAAAGATTGCGTCTTTTCGCCGTTTAGCAAAGGAAGAAAACCAAAAGCAGATTGTGTGTAATGTGACTCGGGCTTGACTCAGTCGGTCTGACCCGCTATAGGGCATTTTCAATATTTACCGCTGGTAAACAAAATCCATAAGTGGGAGGAAATATTTTTACTTTCCCCGTTTTTTACTTGTTTATTTTCTCTGCCTCACGAATAAGTTAATACTGCCGTAAAGTGAGTGAAACCACTTGGAAATTAGAATGTATGATTTTGTGATTTTTTTTGGGTATTAGCCATTAGGCTATTAATACTTCTGTTTTCTTTTTCATGGTGATTAGTTCTGTTTCCGACCGGATTTTTTAAGCAATTGATTTATAGCCGTTTTGGTCCAAAATTTTTAATATTCCGCAGTTTGTGATTTACAACTTCGATACATATATTTTTTGCTTTGAAAAATATTATTTCGAGAAGTTGTAACGGTGTGATATTTTAGTTCTGAATACTCCCTCTGTTTCACTTTATTTGTAGTTTTAGGGGTTTTTTTGTTACAAAATAAGTGTTGTTTTGGGTTTCCAATGCAGATTTTAAATAAAATTTATTTTATTACCCCTATTATTTTAATGTGATAACCAATGAAAAAACTTGTTTAGTGTATTAATGAAGGGTAAAACAGAAAATTTGAATGTTTTCTTAATTTGTGTGCTAAAACCTAAAACAACAAATAAAATGAAACAGAGGGAGTAGTATTTTTTATGAAACAGACAAGACATATAATAAAAACAACAGTGTCTTTTGAAGATATATTTAAAATATGAATTGTAGAAAGATTGTAAACTCAAAAGATGAAATAGAAAGATACAAAAATTCTTAAACAATTTGGTCCTTCACATAATATTATATGGTAACATATAGTACTATTCTAATATATATTTATTAATACAAAATGTCTTATATTGGTGGTACAATCATAACAGTTATTGTAATTAAGTTTATTTAGAATGTAATATTTACATTGTAATTAGAATTATTAAATTTGACTCAAATGTCTTATATTGGTGGTACAATCACCCTCTATGATACGTATATATTTTATTTTAAAACTATATTTATTTTATTTTATACAAATTATAATTAATTTTATATCGTAAATCAAGATATATATATATATATATATATGAAATGAGAAACTAGTTATCATTAGTAAAATATATTATTACATTATACATGTTTTTGATGGTTTCCAGGTTACACATGTCGCATAATTATTTATTAGTATTCAAAACAAGCTATGTTTTATTCATCTAGTACAAAAAATTTGGGTTAGTCTTAGCTAATCTAGTTTTTATAAAGATATAATGATACACACTACTATGAAATGAAATGATAAAATCTCGCGAAAACATGCGAGTAGCGCTGAGTTGGCACATTCAATATTCTCATTTCAATTTTGTTAGATTGTTTTCTTCTTTTATAATTTTTAATCAAAACTAATAATAACAAAAGGTCAAAAGATTAGGATTTTTTTTTGCATTTACTTGGAAGGCTAATGAAATTTTTTGAGGATTTAATGTTGTAGGAACTAAAAAGACATTTATTTGGGCCTTACATCTCTCTCTCCATGCCCTTTACAAAAGAAAAAAAGCTTAGGATTTTTGTCCAAAGCCTTCTTGTTGCCGAGACGAGACAAGGAAGAAGAAGAACACACAAAGAGACAACATCTTAATTAGTTTGAAAGTAAGAGAACGATTATTTCTCTTTGATTATTTGATGGTCCCTTCCTCGTTCGTCTTCCTTCGATTTGTTTTTGCTGTTTTTCTTTTTGTGTTGTTCTTGTTGATGCAGCAATGTTTGTCATTGTTCGGTGAAATATTTATAGGGGTTGTATAATCCAACATCATCCGCGAGTTGAATCTAGGCCTTTAATCTCTCTTTTATAATCCATGTGTAGATCTTGGTTTCTGAGTTTCTCAGATCATTTTTTTTTAATAACTCTAGTATGGACCTCGGGATAATTTACCTTTTGTATGACTGATTTATGAAAAACCTAAACATTTTCTGTTGATTTTTCGATGTAATACCTTTATATGGTATCTCATGAGCTTAATATAATTAAGATTCAAGAAGGTGATAGTTGCTAGGAATCAGTATAATCTTTGTATTCGGCCGGGCCTCTGATTATTTCCCAAGTGTTTGTGATTTAATTTTGGTTTTTACAATTCTGATATGTTAATGCTGTGCTAGAACTTTAACGATGATATTTTCTAAATTTTTGTTTTACTTTAGATAATGTCGGAAGGATCGGAGTCATCGGACTTTGATGAGGCACAGCCTATCGTGTGTGACAACGGAACTGGAATGGTCAAGGTAAGGAGGAAATAAAAACATTCTTTATTAATCCGTATGGCTTCGATTGTTGCAAACACAATTTCTATGTCTTCCATTTAAAAAAAAAAAAAAAAACTTTTGTATTGGCCGCTACATTATAATTACCAAAATATATATATTTATCTTAAAATATAACTAATTAAAGGTAAAACACAAACAAACAAACAATCAATGGATACTGTAAAACAAGGTATCATATCTAATAATTGGTGAAACATTTTGAAGGCGG
Organism: Cardamine occulta; assembly: GCA_028015245.1. NCBI lineage: Eukaryota > Viridiplantae > Streptophyta > Magnoliopsida > Brassicales > Brassicaceae > Cardamine > Cardamine occulta. Next base: position 2,808,130 of record CM051376.1, on the reverse strand, counting down.
GATATGCTGGACATGATGCACCAAGGGCTACATTTCCAACTTCCAAGCATCGTGGGGTCGTCCTCGACATAGGGGAGTGATGGTTGGAATGGATCAACAGGACTCCTTTGTGGGAGACGATGCTCAAGCCAAGAGAGGTATTTTAACACTTAAATACCCAATCGAGCACGGTATCCTTAACAATTGGGATGACATGGAGAAGATTTGGTACCATACATTCTACAATGAGTGGCGAGTGGCTCCTGAAGAACACCCTATACTTCTCACTGACGCTCCTCTTAACCCAAAAGTCAATCGTGAGAAAATGACTGAGATCATGTTTGAAAGCTTTGGTACTCCTAAAGTGTATATTGCCATTCAGGCCGTTCTCTCTCTCTCTATTCCAGTGGTCGTACCACAGATAAGTAATTGCAATTAAAGTTTCACAATTCTAAATATGTTAGAAATTCTATAATATTGTCTTTCTTCTTCTTGAAGTTAATCTAAAATATTGTTAGTTTGTAAGATATATAGGATATTAATTGCGGGTTTCATAGTTTCCGCTGCTGTGGATTTTTGCTCGCATTGTACCAACTACAACTTTAGTGAAGAGGGATTTATAGTGAGATCTATGAAAGCAAGTAATTACAAGCTTTTCTAATAATTGTTAATGAACGGTGTAGAAGTAAGAAGCCCTATTCACTTTTTGTTTGATTTTATGGAGGTTGTGTTTACACTTTGCATGCAAAATTGAAAACCTCAAAAATGAGTTTTTTTTTTTTTTTTTTTTTTATTACATGCAAGCAAACGCCAAGGCAGAATTGCGTTTGAAATAATGAATCCTTTTTCTTTCTTTAATTTTTAAGAAATAATGAATACTTAAAGTGCTAAATTTGTGTGTTTAGGTCTAGTGTTGGATTCAGGAGATGGTGTGAGCCACACGGTTCCAATATACGAAGGTTACGCACTCTCACACGCGATCTTGCGTCTAGACCTAGCAGGCCGTGACCTAGCTCAGTACCTGACGAAAATCATGATGGAACGTGGTTACATATACACCACTTCAGCCGAGCGTGAGATAGTCCGAGACATCAAAGAGAAACTCGGTTACATAGCTGCGACTACGAGCATGAAATGCAGAAAGTTGAAACAAGCTCAGTAATCGATAGAACCTACGAGCTTCCCGATGGTCAAGTGATCACGATAGGAGCCGAGAGATTCAGGTGCCCTGAGGTTCTTTTCCAGCCGTCTTTGATTGGAATGGAAACTTCTGGTATTCATGAGACGACTTACAATTTCGATCATGAAGTGTGATGTTGATATAAGGTAGGATTTGTATGGAAACATTGTGCTCAGTGGTGGCACGACGATGTTCCCTGGGATTGCAGATAGGATGAACAAAGAGATCACTGCGCTTGCACCAGCTAGTATGAAGATTAAAATCGTGGCTCCTCCGGAGAGGAAGTATAGTGTTTGGATTGGAGGTTCCATTTTGGCTTCTCTAGACACATTTCAACAGGTAAAATATGATTATATAAGATATGGTTTTAAAGTTTATAAATGTGAGTTTTTGAGGGGTGTCGTAATGTAAAGTTGTAATGTGAAAATGCAGATGTGGGTAACTAAAGCTGAGTATGAAGAATATGGAGCTGCGATTATTCACAGAAAATGCTTCTAAGGCTGTTAAAATATATAAAATCAAGATTCGCTCTGGTGACGAGCCTTCTATGTGATTTCTTCTTTGGTGTTTTGTTTTGGTGAAATAAATTGGTTTGAGGAATTTCGTATATCTGATTTCTCTGTTTTTATAGTTTTATGTTAACTTTGTTGTTGTTTTTCTTGCTGATAAAAGAAGAATATTCCTTGATGAACAAAATAATATTCCCGATGAAATAAGTTGTTTTGAGGGATCGTCTAAACACAGTTAATTTCTTTTTCTTTTTTACACATCCGCGAGCTTGGAAATATAGAAGAAGCACAGCCTGAGTAATTTATCATCCCACCTTACAAATTATAAAAAATTTCTTAAAGATCCCGTCCAAATATTTAAGGGCCGAGAGCTAGAATGACCCATAATTTAGCATAAATAACTAGAATAACTCTCGTTTTTTTTTAGGATTTTTAAGGTGTTTTAACCCAAAAGTACCTCTGAACCTTTTGTTAGGAAAAAAATAGTTTTCGAAAATGCCATTAAATTTTTTTTTTTTGGCGGCTTAAAGTTGTTGGTATTTACAAAAAAATGCCACGCGTTTTTAAAAAATCCAACCATGTTGCCACACTTAATTTTTTTGCACATTTGTTTTAGTTATCGCGGATTTATTTCAAGACATTTGTTTTTCATGTTCTAGCACATTTATTTTCAATGTTGCACATTTATTATTCCGCACATTTATTTTGTCTTATGGCGAGTTACTTAGAACCGCTGGTTTGTTTTGCACATTTATTTCATCACATTATAAGCGGATTTATTTTTTTTTGTTTAGCACGCAGATATTGAAAATAATGCCGCTGATTTATTTTTACAGTTGTCGCGGATTTATGTTATCTTGTGGTGACGGACTTATTTGTATATATTCACACTTATTTCGTCGTTGATGCAGACTTATTGAAATCATGTTATCGCACGCTTATTCTATTTTGTTGTGGCGGATTTAATGTACATGTGAATGCACACTTTTTTTAACTCTTGCAGACTTTTTTTTAACAATGTTTTTGGTTTGTTATTGCACACTAATTTATAACGTTGCTTGCACTATATTTGTAATGATATCGCACATTTATTTCCTCTTGATGTGGCGGACTTATTTGTAATGTTATCGCACTTTTTTCTTATAGTTGCCGCATATATTTGTAATGATATCGCACATTTATTTCCTCTTTGCTGTGACGACTTATTTGTAATGTTATCGCACACTTTTTCTTATAGTTGTTGCATATATTTTTAATGTTATCGCACATTTATTTCCTCTTCTGTGGCGGACTTATTTTTAATGTTAGTGCACATTTATTTCTTTTTCTTTGTGGCGGACTTATTTGTCTTTATTCTGCACGTTTTTCTTATAGTTGCCGCACAATTTTTGTAATAGTTACCGCACTTTTTTTAACATTACCGACACTTTTTTTATAGTTACTAGACACTTATTTGTAACGTTGCTTGCACTTGTATTTATAATGTTACTGCACATTTATTTTTTCTTGTTGTGGCAGCCTTATTTGTAATGTTCTTGCACACTTTTTCTTATCGTTAACGCTCACATTGTTTTACTTTGGCTTCGAATTGTTTATACTTTTGCTGCGGATTTAGTTTTTTTTTATGCGGATTTGTTTAGGCTTTGGATGCGGATTTGTTGTAATTTAGATGCTGGTTGTTTATTCTTTGGTTGTAGATTTGTTTTTTCTTAAGTGGATTTGTTTTACTTTGGTACCGGATATAATTTTGTTTGGTTGCTTGGATTTGTTTTACTTTGGCTGCAGACTTGTTCTTATGAGTTCTCGCAGATTTGTATAATGCAATCTGGGCCACAAGATTTAGGGTTTTCCCTTGCCGTCATCTTCTCCTTCACCTCGTTCCCCTTAGTGTTTTTTTTGGGCAGCCCAGCCATCTACAGCTTCCTCTTTCTTCATCATTTCTCTAAAATTTTGACATTTTCTTCTTAATTTTCTTCCCCTTGGCGTAATTTTTGTCCGTTTTTCTTCTTCATCTACACTTTTTTTCCTCTTTCTAGTTTTTCTTTCAAAGGAATGGAACAAATTGTACTTGTATGTGGAAAATGGAGCTTTGAAAAGTGTAGATGGTTGTTTGTTGTTGATGCTAAGCGAGGATCTAGACTTCTAGGAGCTGATGATAGGATGATTTATGAGGATTTCATTGGAATGGTGTTTGAAGATTTTGGGTTGGATAATAGAGTATATGATGTGAAACTGAGCTACATGTTTCATAAGAAGATTATGCAGAAATTGCCCCAAGATACACCTCCCGTATATATTGAGAATTGTAGGCAATTCAAAACTTTTTGGGCCAATCCAAAGTAGATATGCTGCGGCTTTGTGTGGAAGTGAAGGATAAGACCGATATGAAGAAGACATTAGACGTTGAGGTTCCAAAAGTGAAGAGAATGATGAAGATGGTAACGATGATGATGAAGATGATGATGAATCGAGATTCGATTATTGTGACGACTCTGATGGAACAGATTAAAAGCGATGAGAATTTTTCAGCTTATGGGATATTGGTGAAGAAGAAGAAGAAAAGAAGAAGAAAAGAAAAGAAAAAGAATAGCAAGAGAAACCAATATTGCCAATAAAGAAGAGAGATTCAACGTTTTATGTAAGTGAAGGTAATGTGAATGTTGAATATCTGAAGTTTCAATTGAGTTCTTTGGATTTAGCTGTTGGACAATGTTATGAGTCGAAAGAGGAGAGAAGAATGAAAATTCTTCTTGTTGTCCGGAAATTTGATTTCAATGTCGTTAAATCGACACCTGAATTATTGATTGTTAAGTGTTGGGTGAATGGATGTTCTTGGAGAGTCTGAGCTACACCAATAGGAGATTATCCAAGGTTTCATGTTCGACAAAGATATCTCCAATCATACATGTTCGATTCAGAGCGCTCAAGATCCCGACAAGTAACTCTCGAGATACTTGGATTATTGTACAAGGATTTTGTTGGTGGAGTTGGACCAACGGTATTGCAATCAATGTTGCCGATGCTCTTAATAAACGATTCCAAATTAAGGTATGTTGCACATCTATTTTTGACTCGTAGAATCTATGGTCGCGGATTTATTTACTAACACTAATTATATGGTCACAGGTTTATTTACTATAACTAATTATATGGTTGCGGATTTATTTACTATAACTAATTATATGGTCGCGGATTTGTTTTCTGTAGCTTAATTATTGGAAGGCATATCGGACACTAAGACATGGTCGCGATTTGGTTAGGGGAACTCAAGAGAGTAGATATGAATTACTACCTGCTTACTTGTACATGATTAAAAGAGAAAATCCCGGATCACACACACGGCTTGAAGTTGATGAGAATCAAAGATTTAAGTACTTGTTTCTAGCATTTAGTGCAAGCATCAATGGATTTCCTTATATGCGGAAAGTGGTGGTTGTTGATGGTACTTTTTTGCAAGGAAAATACAAAGGGACACTCCTTACCGCAACAGCTCAAGACGGTAATTTTCAGATATTTCCTATTGCTTATGCCGTAGTTGATACTTGAAAATGATGAGTCATGGGTATGGTTCTTCGAGAAATTGCTGTTATTCCCGGATGACGAAGATCTTGCCATTATTTCGATAGGCACAAGTCTATTGAGAAAGGTATTAGAACGGTATACCCAAAGTGTAGTCGTGGAATATGTACATACCATTTGTACAAGAATATATTAGCCCGTTATAGAGGTCGTGAAGCGTTTGGTTTGGTGAAAAAGCGCCAATGCTTTCCGACTTGTTGATTTTCAGACCACGTTTAACCAGATTCAAGTGTTGAATCCTGCACTTCATAGTTATCTCCAAAGAGCTGATGTTCGACTCTGGACACGTGTTCATTTCCCTGGCAATAGGTACAATCTTCTTACCAGCAATATTGCTGAGTCAATGAATAACGTTCTATCACAATCTAGGAAATTGCCTATTGTACAACTACTAGAGGTTGTGAGATCGATGATGACAAGATGGTTTGATTCTCGAAGGAAAGATGCATTGAAATTGCAAACAACTCTAACCCGTGGAGTAGAAAAATTGTTAGAGGTAAATTTCTTATCTCTTTTGCTCGCAGGTTTTTATGTTGTTTAATGGTATATGGCCGCTGATTATTTTTGTCTCAGACTATATGACCGCAGATTAATTTTTTTATTTTTTTCAGAGTCGTGTCGAATCTTTTAAGCTTTTTAATGTTCAAGATATTGATGCTAATCAAGTTCAAGTGCTAGGTGGAGGATCTGTACATGTTGTTAATTTGAGAGATAGAAAGTGTTCATGCCGTAGGTTTGACTTGGAGAAGTTTCCATGTATACATGCAATAGCAGCGGCGGAGAGCAGGAAGATTTCCCGTATTTCACTTTGTCATCATTACTATCATAGGTCCTACTTGTACAATTCATATTCTACCGCCATCATGCCTAGGGATTTTTCTTTGCCAATACCAGAAGATGTGGCGACAAAGGTTTAGGCACCACTGCACCTCGACAACAACCAGGTCGACCAAAAAAATCAAGAATCAAATCAATCCTCGAAATTGCCATGCGAAGAAAAAGGCCTAGGAAGCAACACGCATGCGTAATTGTAATAAAGTTGGACATAATCGTAAAACATGTAAAATTGCATAACCTATGGATTTTAAACTCCTATGTTGTTCTTTGGATTGTAAACTCTTATGTTGTACTTTGGATTGATTACTCATATACAAATACGCGATAACTCATATACAAATCAAATAAATCCGCGATAACCTATATAGAAGAGAAATAAAGCCGTTGAGATGAGAGAAATAAATACAAGTCTAATAACACACTTCATAAATCCTACAAGTAAACCAAAGTTTAAAGAGAAAAAACTCAGATCAAGTATCATTGAAATGAGGTACTAAGCTCTCTCGACGAGGTAATGGGTTACTCATCGTGGTCCTCTCGTCTCGAATTTCATCATACAACTCAGCGGCTAATCTTTCCCGAATAGCCTGAATGTTGTCATCGTTAAGCCCCTCGAAACTCCATCCTAAAGCAAGGCACTCAATGTATTTTAAAGCGTAGACGCCGCAATCTCCTGGATTCTTATTGACTGGAACGTTGGCTCTGACTCTTCGCACCCTATACATATTAGAGTTATACGGGCGTTCTTTCTTCGGAACCATGATATCGAGGAATGCCGGGATCATCCTGCGGAGATGAATGTCAAATGCTGGTAGCTTTGAAACCCAACAATAACAAGTACAACCACAATTAATTAGTAAATACATACCTGCGGAGAAAGTCACATGCCAAGACAATTTCTTTGTCCGTCGTATCAGCCGGGATGGAGTCATAGACGTATATACTCTCCTTGGGGAAGTTAATGTCTACAGCAACCCAAGTGATTCTCGTTGATATTAACAACACCGTACAAAGTTATCAATGTCCGTATACCATTTCTTCTCGATGAAGTCTAAAGGAGCTAAACCATTGAAATGGTTCATATAATTGAGGTCAAACAAGAATTTCTTTGACTTTGGCGGACTGTGCTTGAAATCAATAGCCATGGTCTCAAGGAACCACTGATCAATGAAGCCTACCCTATCGCGGACAGGTGAAGGAGAACGATACACCTTTTAGGAACATTGTCAACGCAGCAAGGTGCTGTTCAAATAAAGAAGAAATGAGACAAAACCAAATTAAATCCGCAACAATATAAAAGCAGAATAGCAAATAAAAAAAAATCAGCAGCAATAACAAATAAAAGGAAATAAAATCCGCAGCAATAACAAATAAAAGTAAAATAAAATCCGCATCAATAGTAGAAATACTTACACTAGTTGCCAACCATCCATATCTTTTGTTCGTCCAATCCTTCCTAGGGGTAATAATCTCCTTAAAGAAGATGACATCTGAATCTTTGCTTCCAAGTTCTTCATCCCTTTAAGAAAAAAAAAGAGAAAAGATTAGTATTGATGAAGATTACTAAAAAAGAGAAGGTCTTAGATATATACTCATTCAATTCTATGAAATCAACTAAGCGCCATTTGTTTTCATCAACAATTGCAATAGGGTCATAGTCATGTCCTGAAGTTTGAACACTGAATGATGCGCTTCATCGTAGAGTTACCAATGTATGGAAATCTCGACTCAACGCCAATTTAGGAACTCGCTTGAATAGGTGTATTTTCATCCATTGTCTTCAGTTGTTTCACCAAAGCATATCCAAAGTAACGCCAACTTTTTATTATCTGCTGCCGATTCATGGATTGGACCACGCTTAAATGGAACTTGATGCCATTTTCTCCTCTTCCTTATGATGTTGTTGAGTTATGTCTACAACATCAGATTCTGCAAAAATGAGCTTTTTATTTTTCAGCGAGGAGGCGTCCCTACTCTTTCTCTTCTTCCCGTCGGAAGTTTACTCACTTCACCCTTGACAACTTTTCTTACTAGAAGCCCATCTGTTGCATCCTTGGTCTCCACTACCAACCATGACTGCATAAATAAGCAACAAAGACCTTTATCAAGATTCCTAAATAAATCCGCAGCAACATTTATAACTCATCAATACCAAAAAATAAATCCATGACGACAATGAAAAAACCCTTATCAATACCAAATTAAATACGCAAAGCAACAAAACGAAAAACATTTATCGAATAATTGAATAAATCCGCAGCAACATTTAAAACTCATCAATACCAAAAATAAATCCACAGCAACATTACATCAATACCAAAAAAAATAAATACGCAAAGAACAATGAATAACCTTTATCAATACCGAAATAAATCCGCAGCAATATTTAAAACTCAACAATACCAAAAATAAACCCGAGCGACATTGAAAAAACGCTTATCAATACCAAATTAAATACGCAAACAATGAAAAAACTTTTATCAAACCTAAATAAATCTGCGAAGAACATTTAAAACTCATCAATACCAAAAATAAATCCTCAAAGAACAATGAAAAAACGCTTAGCAATGCCAAATTTAAATTAAATACGCAGCAAGAATGAAGAAACATTTATCAATACCAAAATAAATCCGCAGCAACATTACATCAATACCAAAAAAATAAATACAAGAACAATGAATAACCTTTATCAATACCTAAATAAATCCGCAGCAACATTTAAAACTCATCAATACCAAAAATAAAATCCGCAGCAACAATATAAAAACATTTATCATTACCAAAATAAATCCGGCAATATAAGAGTATGCTCAACTAACCGGTGTTTTACTTGTTGCTTCATTGTCTTGTGACGCTTCTTTCTTAGAATTGGAATCACTAACGCCTATCGAGTTGCTCTTCCTTCCTCGCTCTCGGAGATCATTGATATCTTCTTTAATTGTAGCAAGATTCGCGCATCAAACCCTTCCATTCTTGTCTCAAAACCGCCAAATTTTTTCCCCAAGCTACCAAGTTGCCCGTCAAATTTTTCCCCCATGTTGTTAAGTTGCCCAGAAAGGTTTCCAACACCTTCATCATTCCAATGGAACCCCTAGCCCCCTCATCATCCTGTATATTTTTAAACAAGAGTTATAATATCATAAACAAAACCAACCAACAAGAGTAATCACAAAAAAACAAGTGTACTAACCTTCGAGTGTTCCTTTCCTTTCTTCTTCTTTTTCTTAGAAGTTTCAGCTCCATCAGACGAAACATCAGACCTCAAAGTCTTCAAATCCTCAACTTTTACACGCTTTTTCAAGACTGGTTCCTCCACAGGCCAAGCATTTGCAACCAATTCACCTCCAATGATATCTTCGATCAACTTGTCAAGTTTCGGATCGAAGTTTTGATCATTGTCACTCCATTGAGGATACTTACCTTCTAATGCAACCGAAGCATATGCCTCACACGTAACCTAAATAGAAGACAATGACAATATTAATCTCAAAATAATAACATTTAAAAACCATTATCAAAACTAAAACTAACCCGCACCACCCTTATAAAACCCTTATCAAAACTAAAACAAATCCAGTCAACATTAATATCGCATCAAAACTAAAAATAAATCCGCAGCAACATGAAAATAACCCATAACCAATATCAACATTAATCCTGATAACATAAATAAGAAGACCATATTATACCTGTCCATGTTTAGCTTTCTCATCAGCTATTAAGTCCTCAAATCTGAAACGTTGACGACATCCTTTCCAGTTAAGATGGTGGGACATCAATCCAATTCCGCCTAAACCCATACAACTCTCCTAGCGCTGGAACAGATTCAAATATCCATATTAGCAGAGCATGAACACATCCGTTTAATTGGTAAGTGGCTCCTTTGTAATGTCCAACTTTAACCGAATTTACTAAACTAGTAAATCCGGCTCTACCCCAAGGATATTTTTCAAACCTCTCTGTATCAAAGACTCTTATTGCACTACTCAAACAAATCCTTGATCCGTGATTTATACCATATACTCCAACATGTATAATGCATAACCGTCCTAACATCTTCCTCTTCTCCTTATCCCAACCCTGACAAGTTTTTAAAACTTTCACCAACTCCTCCCAAGTAGGTCCTTCTCCTAATGGAACTTTCATTTCTTTCCACAAAGCTTTATAATCAACGCCACCCAACTCTGATTCATCCGATGGAAATGGGTCACAATTGAGACAAGTGATATCCTTAAACTCATGTAGTGATAACCTGAGTGGTTGACCATCAATTAAAGACCAAAACTCATGAATATTGTCGACAGCCAGCTGATGTGAGAGGAAGAAATCGACAATCGAGGAAGCCCATATGTACTTGTGCGTCACATCTATGTCGGTAAGCTTAAGAAAAACTCCAACAGATGACTCCTTTAACTCAAATTACACGATCTTCACCAAGATATTCTTTCATGATCTTGAATTTGGAAAGAAAACAATAGTGGTTCATGCTCTTAATTTGAATATGAGGTTTCCCATCTTTGTAAAGTCTTTGAGGGTAAGAAGAACCCATGTATCTGCAATATAAATATAAACGAAATCTGTTATCAAAAGCACTAAATAATAAAAAAATGTGCGGTTAAAGAAAAACAAATGTGTAGCCAAGCAAAAGAAATGGTGGGACATCAATCCAAAACAAATGTCCAGCCACCAAGCCAAAGAAATGTCTAGCCACCAAGCCAAAGAAATGTCCAGCCACCAAGCCAAAGAAATGTGCAGCCAAAGCAAAACAAATGAACTAAACAAATGTGCCAAGCAAAAGAAATGTGCAAAGCAAAACAAAAGAAGTAAACAAATGTGCAGCCAAAAACAAAGGAACTAAAAAATGTTCGCCAAAGCAAAACAAATGTGCGCAAAGCAAAAAAAATGTGCGCCAAAGCAAAATAACGAAATAAACAAATGTGCAAAGAAAGTAAATAAATGTGCAGCCAAATGAAAACAAATGTGCGAAAGAAAAACAAATGTCTGCCAAAGAAAACAAATGTGCAAATAAAGAAAACAAATGCGCGGCCAAAGAAAAACAAATGTGCGGCCAAAGAAAACAAAGGGCCCACCAAAGAAAACAAATGAGCGGCCAAAGAAAAGCAAACGTGCAGCAAAAGCAAAATAAATCTACAGCAAAAGCAAAACAAATGTGCAAAGCAAAATAACGAAATAAACAAATGTGCAGCCAAATAAACTAAACAAAAGAAAACAAATGCTGCCAGAAAAACAAATGTGCCACAAGAAAACAAATGCGGCCAAATAAAACAAATGCGGCCAAAAAAAAACAAATGTGCGGCAAATGCAAAATGCGATAAGTAAAGACCAAATGCAAAATATCAAACAAATGTGCGGCCAAATATGGAACAAATGTGCGCCAAATATGGAACAAATGCGGATTCAAATATCGAACAAATGTCCGGAAAGACGAAGAATCGAACAAATGTGCGCCAAGTTAAGGCGACGGTTAAGACAAAAATATCTAAACATTCGGCGATAGTAAATAGTGTATCTGAAAAAAATTAAACTCGGCGGAAGAGGAATATGAAACCTACCTAAGCGGCGCTGAAGCGGGAGAAGACAAGAATGGGCGGCGAAGGCAAGGAGAAGAAGAAAGCGTCGCCGGTGAGGAGAAGAAGCGCCCTGAAATCGATGATGCGGTGCGCTTGAAATCGACGAAGGAGGAAGACGATGGGAAGAGGAAGACGACGCCAGGTGAAGAACGAGACGGCGCTGCGAAGAAGGAGAAGACGGTGATGGCGATTAGGTCACGAAGGAGAAGAGTTTTTTTAGATTTTTGAAACTTGATTTTTTTCAGTTTTTGGGTTTTTTTTTATTTTCTAGTGTTAATGTTTTTTTTTTTTAATGGCAATTTTGTTATTAAGTTAGGTTAGTTTGGTTTTCTAGTCTTTTAACCAAAAATATTGATCCATTTTTTTTCCATGAGTCATTCTAATTATTTCTGCTAAAATCTGGGTCATTTCAAGCAATTCTCACAATATTTAATTCAATCTTATGGTCATGGACAAATAAGAAAAAATGTGCTAAACAGAACTGGTTTGGTGCTTCCGCATTAGCATAAATCAACTCAAATTTTTTTTTTTTTGATAAAAGCATAAATCAATTCATAGTAAAGGTGAACTTTGAACATAATCACTTTTTCTTCATCCATGGACCATGTTTCATGCATTTATATCATACTCAACCAGTTTATTTATTTGGTTTCAGTCAGTATAAAATACAACCATAAATTTGGGTGGAATCTTTAAACAAAATAATATCACAGGCTCCAACTACCATAATAAATGTAGTAGTAATTACCATGAAAGTGATCTGACATAGAAGCAAAACTGAGTGTTAGGAGAAAAATAAGTGAAAAAAAAATACAAACGAATGTAAAATATTGAGTGAAGATGTTGAAGATTCTCGTTTAATAACACAAATAAATAAATAAAGAATACAAACAAAAAAAAGGAAGATAAATCAGGAGAAGCCTAAACGACATCATTGATGAGACGCCTGTGTCTGTTATAATGCTTCTCGATGAAAACTCTAGAAGCTCCTTCCATTGTTTTACGCCATGTCTGAGCAAGTAGCAGATTATTAGAGAAAATTGGTTATAAAGAAGCAATAAAAGAGAGAAAATTTACTAATTAATTTTACCTTGCCGATAGTTCTGACTAGAGACTTGTGTCTGAGATGTGATTTTCCAGAAGCAAGCTGCCGGAGAAACATAGATCGCCGTTTACTGGCCGGAGCAAGCAAAAGCCGTTTCCTCTCCACCAAGCCAATTGTGTTACTTTCGATATCTAGACAACTCGTAGCTGATTTCTTACGGCGTTTCGTTGACTTGCAATCGTCGACGTCAGGATCGGCGAATTTCCGGAGCAATTCGTCGGAGGATTTCTTGTTGACGTGCGTGATTTTGGTCGGATCAGACTCTGTAATTACAACAAGATCCATCTCGGTAATTTGTGAGAGTGAGAGAGAGGGAGAGTGTTAAAGGTGAGAAGAAGAAACTGTTGAGGTTATAAAGGGAAGGTTGAAGAAATGCGGGAAAATGGACCGTTGGGGAATAGAATGAGTTCTATTTTTTAATTAAATAATGTAATAAGTGTGGATATAGCCGTTGAGAAGAGATATAGAGAGTAGCCATTTGCATGAGATTCTGTGCACTTTTAACTTTTGTTTTAAGATTATTATTTTCAGTCTTTCACGTTCTTCTTACCAACGACCACGACAGAATCTGGTCGGTCCTTTTTGTCCTTTATGCCACACCTAACAACTTCATTAAAAGTTTTAAAACCAAAAATCAGAAGAAAGAAATTAACAAATTATCCGAATAAGAATAACCAAAATACATCCAAAAGATTTGGAAAGTGTCTTCTTTCATATAAAAAAGGGGATAATTTCACATTTGGTTACAACTTAGGAGTGTTAGTGAAAATAATTTCAAGATTACATCTTCAAGACAGGAAGAATCTACCAAAGTCGAAAATCAATGTTATGATTTTAGCTTAACTGAATGCTAAAGCTAATTGTATGACATTCCAGATTCCTTAGGTTCACCTGCAAAAATAAACATGGTGATTTTTGAGATATATATATAGGTTCTGCAATTTTTGAAAGAAAATGGACAGGCTCAAATATCAACTCACCGCAACAGCAATACCGGTCTCACAGAACTTAGGAATACAGATCAACCGAACCAGCTGCCCTTCTGGCCCTGCAGCATTAAAAGAACTTCAACCATTGTTTCATACACAAACAAAACTCATACTCTCTCTGTTTAAGGAAGTTATTATACCCTTTACTAAACGATTGTCAAATTTATCTTGATTCCCGGCAAAGTAGACATGAGGGCAAGTTTCAATCAAGAAAGGGTCTCTATCCGTGAAAGGATAACAACCTGTACGGGAAATGAATCAAACCAAAAGACTCTAAACAGATATTTTGTTCCTTTTTCTTTTTCTTGAGGCCTTAGTTAGAAAAAAAAGTAAATTTGCTGGGAAAGGTGAATTCTTACCAAGTGTATTAGGCGCAGTGGGAGCAAGATGTCTCCATCTCAGCGTTCTTTCGACAAAATCAAGCTTGCTTTTAGCTTCTGAGTATTTGTCAAGGTCATCGATGTTCTGACCGGAAGTTCCAAGAAATCTGCAAAATGTCAAAACCCAAGAGGTTTTAAGCCAGATAGATATATCCAACCAACTGCAGTTACTCTAGGAAAGCTAGAGAGATTGTATCCTTTATGTATAATAACTATACCTGATATTATCGACATCAAATGAGTGAGGATTTGTACATGATCTGAAAGTGTTATAAGGTGCGGATCCAGGGAAAAGACATCTGTTTAGAGGCTGAACAAAAGAGGAGGAGGACCTATGAATCAGATTATTCGATACAAATTTTGGTTTTGAATGTTTTTATGTATTTGCAAACCTGCTGAGGCAATGCGAAGTTAGCTGGATCATTCAGGCCTGGCATGATATCTACTGAAACTCCTGCAGCTATCTAAAAGCAATCCACACAAAAAAACAAGAATTTGAATATTCATCTCAATAGAGATATAGAATCGATAAAACAGGTGGATCTGGTTAACTGACCTGGTTTAACATGATATCGAGCTCTTTGATGGGCTCAAACAGTGTTGATTGATCTTTCGAGGCCAAGTTCTGCAAAGATAAACCAATAACGATCATAAGTCATAACTGAAGCTGTATCCGAAAAAATATTGGCAACCAAAGTTATGAGTACCTGTCCGTTAATGAGTTTACGGGGAAATTCAACAGAGTTTCCAGCAATTACCACATGAACTATCTGTGCTGCTTCCTGTTCAAACCATAAATTAGAATTAAGGAAAGAAAGACATTGACGAAAATGACAGTTAAAAGATTTGAACCTTCTCATCTCCTAGATGCCCAGTTATATGGTCAACAAGAAGCTGAAACTGCAGAGGATTAGCCAAACTGCTTCCAATGGACAGGCCCGACAATAACACAACATATTTATCTTCCTCTGCAGAACAATATGGATTTACCATGAGAGACTGCTTTATATATATGATTGAGCCATGAAGAAAGTAAAAGGAAAGGAACATAGTAAGACTTACGTAGCTCAAAAGGCCGCTGTATCTGAGGTGGTAAACCAGCTTCTAGTACATCTTCAACAAAGAATTCACCAGCACTAGTTTCCTTCCCATGCAATGCAACAACAACACCTACAATAATAGGATGCTTAAACATTCATTTTCTCAAAAAACCCGTCTTTTAAGAGAGGTAAACTCGATCAGAATCTATAACATTTGTCACTTTTTAACAAACGCAAAAACAATAAAGCAAAGAACAGTCACAATCCCTTTGCACACCTGTCACATATATTGCGGGTGAAAGTGCAGAGCCGCCAAGCTTAACTCTTCCACTCTCGTCTTCCAGGATCAAATTATCATCAGGATGCATAAAGTTTTGTGGTTTGACAAGTGGAGTAACTGACCTCTGCATTGTGTTTAATATAGTCTCAGATATTTGAGTAATTGATTCAACCTATACATAGCGAAAAAAATAAAACCCAATAGAGGTTGTACAAAAACCAACCTCTTTAGAATATTCATCGAGAACACAAGGTTTAAGCTTCATATGTTTGAACAAGGTTCCTACAATTATGCATTCTTTTCCTTCTTCAAGTCCTAAAACCTTACAAACTGCAAACACAAAAAATACCTTCAAAATTTCAAACTCAGATCTGTAACTGAAACACCTGAACTACCCAGAAAACTAATACTACCAAAAGATAGCAAAACCCCTAAAAATTACTTATTCCCACCAAATTATATCAACCGAAGGAAATTCTCAAAATTGTTCTCCTTTGAAATTAAAATGAGAGAAAGAGAGCTCTGACCAGGTAAATGGGGTTTCCAAGTAGGGGCAAGCGAGTAGAGAAGTGTTCTCATGAGATGAAGACGAGCAAAGTAAATCTGACTGTATTGCTGACCTCTGTACATCTCCTTCTGTATCTCAAATCTCTCATCCTGCTTCAATTCCAAAAAACTCAAAAATCAGATTACAAACCCTAGCCCGCACACACAAAAACAAAATAGAAAGAATCGACCACACAAAGATTCGAGCTTCTTTCACTCCAAGTAAGGGTTTCGAACCAGGTTACTGTAATCGGATAACTTCCGTCGCTGAATCTTCTCGGAGTCGATTTCCATGGCGGGAAAACTCAGAAATGAGCAGAAAAGAGTGACAAAAAGTTTTCAACTTTGGCACTTGTCGACAAGAGTCTTCTTCTCTCTTTTATGAACAATCAAACCAAACCCATCCCCAAGTTAACCGTATACGGTTTTATTTAAACCGGAAACCAACCAGCAAATAAAGCTAGTTAACGGTAATTAAAGAAACAAGAGAAACTCGTACTCTTGTCCTGAGATTTGCAATAAAATCCCCAATCTTTCGTTTTGTGCTGAGGTCTCTTTCGCCTTCTTCTTCGATGGTGGCGTTGATACATGGTTCGATTTCGGGTACGTCTGGTGTTCGATTGGGATTTACAGCCTCAGCACCACCGTCGAGGGCTTCTCTTATTATTCCGGTGGTGAAGGGATGGAGAAATTCGTACCGGAGAAGGGTTTTAAGAGCAATGGTGCAGGAAGCAGCTCAGGGCTCTCCTTCTGTTTACGCCAGAGAAATGGAGCGGCTTTCTGCTAAGGAATCTCTGCTTCTCGCCGTAAAAATTCTCACTTTTTTTTTGGACTTCAGTTACTTCGTTTGATATGGAATAAGATTGTTTAGATATTCAAGTTCAGTCTGATTTGTGAAATTGGTTCTCTTTTACTATCTCTGTCTTACGCTGAGGCAAAATGGGGAGAATTTAGGTGATTCATAGGAGTATTTGTTAGCTGTAATCAAGAAATTGAAGATAACATTTCTCAGATTGAAGTTTGCAAGTGAAAAGATTATCTATTTTCTCAGTTACAGAAATTAAATGCATCATGTTTCAGTTCTGTTGGCTTTTCTTAGATATAGAAACAGCTCTGTATGTTTGAACTCTCGAATTCTGTTTGTCCTGAAACCATCTCTATTACAGTTAAAGGATGCTGGAGGCTTTGAGGCTTTAGTTACAGGGAAAACAACCAATATGCAAAGAATAGATGTAAATGAGAGGATTACGAGTCTAGAGCGGCTTAACCCGACTTCCAGACCAACTACGTAGGCGCTTCTTTAATCTTTTGGTTACGATTTTGCTTTGGTTTTAGTACGATTGTCTTTTAAACTGGTTCCTATAGCTTTCCAGGTCTCCTTGTTTCGAAGGCAGGTGGAGTTTTGAGTGGTTTGGGTCTGGAAGTCCTGGTTTACTCGCTGCTCGGGTTATATTTGAGTAAAATACTTTCATACTTATCATTTTCTCATCTTAAAGCTCACCATTTTATCGAATAAGTGTTTAGCTATCTGATTGTATTGTTTCAGGAGGTTTCCTTCAACCTTGGCAAATTTATCAAGGATGGAGATACTGATCAAAGATGCTAACGCAAAGGTGACTACAAATATCAAACTGTTGAACTCGGTAACATGCTGTAACACTTTTCATGTACTTACATGGAATCATGGAGGAGGTCTCTCACAGTGGCAAAAAAAATGCAGATGGAAAGCAAAATCATTCTGTCATCGAAATTGACTATCGAGGGACCTTTGAGATTGAAAGAGGAATATATTGAAGGTATGCTTGAATCCCCAACAGTCATTGAAGAAGCAGTTCCTGAGCAGCTAAAAGGCGCATTGGGTCAAGCCGCCACAACGTTGCAGCAGCTTCCTGCTCTTATCAAGGATACTTTATCCAGTGGTCTAAGAATCCCCCTGAGTAAGCTTCTTTGGTCACTAAATGTACATAACCATTTTCCCCTCATACGTGCACTAAACCAGCTAGTGTTATCTGCTTCAGGTGGATCCTTCGAAAGATTCTTCATGATATCTTATCTAGACGAGGAGATTCTTGTAAGTTTACTGAATATTTTGCTTAAAGCTCATGTTCAGAAGAGATCGTTCCACTAACGAAGTTTGATCCCCTTTCGTTTGTTTCTGTTTTTTCGCAGATAGTAAGAGATACTGCAGGAGTGCCTGAAGTTCTAACAAGGTTGGATGCACCGTCATCGAGCGTTGTTGAAACTCTTGAATACGATAGTTAGATGTTACTACCTTATTCCTCTGTTCATTCTATGTTATTACAACAACCAACCACCAAGTTGGTCTCTGTAAATGTTTACAGTGAATAACTTTAACCTTAACCCTGAGATCATCTCCTCACTTTAAAACCTCTTCCTTCTTTAGTGTTCTTTCTTTAATCTTCTCAACAGAATCGCTGTTTTGCATTATCTTCGTAAATTCATAATTTCTTTATAAGAGAGAGCTCATATCCAACATTTTGTTAGTTGATTTATAATGCCTACTTGATCAAATATGTGATGAGGGTTATCATTTGTTGTGTGGTTCCATCATCATCAATGCATCATCATCAGCATCACCACCATCATCAATGCATCATCATCATTTGATGTGTGGTTTACTTTTCTGCTTATATTTGTTTTATATATATAATATAATATTTGTCATCTTAAATTAAATACGGCCCCATTTGTACTTATCTTATGTTGAGTATCAGTCAATCAATCAACATGTCTACCCCTAAAAAATAAAATTTGTCTACCCCTATTTTTATCGGTCCATTTGGATAAGGAAGGAAAACAATTCGGAAATGAGACAAAAAAAAAATATAATTTTAGAGTAAGAGTTTTAAAATTTCTAAACGTGCATTCAACTAGTGTTAGTTAATCAAGTTATATAGCCAATCACAATGATATTTTGTTACAGATTTTCAGAATCTTACATAGAAAATAAGGATTTTCTTAGTATTTGGGAAATTGTAATTTTGATTTATCATTCTAGTGAGATTTTTTATTTTTTATTTTTTTGTGATTCATATTACTAAAGAAGAAATGATTTACTCACTTAGATGACCATGCAATGGAGAATG
The DNA here is from genome assembly GCA_028015245.1 of Cardamine occulta. Lineage (NCBI taxonomy): Eukaryota > Viridiplantae > Streptophyta > Magnoliopsida > Brassicales > Brassicaceae > Cardamine > Cardamine occulta. The sequence continues at coordinate 2,789,008 of CM051376.1, read as the reverse complement.
AGCATTGGTTTGGATACCTACTAACTAGATTATGGCGTAATCACATATCCAATAAAATGATTAAGAAATAGAACTCGTAATAATCATAAACCCGAAGCCCACGATCCACAAGATGATCAAAAAGTCAAACCTTTTAATCATCGAAAAGAACAAAATTATCTTCTAGCTCGTATACAAAGAAGAAACAAAAATTTATTTCAAGTTTACCTATTTCTAATAAATAAATTTTTTAAAAAGACGCTCCCGTTTGAGACGATTTAGGAGAATTGGTGAGATTCTGCGAAAACGCCGCCATGTAAGTGGGAAGAAGAAGCAACGGCAGGGTCAATGGTCAAGGGTAGATAAGGAAATTCACCTAGCTCCTGAATGAAGTCATCGAAAGCTCCTAAGCTGTTCAAGAACCCACCGGAGCTCTCTCCACCACTGCCGCTCCACGTCACAGACACCATCTCTTCTTCTTCGTCTTCTACTTCTGAGTTTCTGCTGAATCCATGGCTCTTGTTCATGTCATGGACTTGATGATGATCATTGTGATCATGACTTCCTCTAGATTTAGAGTTTCTTTTGAGATCCTTTTGATGGTGAATATCGTGATGATGATCTTGTTTTCCGGTGAGATTCTGGACGATTTGGCGGAAGTTGGAAACGTCGGCCTTAATGATCTCCGGTGCGAATATGTGGATGATTCGGATCTTGGGTTTGGATTTGGTTACTTTTCTTGACTGGTTGTGCATGGCTATGTTTGGTAAGCTTCTTCTTTTCTGAACAGTAGTAGCTCCAAGTTCCATAGTTTTGTAGAATTTTTTTAGCTAGGGTTTATGACATTAGACGAGAGAGGTGGTGAATTTTTATGGGTAGTAGAATATGATAAGGTTATATAGGGGAAGAGAGAAGGAACTGATAAATAATCTTATTTTAGAGTTACAAGTTTCAGTGACAACTAATATATTTCTCGTCTTTTTTCTTATTTCTTTCGTTTTTGTCAACTCGTATATATGAAGCAGAACGTAGGATCCTATATACCCATATATATATATATATATTGAATATTGGTTGATGGCTTGTTGAGATCAATAGATAAACTAGAGTTGGATTATTTAAAATGCATATGAGATTATATTTATATTGATGAAAGAGATGTGTCAGGCTGTCTCCGAAGACATGAAATTTATGATTCCAAAGGAAGTCCACGGACCCCTCCAACTAACCAAACCAAATTCTCGTGTTGGAATGTCTTTAAACATTAATTCATAATATATTCTTTTAGCATATTGCTAGTATCATTGTTTTTTTGTTTCTATGTGTGATCAAATCTATGTACCAAATTTCATTTCATCTGTACAGCTAAATGTGTTCACATAGTGTATAAGGGTATATATGAAGGTGAGATATAAATGTAAAAAATATGAATGTTGGAGTATACGAAGGTAACATATTGATACGATATTTCCAATTGAAATGTATTTTTTATGTCAACATAGGCGAATTAAAGAAAAAGTAGTCATTTGGCAATGTGTTTAGGTATATTACGCATAAATCCAGGTGGCTACGATTAAATAAATACCTATAGGATTTCAGAAACTTGTCCCCATGTAATGTACACAAAACTCAACCACCTTATCATTTGCAATCTCTAAAGTTGCTCATAAAAATACAATTTGTGTGGACCACTACCAAAGCCTTTTATAATCTATGATTACAGCCTTAACGACGAGAATCTGAGATGCATATTAATTAAATTATTTGGATGACAGAATACAAAAGAAAATATATATGCAAGGTGTAAAACATATATATATAGACATGTCTTGGTAAGAACCACAAATGTCACAGCTAGTGGTTGCATTTAAATAGAAGACATATGTGTGAAATGTTCATGAATGAGAGTTTATGAAACATTTAAACCAACTTATGATAACTGCCAAGACGTCAAAATACAATAATTGGCGATAGGAAGATAATATAAGAATGTACTCTTTATCAGAAAAAAAGGAGGATAAGTATGTACAAAATCGGACGTAATGATATTATAGGACATGGAAATGGCATGACCTTCGGATGCACGAGGCAGTTGCACTTCCTGACGAATATTTTCTCCATTTTACTTCGTTTACTACTATTTTATCTTCTCTTTTTACCATGCGAATTGATTTATCTAAGTTCAACAAGTCCATTCCTATGTATTTTGTATATTGTGTCAACTCAATTGAATAAATTTTGCAGTGGTATATATGTATGTCTATGTTTGATAGTTTTTCTAACACCTATTGGAGATAAGTAACAATATCTTGAAATCTCAACTTATCATCCAACACACTATAATATATTGGCCAAACAATACACTGTCTTAAACTAACCAAAATAAACAATCCAATAATCACCAACAAATAGAAAATAATAGACCAATAGGCTCATACATGTGGGTTTTCGAGTCAATCAACGTCCTATATAAATATAGAGAATATATATATATATATATACACACACTAGCTAGTTGAAAAACTTGAACAAGAACATGTTAAAGTGCATACCTGTATATATCATAAAATATATAATTATGTTAATGTCAGAACTAATTAAAACTATTTTTGTGTGGTGTAGATATGGTATCAACATTTCAACATATAATTAGAATAAGGGAAATATTTATCATTTTATGCTTTTGTTTACAAACAAGCACCTGTAAGATTTTAAATCATAATAGCCGTCGGATGTCATGTACACGTGAAGAGTTAACATATGAAAGAAATCCAACGGCTAGAAGGAAAAAAAAAAACTCCAAAGGATTTGGTTTGTACGGCGCGTGCGTCAGGCTCAAGAGGGGAAACACGAGTCTCCTGCTCTCTTTTGGATTCGGACCACACGCGGCCTAAAGCAGCTATATTGTCGAAATGTGGCCGCTAGAGCCCGTATGAGTTGTGGGTCTCATGATCTCTCTACTTGACGTGGTTCCCAGTTCCAAACTTCTTGTGTTCCCAGTTCCAAAATAATATAACTATACAAATCTTTTTATATTATTATTAAAAAATTATCAAGTTACACAATTACAAGTAAATCACCTTTCAGATTCTATTCATTGAAAGTAATATGCAGAGACTTAATTAAACAAAACGAATTATATAATATTTTACTTTTGGATTTCATGTGGAAAAGCAATAGAAAAGGGAAAATTTGATGTGTACCTCTGAGCTCTTACGAGGCAAGTGGATGCAGATTAATAAACTAATATCTAATCTCAATTTCCATATAGCAATTTCAACCCTCGTGCTGCATTAGGTGAAAACTTATTCACACTGGGAAACCTTTTTTTATAAAATTATCTTTCTCATGATTATTGTTAATCAAAAAATTTTGCAAAACAAAAACTAATATATGAATTCAGATATGATTAAGTTCCACATGTTAACACGTATTGTTTCCTACCGGGGAAGAAGGGAAATCAAATCATGCGGAATTATTTCCACTCACCAACATACCTTGATTACTCATCATTGACAGAATCATTTTCCCTTATCAAATTTAAATTGTTTTTATAATCTCAAATTTCCACTTAATAGTATTATAACATTTTCCTAAAATCAGGATCGACTCCATGTAAAACTGTTATGCCTCGGTCCAACATTGACAGAACCATATAAATATAACGGTCCAAAACAAATCAAGATTTTGGCCAAAGAAAAGAACAAATCAAGACTTTTAAGATGCATAAAAGAAAAGGAAAAGATTCATATAGGATACGACTACAGAACTCAGATGACGATGCTTATCAAGACCCACAACATTTTGCAGAGTGATACAACATTGAATAATCACAGAAACAAAGCAAGAACCCTAAGCTTAGTATAGTAGCATCAAAGCTACAAGCTACAATGACTAGTGATACATTCTAAATTCTAATATCGATTTTAGCACCTAGCAAATGGAACAACGTGCGAGTAATTAATTGTGGGGCCAATATGGGCCTGTCCAGCCTATTATTATCTTCTTCACCTCATATCTTTCACTTTCATTAATTGTGGGCCAAGGCCCTAGGATTTCAAATTTCAAATTGTGCAAAGTCTTTAGAATTATTGTTGTTCTACTTTTGAATTTCAAATTCGCCTGGAACAGAATAAGGAAATGACCAAACGAAAACAAGGGCTTTGCGTACTGTTTCCTTCAAACATTCCCCGGTAAAATCCGTTGAGCTTATCTTTTAGCCTCGGGACTTCACCAATATTACAGGATGAACCACTATACTTTCTCTACTATTCTTTGCAAAAAACGCAAGGGCAAAAATGAGAAAGCATATCCTATATGGAGGAGCCTCACACCATCATTATTGCAAGAAAAGAAGAGTTCTTAAAGAGGGGTTCTTAGCATTAAAATATTATAAACTGCATCGGTAATTGTGCGTTAAGAAACTCTTGTTAAGAACCGGTTCTTATTTAAGAGTTTTTAGATACAGTTTCTTAATTTTAAAAATTCCTCTTTCTCGATCAAAATAAAATAATAATAAACAATTTGCTAAGAATCCATATGGGGTTGTTGCAATAATGATGCTCTCATGTGATCAAATCATGTCCAGCCAAAATTTCGCCTGAATTTACAAATTATCAAATGTGAAGAAAATTCAACCAAAAAAAAAATAAAAAAAAATTCAAATGATTCGAAAACTTCGTATATATCTCCACTCTCCTCAGTCTCTTGTTAAATTGAATCAAATTTTCTGGGAAGAAGATGAAGGCGTCGATGAAGTTCCGGGAAGAGCAGAAGCCGATTTTGAAGGGTAAGATCCCTCTAAGTATCTTAGGTTTACCATTTCAATCAGGGATCGTCGCTGGAGAAACGAAGGAGCTCAGTCTGAATCTCTCCACCTTCTTCGAATCTGGTCCGTCCCTCAAGCTCGCTTACCGTCCGAACGACACGTGGAATCCATTCTCGGTTATCGTCAAAACCGGCACGGGATCTTTCGGCTCGCCGATCTCTAGCTCCATGCTAATGAGCGCTGAGTTCAATCTACTAAGTAAGGGTAACCCTAGCTTCATGCTTCACTTCAAGCCGCGATTTGGCGATTTCTCTATAAAAAAATCCCACTCTTCTTCTTCCTTCGATAGCAATCTGCTTAAATCGATGAACGGATCTGCATCGGAGGAGGATTCCTCTATTGAGCTGGTGGATGTTCGGGAGGTTAATGGCTACGCCGGAGCATTCAAAAGAGTCTCGGTTCTACCTTCCGCGTGTGCCGGAGATATCGCTGGATTGATCTCCGGCGTTGATGTTGCGGCAAGGACATCTCTGCCTTTGAGAGGAAGCGCCGTCGTGAAATCCCGATGGGGGATTAGGGTTCCTACGGAGATCAAGCACGCTTTTAACCCAACGGCTGCGATTTCGCTGAGGAGAATCCCTTTCCTGGTGATGAATAAAATCGGAATCGAACACGTGGACGGAACAAAATCCGTTAACAAGCCGGGGCCGGTTTCGGGGTCGGGTCTACCCGGAAGTGTTGACGGAGCTGAGGCGTGTTTGGCCGTCAGACGACAGATGGAAGAGCTTGGAAAAGAAAATTTACAGTTAAAGAGATCCGTGGACGATCTGCGTCAGGAGATAACAAATTTCCGTCCATCTCCGCCGGCGCCGATGGACTTCGGATCGTCAAGGTACTGCGAAGATGAAACGATCAATGGTGGGAGATCGAAGGCCGATAAGAAGAATAACGAGAGAAAGACAGATTACGGCGGAAAGAAAAACGCGGCGGAGGTGCTGAAGAAAGCTTGAAAGGCTCTGCCTGAAGTTTGACGTACTCGCCATGGTTCACGAGCTGCATTTGGCTTGTTAGCAGCAAGGGCTTGCACATATGTGTTAAATTTTTCGATTTTGAAACTCTGTTCTAGTTTATATTTAAATAAATCGGTGTAGACTTGTATGATTATTTTTTTTACCAAAAACCAAATTCCCATAAAGTTTAGAGTCAATATTTCTTTTAATAGATCGATGTTCTCTTTTGCATTTTCGTTTAGTCCCATCGAACACTTCTTTTGATATTGTGTACATTTGTTATTCATTTTAACTTCAAAAGTTATGTCCCAATAAAAAATGAATAACATTTTTGAAAGTATTTATGTAAAGGAAACGATTGTTGAGACAATTTCTCCTAGCTCATCTAATTCTTTAATCGGTAAACTTCAATAAGCATTGAGAGACCATTTGAATCGGATTCGCACTTGTCGGTTAAAATCGGGACGACTTAAGGAATACTTCCAAAACAACATTCTCAGTTGGTGCATATCGTACGGATCTAACGTAACGTTACATACTCAATCACTCGCCCGTCCAAAATATGTAACAGAGAAAATAATCAAATAACAAGGAAAAAAATAAAATTCATAAACATTCATATATTTGTTTGTCCAAATCGAAATAAGCTTAGTTTTCTGCTATAATGTCTACGCCGGAAAATGACGACATCTTTCCCGAGAAACAAACATGGGGAACATTAGAAGAGCTTCTCCTCGCCTGCGCCGTACACCGGCACGGTACCGAATCATGGAACTTCGTTTCAGCCGAAATCCAGAAACGGAGTTCCAACCTCCCTTTGCTCACCGCCTCCGCCTGCCGCCACAAGTACTTCGACCTCAAACAGCGTTTCAACAAAGAACTAGCCACACCGGAATCCATCGCTGAGATCTCAACCGTTCCTTGGCTCGAGGAGTTGAGGAGGCTCCGCGTCGATGAGCTTCGTCGCGAAGTCGAGCAATACGATCTCTCAATCTCGTAAATTCCCAATCCACATTGAAATAAATGGTGCAGAGATTTTGGAGTATTTCCTCAGATTTTTGATTTCGTGATTGCAGGTCGTTACAGTCAAAGGTGAAGAGATTGGAAGAAGAGAGAGAGATAAGCTTAACTAAGCTGGAGACGGAGATCGAGAATTCAGATCTAGATAAAATTACGGAGAAGAAAGATCGAAGAGACTCCGGTGAACAGGTCCCAAAGCCGCATATTCAGTCAGTGAACGAATCCGTTTCCCCAGATCCGAAAGAAACCGGATCGGAGAACGCGGAGAGGGACCAGAGAATGGCGAGAGAAGCCAACGGAAGCGGCGGCGGAGAATCGAAGCAGGCCGGAGAAGATTCTGGCAGAGGGAGTTGTGAGAGCGTGAAGAAGGAATCGGATAGAGTTGAACCGAGGAGAGAAACCGAGTTAGTTGAGTCGATGGCCGAGTCGGAGGGAGGAGCGAGTCGTGGAGAGGAAGAATGGAAGGAGACTAGCGATGTGCAGAGCTCGGCGAGCTTGCCGAGAAAAGGAACGTCGGAACATAACGAACCGGATAACGAAGATCGATCGCCGAGCGCCAAAGATTTATCCGTTGAGTCTCAGCCGTCGATTAGTCTCGTCGAGATTCTTCTGTCTCATCCCTGTGGCTCCCACTTTTCGCGCCGACTCGAAAGCCAGGTGAAAATTGAAATTCGTTTTTTTTTTCTTTTGAAAAAATCTTAATTTTTAAAAGAATCATTCAATTATTTTTTCTAAAGAACATTTATTAATGCCTAAAAAAAACCTTTTACAATTTTAAGTTGAATTTTTAGGTTTTGAAAAGACCTTAACTTGTTTTTTTTTTTTTTTTGTCTACGACCTTACTACTTGTTTCAAAAGAAGATATCCAGATAATTTATTTAAAATAATAGTAGCATGCTTAATTTGATATAGTTGTCAACAAATATAGTATGCTCACAAGTTAAATAAAAATTCTTTTATATCCTGGTGTCTTTTTTAGTCCCAGATGTCTCATTTTGAGTCACGAAATAACAACCGTTAGCATTAATATTTAAATATTATATATAGTCTATGTCAAAAACCTATACTGTATTAATATTTGGGCCCTTAATATTTTACTAAAACATCGAAACTCAAAAGTTGGGGCCACGTGGACGTGCTTGATTGGTTTATCAATTTTTATATTCTGCATTATTCCAATGGCATACGTTTTCGGTTTGAAGCTACAGGAAACACGTGAGTTCGGTAAAATAGTTAGACAGCACGTAGATTTTGAGATAATTCGGAAGCGGGTCGAAGAAGGCTGGTACAAAAGCTCGAGGATCAAATTCTTTCGTGATTTGCTTCTACTTATCAATAATGCAAGAGTCTTTTATCAAAAGGGATCTTCTGAGTTAAAATCGGCAGAGCAGCTTCACCAACTCGTCAAGAAACAGATGACTATTACTCTCAAGAGACCTAGAGAGATCTCACCACCAATAGAGGAGTCCTTGGAATCGAAGTCACTTAAAGAAGTTGTTGCAGTCTCTTCAAAGCCGGTTTCTTCTAAACCAAGAATGTCTGTTCCTATTATAGCTTGTCGGAAACGTAGTTCCTTGGCTGCTAAACCATTATTGCTATTGCCTCCTGGACCGGACAAGAAAAGTAAGAAAACAGATCATGTGGTTGATGATGAGAAGTCGGTTTCAGACAAGGATGAAACCTCTGAAAAAGATGATGACTCTCTGATTTTGAAGAAGATGACAAGAGGAAGAACCTCCTCGACTAAAAAAGTAGCAAGCAGGAGCGTCAAGAACCGTGATTTCGGTTTGAATGTTGATGATAGCAAAGGTAAAGTTAAGAAAACTGATGAAGAGAAGAAAGGTAATAAGAGTAACACAAATGGAAGCTCGAAAAAGAAAAGTGCTGCGAGTTTTCTCAAGAGAATGAAAGTTGGTTCGCCAAGCTCTGCAACTGATTCTTCTACAAGTGGAAAAGGAGCTGCGGAACAGAGAAAGAATAACAGTAGCAACAAAGGGAATGGTAAGAAACGAGCAACAACAGGGGAAAAACAAACAAATGAAAAAGCAAGTCCTGTGAAGAAAAACAATGGTCGAGCCTTGAAAAGAGGGGCTTCTTCTTCTCCTATTCCGGCAAAGCGAAGAAGAGAAGCTGGTGAAAAAGAGGCTGCTTCTGCTTCTTCTACACGCTTGAAGAAACGTGTAAGGAGGTGATAATTAGTTATTCTACTACTTAATTAGCAATATTCTCGGTAGAAGAGAGCTTTTTGTTAGCAGTTTAAGAGTATGATGTTCATGTATAATGGAAACAGAGTCCATGGTTGGGAGTATGAGACAAGCATTTATTAGGATAATCTAGTTTTGTAATTCTCTATCGCTAAATCAGCATAATGAGTTTAGTGATTGCATAAGCGCTTTTGACTAGGTACAAAAAAAGGCAAAAAAACAGGAGCTATAAAGACAGTAGTGAAGGATTCGTTTTGGAAATTCTATAAACAATATGGGCCCATTTATTTAAGAATGGAAACCAAATGGGCTTTGAATTCGGCCCATATACGAGTTTAAATATCCATGAAATGCAGGTTGAGCTGTCATGATTCTTATCCACAGAGACAGTTGGAGAGCACCACTTAACATTAACAGATGTGGGAAGTGCGAAACACGCGCTGAATGGGGGAGCGTGTGATATGGCGAAATCCGTATCCCATCTTCAACGGGCTAAACAAGATCCATCGGCCAATGGTTAGAGGGTATAGGATGGTGTGGTATGACTAAGTGTGGAACTAAGCAATGCCTCTCACTTAACTTTTTTTTTTTTTTTTTTTCTTCTCTTTTCTCTTCCTAGTTCATAGATCTCTCTATATCTTAGGTTTATTCAGAGTTTCTCTGATCTGACTTTTCCTCTGTTTCCCACTAAGTATATCGATTCAAACCCCAAAAGAAAGAAAGAGATCATTGTTTTATTTGTCTGGTTCTGACTTCTGAGTGATGGGTTCATGTATCGGAGATTCTGATGACGCGTTTTAGCCACACATAGGTGAGTCTCTTCTTTCTCTTTTCCTTTATCCAGTTTTTACAGTATTGTTCACTTCGATTTTACTTGTTCTGGAGATTGATAACAATTTAAACTTTTATCATTTCTTTCTCTGGTTTAGTTTATGGTTTGAACAATTTTGGTTAGAAATGCAATTTTTGTATGTTAAAAGACTTAGTGCTCACTGCCCTTCTCATGATTTGGAACAAATATCAGTGTCTGAAAGGGAATCTTGTTTTCTTGTTGTAAATGTTTGTGCTTCCATTGTTAACTGATTAGTTCCTCGTAGATCCGTATTGTGAAATGGAGTAGTTTTACTTGTTTGATTCTTTGTTAGTCTGCATGTTGAGAATGACATCAAGATTGTGTTCTAATGAGCTGGTTAAAGTGGAACTTGCAGGTTTTTTATACTGTGTTTGTGTTGAGTGGGGTTTATAGACTATGAGAAGAGGTAGAGGGAAAGGGAAGAAGCAGAATGTATCTGCTCGGGAAGAAGAAGATAAGATTCCATCTTACAGGAGAAGAGGAAGGCCACAGAAGCCAATGAAAGATGATTTCGAAGAGGAAGAAGAAGAGGGTGAAGAGGAAGAGATGGTAGAAAAGATAGAAGAAGAAGAAGTTGATGATGATACAATAATAAGTAAAGATTTGAAGAACGAGAGGAAGAGGAAGATACCTAATGTAAGTAATACAGATATAAATGCAGACGAGAATGGGTTAGGATCGAAATCAAGCACTGATGATTCCACAAAATCGACATCTATTGGCTTTAGACAAAATGGAAGCCGGAGGAAAAGCAAGCCAAGACGAGCTGCTGAAGCTGTTGTGGAATGTAATGGAGTTTGAGAAACCTTCTGATGAACAACTTCAAGATACAGGATGACAAATTAACATGAGGCTTCTTCTTCTAATTACTTTCTTTTTGTTGTTGCTTTTCTTACAAGTTTTTTGAAGTTGACAACTTTGGATCTTTCTTTGTGGTGTTTAAATGATTTCATGAATCAACAACATCAACCTGCATACACTTTCTTTCTTGTCTTTTTTTCATCTGTTTGGTTTCTGAGATTTGAGGGTCCAAAGATGGTCCTGTAAGACATGAATTTGGTCATAGAGGTTGGGAGAGAAAGTGGTTGACACTTTTTGAAAGAGATGTGAGATCCTCTCATCTCCGAAAGTTCAAATCATTCTGAAATGTTACAATTGCAAATCATGCAGGTTAGGCAAAATATAACAACAGAGCCGTTAAGGGAAGAGAGCTGAGAGTTTTGGTCTTTTTTGTTTCTTTCTTTTTGTCGACAAGGGATTTGCCTAAAAAATTTTAAATCAGTTGGCCACCTCAAATTTAACCAAAAAGAAAAATAAGAAGATGAAATTTGTTAAGTATTAATCATATTTGACTAATGATGGCATAAATCATATTTTCTCAGTGTGTAGCTATCTAGAAGCTAGTTGTTTTTGTGACTATATATTTGTAAAATCACTCTTAAGAGATCAGGTCTTTAGTTTCGGGGTTTAACCAATGCAGCCAGACACATGGAAACCACTTTCACTAAATAAAGCTAAGCAAAAAAAACAAATCAAACCTAAACCTATACAAATTTATTACTGTTACAGTTTACACAGACTCTGATGGATGTCTATGACAAAGATTTAACTTTTCACACTTTTTATTTTAACGAAAATCAAGAAAGATCTTGCTTTGGATATTGTGAGACTAAAATTTATCAAAAAAGAAGAATAGCAAAATTAAACTAATTTGGCTTTAATTTGAAAAAAAAAAACCAAAAGCCAAAATATTAGTAGTACTAAATAATATTTTGATAGAATTCGCTAAGACCATCAGTAATAGAGACATATGACTATGGGAAGACACAATGTCTTCTGCAATATAGATCACGTTGCGACAATAAAAAAATCAATTTTTTTTCGGGAAACACAATAAATTGTGCCTGCATTGTAGATGCTCTAATAAACAACAGAGGTTTAACAAATAAAAATAGGTACTGAATTCATTTATAGGGTTGCTTGCACATCTGCCGACACCAACTAGTTCCCTCGAAGTGTCACATCTTTGTTGTGTTCCAATAACTGTACTGCTCACATTTCAGTCTTTAATATTTTAACATTTACAATCATTATAGTTCTAAATTCACTATTTTTTCTATCATACTCGTTGCTCTTTAACTACTACAGTGTAGATACCTCTATTTTTAGAACTCTGAACTCCTCGTCAGTTTCCTTTTGGTTCCCAATGCTGAGTATAGAATCTATCAAGGATAATATTTAAGATTAAAAAGGTTATTATTTTAAGAACAACAAATATCAGATTATGAAGATGTGTAAAGTTGGGTGTCCCTATTCAAGTCTGAAGATTGCTCCCTGGTGTCAAATAGATGCTCTTAAAATTTTATACTATTTTAATTAAACTTACATCACCTATGCCCCATAAGAACTTACATCACACATGACCCATCACCATCACATGATTCACATTTAATTATGGATGTCCAACATTGGAATACCATGGAACGTAGGACTCTTATTACAAACACATGAAATCCAAAATTTTAAGCTAAAATCCATGGACAAGAGAATTAAATCTTATGGTTTTGTCTAGATTTTTAAACTTTATACATTGTAATTATTACAAATAACCAAATTTCCAAAGAAATGATTTCTTGAAAAGTTTTCTTTTGTTTTTCGGTAAAAATCTTGAAACTAACACTAAGATAATCCATTTATTATTAACATAAATGCGAAGAAGATGAGATGATGTGCTAGTCGATTGCATGAAGTATTACTTGGTGATGATATATTCGAGGTAAACATAATTGGTGTAGAGGTCTTCTTTTATGTTCCAAAAGGAAAATTAGATAAATCATATGTGAAGCAACAGCTGGTTATGATGCTGTAAAAGAAAAAAACAGCTGGTTATGAAAGTTTAAACAAGTAAAACTATAATTTTATTTTAGTTAGTTTAAATAAATTCCACTTTCAGATTTATAGCCTAAGTTTGATTCGGTTTGAAAACAGTTGGATATCAGTTCAACTAAATACCAAGCCAAATTATGGTAGATTTGGTATGGGCAAACACAAAATATCATCTTCATTTATTGCCAACCTCATAATGCCAATGGTGGACCAAAAAGAAAAAACATGCATTTATTTATTCTTTTGACATAAGAAAAAAATGCATTAACTTGTCAAATAATTGCAAGGAGAAAAAATCTATAAAAAGGTAGAAAATGTGAACAGTATAAAGTAAAAAAAAAAATTGTGTAGATGAAAGACCTCTCCAATGTTCACTTGCTCCAGTTTCTCTAAGATTAGAAACTGCTACAACTCTCTCTTTTTCTCTAGTTTTTTTGCTTTGCGGTAATCAACAGAACAGTTTTTTTCTTTTCTTGTCCGTACCATTTTTACTTACTATCTCACTGTCTTTGTCTATTACCACTCTCGTCTCATTTTTCTTCTGTTGTGTGTTCTCTTTCTCTTTCTCTAAACCCAAAACAGTCAAAATCAGGGAAGCCAAAATTTTCTTTGCTTTCTTCTCCTTTCGTCCTTTCTTAAAACCCAAGACAGTTAGGTTTGTGAGAGAGAGAATGATGAGTAAAACCCTTTCTGTCTGAAGAGGAGGAAACCAAAATAGAGATGGGTTCCAACTCGGGTCCGGGTCTGGTTCCGGGTCAGGCAGAGTCCGGTGGTTCCTCCACTGAGTCATCCTCTTTTAGTGGAGGGCTCATGTTTGGCCAGAAGATCTACTTTGAGGACGCTGGAGGTGGATCCGGTTCTTCTTCTTCCGGCGGGTCAAACAGACGGGTCCGTGGAGGTGGTTCGGGTCAATCGGGTCAGATACCAAGGTGCCAAGTGGAGGGTTGTGGAGTGGATCTAACCAATGCAAAAGGTTATTACTCGAGACATAGGGTTTGTGGAATGCACTCTAAAACACCTAAAGTCATTGTCGCTGGTATCGAACAGAGGTTTTGTCAACAGTGCAGCAGGTTCTTTCTTTTTATTTTCCCCAATTCTACCCTTTAGTTCTTGTGTATATTTACATGTTTTGCCATTGCCGGAGATACTCGAGTCCGGCCAAGGCTCTCTCTCTTTGTTCCAACTCTTGTGAATCAAATCTAAAGACTTTAGTTTTTTGTGATTGTCAGTGTCATATGCTTTTTTGGCTTTAACGTCTTTTTATTTTCATTTTTTGAAACTTTACAGCTTAGTTTTGTAACCTGGTCTTGTGTTTGTTGGACTCGTTGGGCTTATTTTGGGGAATATGTTTACGTGTACTTCTCTTATATGCTTCTTTTTATTTTGGCTTTCTAAATATCTAATCCAAAGGGATATGAAATGAATGGACAATAAGAAACCCTTAGCCCTCATATTTGCTTCTTTAGGTCATATCATTATTTAGGGGGACAAAACTAGTGTACCATACCACCACTGACGTGATCAATGAAATAAACTCTGTCACAAGTGTGTGGTTTTATATTCGAATTTTCAAACTGATGATGTAAGCTGATTATGACTTGTAGAACGTACAGATTTGGTGGTTTGGAATGCTTTCTTATGTTGCTTTTCTTCGAAGTTAACTCGATCCGAATCAATCTCTCACATAGGTTTCATCAGCTTCCGGAATTTGACCTAGAGAAAAGGAGTTGCCGTAGGAGACTTGCTGGCCATAACGAGCGACGGAGGAAGCCACAGCCTGCGTCTCTCTCTGTGTTGTCTACTCGTTACGGGAGGATCGCACCGTCGCTTTATGGTTAGATCCTTTAGCTCTAGGTATAAGACCGACTAGTGTGCTTGAACTAAACTTAAGACGTGTTGCAGGAAATGCTGATGGTGGAACGAATGGAAGCTTTCTTGGGAACCAAGATATGGGATGGACAAGTTCAAGAACGTTGGATACAAGAGTGATGAGACGACCTGTGTCAGCACCATCGTGGCAAATCAATCCAATGAATGTATTTAGTCAAGGTTCAGTTGGTGGAGGAGGAGGGACAAGCTTTTCATCTCCAGAGGCTATGGACACTAAACTAGAGAGCTACAAGGGAATAGGCGACTCAAACTGTGCTCTCTCTCTTCTGTCAAATCCACATCAGCCACAGGACAACAACAACAATAACACATGGCGAGGTTCTTCAGGTTTTGGTCCGATGACAGTTACAATGGCTCAGCCACCACCTGCACCTAGTCAGCATCAGTATATCAACCCACCTTGGGTATTCAAGGAAGATAATAATGATGATATGTCTCCTGTTTTGAATTTGGGTCGATTCACAGAGCCAGATACTTGCCAGATAAGCAATGGGACAACAATGGCTGAGTTCGAATTGTCAGATCATCATCAAAACAGGAGACAGTACATGGAAGATGAGAACACTCCAAGGGATTACGACTCTTCTTCTCACCATAACAACTGGTCTCTCTGAGTCACATTTAAGTCATCTTATCTTTGCAAAAGAGAATCTCAATGATTCTACAATATCTTATCTTGTGTTATCTGTTATTAATAAACCAGACAATTGTTGCCAGAGAATGGCTTTTTGGTTTTTTTTTTTTTTTAATGCCAGCTGTTGTTCTATCTCCATGGAATACAACTTATGAGATCAGATTAAGCTCCCACATTTATCAACATTAAACATCAGCTGATTTATGCCTCACGAAACTCTCAAGTAACGAAATTTCACAAGTTTTTATAGCTACAGTACAAGTAAGACGATGATATTGAGCAAGAAGGAAATAATGGCATAAATGGGCTTAATAATGGGCCTAACAGGCCTACATGAACCTACCGTTAGTTACTCTGCTAAATCCAAATCTCTAATTGGGCTTTCTCTGGTCTCTACCATTTCGTCTCCGAAGCAGAACGAAACATTATTCATCGAGCTCCTGCACTGAATTGCTCATCCCTTTGTTCGTCTCTTCCTTCTTCGAATTTCAAAGGTTAGACCTTTCTGAATCCTTCAATGATCTCTCTTCGTTGTATTCTATAACATTCTTCTTTTTCGTTAGTGATGGATTTCAATTTTTAGTTGAATCACAACTTTGATGAGCTTACTGAGCTTCGCAAACTAGGGTTCTACTTTTACATTAATCAAATCTCGATTTTTGTTTCAATCCAATTTCTTTCGAAATGATTTATGGGTCTTTTAATTGACGATCTGGTAATGGGTTATTAAATTTGTAAAGCGACTTCAAAACTTAAATTTGATGAATTTTCTCGAATCCGTGTCTTTCAATACACATCCTCACATTTTAGTTGTTGTTGTTGTTTTGATCGTGTTCTCTATTGAATATTTTGCTCGTGTGCAGTTAGGTAGAACTGTAGAAGAAAATCATGGATCCAGCTGAAATGAGATACTTGGAAGAAGAGGATGGTCCGATGATGAAGACAATCAAAGGTAGTGTCACTGGTTTTGGTGCTGGTACCATTTACGGAACCATTTTAGCCACATGGAAAGATGTTCCAAGAGTGGAGAGAAATGTGGCTCTTCCAGGACTCATCAGAACATTGAAGATGATGGGAACCCATGGGCTTACTTTTGCTGCCATTGGAGGCGTTTACATTGGTGTTGAACAGTTGGTTCAGAATTATAGATGCAAGAGAGACTTTTTCAATGGTGCTATTGGTGGTTTTGTGGCTGGAGCTTCTGTGCTTGGTTATAGAGGTAATGGTTTTTCTTCTTCACTCATGGTTCCTTTTGTCACTGTGTCACCATAAACCAATGTCTCACTAGTTGATTTTATCCGTAGAAGACCATTTGAAGTTGATAGAATTAGCAGTATATAGTTCATTTCATGGGTTTTAGGAGTTTAGCAGTTATTGATGGACAAACAACAAATTCGAATAGGAGTAACTAGAATTATGATGGGAAGAACTCAATTGTTCCTTACTCCAAGTTAATGTTATTCATCAGCATTGAAATCTCATATATGTTAAAGATTGAAATTACACAGTTTTGAGTGACTTGATGCTATAGATTCGTGCTTGTAATTTCACATATAGGAAAGTAGGTAGCTTTGAGTGACTTGATGCTATAGATTCATGCTTGTAATTCCAAACATGATCCCTCCCAAAATCTCATACATGTAGATCTCCAAATCTACTTCATCTGATTGTTTCCATTGTAATTTGGTTTCTTTTGGTGAACTTTGTTTTCCTTTTTTACAGCAAGGAGCATCCCAACAGCGATAGCTGCAGGTGCAACTCTAGCTGTTACCTCTGCTTTGATTGATTCTGGAGGTCAGACCACAAGAGTAGATAATGGCAGAGAATACTATCCTTACACCGTCGAGAAAAGAGCTGAAGCTGATTCCTAATTTCTCTTCTGGTGACTGAAATTAATAAGCTGTTCATTTGCTGATCCTGGGCCCTTGAGATAATAATATCTCTTCCATGTCCCCTCTTTTTTTGTCTATGTATCTGGAGATGGTGAAATCATAAAACTCTTTGCTCTTGTTTCCTCTTGTTTTTCCAGTTACTTTCTCACATCTTTTGTATGAATGTTTTCTACAATAAAATTATAAGATTTGACATTTGCTTCAGCTTTGTCTGCAAAACATAAGAAATATTTCAAATCTAAATAATCATACTTTTTGTTTCTGTTAATTTGAAGCTAGTTACTTTATCTGAACTTAACTGAATCTATAATAGATTTGAACATGACAAGCAAGCAAACTAGGAAACAATCAGACGAAGTGGATTTGGAGATCCACATGTATAAGCAGAGTTGAAGACGTGGCAATAAAACATTGGCTAACTTAAATTTCCTTGTGGTATGGCTAATCTTGTGGTTCTTGTCCAAGAGACTATCGCATCACAGTGACGAGTTTTTTTCCTCTCGAGACCTCTGCATCAATGGCGGGGATCATAAGCCCTAGCCCTACGGCTCTTTATTTCACCAGGTAATACGACTTCCCTCTGTTGACTCCCTTTGACAATTCTCCAAATTCTTTAATCTTTGGAGAGTTCTCATCCAAAACAAGAATCAATCAGCTGAAGTTAACAGTTTTCAATTTCTAATGCAGTAATGTCGGCACGAGGAGGTTGAAAGCGGTAAGCTGGTCCGGAAAGAGCATCTCCGGAAACAGAATTCGCAGGAGAAACTTGAGAATTGCGGCGGAGGTGAAATTCGTGAATGCAGAAGAAGCAAAGGAGCTAATAGCAGTGGAAGGTTACTCGGTGGTAGATGTAAGAGAAAAGACTCAATTCGAGAGAGCTCATATAAAATCTTGCTACCATATCCCTCTCTTCATTTACATCGAAGACAACGATATTGGTAAGAACTTGAAAGCACCTAACTAACTTGAACAAACTGTAGGAATTATAATTCTGAGATTCTTTGGTGATTTTGTCTGAAACAAAATTGCAGGCACGATAATAAAGAGGACAGTGCACAACAATTTCTCAGGGCTCTTCTTTGGTTTGCCTTTCACGAAATTGAATCCGGAATTCTTAAAATCCGTTAGAGACCAGTTTTCTCAAGACAGCAAACTTTTACTTGTTTGCCAAGAAGGTCTCAGGTTAGTTGAAAAAAACTCTGGATTCACTGAGACATGTATTACTGAGTTTTAAGTTTCTTTGTCGATCTTGAAAAAGATCTGCAGCTGCAGCTAGTAGATTGGAGGAAGCAGGTTTCGAAAACATTGCTTGTGTAACATCAGGGCTACAATCTGTAAAACCAGGTTTGATTCCATTCTGCTTCATCTAAAGATCATTTCTTGGGGGTTTGGAGAAAAGTTTGGTAAGATGAATTGAATTATCTGGTTGTTGTGTCTTTAGGGACATTTGAATCGGTAGGTTCAACCGAGTTGCAGAATGCAGGCAAAGCAGGGCTTATCACAATTCAAGGAAAGATCTCTGCAGTCTTAGGGACAGTGCTCGTCTGTAAGTAAAATTTACCATGGAGTTGAAGAACATAGAGAATGTTGTTTGTTCTTTTCGTTTGGTGATGAATAAGACTGTTGAATTTGCAGGTGCTTATTTGTTCATAACGCTCTTCCCGGACCAAGCAGAGAAGCTGTTTCCTCCAACAAGCTAAGACAAGACAAAACAACAATTGATCCAGAGAAGTTTTCACAGTTTCAGCCTGTTTTGAATGTGTTAGATGCTTAAGGGAAGAAATTTAAAATGAAACCCAAAGACTTTAAATTCAAGGAGTTATTAAATATATATATGGTGTTGAGCAAAGTTGTTATCTGCTTATAACAGTTGAAAGAAATCAACACTTGAAAAAGATTGCATAATAAATTTGAAAAGAGAGCTTAAAACCTACACAAAAAAAAAAGAGAGCTTTATAAGTTAGAAAACGTGCTGTGCAGTTAAGTTCTGATGTCATACGTGCTAGCAATCTCTGAGGAGGAACTGATCAAGAGAACTCTACTGTGACTGTGACATCTTCCATCGGAATTGGTCTTTAGTCGCCTTGTAGACAGTAAAGTTGCCGAATATTTCCCGTTGCTGTCAGCAAAAAAACAGATACATATCCATATTGATCATTAGATGACCAATGGAATAAATGAACTAGAATGGTTGATTTGATTTGATTACCGTAGAGCCAGTCTTTGAAATGCATGTGGAACGCGGTAGTAAGTTCCCGTTTTCGGATTTCTTCAAGAGGTGTTTCTCTTAAGGATTGTCTTGTTTCTTCTAAGTTCTTAAGCTGTTCAAAACCAAAACGCAGTTAAGGGATCAGATGCTGAGATATGGATGAACAAAACAAACAATTTTATGCTTAAAAAGCAAAAGAAAAACATACTTTTGTCTGCTGCACTGCCATATATGCATCTGGCAATGGAAATGGATTGACTTTCGTGGAACCAAGCGCCTCACCCGCAAACCAGTTTGGGATCTGAAACAGAGACATTGATGTGAGAAATAAACACGTGATCACAATCTTAGTTTAGTAACCAACATCACTAGTTATTACAGGAAAATTAAACTAATAAAAAGGGGAATCTTACCAAAAAGTTAGTGAACTGGTCAGGGTCCACACAAGAAGCCGGTTCAGATTGTTTATCACAGGCACCGGTAGGATGTGATAGTGACTCATGCGGATCAAATGCTCCCAGTCCCAAGGATTCATTCCATTTGTTGATAGTTGGCTCAATTCCTACCTCGGCCATGTGCTCCTCCAAGTGTGAGTAAAATGTATTATATGGAGCAACCTGGAACAGATCAAAATCAAATTGATGCCAGCAGTTATGGACGATACATCAGAAGATGTTTCCACTTAACTCAATTGAAGAAGTGATTCTAACAGTATGTTCAATTGTCTAAACCCCATGAAGATTAGCTTGACCATGAGTATAACTTAACAAAAGCTAAAAAAACTGTGGTTTCTTTGCTAATTTCAGCTGAATATCAGAGCGGGAAAGTAGAGTTGTGTATGGACCCCGATATAAAACTTGTAAATTAAAGCCTCAATCTTAGAGAGATGCTACACCTGTAGTTTGTGGTTATCCCCAACAATAAGAGGTCGCTGATTGACTCCCAAAAAGAACACACATTCACGGCAATTGGCAATGCAGATTCTTTTGGTAGCTGCAATTACATGAACTCTCTCACAATGCTCAACTCTTACTGCCTGAAGAGAACATAAAATATCCTCAGTGTATCTTATAACCCGAACCTTGCTAATCAAGACTAAAGCATGATGGAGTTTATTTGTCATACCTTGCCAGCAGCTCCCAGAACGATAGTAGAATCAGAACACCCATACACAGTTGCATATCTCAGTGGCGCTAAAAGATAAATGACAGAATCATGGCAATTGGCAACCTGCAGAATACACACAACATGCAATTGACGTGCATACATGAGCGAAAAAATCAGAATGAGAAATTCTTCAACTACAAGGATTGCTGATTAAAATGCAAATTGGCTGTTCAAAACAGACCTTCACTGAACTACCCTTGAGTTCGGAAGCCTGCTTTAAAAGTGAAGTCTTGGAGACTCCCTCAATAATACACGGACCTCTACTGTTAGATGAAACTTTATTAAGAGCTGCACAAGGATTTGCCATTGCAGCATCTTGATCAGAGGCATTAGATGGCCCATTTTCTTTCCCAGAAATTCTGTCAGAAATGCTGTCTAAGGCGGAAGCAATGTTTTTCAGAAGCCAATCATGCACTTGGGAAGCAGGAGCAGGAACAGCGGGCATATCAGGATCAGAATTTGCAAAAAAGGGAGTAGCTTGGCTCAAAGATGGTACAACAGATCCCTTATCACCAAAATGAAGAAGAAAACCAATGTGCTCAAAACTCTCCATAGACAGGACCTGAGGAGGAGATTTGACAATCAAAAGAAATAACTGCAGTTAAACCGTGATGAAATAACCATCTAGCATGAGATATACATTCTCTTCCATTTCCCAAAATATTTATATTCCAACATAGGATTCTATATCCATCTAATAGAAACAGTAACTCCTTCCCGAATGAGATAAAGAAAGGTTTAGCACATACCGAAAATTCAGCTCCTTCTCCCTCCACAGGCTCTGCAAGAAGAGAAACAATATTTGCTATGTGCTTTTGCAGATACGATAATTGATGAGCTTCTTCATCTGTGGGTGATGGCATAAACCGACGGCTGTTGCTACGAACAAGCTGCAAGATGATGAAAAGGAAATCTAACTCAAACTTCAACAGCAACAAGGTTTTCTAGACCCATATGATGTGGACAGTAATGAGAACAATTATCACTAAAGTATGAGAGGACCAACCAAAATAAGGAACTATGAAAAGAAACAAAGTCAAACATTGCTTATTTGGCTTCAATCCGTGAACTTAACATATTCTCCACAGGCTACACCCGCCCCAATCGATGTAGTTTTTCAACATTGCTTAATGCTAACGTCGCTAAGTTTCAGGTGAATCGAGTGTCTCCAAATTTTTAAACTTGCATTGCAAAATTATAGTAGAATTCAATGCAAAATGGAAAATTAATCATTCGGGCATATGGCAATACGTTCTACTAAGATCATATTATAAAAACATTTGAAGCCACATTAGATGATTAAGCGAATGTAAAACGTAAAAGAACTTACCTGAATTGGCGATAAGGCAGACAAGTATCCATCGAAAGCAGAAGTGGATGGCCAAACATCAGCCACAGCTGCAGAGTCCTTGTGCGTCCTAGGCAACAACTTCTTATACGATTGAATGTACAGAAACAATATCAGATCCCTCAAATCAGCTCCCACGGAATCAACTTCCTCAGGTTTGGCTATAACCAGAGGATCAGTCTCGCAATGAAGCACCGAACCGAGAGTTTCAAGAACGAGACGCGCATGGTCACCGGAGATCAAGAGAGCATCTGAAATGGCAGCAGATCCAACGCGATGATTCGTAGCGGAAGCTGATAACTTTAGCTTGATTGGAGCTAGAGTTTGGATCGGGTCGGTAAAAATGAGCTTCTGGATCGGAAGAAGGCCGTGCTCGAAAGGCACCCGCCTCGGGTGGATTATTGAATTTGAGTTCGGATTCGGTTTCGGAGCTTGAATCGGGTCTGGGTCTGATGCTGGTGATTGGTCTTTGAGTTCTTCCGTCATAATGCCTCAAACCAGAGATGGTAGAGAGAGAGCAGTTGCCAAGTTACAGATCTTTCAACATTGATAAATTTGTCATCGAGAAGAAAGAGAGAGCGACATGTTCTAGTGTGTGCAATCACATGCTATTATCCTACGCCTCGTTTCTTGTATCGTTGGATTTACCGAGCGATTATGAACAATTGGTTAAAAAGGCCAATATTTAAATGGGCTTTAAAGACCCATTAAGCAACACTTGTTAATGTTATCAACCATTTTAACTGAAAAAAACTGCGTCACAGTTTCAGCCGGCGATTTGATTAGTCGGCGTCAATGGATGATTTGTCAGCTTATTACTCTCACTATAATCTACCGGCGATTGTTCCTCCTCCGCCGCCGGGAGTAGCTCCGATTCCAATTACTTTAACCAATTCCGTTTACTTGCCTACACACAACTCAATCGGAGCTCGCGATGAGGTTCGGACTCTTTTTGTCGCCGGTCTTCCCGAAGACGTCAAGCCCCGAGAGATCTATAATCTGTTTCGAGAGTTCCCAGGATATGAGACTTCTCATCTCCGGGCCTCCGATGGAGCTAAGGTAATCCATTTCTATCTTTTTCGCACTTTTGTAAGTGATGATTTCCGATAACGAGACTGAGAATCTTACTGAGGTTTTTTTTTTGAAGCCCTTCGCATTTGCTGTTTTCTCCGATCTGCAATCAGCTGTAGTGGTGATGCATGCTCTCAATGTGAGTAAACATTACTTCGAACTTGGTATTGCAATTTCTCGCAGATGTTTATACTTATGTGGACGATTGACTCGGTGAAATTTCTGCAAATTAAGTCCTTCAGAAAGCTTAATAAATATCAAGCGAACTTGTCTGAAGCTAATTTTGTCGGAAAGAATGAAAATTTGGTGTCTTTCTGATTTTTCAAATATAAGTAACTTAAAATCTTTCCAGTTTCAAATCTTTCCAATGGGATTAAGAAAGTTTCTTAGTTTATTTATGACGAGCATTAATATATCTTTATTTTACTATTTTGCTTTCAGGGAATGGTATTTGATCTTGAAAAGCATTCTACTCTTTACATTGATCTTGCCAAATCAAACCCCAAATCTAAGCGTGCAAGAACAGGTAAGTAGTAGGATTCTTTCTGTTCGATAGCTCAATAAAAGTTTGATCTTCGCTTTTCTGATAATTTTATTTTGTGATCTGGTAGATGATGGCTGGGAAAGCTTGAAAAAACCCAAGTCTTGGAGCACCACTGAATCTGGTAAGATCATTGGTACAAGCCTTTATCTTGGGGCGTCTTGTGATATGTTTTATGTTTCCTGTATCTGAATTTTTGTTTTTTATAGTAGTTTCGTTCCAATCTTCATGATCCCCACGCTCACGCTCTTTAGTTTAAGATTTCACACTTGGTCTATAAGTTTGTCAATTTGGTTTCACGTTTCTGAAAGCTCACACTGCACATTTTTGCACGTTTGGGCACTAGCAGGTTTTGCCAGCTTTCAAACTCCTGGAATGAGTAGTTCTGCTTACAACACAAATTGTTATTCACCTGCACAAAGGTCATGTGCACTACTTAACCACATTTTCTGGTTACTTGGGAATGCTTAGATTATGTTTCTTTGTTGCACACACTTTTCTTGTATCTCTCCCCCAAAACGTAACCTACTAAGGCTTGGCTGAACTGGTCATGCTCCCATACCCTCGATATGAGAGAGCTTGTTCTGTCTTAGCTATTTGCTAACAAAATTCAGTGTCTCACTATATTCTATATTTGCTCATTCAGCCAAGGAATTGCTAATGTTACTGGGAAGACAACAACTACTGGAAAATCTGTAAGCTTCTGGCTATTTTATACTTTTATATGAATAATGTTTTCTATCTTGACAATAAACGGTGAGGTAAACTAGTTATTACCGGTGGACATGACAGTCTTTGTTCTTTTGTCAGAATAATGCCGCAGAGCCTTGTCCAACACTTTTCATAGCTAATATGGGACCAAATTGCACCGAATCTGAGCTAATTCAAGTTTTTTCGAGGTAAGAATACTCTGTTCTGCACACAAAATTCTAACCACTAGAGATGTATTAGTTTTCATTCTCTCTTTCCTGACAGATGCCGTGGATTCTTGAAGCTGAAAATTCAGGGCACATATTGGACTCCTGTTGCATTTGTTGATTTTCAGGTACAGCTCTCTCAATATCTTTTTCTGAAAGAGATCAAGAGAGATCCTTTGTTTGAAGTCTGAATTGACTTTGAAACTTTTGACTTCGGAAGTATAACTCTTTGATATGTGGCTTTTGCAGGATGTCAGTTGCTCAAGTGAAGCACTACATACTCTTCAAGGCACCGTGCTTTACTCATCCCTCACTGGGGAGGGTTTAAGGCTGCAGTATCCTTCAGGACCTTCACTACTATACCTATGTATTTCTTTATTCTTTTTCTCTTGAGACTTTACTGCTATCCCAAGAACCAACTTAACAAGCAATATCAGATATGCTAGATCGCGGATGGGGATGCGTAAGAAGATTTGTTAATGTTCAAATTGACTAAGCTCTGATTAGTTAAGATAAAGTAGAATGTCATGCCATAAATGGCATAGTTATTGAACGTTGCTATATGGATGTATAGTTACTGTACTCATATGTATTATTTATCAGATTGATTTATTGATTTGAGGGACCATATTGGAGAGCAAGTTTTATGTAAAAGAACTTTGAAATGGTAACCATGGTTCCTTTATACAGATACTTCTTGGGAATCTTATAGAAACAGATAACATCTAGCATTATAGAACCACTTAGAAGGTGTTGAAGCGATCCACAGGGTTGCACACAAGTGGTCGAGCCATCTCGGCAGCAAAACCAGAACCTTGGCTCAGATCGGCCTTCTGTCCATCAACGCTCTTCCAGTCGAAGTGCTGCACTAATGAACCCACACCTATATGCATCACATTCATGGCCAGGGATGCTCCTGGACATCCCCTTCTTCCACTCCCAAACGGAAGGTAACGGAAATTCTGACCCTTGAACTCCATCTGATGTTCACCTATCTTCTCTTCAGAGTTCTCTAGAAATCTCTCGGGGATGAATCTGTCTGCATCCTTCCACAGTTCTGAATCTCTCATGATTGCATAGACATTCACAAGCACACAGGTTTTTGACTGGACTAGGCACCCGTTCACCTGGCAGTCTTCTGCGCATTCTCTTATGATCAGAGGAGCTGAAGGGTGGAGCCTCAGAGTTTCCCTTAGGACAGCTCGGAGATAAGGGAGGTTGGGAACGTCCGATTCTTTGACCAGTCTGTTGCTTCCAACAACTGTATTGATCTCTTCTCTTAACTTCTTGAATGCTTGTGGATGGTTTATTAGTTGCCCCATTGCCCACTGCATTGCTGCTGCTGATGTATCTGTTCCCGTCATGAAAACATCCTACAAATTTTCACGCAACACAGTTTTTATCATATCAGAATAATCTATTTGAGATCTAGATTCTGATTGTAGGTCAGAGGAAACATACCAACAGGAAAGATTTCATATCGTTTCTCGTGAGCTTCATTTCAGCAGTAGGATCTCTGTAAGTCTCCAACAATATATCCAAAATGTCCTTTCTGGTACCTTCTCTATTCATCATCTTTGCCTCACGTTCCTTCATGATCCTCTCTATTAGCAGGTCATATTTCTCCATGGCAGCCACTAATTTCGTCCCATTCCCAGAAAAGTCCAGTACTTTCAAAGGCCCCAACACATCTCCTACACTGACTTTCCCTGCAAGCTCCAAACATGTCTTTACCAGCTCCCTGATCTCTTCCGCTTCATTATCAGTACCAGAACACCTTGTGCTCATAGCCATCCTGCAGATTACATTATTGGTGTAAGTCACGAACTGGCTACACAAGGCAACCCTTCTCTGTAACACTTAGCCACAGACTCAACTAGCTTGAGTTTCTCTTCCTCACGGATGTCAGCGAATTTCTCAAGCTGTGGAACAGCAAGAAGCTTAGTCATGCAGAGCTTCTTCATGAACCTCCAGTAATCTCCATACTGCGCAAGAACAAACCTGGACCCTCTATACTTGAAATATTCAGCAGAACCAAACTCAGGTCTCGAGGAGAAATTAAGCTCTTGCTCCTTAAAGATCTCTCTTGCCACCGAAGAGCTTGAGACAACAACGCACTTAGAAGCGCCAAGACGTATCTCCATGATTGGGCCATACTTGTGAGCTAGACTCTGGAATGAGACGGGCAATACTTTGCCTATCAAATGAAGGTGGCCAATGAATGGTAAAGCTGAAGGGCTCTGTGGCAGCTTTGTAGAAGCCATTGAACCCTGCTCCTTCAAGAACCGTTTGAAGAGAGCATAAAGCATGAAAGCAAAAACGAAAGATGTGATGAGGATAAAGTTAGTGTTTAGTTCTAGATCCATTGCAGTTTTTGTTGATAAAAGTTTTTAAGTATACTTGTATTTATACCCAGACACAGACGAATCTTGTTTGTGAGATTCTCATTGTAAAGAAAACAAACTACCGACTTTTTACCAAATATATGTGACGTAACATAATTGAAAAATGTTTTAATTTGAAAAATAAAACATTTATAGGATTTTTTTAATTCAAGGCATTTCCCGGATTGTGACAATTACAGATGCACAAAAATTCTCAGGCTAAAAGATAATCTCTGCAATTTTCAAATTTTCACCAACAAAACCAAAAGTTGGAAACTTCTATACAATCTGTGTAACTACAGTATCCTGAATCAAGAAGATATCATAATACATCTCTATTGATGGAAAATACAACAAAAATCCGTGAGCGAACTATCTAACAGTCATCTCCCCTACGATATATCATCAGAAGATGAATCTCTTAACTATGTTTTATCATCAGAAAAATGATAGAATCTCCCTACTATATATCATCAGAGAGATGATTAACCCCTTTCTAGTAATATCATCAGAGAATGATACCCAAAAGTCTTGACAAATCCACACGTCTCATGAAGATATCACCAGTAGATGATCCAACTCTCTCTTTGATATCATCAGAAGATGATGTACTCACTGTGCAGGCACACCTTTATTCCCTGATTCCTATGGTCTCCTCCTAATGTCACTTTATTTTTTTTCTTTTCTGAGTATGAAAAGTGAGTATCATCGCATAGACATTAACGTCCGAACCCTTTTCTCCCTTTCTGCTCTCTTTGCACTAGGAGTGCTCTTCATTTTCTGAATCTCTTCCATCACAACCTTCTCCACTTTGTCAATAGAGTTGAGAAGCTTCTTCTGTGGAGTGAGTGCATCTTCTTCCCCTGTATTTTCTCTTGTGATGTCAAGCAGAATCTGATGGACTTTAGCAGCTGAAGGTGGCCAAGGACGCTTGAATCCAACAGATGGACCAGGAGTGACCATGGAATAGTTGTGCTCGAGCTGAGCACCTGACAGTGGTAGTAGAGAATCAAGAACCCCAAGTTGTTGTGGAGTAGGGGTCTCAATATCTCGGCCAACGCCTTCTCCCATACGAGCTCTCCTTCTCTCAATAGCCTGCATAAAGGAGTTTGTAAATAGAATAAATAGCCAGGTTAAGCAAGCCTTTGGCAATTGGTTATGATATAGTTAACAAAAGAGGCTAAGCAAGCCACAGGACCAAGCTAGCTTAATAGAATCAGATTACAATTCAGCTAGTAATCAATTAGGGTTAAAGTCAACTCACCCTAACGACAGCAGAAACATCACGGAGAGGTGTTCTTGGATACCAAGAAGGTAATACAGAAGTTGAAGCACGAACCCTTCCACGCCTTGTAACACCCAAGCTCGTGTTCTCTCGTCCCTGTGGTGATCTAAATTGTGTTTGACCTCTTCTACCACCAGTCCGCCGAATACCGAAATTGCCCCTCACAAGCCCACCTCTTCCCGTCATAGATCCTTGACCAATCGACCCAAGTCCTGTATTCCCAGTAGCTTCCGATGGCACTCTCTGAACCGGAGACCCAAACAAATTGGGTTGTGTTGCTGGTTCGTCAAGTAAAATACCATTCGAGCGTCTGTTGAGAAATGCGACTGAGTAATCCACAGGTCTCTCAATTCGGTCTCTTGCTTCTGGCATTGTGATTCACCGCTGAAGAAATTGAAGATAGAGATAATTAGAACACATCCAAGATTGCAATTAACAACCACAGAGTATAATTTCAGATAAGAACTCAATCTTGTTCTACTTTGTAATTGGATTTTCTCGAATCTTTCGTTTCACAACAAATCTCAGTCACATCACGAATCACCTAATTCTAAACATCAATAGCTTCATCAAGAAGAGCATTAAAAACCCCAAGCATCTACATACTCTGGCAACAAATTAAACCATGGATTTTCCTATGAATCTTCAATTAGATTTCTTCGTGAAAGCTCCAAACGGCTTCGTGAACAATAAAGGGAGGAAAAAGAGAAAAGATTTTCTGAGAGAGACGATCTGGCAATTCTTTTGGAGGCCATCATCTGGGCGGGTTTTATAATTGAAAATGAAAATTTCGAGCTCGCACGTGTCAGAGGTTTTCACCTGTGTGGAAATTTTTTGAATTTTCATCTCAGGCGGGATAACATTTCGTTTTTTCAGAGCACAAATTTCGACAATTCCTTGTAAGATTACTACTTTGCCATTCCAAATCAGATTAATCTTTGACTGGGCTTTAAGCCCAATTTCCATCTACAACGGTCATCGCGTGGGCTACACACCATCCTAGTTTACGTGCACCTTACTTTCCCGATCGAATCCTCACCGTTAATTGTAATCCGGTAACACTAACCTTTTTCAAATATCAATACCAGAACCGGCGTGACACAGCCTGGTCTGTGATTTATTTCGGTAACCCGGTAACATTAACCAAGAATCAACCCTAATTAAAAAAGGAAACTGATGGGAAAAAAATAAGGAAACACTAAATTATGATAACATGACCGACATGTATTGTCGGTTTAGACTATTTAGGGGTTTATATAAACTGAATCAAAGTCGTGCCTCTGAATTATTTTTCTTTAACACCATCGAATTCGAAAGACGATTCTCCACGGCGAAGGATTTGAAGAAACAAAGAACGAGAGAGGTAAGAGAAGTGGTTTTCGTACCGATCTCTATTTTTCATCATTGATTTGAGTTTTGAATTTGGGGGTTTCTTTTTCTGATTCGGTGATGGCGAATTTGGGCGGTGGTGGAGCGGAGGAACAGGCGAGGTTGAAGCAGTATGGGTACAAAGCCAATTCGATGAAAGTTGATGAATTCCTCTGTTGAGGATAGTTGTATTAACAAGGCTTTAAATAGCCAATACAGGTACACAAAATCAGGAATATACAAACGATTATATGAACAGAATATCTCAACTAAGAGAACCGAATATCCCTATATTCTATCATTCGAGTCTGGTGCTTAATTCTGATAAGCGTCGTCGTGATACGCATGAACCTTCTGGAGAACCGGAGAGTCTCAGGGGTAAAATTGATCCTAAATCCTTTGGTGATCGCGTTGTTAAGGGGAGACCTCATGAGTTAGATGAGAGGCTGAACAGGTCGAAGAAGAAGAACAAGCGTGATGATGATATTTTATCTGCACGGGAGAGCAAAATACCTCGTCTTACGGAGCTAAGTGTGCTCACTGATACGGATTATGGTGTTTATCAGCCCCAGACTAGGGAGACGAGGGCTGCTTATGAGACCATGCTTGACATTATTCAGCGGCAATTGGGTGGGCAGCCTCTGAGTATTATTTGTGGTGCGGCTGATGAGATTTTAGCTGTTCTCAAGAACGAATCTGTTAAAAATCATGAAAAGAAGATGGAAATCGAGAAACTTCTAAGCACTATTCCTAATCAGGTTTTTAATCAGCTTGTTGTGATTGGGAAACGGATCACAGACTATCAAGAGGGTGGTGATTCTTTAACTGATAAAGCTAGTGAGGATGAAGGACTTGATTATGATGTGGGTGTGGCTCTTGAGTTCGAGGAAGATGATGATGAGAGTGATCTTGATATTTTCCAGGAGGAAATAGATGAGGAGGATGTAGACGCTGCTGAATCTAGCAAAACTGGAGGTGTGCAGGTGGGTGTGTTGATAAATGGTAAGGATGCAGTACACGCCAAGGAAAGCATGAATCTTAATGCTCAGGACATTGATGCCTATTGGCTTCAGAGAAAGATATTTCAAGAATATGAGCAGCAGATTGATCCTCAGGAGTGCCAGGAACTTGCAGAAGAGCTACTTAAGATTCTTGCTGAGGGGAGTGATAGGGATGTTGAGAACAAGCTGGTTGAGCACCTGCAATTTGAGAAGTTCAGCCTTGTTAAATTTCTACTGCAGAACCGCCTTAAAGTTGTGTGGTGCTCCCGTTTGGCTAGGGCAAGAAACCAGGAAGAGAGGAATCAAATTGAGGAGGAGATGAAGGGGTTGGGACCAGAGTTGGCAGCAATTGTGGAGGAGTTGCATGCAAAAAGAGCAACAGCCAAAGACCGGGAGGAGAAACAGGAAAAAAATATCAAAGAAGAAGCTCGACGTCTTATGTATGATGATTCTGGTGGAGATGGTCACAGAGGCAGGAGAGATGTTGATGATAGAGATTTAGTGGATAGTTGGTTGAAGGGTCAGCGTCAGGTGCTGGACCTAGAGAGCCTTGCTTTTAACCAAGGTGGTTTCCCGAATGAGAATAAGAAGTGTGAGCTTCACGATCGCTCTTACAGAATTCGTGGCAAGGAATTTGATGAGATTCATGTGCCATGGGTTCCTAAAAAGTTTGATAGTAATGAAAAGCTTATGAAAATCAGTGATATGCCAGATTGGGCCCAACCAGCTTTTAGGGGAATGCAGCAGTTGAACAGGGTTCAGAGCAAAGTGTATGGTACTGCGCTGCTTAAGGCAGAGAATATTCTTCTGTGTGCTCCAACTGGTGCGGGGAAGACCAATGTTGCTGTTCTCACCATACTGCAACAACTTGACTTGAATAGGAACCCGGATGGAACATATAATCATGGGAACTACAAAATTGTCTATGTTGCACCCATGAAAGCTCTTGTTGTTGAGGTAGTGGATAATCTATCTGAACGTTTGAAGGATTATGGAGTTACTGTGAAGGAACTTAGTGGGGATCAGTCCCTTACTGCACAAGAAATCAAAGAGACTCAGATAATTGTCACAACTCCAGAGAAGTGGGATATCATCACCAGGAAATCTGGAGATCGCACTTATACTCAGCTTGTGAGGCTTCTTATAATTGACGAAATTCATCTTCTCCATGATAACCGAGGGCCTGTGCTTGAAAGTATTGTCGCTAGGACTCTTAGGCAGATTGAAACCACAAAGGAGCATATTCGTATGGTGGGTTTATCGGCAACACTGCCAAATTATGAAGATGTGGCTTTATTTTTGCGGGTGGATCTTAAAAGTGGGTTGTTTAAATTTGACCGGAGCTACAGACCTGTGCCTCTCGATCAGCAGTATATAGGAATTAATGTGAAAAAACCGTGGCAGAGGTTTCAATTGATGAACGATATATGTTATCAGAAAGTATTGGCTGGGGCTGGAAAACACCAGGTCCTTATATTTGTCCATTCGAGGAAGGAAACAGCAAAAACTGCAAGAGCAATACAGCACACCGCAATGGCAAATAATACCCTCAGCAGATTCTTGAAGGAAGATGGTCAAAGTCGTGAGATTCTTCAAAGTGAAAGTAAATTTGTCAAGAGTAGTGACTTGAAAGAGCTTTTGCCTTATGGTTTTGCAATTCATCATGCTGGTTTGACAAGGAATGATCGTCAGATAGTTGAGGATCAATTTCGTCTTGGGAATGTTCAAGTGTTGGTTTCAACGGCAACTCTTGCTTGGGGTGTGAATTTACCTGCACATACTGTCATAATCAAAGGAACCCAAGTCTATAATCCTGAGGGAGGGGCGTGGATGGAGCTGAGTTCTTTAGATGTTATGCAGATGATTGGTCGTGCCGGAAGACCACAATATGACCAACATGGGGAGGGAATAATAATCACTGGATACAACGAGCTGGAGTATTATCTTCGTCTGATGAATGAGCAACTACCTATTGAAAGCCAGTTTATTTCCAAACTTGCTGATCATCTTAATGCTGAAATTGTGCTTGGAACCGTTCAGAATGCTAGAGAAGCTTGCCACTGGCTTGGCTATACATATTTATATATCCGCATGGTTCGTAATCCGACACTGTATGGCTTACCACCTGATGCCGTTGCAAAAGACTTAATATTAAAGGAGAGAAGAGCTGACCTTATACATTCTGCTGCTACTATCTTGGACAAAAAAACCTGATTAAGTATGACAGGAAAAGTGGATACTTCCAGGTTACTGATTTGGGATGCATTGCTAGCTACTTTTACATAACCCATGGGACAATAGCTACATATAATGAGAATTTGAAGCCAACGATGAGTAATATAGAGCTTTGTCGTCTGTTCTCATTGAGTGAGGAGTTCAAGTATGTCACTGTTCGACAAGATGAGAAGATGGAACTGGCTAAACTTTTGGATTGTGTTCCGATTCCGGTCAAGGAAACACTGGAGGAGCCTAGTGCAAAGATTAATGTTTTGCTGCAGGCATATATTTCAAAGCTAAAGCTTGAGGGTCTTTCTTTGACATCTGATATGGTTTATATCACCCAGAGTGCTGGACGTCTTCTACGAGCTGTTTTTGAGATTGTATTGAAGAGGGGATGGGCTCAACTGGCTGAGAAAGCTCTGAATTTGTCTAAAATGGTAGGGAAGAGGATGTGGAATGTTCAGACACCACTTCGGCAGTTTCATGGAATTTCCAATGAGATTCTGATGAACTTGGAGAAGAAAGATTTGCTGTGGGAGAGGTACTATGATCTATCTTCGCAGGAGCTAGGAGAGCTTATTCATAATCCTAAGATGGGCAGACCACTTCACAAAATCATCCACCAGTTCCCAAAACTGAGTCTTGCACTACATGTTCAGCCGATTTCTCGTTCTATTCTGCAGGTGGAGCTCACTATTACACCCGACTTCCAGTGGGATGACAAAGTACATAAATATGCTGAACCGTTTTGGATTATTGTGGAAGACAATGACAGTGAAAAGATTCTTCATCATGAGTATTTTCTTTTGAAAAAGCAGTATATTGGTGAGGATTACACGTTGAACTTTACTGTACCAATCTCTGAGCCACTGCCACCACAGTATTTCATCCTAGTGGTTTCAGACAGATGGCTTGACTCACTGACTGTGTTACCTGTATCTTTCAGGCATCTTATTCTTCCAGCAAAGTATCCACCACCTACGGAACTACTGGACTTGCAGCCTCTCCCAGTGACAGCCCTAAGGAATCCATCTTATGAAACTCTGTATCAAGATTTCAAGCATATCAATCCTGTGCAGACTCAGGTCTTTACTGTTTTGTATAACACAAGTGACAATGTATTGGTTGCTGCTCCAACAGGAAGTGGGAAGACTATATGTGCGGAGTTTGCTATATTGAGGAATCATCACGAAGGACCTGATTCTACAATGCGTGTTGTCTATATCGCACCTCTTGAGGCTATTGCCAAGAAACAGTTTCGTGATTGGGAGAAAAAGTTTGGAAAGGGGCTTGGTTTACAGGTTGTTGAGTTAACTGGGGAGACAGCGTTGGATATTAAGCTACTTGAGAAGGGTCAGATAATCATAAGTACTCCTGAGAAATGGGACGCTCTGTCCCGCAGGTGGAAACAGAGAAAATATATTCAGCAGGTTAGTTTGTTTATCGTTGATGAGCTTCACTTAATTGGGGGTCAAGGTGGTCCAGTATTGGAGGTAATTGTCTCTAGAATGAGACATATTTCAAGTCAGGTAGGGAATCAGATCAGAATCGTTGCGCTATCGACTTCCCTTGCAAATGCGAAAGGTCTTGGGGAGTGGCTTGGGGCCAGTTCCTGTGGCCTTTTCAACTTCCCACCTAATGTTCGTCCTGTTCCACTAGAGGTCCACATTCAAGGGGTGGACATATCAAGCTTTGAAGGCAGGATGCAGGCGATGACTAAGCCAACTTACACTGCCATAACTCAGCATGCCAAGAACAAGAAACCGGCTATCGTTTTTGTCCCGACCCGTAAACATGTTCGCCTTACTGCTGTGGATCTGATAGCATACTCGCACATAGACAACACGAAGAGCCCTGAATTCTTATTTGGGAATCTGGAAGAACTAGAGCCTTTTCTTAACCAAATTTGCGAGGAAACACTGAAGGAGACTTTGCGACATGGGGTTGGCTACTTGCACGAGGGCTTAAGCAGTCTGGATCAGGAGATTGTGACTCAGCTTTTCGAGGCTGGACGGATACAGGTATGTGTGATGACTAGTTCATTGTGTTGGGGTACTCCATTGAAGGCGCACTTGGTTGTTGTGATGGGGACACAGTTCTATGACGGGCGGAGAAATTCTCATTCAGATTACCCTATCCCTGATCTGCTCCAGATGATGGGGCGTGGTAGCCGACCTTTGCTTGACAATGCCGGGAAATGTGTGATCTTCTGTCATGCACCACGGAAAGAGTATTACAAGAAATTTTTGTATGAAGCATTTCCTGTTGAGAGTCATCTTCAACATTTCTTGCATGATAATTTCAATGTGGAAGTGGTTACTGGGGTTGTAGAGAACAAGCAAGATGCTGTGGATTATCTTACCTGGAGCTTCATGTACAGGAGGCTTCCTCAGAACCCTAACTACTACAATCTCCAGGGAGTGAGCCACAGACATTTATCTGATCACCTGTCGGAGCTGGTCGAAAACACTCTCTCTGATCTTGAAGTGAGTAAATGCATTGAGATAGAGAATGAGTTGGATCTCTCTCCTCTTAATCTTGGTATGATTGCTTCATATTATTACATTAGCTACACTACCATTGAGCGCTTCAGTTCTCTCTTGACTTCCAAAACCAAGATGAAGGGTCTTCTTGAGATATTGACTTCAGCTTCGGAGTATGACTTGATTCCTGTACGTCCTGGTGAAGAGGACAGAGTTCGGAGACTCATCAATCACCAGAGGTTCTCTTTTGAAAACCCGAAATGTACAGACCCTCATGTAAAGGCGAACGCTCTACTTCAGGCACATTTCTCAAGGCAAAAAATCGACGGAAACCTGGCAATGGATCAGCGTGAGGTCCTCTTATCTGCAACAAGACTTCTTCAGGCAATGGTTGATGTGATATCGAGCAACGGCTATCTGAATCTTGCTCTGTTAGCTATGGAAGTAAGCCAGATGGTGACTCAAGGCCTGTGGGATCAAGACTCTATACTTCTGCAGCTTCCTCATTTCACAAAGGACTTAGCCAAAAGGTGCCAAGAGAATCTGGGGAATAACATCGAAACTGTATTCGATCTTGTGGAAATGGAAGACAACAAACGTCAAGAGCTTCTCCAAGTGTCAGACGCTCAGCTTCTTGACATTGCCAGATTCTGCAATCGCTTCCCAAATATCGACCTTACATTCGAGGTTGTTGGCGCGAACGAGGTAACCCCTGGAAAAGAAATAACATTGCAGGTAATGCTAGAGAGAGACATGGAAGGGAGGACTGAGGTGGGACCTGTGGACGCACCCAGATATCCCAAGACCAAAGAAGAGGGGTGGTGGCTAGTCGTTGGAGAAACCAAGAAGAACCAGTTGATGGCCATCAAGAGAATCTCTCTGCAACGGAAGGCGAAGGTGAAGCTGGAGTTTGCAGTACCGACTGAACCAGGAGAGAAGTCATATACACTCTACTTAATGTGTGATTCTTACTTGGGTTGTGACCAGGAGTACTGTTTCTCTGTTGTTGTCAAGGATTTTGACGCTGCAGATTACATGGAAGAATGATTTACTTATGTTTTCTGGTAGTTTCGCCTCTTTCTCTGTATTTCTGGTCATAGCTTTCG
This sequence comes from Cardamine occulta, assembly GCA_028015245.1. Classification (NCBI taxonomy): domain Eukaryota; kingdom Viridiplantae; phylum Streptophyta; class Magnoliopsida; order Brassicales; family Brassicaceae; genus Cardamine; species Cardamine occulta. Next base: position 2,752,772 of record CM051376.1, on the reverse strand, counting down.
CATTTAGCTACTGTAGTTGATCTTTAGCTTTTGTGGTACAAACTCTGATTACTGAGATTCAGCATCATAACTTGGATGTGAAAATAAAAATAAAAGAACAGTTCGAGTCCTATTTTATTGCTTAGTATTTGTTGAAAGCAAATGCTTTGTTCTCAGAGCTAACAAATAGACAATTTGGTCTGTTTCGGCTAAAAAATATTCAGACATGACATTGTTTCTTTCTTATCCTTCTCTCTGCTTTCTTTAGTCTTATGTACACACTTTGTTGCGCCCTATATTGACTTCTTCTCCTTGTTCGTACACTTGCAGTTAGCTCTGTTCTCGTTTAAAATCTGTGTAAACCAACAGACAAGTCTAAATCAGTTCAATCGGTTTTTTGGTTTTTCCACAATGATCAGGAATTTACCTTATACTGTCTTTGCAAGTCTTTGATGTAATCAACAGCTAAATCCAACATATCCGAAGTGTTCGTTTGCTGTTAAAACAAAAGGATACCGAAAACATTAAACCAAAAACTGTACCTTGTCCATTACAGCAAGTTCAGTAAACTGTACCTTGTCCATGTTAGGAACAAGCTCTTGTAATTTCCTCATCCGCTCGCTTATCCGCGTTCTTCTTACCTGACACAAGTTACAAAAGAATTTGTTAGGAAAGAAGAAACTTTTCAAGCATTATTAAACTTTCTAAATTTAAACTGAATTATGTTTCAAAAGGATTTTTATCGATATGTAAAGACGGTTTTTAACTAGTTGAAGTTACCCGTTCAGCAATACTTCGAGGATGTGTGGCACAACCACGCTTGGCTCTAATTTTACAAGGAACAGAGTCTTGCAAATAAAGATACTTATCCACTGAAACCATGTCCGAAGCTGTAGATGATGACTTCGGTAAACTCAAGTGGTGAGGCAGTAACTGCATTCGATTCCCTGACTCTCCATTCTATACAGAAACATAACATTCAGTTCTCTCAAAACCAGTTCAAGAAATTGACTATTCTTTCAGCTATTGAGCTATAAATAATGTGCGTAATGTTTTACTACACCCAATAACCAAAATAAACCGGTTGAGTAACACTAAACCAAATAAATAAGCGAGTACCTGAGCTCCGTGAAATAATTTTCCGTCGTCCTCTGTTTCTCTTTTAAGGGAGGATAAGTTATCAATGAAGCTTGACGGATCATTCCAATGGCTATATTGAAAATTCGTTTCTGTGGCGATTTCAGGTATCTGAGAAAGCATTCCCAGTGAAGAAGGTGGGCGTGAAGAGAGGCTACAATGGCGTCTTAATCCATTGGAATTAGATGGACTCTCTTCATCTTCTTCGTAATTCATCAAATTCCTCATTGAACTGTAACCTGCGATTGTAAATATAGTTTAGAAACCATTAAACACTTAATTTATTGAGTCCAAGTGCTTAACCTTATGGTTGAGACTTTTGTCTTAAAGTTGCTAAATCTAGACAAAATCAGACCAGATCTTGTCTTAAAATTATTCTTACAAGTATTAAACATTCTTTTAAAAAATGATTTCAGACTAAAAAGGAATAAACTTTGTTGCAGAGAGCGAAACGGTACCGTTTTGATCAGAGAGGTTTGTGAACATTCCGGCCGGCGAGCTGCTTTGCCGGAGAAGATTGGATTCAACTGGTTTCGTGTGATGATTATTCACACCCAGAAACTGATCCAAACCAATCGAATTCATCATCCCTTTACTATTATGTCTCGGGTAATGCGGCGGCAAACCCAGAAAGCTCGACGGCTCAGGCTGCTGCGGCGGGGGAAGAGTGGCGGCGTATGAAACAGAGGTGTTTGTCAACGAAACCGGAGACTTATCTTCAAATTCACTCCGACTTGGTGAACCCAAATCGTCGCTTCCTCCATTAGAGCTAACGAATCTTGAAAGTAACCTATTGGAGTCGAACCCACTCTTGTCGTCGTCAACGAAAGCAGCAAGAACCGAGCTCGGAGCTGATCGAAAACGAAGAAGACCCGACCCGGAAGAAGATATGTGATTCGGGTCGTAAAGATGATTATGAGTATTTGAATCCATCAATCAAATAAAAATAAAATAAAAAACCCTGTCTCTCCTACAAAATATAGTGCTCTGTTTCGTGACGTCTCAGGAAGAACAAAGTTGGAGAAACCGAATCTTAATAGCTCTCCAACGTCAACTATTCCTATAAATTCCCCTCTTATGTTCTTGTTTGTGTCACTTTTTTCCCGGAAAACTAAACTTCAGCTTTAAAGAGATAAGAACTTGAAGAAGAAGCAAAGGAGGTTTCGTCTGAAGAAGAAGAAGAAGAAGAAGAAGAGAGAGAGGTAATGATGATGAATATTTATCGTGTTTTTGCTTCTGAGTTTCTGCGTCCAACTTTAATTGCTGAAGATAGCGGCGGATCGAAAAGCATTACCAAAAAATTAAAATTAAAATTAAAATTAAAAATAAAAAGAAAAGTACAGAGAAAGACGTCGTTTTAAGCCGCCTGTGAGGCTAAGTCACGGAAATGCCTTTCCATTTATTTATTTTTAAATGTATTTTTCGAATACTTTTTCTTATACGAAACAAAATGTAAATGTAAATGTAAATGTAAATGTAAATGAGAAGCGAGTGTAGATTTGAGATGAAAATACACACTTTATACTCGTATACAGGAAGAACATGTGAAGTAAAATTTTACCTACCTAATCAATTTTTTTGGCGAGTTACTATCACTAATGGGCCCGTGACAAATTATTTCTGCTCTTATAAATTTATTACTACCAACAAATATCCATAATATCATTTTTTATACTATTATTGTTTCTTTCCCTTTTGTCATCCAACCACTAATACGAAATATTAAAATATCTGATACTACTCTTTACGCGAATTTATAACACACGAACAAAAAAATTTGTATGTTGGAGACAATTAAATCGTTAGTAGGCCATACGATTATAACATGGTATATATATGCGCGCGTCAATCAAATTAATTATTTTTTGAATATAAAGTAACTCGTTATTCAGAAACCAATAGTAATCATTAGACTTCATAGTTCATAGTCAGCAATTTTACCGACCAATCTAATATTTTCACATTCGAATGGTACAGTTAAGAATTAAGATTGTCCCATCAGAATATAAAAGTCAGAAGTTAGATCTTAATTTGGTTACGCAGAAAAACATCCTTTAAATAGAAATAAAATTGTCGGAAGTACAGTTTTGTAATAAGAGTCAAAACTGACTACTTTTTAACAAAAATCTATGTAGCTTTCAGAATCCGATTTTGGGTTCACGGAACCTAATCGTGACGGAGGACGTTGACGCCGTTTACGCATTGGGAACGTAAGGCGAGGATTGGTGGAGTACTGTTATGTATGTGACATACGGTACACCTGCATTAGAAAAGAAGATGTGAACTAAAAGTCTCAAGCCTCATTGGTCGAGGATGATAAAATGACGTCATTCCATGTGAATGATGCACCAGATTCCTCGTCTAAATCTCCGTCTGCAGTCGTTAGCAATTTTTTTTTTTCTTTTTGGAACTTTAGTTTCTTATCTCTATAATTCTTATCTTATTTAACTTTAATAATTCACGGCCGCCGTCTTTCTAAAATTTAAATCCAATAAAACGACCCGTTTCTCTTACCAAATTTCAATTCAGCCCTTCAATCGAAATTAATTGATTTCGAGTACTCTTCAAACTAGTGGTTACGTTTTCAAAACGTTTTCCTATTAATCTGAAGTTTAACTTCTACATTGTAAGAAACTAAGAATTGAAAGGAAACAAAATTAAGAATTAATTTATTCTCTATGGAGTGATTAGCTGTTTCATTATTTTTATATGGGGACTATGGTTTATGTGCCTTAGGCTCTAGATATGTGTATGCTATGGAGACATATAGACTGGTGAGATGGACTAGCTTACACAATTTTAGTCGAGCTGTTTAATAATCAATCAACAAGAAGACAAAAATTGTGTATTCACGAGCACATGGACATACATTTTACTATTTACGCATGAGTAATATATTAAGTTATTAACACAGAATAGTTCATGAGAATTAAGACATAGTGGAGATAAATATCAATGATATATTTAAAGATTGTACAAACTATTTCTAAAGTAAACTGATTATCGATATGATTCATCTGAATCAAAACCTCATGTTACTATGCAACGAAAAATCTGTCAAATCATACACAATAAAGTTGCTTTCTTCAAATCAAACCAGTTTTTCCTCAAAGGAATCCATACCACTGGTTTGTAATCTAACAACTTTATTTTTCCAAATTATCACACCCAAATGTTCTCAAATGCTCTCACCATAACATGTCACACTCTTTTGGTTCTAATATTTGTAAAGACGTACGTGTATAACACAAACTCTTCATTACTGAAGTTATTTCGAAAAATTCAGTGGTGTTAACATTTATCTTCTAAATGCAATGTATACGACGGGAAAATTAAAAACAAAATAGGATGAATTTAAGCAAAATTTAAAAGTTTGCTCTAAAAAGAAAGAATTTAAAAAAGCAAATCCCGTCTGTGGCTTTGTGGATTGAAATATGGACACGTGAGACCCCATTAGCTTCTCTATGTTGTATAGGATTTTATTTTTCTTACTAATTTTGTATTTGAATTTAATAAATTAAAATAAAACGATTCCCCATCAATTTATTTAAAATATTTATGTTCTGAAAAATAGATTGCATTGATAGAAGTGGGGAATCGTGGTCCAGCTTTGGCTTTTATAACGTCAACAAGCTCAAAAAGGGAGCTTCTCTATTTTATTTTCTCCAAATGGAACTTCTAAATTAAGCAAGTGTTTCTCATGCTTTTTAATTTGATTTTCTCAAGTGGGATGCTAAATTTGAAAGTAATCAATCGTGCTGGGGCAAGATATATTTTGCCGTGGAGATCTCTCTTTGTTGTTATAGTTCTTTAGTGTATAAAAGTAATACTTTTTGTTGTGAATTTGATCAAAGGACCAACGGTGGGACGTGATCATGTTTAATGTTCTCACCAAAATTATATTCGATATAGATTTGATTTTGCCTTTTTCTCATGTCTATGTAGATGCTAAAGATTGTTTAAATTTCATTTCTCACACCTCCATGCGCAAGAGAGATTCAATCATGCAGTTGAGTTTTTATTTTTTAGTAATAACTATTTTTCCGTTACATAGAGAAAAAGCTCATAATATAAATTAGAACAGGCCCACTAAAGTGCCGTCAAAAAAAAAAAAAAAAAAAAAGGCCCACTAAAAAGCGTCAACTGAGTGTGTGTGTTTTGTGTTTTTTGGTTAACTATATGATCTTTCGAAAAATCTATTCAAAATCGAATATCTGCTTCGACCTATGAAAACAAACAATTGGAATACATATATTATAAACACACTTGGTCAGATTAGATAAAAATCTTTATTTTTTTGATAGAGAGGAACTATCATGTAAGGAAGGACTGTTAACATTTTTAGTATTTTAATATATACTTAAAGTTTGACAAGATTTTTGAAACATATCTTTAGCATGTTTATGATATAAGATTCTAGAAGGCGAGACAGAAGAATCCCATGACACATCCAAACTCTCTTCCTTAAGACACAAGGAACATGTGACAGACAAGATCCGGAAATAAACCCTAAACCCTTCAATTAAGCTCGCCATATAAACTACAAAACATCATTTTGCCTGAGATTAATAACATACAAAACATCCGTGCTTTTTCACTAAAGGTACTTTATTCCGACTTCATTCGACCTAGACTCTCAGACACAGATCTCATCCTAGGACGCATCTCTGGATCCATTTCAGTGCAGTTCAAAGCGACATTAATGGTTTCAATAACCTGCTTATTCGCGAAATCCTGTTTCAGAAGCTTCGGGTCTAAAATCTCAGCCAACGACCCCTCTACCTTGTGCCACTTCCTCAAAACATTCACGACTTCTTCTCCTTCGTTTTCAGAGGAACCATTAGGTAACCGACCCGTCAACAGCTCCAATAGAATCACCCCAAATGAATAAACATCACACTTCTGAGATGATTTGCAACCAGAAGAAGCTCGGGCTTCGGGCGCAAGGTAAGCAGCTGCAGGAGCTGAGAGTCCTGTGGCAAATGCTTGGTCTATGTTTTGCGTGTTAGTGAATAGTGAATGATCAGTGAGTTTTGGATAACCCGAAACGAGACGTGTTAGACCAAATCCTGAGATGTGAGGATGTAGCTCATCATCTAACAGGATTTTGCTTGATTTTAGGTTGCCGTGTACATACTTTCGCGAACTGTACTCATGTATATACATCAAACCCCGAGCAGTCCCTTGTGCTATACGTAACCTCTCTGCCCACGATAGCAGAGGTCGAGTATTGGAAGGTCCACCTACAAAAATACAAACAAATCTCAGGAAAATGGAAAAATCTCAACTTTGTGCTCTAATCTGATACACCTGATTACAGAATCAAACATATAATGCGTACTAACTTACCAACGCAGATATAGCAGAGGTTAAGACTAAACACATGCAGCTCTCGGATCTTAATCTAATTAATTTCTGCCTAAGTACCAAAAATAAATCTTCTTTATTTCACATTGTACATTCTTTAAACTACCATTAACTCACCTAACTGACATAACTTACCACACACTAAACTGCTTTATCTATTCAAGATCTCCATAGAGAACCAAATCTGGTTGTTTGTTTTTTTCTGGTAGGTAAAGAGATCCCCGAACTCTAACAGTGTCAAGTTTCAACACATTGTAAACCCAGTAAGCTTTGAACAATACAACAACAAGGAGAAGAAGCCAACAAGTTAGTCAGTAGTCAGTATACCACAATCACACAAAGGACAAAAAGCTCTGCACTTACAGACCAAGATCATTGATTGACTCCCAAAAGATAGTTTCAAGAATTATGTGCAAATAATCATTTTGATAAATGCAATATTAGTAATAAAATTGGAGACTTAAGAAAAGATTAGTGTTTTACCATGTAAAGCAGAGTACAAGCTGCCATTGCTAATGAAATCAGTAATGAGGAGCTTCTCGTCCTCTGCATAGTAGTAAGCTCTTAGCCGTACGATGTTAGGGTGGTTGATCCTACCAATGGTCTCCACTTGGTTCTCGAAATCCTTAAACCGCCACGTGGCGTTACCATCGCTGAGTCTTCTAACGGCGACAAAGGTGGATGACGATTCATCCGCCACTACTCTGTACACAATCCCGCTCCTGCTCTTGCCTATCACGTAAGCCGATGCTCTTAGCAAATCCTCAAGCTCGAGCTCGAATCCTTCGTCAAAGGCTACAAATTTACCGTCTTGCCCTTCTTCGTCGAACTCCGAGACCACCGTCGTCGTCTTCGTCTCCGTTTTGAACCCGTCGGAGCTTCGTTTTCTCCGGATCAGCCATACCGATACAGAAACAGCTCCGACTACAACTGAAACTCCAGAAATCAGAGAAACCGTTACCGATCCAGTGATCTGCTTCTTCTCCTTTCCGTCGTCCTTGCTGATTACACTAGGATTTGGTTTCTGGAGTTCTTGCGTACTTGCCGGCTTTGCAGTGACGAGATTAGGGATTTTGATTTCTTCTTCGCAAGGTGTTTGCAATGGAAATCCACATAGATGAGAGTTTCCAGCGAATACGATAGGTCCTTGGTTCAGCAGAGAACCCACCTGAGGTATTTTTCCGCTCAGATTGTTGTGGCCAATATCCAAGCTGATATGAACAGGAAATTGACCGTACGACGGTGGAATCTCGCCGGTAAATCGGTTATAAGATAGATTTAGTGTTCCGACGAGACTTCCAAGTTCAGTGAGTGACTCAGGGAGTGACCCGTTGAGACGATTGGAGGAGAAATCAAGGTGGTTGAGAGATTTCATGGACTTAATTTGGGCTGGAATTAGGCCGGAGAGTGAGTTGTGAGAGAGATCGATGTACCGGAGCTTAGTGGCTTGAAAGAGACGAACCGGTACGGTTTTGGAGAAATTGTTGTGAGCTAGATCAAGGCGGATAAGCGAGTCGAGTAAACCGAGTTCCGATGGAATGTAACCGGAGAGACTTTTTCCGAAGAGTGTAAGTGAAGTGACTCGGCCGTTTGTACAGACGATTCCGGACCAGTGGCAAGGATTCCGGTCGGATTCCGACCAGTGGGTCATCACTCGGGTCGGATCGTTATCGACGGCGGCTTTTAGAGCAAGAAGAGATAAACCGTCGGAACTGAGAGAAGTGCAAAAGCTCATGCAGAGAAAGACGGAAGAAAGAAGAAGTGAAAGAATCCAAAGTAATTTCATTTTCTACTTAAGAGCTACAAATCATTCATGTAATGATGCAACGAGGAGTTGCAGAGGAAAACGATAAACAGTGAAGACGAAGGAGAAGGATAAGGGAGATTTAACCGAGGTTGGATTCTTTTATGGTTCCATTGTAGCAACGTGGAGTTATGTAGTCATGATCAATTTTTTGAATTCTTTTGTGCGCAGGAATATGGTTTGAATTACTAATAATATAATATATGTTGAAAACAAGAAAAATTATTTAGAGAGATAATGAGAAATGAGAGTTGAGAGAGAGTAAACAAGTTTTTTATTTATTCTTGTTGATTTTTTTTTGTATCATTTACATCTTCCACATACATGTATTTATAGTAGAAATATAGTGGGGATAGTTGGTGAAACATAACACAAAAAACATGTATGTTATAGATAATCACATTTTTCTAACACTCCCCCTTGATTATCTATACTAATAATATATTACGTATTGCCTCGTTAAAAACCTTTCTAGGAAAACTTAGGAAAAACCATAGTAGGTAAAAAAGAGTACAACCAAAACTCCCCTCGAGTGATCGGTGTCACCTTGTAAATTTCGTTAATGACGCATTCCAATATTATGGATATGTTTCCGAATGTAGTGGTAGGTAGAGACTTTGTGAAGAGATCTGCGGCATTGTCACATGATTGAACATATTTAACTTCAATGACTTTTATCTCAAGTTCTTGAGTATATGAAAAAGAACTTCGGAGGGATATGTTTGGTCTATCACTTTTGATATATCCTTCCTTTGTTTGAGCGATACATGCAAAGCATTGTCTTCATATAAGATAGTTGGCTCCATGTTTACATGAATTCCACTACTTGATTGGATGTGTTGACTTATTGATCTTAGCCACACATTCTCTACTTGCTTCGTGGGTAGCGATGATTTCAAAGATGGTTTGAGGAAGTTGCCACGGCGTCTTACGAGAACGCCAAGATATAAAGCTGCCTCCGATCGTGAATACATATCCTGTTTGTGATCGGGCTTTATGTGGATCTGATAAATATCCTGCATCTGCAAAACCAACCATCTGACCATTTGAATTATTAGAATAAAATAATCCTAGATCAGTAGTTCCTTGAAGATAACGAAGGACATGCTTAATCCCATTCCAATGTCTTCATGTAGGGGAGGAACTAAATCTGGCCAAAAGATTAACAGCAAAAGAAATATCAGGGCGAGTACAATTTGCAAGATACATAAGGGCTCCAATTGCACTTAGATATGGTACTTCAAGACCAAGTATCTCTTCATTTTCTTCAGATGGTCGGAATAGATCGTTCTCAATATTAAGTGTTCTAACGACCATTGGAGTACTGAGAGGAGTTGCCATATCCATATTAAAATGTTTTAACACTCTTTTGGTGTATGTGGATTGATGTACAAATATACCCTTTAGAGTACGTTCTATTTGTAAACCAAGACAATATTTTGTATGTCTGAGATCTTTCATCTCAAATTCTCCTTTCAAATAATTTGCAGCTTTTTGTATTTCCCCTTGAGTTCCTATTATGTTTAGATCATCAACATACACCGCGATAATCATAAATCCGGATGTTGTTTTCTTAATGAAAACACATGGGCAAATAGGATCGTTTACATATCCTTCTTTTGTTAAATGCTCACTGAGACGATTGTACCATATACGTCCAGATTGCTTTAGCCCGTATAATGATCTTTGCAATTTTATTGCACATAACTCTTTGGGTTTAGATTTTAATGCATCTGGCATATTAAACCCATCGGGAATTCTCATATAGATATCTGTATCTAATGATCCATATAAATATGCTGTAACGACATCCATGAGGCGCATCTCTAGATTTTTGCCAGCCGCTAAACTCATTAGGAATCTAAACGTTATTGCATCCATAACAGGAGAATAAGTTTCTTCGTAATCAATCCCGGGTCTCTGAGAAAATCCTTGAGCCACGAGACGAGCCTTGTATATTGTAATTTCATTTTTCTCATTTCGTTTTCTAACGAAAACCCATTTGTATCCAACCGGTCTCACATCTTCAGGTGTGAGTACAATAGGTCCGAATACATTTCTTTTATTGAGCGAATCAAATTCTACTTGTATTGCATCTTTCCATTTCATCCAGTCATGTCTGTTTTGACATTCATATACAGACTTTGGTTCTGGATCCTCGTTTTCCTCATCTATTTCCCTTGACACAAGGTATGAGAAAACATCATTAATATCAACCATTTTATTTCGATTCCATATCTTTCCATTATGGATATAGTTGATAGAAATCTCATGATTTCCTTCAGGCTCATGATGCTCAACATTGTCATTAGATTCATGATTCGTTTCTTCCAAAATGCTTTCTGCTATTTTGGGCATATCATGCTTTTCAGCTTCCTTTCGTTTTCTAGGATTTTTATCCTTAGAACCAACGGGTCTACCACGCTTTAAGCGTGTTCTAGACTCACGTGTATCCTCTGCACCTCCAATTTCTTTTGAAATTTCAATTCGTGCAGGAACATTTGCAGCTGGTATATGTGATTTAGTTACCGTTTTGGTATCTGCAAATGCATCAGGTAGTTGATTTGCTATACTCTGCAAATGCATAATCCGTCGAACTTCTAGTTCTGACTGTTTTGTAGGAGGATCAAGATATAACAAAGATGGCACACACCATTCTATATCCTTTCCTACTTATTTATTTTCTCCCCTAGAACCGGGAATAATTTCTCATTGAAATGACAATCGGCAAATCATGCCGTAAAAATGTCACCAGTCTGTGGTTCTAGGTATCGTATTATTGATGGAGAATCACAACCAACATATATTCCCAACCTTCTTTGTGGTCCCACCTTTATGCGTTCTGGTGGTGCTATATGACGATACCGCACAACCAAAAAATTCTTAGATGAGAAATGTTTGGTTCTCGACCAAATGCTAATTGTAATGGGGAATATTTATGATACGCACTTGGTCTTATCCGAATGAGTGCTTCTGCATGCAAAATGGCATGTCCCCATATAGAAGGTGGAAGTTTTGATTTCATTATCAATGGTCTTGCAATTAGTTGCAGACGTTTAATTAATGATTCTGCCAAACCATTTTGAGTATGAACATGAGCTACAGAATGTTCAACTTCGATTCCCGTTACCATACAATAATCATTGAAGGCTTGGGATGTGAATTCACCAGCATTGTCTAGTCTAACTTTCTTAATGGGATAATCAGAGAACTGAGCTCTTAGTTTGATTATCTGAGTTAGAAATCTCGCAAATGCCATATTTCGAGATGATAATAGACAAACATGTGACCATCTGCTAGATGCGTCAATTAATACCATAAAATAGTGGAATGGTCCACATGGTGGATGTATTGGTCCACAAATATCTCCTTGAATTCGTTCAAGGAATTTTGGTGATTCTTTATCAATTTTGGTTGGCGATGGCCTTATGATCAATTTTCTCAGAGAACATGCAGTACATGTCATTTTATTTCCCTGATATATTTCTTGGATTTTTAGCGGATGACCATGTGAGTTCTCAATGATTTTTCGCATCATCGTAGTGCCTGGATGACCGAGTCGATCATGCCATAATATGAAATCTTCTGGATTTCTTTTAATCACTAGATGCGATTCAATTGCACTTATATGAGTATAGTGCAATCCTAAAGGAAGTTTTGGAAATCTTTCCAATATAAGCCTTTTTCCTGATTTTTCAGAAGTTATATACATATACTTCTTTCCATTCTCAGTTGCAGACTGAATATCATATCCTTGAAGGTATATGTCTTTGAAACTCAACAAATTCCTTTTAGAATTTGGAGAATATAAGGCATCATCTATGGAAAACTTGGTTGCATTAGGCAATACAAATGTGGCTTTGCCACTTCCTTCAATCAGGTTTGCAGGACCTGATATTGTATTGACAATAATGTTTGTCTTTTTTAGACTAGAGAAATAACTCTTTTGTCTCAGAATAGTGTGAGTTGTTCCACTATCTGGTATACAAAGTTCTCTATCATTTTCTTTAGATATCGCTCCATTTCTATCGTTGTCCATTTCTGCAATTAAGATATTTATCAAGAGAATAAAATAAACTTCATTTATATAGGATAACATAATAATTATACATTAGTTTATTTAAAATAATATTATTTTTCAAACAACAAAAACAAAAATATATAAAATTATATATGGCATAACTGGAGACTTATTCACGAGTCTCGTTACAAATATTTTAGTTATCCGCAAAAGCGGTCTTATCGAAGTCGTTTTCAAAATCGGGAGAATCGAGGTATGATGTACCCTCAAAGCGTTCTGTGAGATTCACTTCCTTTCCTTTTCCTTTTCCTTTTGGAGATTCTTTGTATAATTTACAAAGATGTTCAGGAGTACGACAAATATGGGCCCAATGCCCTTTTGATCCACATCTGTAACAGATGCTCTCACGTTTTTGAACGGTATTTCCTTGGGGTTCTTTCCCTTTTGGATCTTGTTCAGGTCTAACCCATATCGACGCCTTGTGGGTTATAGGGTTTACCACGTCCCTGATTAAATCGTCGATCGCGACCACGGCCACGACCTCTATGGGTTTGACTTCCTCGCCTGGATATTTTATATCCGATGCATCTATTGCATTTACTTCGAGGAATGCTATGGTTCCCGTGGGAAATTATGATTTTGAATGAGAAGTTCACTATTCTTCTCCGCCAACATGAAGTGTCACCATCAACTCAGAGAACCTTGTGTATTCGCGCTCTATAGAGTTCTTGTAGGAGGCGATGTTCTTTATGAAACGTTTGGTACGTTTTTCGAGCATTTCGCTTGGTGGGGTTTACCACAATATTTGAGTTGTGACACTATTCTTAAAATAGCGGAGTTGTACTCATTCACTTTTTTAAAATCCTGAAACCTCAGGTTTCTCCACTCTTCTAGAGCGTGAGGGAGTGTTATCTCTCTTTGGTTGTCAAACCTTTCTTTTAGAGATACCCATAATTCTGATGGGTCTTTTATGTGCGCATAGTCATGCGTCACATTCTCATCGAGATGTTTTTTCAGAAAAATTATCGCCTTTGCCTTATCTTTGGCAAGCAATTTATTTCCCACCTTTATGGTGTTGGAAATATCTAACTTCTCTAGATGGAGCTCAACATCGGTTGTCCATGCAATATAATTTGCTCCAGTTATTTTGAGAGCTGGGAACTTAAGCTTCTCAATATTTGCCATTTAATTTCTTTTCGGTATATTGAAGGATCAGATGAATGATAATTTTTCGGCGGTGTGAATAGTAACTCCGGCGGTGATTAGTAACTTCCGGTGATGAATAGTAATTCTGGTGGAAATCGTTTAGATTTGATCGGAGTGATCGTGCTGATAACGTGTTGAAAACATGAAAAATTATCTAGAGAGATAATGAGAAATGAGAGTTGAGAGAGAGTAAACAAGTTTTTTATTTATTCTTGTTGATTTTTTTTTGTATCATTTACATCTTTCACATACATGTATTTATAGTAGAAATATAGTGGGGATAGTTGGTGAAACATAACATAAAAAACATGTGTGTGTTATAGATAATCACATTTTTCTAACAATATAGAGTTTTTTTAATATAATACTGGGATTTGCGTTTTGGGGTTTTGTGGTTCTTTAGTTATTTATTGTCAAAACTTTAAGTTTAGCTATTGACTGATCCATGTGGGATTTTGTTACATTTTAAAAGTTTTGTCTGCGTCGATGATGTCTAGGATCGTTGGATTTATAGTATTAAAAGACAAGGAAAAGGCTATACTTGCAACTTACACTATTTTGAGTTTCAGATTACAAATTGGTACTAAAAGCAATACCAAGTTAAAATATGTTTAATTTGAATTAGTGAAATGGAAAAAAAGGAAAATTGATTTGAATTTATTCGTACCGCTTCCGCTCTACTTTAATACTACTACTTATCAGTGGATAAGAAGCAAATCATGTGCCTGAAGAAAGAATAAAAAAACAAACAAACTGTAAGTAATCTTAAATGCTTAGAATCTTAATTTCATTTGGGACACCTTGAGCCATGAAAAACTTGTACAGTCCTACTAAATCTATAGAAATAGCAGTCATTGAAAAAAAAAACTTTTTAAAACATTTTTTAGAATAGTTGACAATAATCGAACTCTACCGATTATCTTATTACGAAGCTCGACGTATTCATATGTGTGGCTTTTGAAGCTATGGATTTGAATTTAATTGAACGTTGTTATATATTTAGATTTTAATTCAAAATAAAGGAGGGAAGAGACGGTGGAGAGTGGATTGTGTCAGAGAAAATCATAAACCCACCGACAAAAGTCACCAAACAAAGATGCATTTGAAAGATGCGCTCCTGCTCCAGTCCCAGTCGTAAGGGTACTTCCGTAAATTAACACGCCGTATCTGACTCGGGATCATTGTTGAGCTGAATGCAAAGTTTTGTGGGCTTGGGCCGACGATTGAAATAAACAAAACCAGTGAAAGCATCATGCCATTGTTTATTCTGTTTGAGAAGAAATGTAACAATAAATGTAGAATTAGAAAGTCTTTATCTTTGAACCAGACAAAAGCTTGTTGTTCAAAAACTGCAAGCACTATTACTATAGTCAGTGTACGTGAACATCTTGCGTTCTTGGTACAAACACATGGATTCAACTGCAAAGAATAAGACGGGCCATTTTTGGAATCTCGTTTTAATGGTTCAAATAGGCCCAACAAATTACTTAGACGGCCAATTTTTCAGATCCGTACAACTTGAGTGATTGATGGGGACGGGGATAATTTTTTTTTGGTTTTTAAAATTTGAATGGTTATTGTAAATGAATTCGTTAATACGCCAAATCATCCAAGCCCAAAGGCCCGACTGATAACCATTGGGATCCAATGCAAACGTTTATCTATCTCTATCTCTATCTCTATCTCTATCTCTGATTCTGAATCCCATAATGGATATTTTCTGTGTCTAAAAATTTGGCTTTATTAACAGACGCACTCCAAAGCTAACGTTGCTTTCTTCCCACTCCAAATGGCTCTGGAGTAATCTTTTCCTCTGAGAACACACACAAACACACTCTAACGAAAAACAACAACAAGACTTTCTTTCTTCCGCAACCTCTGAGAAAGCCAGAGAGATATAAATATTTCAGTTGATTTCGCCATTGATGCAACCTCCTTCGCGTTTATTGTTTCTCTACATACTCGCCAACTGATAAAATTAAATTCCCTTTTCTCTCTTCATTTTTGGGTTTTTTCTCCACATAGAAAGATCCGACTCGAACGATTTGAAGCTCTCAAAGCAGCTTAAATCAAGTCGGTCGGTTCTGGTGTTCTCTGAATTTCAAGTCGGTTAATTCCGGTTTAAGCGTTTAGTTTCCGTTTATGGATCTGGCCGAAAGGCTCGGAGCTAGATCCGGCTTTGGGCCCGTGACCGGACTGGAATCGCTCAATTTCAGCGACGAAATTCGGCAATTGGTGACGATGCCTCCGGAGAATACTGGCGGCTCCTTCACGGCTTTGCTTGAGATGCCGCCGACTCAGGCCATGGAGCTTCTCCATTTCACAGATTCATCGTCTTCTCAGGCGACCGTTACTAGAGTCGCCGGAGATATCTCTACTCTCACTCTTCACCCTTTCGGGACATTGACTTTTCCTTCTAACTCACTTCTTTTAGACCGAGCGGCTCGTTTCTCGGTTATTGCTGTTGAGCAAAACGGAAATATCTCCGGCGAGACTGCCAGTTCTAGCGCGAATCTGGACAGAGTCAAGGCCGAGCCTGCTGAAACCGATTCATCTCAGCGCCTTGTTTCTTATCCAATTCTGGAGAAGCAGAACCAGAACAAGAGGAAAGAACGCGAGAAGAAGGTGATACCAATTGTTTCACAATCAACTTAATTAAACACAGAGAGATTAACTAGTCGCTAATTCCTTATGTTCTTACTTTCTAGGTCAAAAGCTCGATGAAGAAGACTAAGAGCTCCGAAGAAGCAGACAAGTTGCCATATGTTCACGTTAGAGCTCGTCGTGGTCAAGCTACTGATAACCATAGCTTAGCAGAGAGAGTAATAATTTACATCTCAAAAACATGGTTGTTATATTAGTTAAATTAGTGGCTATGCTAATTTCATCATTAACTCTTGATTAAGGCAAGAAGGGAGAAGATAAATACACGAATGAAGCTGCTACAAGAACTGGTCCCAGGCTGTGATAAGGTTTGTCTCTAGATAATTGACTTTAATTAAAAAGCTAATCAATAATTAGATCTTCATTTGTGTTTAAAGACAGAATCTTTCTTTATTAGACCAACCTCCGAAAAGTGAGTTTTTTTCTCTAATTTGTTGATGTGGTTCGATTAGGGTCTTAATCCTTCTCAGTTTCTTTTTATATGAAAAAGTAGAATGCTAAATTCCTCTTATATGAAAAAATGTTTTTCTGGCGTGTCAAAGACCAAAACCACTAGTTTGGTAATTTCATTGCCTTGAAGATCTAAACTTTATTTTCGTGTGGTCGAGGAATATCTCACGGGTAGATCACCATTTAGATAAACTAGTAATACGGAACTGATGTGACATTGTTGGATAGATTCTTGTTTCGTCTTCCCAAAGTGTATTTCATTGAACTTACTCCATAAATGACGATAATGGCTTTATGATGTGTGGATGCTAGCTGGAGTGTTCCTTTGAGGTTTTGGATAGAGGGGACAGATTTTGGTTGATAGATCAAGATCAAACTGTGTTTTGGGGTCCATCTTTTTGATAATAAGTGGCAAAAGTTGCAGGCTTTCTATGGAGGATGCTGAATGTAGTCTCGTCTCTAATTTTTTTTTTTTTTTTTTTTTGTGTGCAAGTAGTCTCGTCTCTAATAAGTTTGGTATCTATCAAGTAGAAAGAGGGTGAGGAGTGTAGTATCGTCACTAATATTGTTATATGCTTTGAGTCCCACAATACCTAATTGGTTGGAAACATGATGTGACACTCTTCAGACAGCTAACTAATCGATATATATCTTGGAATTTAGCAGCAATTATTGGTGGAAGGAGATGATGATAAGTGACAACTCTTTAAGAGTTTTTTAAATTTGTGGGGTTCTGGGATTTGATTGTTTGTTCATGAAATCTTGAGTAATTCTGAGTTCAATATAAACAATAGATGTTGATCTGGTTTGCTATTCTGGCAATATTATGTTGAAAAGACTAGAGTTGTTGAGATTATAGAAGCCGTTTTACATGCTAGTTAGGAGTAAGGCTCATTTTTTAGCTGCGTCTTTAACTACACCTGGTTTTAAATCTTGTTAAGCTTTGTATTCATCGATTAGTAATAGCTGCTTTAGAAACTCGTATCTTTCTAAAACGTGTGGCTTGTTCTTCTTTATGTCTGACTTACCAGAAAGCTTTGGCTTGCAGATTCAGGGCACTGCATTGGTTCTGGATGAAATCATCAACCATGTGCAGTCTTTACAGCGTCAAGTGGAGGTAGGACTTCTTGTAGTGTTTTTTTTTTGTTTGTTTTTGTTTACCTAAATTGAGACAGTAAGCTACAAAATGTGTGATAAAATTGGTGCCACGATGTCACAAAACTCTTCTTCTTTTCAGATGCTATCTATGAGACTTGCTGCAGTAAACCCCAGAATCGACTTCAATCTCGACAGCATATTGGCTTCAGAAGTAAGTATCAACTAATCACTTACAAGAATTAAGTTTCATGTGATCTTCTTCTGCAATAAAACCCTTCAAATTTAATATTCACTAGAAAGAGCCTCTCATTGACCATGCTACTCGTTCAAGTAACCATAGGGATTATATTTCTTTGAGTAACCTTTTCAGTTGTATCACAGAAAGAGAAACTTTTGGATATTTATTGATCCAACATTAATCAACCCTATTCTAGACTAGGCTTAAAGAAGAAGAACAACGTGGGGAAATAAATACACATGCCTTACAAAAATGCAGTACACACACACTCAGAGCCTTTTGTTAATGCAAGAACTAAAAAAATCTTTTGAAAAGACTCATTAGTCCTCTCATTTATATCATACAGTGAGGTAAAAGTGGTCAGAAACACGGACCACCTTTGTTCTGTGGCCTACGATACTGTCTTTTTTTTTTTTTTTTTTTTTTTTTTTTTCTATCCTTGCACAATTATTTTTCTGTGGGTCTCAGTCTTACGTTCTTGCTGCTTCAAGTTTCACCTATCTAATCTAATAATCAACTTTTGTTTCTCTGCAAATGACTTTCTTATTAATTGACCTTTTTTACAGCTTGTACACCATTTACGAACCAGGCCCCACTCCTTAAAAACCTTGTTCTTTAGGATAGAATACAGTAAAAGAGAGCTGGCCTGTTGACTAGATAGGGAATCTAGCATGTTGAATCAATCATCTCTAAGAGAAGCTGATATGATTTGTTACTTGAGTTAATAATGATTACTGATGAGGTCCAAATTTTCTATGCAGAATGGCTCTCTTATGGATGGTAGCTTTAACGGAGAATCTTATCATCAGCTGCAACAATGGCCTTTCGATGGCTACCACCAGCCGGAATGGGGAAGAGAAGAGGATCATCATCAAGCCAATTTCTTGATTGCTTCAACTACTTTACATCCAAATCAGGTGAAGATGGAGCTATAAGTTGGAAACAGTTTGACATGCTTGTGTATATATTATAAGAGTTATATATATATATATATCTTTTAAGGTTTCGATTGTTGAAATAGAGGTAGAAGATGGTTATGTTTGTTTCGGGTCTCTTGTCCATGCCCTTTCAATATTTTCTAGATTCAATGTAGAAATCAGAATGTCTCAACTCGGTGTGACCCATAGAGAAGTATATGAAGATTTTTATGTTACTGTGCACATACGACGTCGTACATCAAAATAAGCCATAGTGGTTAACCGACTATTGTGACCGATTCGATTTGGTTTTCTCTAAATAATAACCGAACTGACAGAACCGATATCGAACCACACAAACTTCCAGTCAAACCGGAAACAAAATGAGAACTGACAATTTCAAAGTGTCAATTTGGTTTATAAATCTATTAGACCGGAAATTCTAAACTTGAAACCAAGCAATAAATAAATCGAATTGGATAATTCCCAATTAAACCGTGGGTTTTTTTTTAATAAAACCAAATGGGATTTCTCGGTTCCGTTCGAATTAACCTTTTATGTTTTCATTTTAGGGGCTTATCGGAAGTTGGCTATATATAGAATCAATGTTATGCCACTGAAAAATCTGTGTGCCACTAATGTAATGTAAAACCCATTTTACCCTTAATGAGTGGCACACATTTGTTTGTTTGAATCTTCCTTTCTTTTCGAATCAATGGACCGACAAAATCACAATCAAAATCTCAAATCGACCGAAATCGAATTCGATTCGATTAAATCCATTGGACAACTCTCCGCCATCGTCATCGGAATCTGAGGTCATCGCCGGCGGACCGCCTCCGTTTGTCTTCTCTGTTGTAGTAGGTACCATTTCTTGTTCTCATTTATCTTCCTATCTTCTTCTTTCAGATTTAGAATGAGTACGAATTTGTTGTTATGAAATTTGGTCGTTTGAGTTTCACATTTGGTTAATAATGAAATGTAATTGGACAATGAAGTATTTTCATAGGTAATTTTCAGAGATGTTGAATCGTGTTGCATATGAGCCAATAATTACGAAATTTCTCTGGAAATAAAGGAAGTCCAACTGGTAGAAATGGAACAACTGACAGTTGGTTATCACAGTTGATTTGAACAATTGATTTGAAATTTCTTATTTGATTATTACAGTTGGTTAATAATCATCTTTGATGGTACAATGAGTTATTGACATTGATAATTTATGAAATTTAAGTGTTTAATCGTGTTAAATATCTGATTGGTACAAATAGAATAAGTGAGAGGTAGTGATAGAATTGGTACAAATGGTACAACTGCAAACTGTGTAATTTGGAAATGTATTTAATTTTGTTTTATTTGCAGGAGGTCATGAAGAAGATCAGCCACACAAACATACATTTCTATTATAGAGGTCACTATTCGGAAGAGCATGAATGGATTTCAAAAAATAGTCTAATAGGTATAGCGATTATGATGTCATCTTTGAAGGATGTAACATATACAGTGTTGGTTGATAAGATATGTAGAAAGATTGGAATTGATGAAATGTCAAAGAAGCTTAAATTGAGTTACAGTCAATGTCAATTTCGAAAAGAGGCAAATATTGTAAATGACGAGGATGTATATGTTTATTTAACTTCAGTGGATAAGGATGAATTTAGACCTATTTTGCGGGTGGAGTTATCGAAAGGTGTTGAAAATTATCAGGGAGATAAGCAACACTCTAGAACGGAACAAAGAAGTTTATTTGGTGTGAGTTATAGTAGAGTTGGTGATGTAGAAAATGGAGGGATCCCTACTATTGCGAGAGTAGATAAAATAGAAGCAGAAGAACAACCGCAACAAGAAGGGTCGTTAAATAGAGAGCATATGGAGTATGATGTCATTGAAGAAATGAATGATATAATGGTTGTGTTTAGCTCAATGGATCAAAATGGGAATGATTTAGTGGTTGCGGTTAGCCCGATTGATAACAATGAGAATGATGGTTTTGATGGTTGGCATGCAATATTAGATGTTTCACATGGTGTAGAAAAAAGTCAATTTGTTAATGAATGGGAAGATGGTACGGGTCTTGAAATAGATAAAGAAGTTTCTTCAAAGGAAGCAGTGCATGATTTGGTTACCAAAGCTGCAAATGAGAACTGTTTTGGGTACATAACTATTAAATCAGACAAGCAGCGAGTTATGCTAAGATGTCGTCAAGATTCAGAAGGATGAAAATGTTATTTGAGAGTTGCGAAAAACTAGAATTCAGAACTTTACACTGCCAGAGTACATAAAAATTTGCATAGTGGTTCAACAAACATAGGAAATATTCAGCTGGTGCACCGAACACATCAAAATTAGTGCCTTTTGTGGAGAACTAGTTGTTCAACCGCCTGCAAAAACCAAGAAGAAACAGGGTAGAACTCAAGAAAATTGGTTTCCATCTAAAGGAGAATATCCTCGCACGAGGAGGAACGTCCGTAGATGTGGCATTAACTTGGAGAGGTGGTTGGAGCCATAAGAGGCAACTTAATTTGTTTTGTGTTTGGTTTATGTGTCTGTTTGTATCTGTATTCTCATTTTGTTGAAATATTGTACTATATGGTCCAACTATGTCCAACTATTTTATATTGTACTATATAGTCCAACTAGATCCAACTATGTCCAATTACAAACATTCGAAATTAACTAAGAACATTAGATTAACTAATTTTATACCATTAGAAACTGATTTTATATCATTAGAAACTAATTTTGTTATTTTCATGTATCAAAATATAGTTTTAATACAAAACACTCTCACAAACTATATCTTTCCAAGTAAATTGTCACAATTCTAAAGAAAATGATGTGAAAATGAAGATTTGGTTTTTATATTATATGAAAAGCTCCAAAGTGCTAATGTATTGAGAAATATCAAAAGTCCAACTAGAAATTATCAGTTTATGATAAGGTCCAACTAATTATAAACAAAACTTCCAAAAGTCCAACTATGGAGACAATTGTTCAACTGAACAACTAAATGGTCCAACTACGTACTTGTTTCAGCTGGGGTCCACAAATTGATACTTCATATTTATTTGGTCAATTTTGGCATTTGTGAGTCAACACTCACAGCTAGGGTCTGAAAATCAATGCTTTCACTTCAATCCGCACACTTTACCTTTTTTCTCTCTCTCCTCTCATCTCCTCCATTTATCAAATTTCTTCTTTCTCCGGCAATCTATCGAAATCTATCCTCTCTCTCAAACTTTCCCTTTTTTTTTTTCTCTCTCTCTCATCTCTTCTTCCTCCAAAAATCTATCTTCTCTGACTCTCCGAAAATGTCTCCAAGCTGTCCGGGTAGTAATAATGACAGTAGTGAAAGTGATCATAATGTAGATCCCGACTTATACGCAGACGGTGATTGGGGTGTTCTGACTAAATGTTTCTGTGGTGAAAGAGTCATTCTTGACGTCAGATTCTAATCCATAAATTTTTGGCATAAAGTTCTACAAATGTCCAAAGAGTGGGGTAAGATCATGTTAGACTTCATAAATTTTTCATAATTCCTTACGATGTTTGATATAATTGATGAGGATTTGTGTAGGATGGTGAAATGCACATCAATAAGTATTGGGATCTCGCAGTAGATGAGGAATTTTAAAAAATTGAATCCCGACTCACACAACAAGATCTCTCAATTCTAAACGCTCTCCGATATGGAGGAAGTGCTAATCCTGTCTTGGAGTCAATGAAAGAGTCGATGAATGCAATGCGTCTTGAAATCGAGGATCTTAAGGAGCAACTAAACAAGAAAACAATGAGATTAGTAGGATAATGCAATATCTGGGTATTCGGTAAAGTTTAATGTTTGTAAGACTTTGAATGTTGATTTCGCTTTGAGTATGTTGCTTTTGAAGACTTTATATCCTGCTTTGTAAGAGTGAGTATGTTGTATTATACCAAATCAGTTGTCCCAGTTTTCTCATTTTCCCAAATCAGTTGTTCTAGTTTTCTCATTATTCCAAATCAGTTGTCCCGGTTTTCTCATTATTCCAAATTAGTTGTCCTAGTTTTCTCATTGTTCCAAATTAGTTGTCACACTTTTCTCATTATTCCAAAGCAGTTGTTCCAGTTTTCACAGTTATACCAAAGCAGTTGTTTCAGTTTTCCAGTTTTCACACTTATACCAACGCAGTTTTCCAGTTAGTACCGTCTCAGTTGTTCCAGTTTTCTCATTGTCACAAAACAGTTGTTCAAGTTTATCTAGTTAGTACTAACACCAAAATAAATCTAGTACCAACACCAAAATAAATCTAGTACTGACATTACGACAATGAGATGAATCCTAAACATTCACCATATATTTAGTTATGTATTTTTCGCTTCTTTCCTTTCTCTTTCTCTGTTTTCCTCTCTATCTCATCCACAACTCTACCATCGTCAGCATCATCCTCAGCACCAGCCTCAGCAACAGTCTCATCGACAACTCTACCATCCTCAGTACTAGTCTCCCCCACAGCATCTTGAACACCACCATCCTCAGTACCACTCTCCACCACATCATCATCCTCAGCACCATCCTCAGCACCAGTCTCGTCTCCTGTATTAATTCCAAACAATTAAACAATTAAACAATCAAACAGACAACAACAATTAAACAACATGCATCAAAGCTACTCACCCGTACGTATTTCTGAAACTAACTCAACAGCAGCAAGAAATTCTTCAAGTTTCACATCAGAGATTTTGATCCTCTTTTTCTTCTTAAATATCTTCTCAACAAACTTTGTATCACCAAGCTTCTTCCAATTTGGAGGATACTTATGACAGTTCAAACCTGTCAACAACGCATGCTCCCTAATAGAATATCTAACCGGCACTCCATTCACAACAAACCAACACTCATTTTCCTTCTCCGTATGTGCGGTTCAGAGGAGAAGCATCCACATTGCTTGAAGCATGTGGTTTGGCTTCCTGTACATATGAAATACATGCTTGAACTGACCGTGTCTCTTAAACCATTCCGAAGCTTTAGGAAAATCATCCTCAATTTCCTTCATAACTTGTGTCACACTACACCGAGTTGACATCTAGCACGTCTGGTTGTACTCACTTTTACCAAATAACAGCTTCTCTGGCTGCACTGGTTGTGTGTCCTCATCATCATTCTTAAATTTTCAAACACAAATTATTAACAAAATAATAATAGTTATACTAGTTGTCCCAGTTATCCGAGAATCAAAATGATCTCCAATTGTTCTACTTGTCCCAATTATCCTAAAACAAAAATGATCCTCAGTTGTTCTATATGTCCCAGTTATCCAGAAATCATTAACTGTCAATATACTCATGAAACCATTCTCAACCAATGTATATTCTACATGAACCTTGTCAATTCCACTACTAAACCATTCCATTCCAATCTAAACATCCTAATCCAATCCTAAATATCTACCTAGTTCGAGCTCATAAACCATTTTTCAATCAATGTACATACCTCTAAAGCTGTAGATGTTCGATCACGAACATTAACATAAAAGTTTGAATCTTCATCCGCATCTTCTCCCTCCTACTCCCGAACATTTTCAAGTGACTTCGTCTTCTCTTCGTCTTCCTCCCCATCAATTTCTTTCTCTTCTTCTTCTTGTTCTTCTTCCTCTTCGTCTTCCTCCCCATCAATTTCTTTCTCTTCTTCTTCCTCTTCCTTCTCTTGTTCCTCTTGTTCATCTTCTTCTTCATTCTCTAATTCCTCTTCTTCTACGTTTTCTTCATCACCCTTTAAGTTCCCTTCTCCGTTTTCTGTTTCATTCAAGTTTTCTTCTTCTTTATCCTCTTCATCATCACTCTTACTCATATTCGACAGATTCAACCTCGATCGATTTATAGTTGATTCATATATACCTCTTATGTCTCTCACAATAGCCATCTATATTAAGAAACAACAACAATCAAATCCTATTTACAACCATAATTATGAAAGATAATTGAATAACTAATTGGATTTCTCTTACTCGTGTAATCAAACTCTTCCTCGCCGTTCTTCGAAGCCGTTCGTCACCGTTGCTCGTGCTCGCTGTTCTTCGTTCGTCGCCTTTTGTCGTGGATCTCCGTTCGTCGGAGAAGAGAGCACCCCGAACGAATTCTTCTCAGAATCGCCAAATAAGGGGAGTTCAATTTAGGGTTTTTGTTGAGTTTGTGAGCTGATTTCTCGATTTTGATTTTTGATAAGGAACGGATCGGAATCGAGCGAGCGTGGATCGGGCTGGTCGGGCGGGTTGCTTAGGTTGGTTGTGTAATTTTGTTAAAAACCCTTAGTTTTCTCGAAATTAACCACATTTCCAAATAAAAAAAATATATCTAAAAAACATAAAAATAGAATAGTGGCATCTGGGCATTCATTTTCTGAAATGGTGGCATTTCAGCCTTGCGCTCCCTCTGTGTAAATTATGGATTTACTTAGTGGGTAATGGGCCACCCATTAAAAATAATTTCCCGAAACGACGTAGTTTCATAAAAGAAGAAACAACAAGCTTTAATAAAAAAAAAAGGGCTTCAAAATTCAAAATCGACAATTGAAGAAATCAAAATCGAAGAACCCTAGTTTTCTCAATTATCCTTCTCCTCACTCGAATCAGTCACGAATTCGCAAAAAGAAATCATAATAATCGAATTCTCACGATTTGCTCTCTGCCCTTGCTCGGTTTCGGTGAGAATTTTCTGATGGGCGAGTCCTAGACCTTCCTTTTTCCAGAGCCTTCTATAAACAAATTCTGAGACAGGTAAATTAGGTTCTTCAAGCATCTGTCGTTGACATTGCTATCTCTCTTTCAGAATTTGTTTGAGAATCTTACAGAGCACGTTTTCTTTTAGGAGTTGAGTTTATTTGACATCCACTTCGTTGACGCGTAGGAGAAAGGTTTTCGCAGAAGCACAAGGTATTTTGATTGGTATTTGTAATAATATTTAACATCCCTATCTATGTAGAATCGAAACTGCTGATTGGTTTAGGGTTGGATTTGATATAATTTGTTTGCTTTGCTGTTGTTGTTGTTGTTGTTGTCATGAACTCTGTTCAACATCTTCCATTAACTAATCAGTTTTGGTTTGTTGATGAATTGCTAATTTGCTTGTTTCTTTCCTCATTAGAATCTTAAAATTTTAGGTATTGTGTGATTTAGGTTTTTGTTGATATTTGAATGGTTTTGATCAGAAGAAGGGATGTCAAACCATCCGAAGATCAGATGCGTATCTTCGGCTCATCAGAATCTGTTGGATAAACTAAGGGAACTCCAAGAGAGGTTCTGTCATCTTCAGGCTGCTAGGAAGGAAGGGAGGCTTCATGACCATGCACTTCTGGAAGCTCAAATCTCTCAGAATCTATCTGAGTGGCAAGCTGAACTCACTGCTCCTTCTCCTGAATCTTCTCTTCTGGTTCGTACTCCTTTACCAAAAACTGTGGTTTATTCAAAATAGTGGATCAATAGCTTGGTTTCTCTCTGTACGTGTGATGAGAGAGTAGCCCCGTTGAATGAGATTTATTCAGTTTTTTGTTTAACCTTTGATTGGTGAGTGTGGATTTTAGCTCTTTTGGTCTTTAACATGTTCAGGGTGAAAGTATTAGCCAATTCTCTGAGGAGATTGCTCGTTTGTTGAATTTAAAAGATGAGGAGGATGATGCAACTAGTTCGTTAAAGGAACACACTGCATCAAAGCCCGAGGGTTTCACTCAAAGCTTGTGCCCTCCAGAACTATTGGATTGGCCATCTGAGCCTTTTAGTCAAATTCCTTTCAATGGAAATTTCTCTTGTGGTTTTGAGGTGAGCTAGCTACAGTTTTCGGGTCAGATTAATTTGTCCAAGTTGTCTTCTATAATCCTTTGCTTTAGCCTATTTTTCATTATTATCTCTTGGTTCTGGGTTGTTGGTTATATGTTCCTAGACATTTTGCAACACCATTGGTTCTATATTTCAATTCATCTAGGAGTTTTGATCTTTTTGACTTTTTCATTCTTGTTTCCTTCTTTACTATTTCACCTGTTCTATCTCAGGATGCTGTTAATAACACCGAAACACATGGCCAGCAACTCCATTATGAATTTGAAGGGTTTGATCCAAGCATGAACACCGCTCCTGATTTCTCTGACCAAAAACTCAGCAACTTGGATATAACTTCTCAGTTGGATTATATTTACTCAGAAGTGTGTCAGGAACTCAACAACAGCCCCTCCATTAAGCTTGATTCTTCTGAAGAGATTGAAAACTATGCTGAATTTACTACTCCATCAAGTGTCCGTGTGCCTCCCTCTGCTTTTCTGGGACCTAAGTGTGCACTATGGGACTGTACAAGGCCTGCTCAGGGATCTGAGTGGTACCTGGATTACTGCAGTGACTACCATGGGAATCTAGCTCTGAATGAAGATTCGCCTGGCACAGCCCCTGTCTTAAGGCCGGGGGGCATTAGTTTGAAAGATAATCTATTGATTGATGCTCTTCGTGCAAAGACTCAGGGTAAGAATGTTGGCATCCCAGTGTGTGAAGGAGCTGTTAACACAAAATGCCCTTGGAACTCATCAGGTGAGAGGAGTTTTGCTTCTCTTCTTCTATTTACTTCAACATTTCATCATCTCTTTAAAAAGAGAAACCAAATGCGAGTTTCTTATTTTTACTTCTTATTTTCGCCTGATCCTTTATATTTAACTTTGTACTTGCAGAGCTATTTGATCTTGAACTGGTTGAGGGCGAAACAAATAGAGAATGGCTCTTTTTCGACAAACCTAGAAGAGCATATGATAGCGGAAACCGAAAGCAAAGATCACTTCCAGATTACAGTGGACGTGGTTGGCATGAATCAAGAAAACAACTGATGAAGGATCAAGAAGGCCAGAAGAGATCTTACTATATGGATCCACAACCTCCTGGTCCCTTTGAGTGGCATCTCTTCGAATACCAAATCAATGAGTCTGATGTATGTGCGTTATATCGACTAGAACTTAAAGTAGGAAATGGAAAGAAGAGTCCTAAGGGAAAGATTTCAAAAGACCCTCTAGCTGATCTGCAGAAGAAGATGGGACAGTTTAAAGTGGCTTCAGACAAACCCTCTCCTCCAACCAAAGGTCGTACAAAGGAGTAAAAGTTAGCAATTGGCAGTCTAACTCAAGACACCAGGACTCCTGCTACAATAGCTCCAAGTTATGTGTCCAACATTTATAGAAAAGAGCCATCATCACTTCAATGATCGTTTCACTCTCTGTTATTTATTTCTGACTAGTATGTGATGAGATAAGATCATCTTTGATGGGTTGTGTTAATATGGATCTTTGCTCTTTTTCTTGATAGAATCTGAGATGGATTTGTAAATTTTTTTTGCAATTTTTCTCAAGTTGTGTATTTCTCCTCCATCATATTTCAAAGGTTGTCTCGTCGTAGGAGAAAAATCAGATGGAGACTATTACTAACGCACAAGTAATTTAAATAATTGTAATTCTCACTGGTTGTGAGAATGGTATGACAAGTCTGAGATGGGTTGTAATTTTCTTACATTAACCAAGTTGTGTTTTTCTCCTACATGTTTCAAAGATTGTCTCGTTGATCTAAGTTGAAACTCTTTAGATATTTTCATCCTAGCGAATGGAAATTGTAGAATTAGAAAAAATCCTCAATCATCAGTTGTCTACGCATTACTTAATTACCTTTGACCTGAAAACAAAAATACCAGTAAAAGCATCCAAACCGAAATCATACCCAAAGACCCTTGTTCGTGGAAAATATATAATTATTATATCAGTAAGGGGATATCGGCATCCTTACTTTGTTAAACCAAGTTTTGCTTCTCTTCTTTTTAGTTCAACATTTCATCATCTCTTTTAAAAGAGAAACCAAATGTGAGCTTCTTATTTTTACTTTTTACTTTTTAGTTTCGCC
Organism: Cardamine occulta; assembly: GCA_028015245.1. Lineage (NCBI taxonomy): Eukaryota > Viridiplantae > Streptophyta > Magnoliopsida > Brassicales > Brassicaceae > Cardamine > Cardamine occulta. The sequence goes on along the minus strand of CM051376.1, from coordinate 2,723,998 downwards.
TGACCCTTTCTATTAATTTTTTATACTTGCAGAGCTATTTCATCTTGAACTGGTTGAGGGCGAAACAATTAGAGAATGGCTCTTCTTCGACAAACCTAGAAGAGCATATGATAGTGGAAACCGAAAGCAAATATCACTTCCAGATTACAGCGGACGAGGTTGGTATGAATCAAGAAAACAACTGATGAAGGAACAAGAAGGCTAGAAGAGATCTTACTATATGGATCCACAACCTCCAGGTCCCTTCGAGTGGCATCTCTTTGAATATCAAATCAATGCATCTAACGCGTTTGCGTTATATCGCCTAGAACTTAAAGTACGAAATGGAAAGAAGAGTCCCAAGGGAAAGGTTTCAAAAGACCTTCTAGCTGATCTGCAAAAGAAAATGGGACAGTTTAAAATGGCTTTAGATAAACCCTCTCCTCCAACCAAATGTAGTATGTGATGAAATAGGATGGGTTGTAATTTTCTTACATTAACCAAGTTGTGTTTTTCTCCTACATGTTTCAAAGATTGTCTCGTTGATCTAAGTTGAAACTCCTTAGATATTTTCATCCTAGCGAATGGAAATTGTACAATTAGAGAAAATCCTCAATCATCAGTTGTCTACGCATCACACATATTCTTCTTTCTCCAAGTCCCATGGCTTCTCTAGATTTGGAAAAGCCCACAAGCCAATACGCTTCTGCGTTGCCTCATTTTCTAACTGATTTCCACATCAAAATAAAGAACGATTAATATTCGAAAAAACTATCTCAAGACTTGTAAATTGTAGTATATACAACACAAGCTTTACTAATCTTGCATTTGCAATATTCATGCGTTTGTCATAAACTAAGTAATGCCAAGCCAAACATTTCCTTAGCATTTCCTCCAACATAAAGAAACCGAATTTAAACAAAGTTTTTATCACGAATGGAAAGATACCGATAAAAGAGTAATACTTTTATTGCATGTACAAAAATCGCATTGCAATATAAATCTCCGAAGCATCACCCATATTGACCTTCTCAGTAAGCTAACACTTTCAAACTTTTCATTGAACAACCTTAAAGAACTCTTGTTGTGCTTCTTTCCCAAATGACATTTGAATTTCATAAAATCGTTGATGCAAGATAAATTATCATAAAGACTATATAGTCTAAAAAAAAGTGTCAAAGAAACAGATTATCATCATCAAAATTAAGATTATCAAAGAAACTATAAAACAAATCAAATCTATCAATATTTTTAACGTACCAAGACTCATATGAGCTTGAGGCTAAACAATGAAGCCTTTCATATACATGTTTTTAAGATAATCATAAGAATCATAATTAAATATCGAACAAACATATTAACCATTTATAGCACCATTTGATTATTAAACTCATCGACTGGTTTTGCATATTTCATCATTCAGATTTAATTGATAGTCTATTAATTTAATTTCTTGCTCCCAAATAAAATTATTTAATAAAATCAAAAATGTATTAGAAAAAAATATAATTTCTATAATAAGAAAGTTAATCAAAATTAAAGATTCCCTTAAAACTAAATAAGTTTTATTAAAGTTTTTGACTAAAAATAAATAAAATTGGGTAAGGAGAAAATGATCCTTTCATTGGAAAAATATGATATTCCCACTATGCCTTCTATTCAATTGAGTAACTGGGAAAATCAAATATGACATTTGAGCAAAAGAAGCAAGATTTTATCTGTTTTAGGAAAATATATGAATTGTACATACTTTGTCTTCTAGGTTATCATTTTCGATGAACCAACCAGTGGAATGGATCTGTACTCAATGCGTCATACATGGCATGTAATTAAGAAAAAAAGGCAGAATAATATTACGCAAATGAAATTGGCAAATACAAATGTGCATTACTTAATTACCTTTGACCTGAAAACAAAAATACCAGTAAAAGCATCCAAACCGAAATCATACCCAAAGACCCTTGATTGTTCAAAAAGACTTCATTCCCATTGAAGCTACATTTACAAAGTTGGAAATGGGTTTCGAGATTTGGTGAGAAGAGGTTTCTAAGTTGGAGATATTTGAAGGTGTTGAAGAAGGTCCGTGAAGAGTTTGGTTGCTGATATGGCGGAGTATGTAGTAAAATACAAGCTTTGTAGATTTTCCCTCACCAAAACAAACCACAGTCACGCAGTTGGATTTTGTTGCTAATGCTATTATAGTCTACAAGCATTACAAACTCAGAATATCTCAAGCCTAATACTTTTTATCAATTGGTCAAACCCAAATATTGCATAATATTTTGGATGTCCTAATATTTATATCTTGGATTGTCCAGCGATTAGTATTATGTTGATGAACAAGGGAAAATCACAGTTAATCAATGATCGGGAGTATCAAAATTAGAGACAAATTATAAACATGCCCATGCAAACTAAGTAAAATGGGACATAAATAGGAAAATACTTGAGAGATATTGATTCAACAACTGAATTGTTACAAATGAAAAAAGTGATGATTTGAGTAGATCTACGACTTTCGAGTTTCCAATTATGATAGACTTGTCCAGTTGTCTTCTCATCCTCTGTTTATTCCTGCAGAAAAAAAAAATCAACACATATCATGAATGTGCAATGATGTAAGAGTACATATTAATATGTATAACCATCACGAATGTATCAAATACCTTGGCAGCTGGGGGTTCGATCTCCAACGTCCTGAGAATAGTATCACCGTCATTTATATTGGTCACGCGACAAATATTATCCACCAGAATCTGAAAACGAAACACGATTGGAAATAAATGTCTAGCAGATTTAGAATAAAACTTGAAATGTTTAGCTGTAATGAGAGACACAAATATTGCCGACATGTATCAAATACCTTGGCAGTTGAGGGGTTGATCTCCAACGACCTAAGAATAATGGCGGACTCATGATCAATTACTACCTGGGTAAGTCAAATATTTAGAGGTGTAGTCACTAAAAAAAAAATTTTAAATGACAAGTGTGAGATTTGAACTCAGGTTTAGGGATGTCAACAATGAGACTTTAATCATTTTAGCTAAATTATCTTTACAAAATTAGCATATGACACAAGAATAGTAGCAATGTCATTTATAATGGTCACGCGACCAATATCATTCACCACCGGAATCTGAAAATGAAACACGATTGGACCAACTGTGGAAAATGTTTAGCTCTAAGAGAACCCTATATAAAACTAAGACACAAATATTGCCGAGATCTAAGAACCTAAAAAAACAAATGCTAGCCGAATATATATATAACTTGGGATGCAAATCAGAAGCCAGGGCATCGGAGTACATACCTTGCCGGGTTTGGGGAGACAACATGGGGATTTAACAAGATCTCGAATAGCAAACACTGCATATAGATAGAGTAATCAAATCAGGAAAAGAAAAAAAACCTAGAGAGAGAGAGAACAAAATAGTACCGTCCATAAAATGAGGGAGACGAACACTAGGGGCTTCGTTCTCCAACGTCCTAAGAATAGTATCACCGTCATTTATATTGGTCACACGACCAATATCATCCACCGGAATCTGAAAACGAAACACGATTGGAATGGAAATGTTTAGCTGTAATTAGAGACACAAATATTGCCGACATGTATCAAATACCTTGGCAGCTGGGGGTTCGATCTCCAACGTCCTGAGAATAGTATCACCGTCATTTATATTGGTCACACGACAAATATTATCCACCAGAATCTGAAAACGAAACACGATTGGAAATAAATGTCTAGCAGATTTAGAATAAAACTTGAAATGTTTAGCTGTAATTAGAGACACAAATATTGCCGACATGTATCAAATACCTTGGCAGTTGAGGGGTTGATCTCCAACGACCTAAGAATAATGGCGGACTCATGATCAATTACTACCTGGGTAAGTCAAATATTTAGAGGTGTAGTCACTAAAAAAAAATTTTAAAATGACAAGTGTGAGATTTGAACTCAGGTTTAGGGATGTCAACAATGAGACTTTAATCATTTTAGCTAAGTTATCTTTACAAAATTAGCATATGACACAAGAATAGTAGCAATGTCATTTATAATGGTCACGCGACCAATATCATTCACCACCGGAATCTGAAAATGAAACACGATTGGACCAACTGTGGAAAATGTTTAGCTCTAAGAGAACCCTATATAAAACTAAGACACAAATATTGCCGAGATCTAAGAACCTAAAAAAACAAATGCTAGCCGAATATATATATAACTTGGGATGCAAATCAGAAGCCAGGGCAGCGGAGTACATACCTTGCCGGGTTTGGGGAGACAACATGGGGATGTAACAAGATCTCGAATAGCAAACACTGCATATAGATAGAGTAATCAAATCAGGAAAAGAAAAAAAACCTAGAGAGAGAGAGAGAACAAAATAGTACCGTCCCTAAAATGAGGGGGGAGACGAACACTAGGGGCTTCGTTCTCCAACGTCCTAAGAATAGTATCACCGTCATTTATATTGGTCACACGACCAATATCATCCACCGGAATCTGAAATCGAAACACGATTGGAATGGAAATGTTTAGTTGTAATTAGAGACACAAATATTGCCGAATGTATCAAATACCTTGGCAGCTGGGGGTTCGATCTCCAACGTCCTGAGAATAGTATCACCGTCATTTATAATATTGGTCACACGACAAATATTATCCACCAGAATCTGAAAACGAAACACGATTGGAAATAAATGTCTAGCAGATTTAGAATAAAACTTGAAATGTTTAGCTGTAATTAGAGACACAAATATTGCCGACATGTATCAAATACCTTGGCAGTTGAGGGGTTGATCTCCAACGACCTAAGAATAATGGCGGACTCATGATCAATTACTACCTGGGTAAGTCAAATATTTAGAGGTGTAGTCACTAAAAAAATGGCGGACCCGTATATGTAACTACACTTACCCTCAGGACGGTAGTAAGCGATAAGTTGAGCCACAAGATCACAATTTATATATTGATCGAATTCCAAATGAATAAAATCCCATAAACCTAGAGTCTTCAAGAGACTCTCATCCCGAACAAAATCTAGGGTTGCAAATGGCTTGAAAGGTACGAGCTTTAAGGTTTCAACGAGTACCTTAAGCTTCTCCTTGGATTTCTCATCCTGCTGCTTACGTTTCTTATTGTTCCCTTTCTTCCGCTTCGGCCCACCACCGCAACAGTTAAAAGAGGAGCTCGTAGCTTGCGAGTCCACCGTAGCTATAGTATCAGTCTCGTCTTCCTCAACTGACACCTCCGGTTTCTGATCTTGACCATCGAGCTCCTCAGCCTCCTGCGATTTCCCTATTTCGTCCGACAGTGACTCTGGGATTCGAGTTTTGTCGGGAACACAATGTATCTCTGAATCAGCAGAAACTTCTTCTTTCATGTTTGGTTGCTGGTTTCGCGAAATAGTTACTGCATCTTGATCTCGAGATTCAAAAGTATTCGTCGGAGAATCCATGGCTAGGTTTTTTTTTTCCCGATCACCTCCTATAGAAGTCGAGAAGGTTAAGAAACCACTGATTAGGGCTAATTTCTGTCGTGCCCCATTCTAAAAACCATTTGTCTTCAATATCCCTCTTATGTTTTTTTTTTTAGTTTATAATTAAATTTTAATCAAAAAGTTAGTAAATGTTTTAAAAATAGTTACTTAAATTACAAAAAAATCTGTGACCCTCAAACAAAAATATGGGCCATAACGTCCCCATTAATATTGAGTCCATTAACAAATCCAATAACCAGAATGAAAATAGAAACTGAATTAAATCAGATCTAATCTCACTCCTTCCTCATTTTCGTTTCTTTTTTCTCTTTTTTGTATCCCGTATTCTTCCGCCCCTCTTTTTTTCACCATAAACCTTCACCTTTTAACTCCAATTAGAAAAACCTTCGTTTAAATTTCATTCTTCATCCTTTAGTTTTCTCGGATCGTCATTCAGGCTTTACCAGCCATAATTTTAAAACCGTCAACTGTTTTAAACTCCTCTGTTTTTAGATTTAGTCGACTATTTTGGTCTGGTTCTTCTCTGTTCTTTACCAGCCGCAATTTTAAACCTATCGTTCATCAAACCCTCTAAAAGGTCAGTCTCTTGAACCGTGACCTCTAAATTTGAGGTTTACAGTAAACGATTAATTGAAAATTTATTTAGGGTATTATGGGTCTGTTCGAAATGGGGAAATGAATTTCGTCTGAAATCTAATAATTTGGATAAAATATTATGAATGAAAGTCGTGTTTGAGTTGATTGATGTGGTGTGTGAGAGCCCGAGAAATGTAGAATAAGGTTTTACAAATATCGTGTTTGAGTTAATTGATGTTGTGGAGTGTGTTTTCATCTTGCGATATAGATATGGCGAGAACAAAAAACCCAAGTTCAAAGCACGGTGAGTCTTCACGGAAGAAGTAGAATCTTTGTCCTCATCAACTCGGAGATGAAGATGAAATCTCGACAGACTCAAAGAGATCATCCCCAAGTAGAAGAGGAGTGCTCGGATAGTGGACATGATGAACCATCGAATCGTAAAACTGGTGGAAGGCATGAAGATGTTGTTGAAGCTCACCCTTCTCCCAGTAGCTGCAGCTCACCCTTCTCCGTACCAACTTCGAGCCTTCTCTTGTACGCATCTCGACTTCTCCGAGCTTCGAGCCTTCTCCGTACCAGCATCTTAGACTTCTCCGGTAGGTGCTTCTAAGCCTTCTCCGGTACCAGCATCTCGAGTTCTCCAGAGTGCTTCGAGCCTTCTCCGATAGCTTCGAGCCTTCTCCGATAGCTCGAGCCTTCTCCGTGCCAGTTCGAGAACGATCCTTGTCCACCTACGGTATCAAAGAAGAAGAAGACTAGATCTTTCAAGTACATGAATACTCCCTATACAAAATGGAAGAAGAAGAAGAGAGAGATAAGTAAAGAGGGAAGCAAGGAGGGAAACAAAAAGGGAAACAAAAAAAGGAAACAAGTGATGTGGTTGTTTATTGGTTTTTATTTTTTTTTCATTGATGAACCTTGATCAATGTGGAACTCGTAGGTCTGAGACCAAATAATTTATTTTGGGTCATTTTGTATAACTAGTTTAACTAGGTAGAATTTAATTAAGTTGTTAATTTTAAATCGTATAAGTTAAATTTATATAAGACAAATTCAATCATTGAAAGGACAAAATCAATTATTACAAGGAAAAAATTAATTATTGCAAGGAAAAAATCAATTATTAAAAGTACAAAACCAATCATTGCAAAGACAATCAATCATTCCAAAGACAAAAATAATCATTGAAAGTACATATGACCTGACAGGGTTGAAATCAATCATTGAAAGTACATACTCTAGTTGTACCAATATTACCAGTTGTACTTCGCAATGTGCATAATTGTATTTTGATGGATTCTGGTTTAGTTAGTTGTATCATACTGAAACTTCACATTTTATAGTTGTACATATCACATTAGATCTATGGTATAAATTTTATATATTTAATAAAAACAAATTTGTAAAATAATATATTCAACAGCTTTTGCAACTTCTAGGGATTCACATCTCAACAAACCTTCAAAGTGTAAGGTATATGTCCTTATAATATGATGTTGCACCAAATAATTCATAAACAACAATACAAGCATATAATTATTAACCATTACCACGCCCAAACCAACTAAACATACCTCCTCCTCTTTGACTTGATCCTCCCCCTCGATGACTCGATCCTCCCCCTCGTTGACTCGATCCTCCCTCTCCTTGATTAGATCTATCGTCTCTTTGACTCAAACTTTCCCCAGTATTACTAGGTTTTTGCCCCTACGAGCACGACCGTTTTCTCCAACTGATGGGTGCCTAACTGTTTGGTTTCTGCTTTTTTTCTTCACATATGATGGAGATAAGGCATACATCTCCCATATCTCGTCCGGAACTTTCCACTGAGCATGATGGGGTACTGGATAAATTATCCTAGAGTATACCAATGCTCACTGTTCCACCCAATAATATTTAGAGCACAAATCATGTAATGGAATCTTTCCATTCTTCACTAAATGTTCACAGTTGTATCGGTTGTACTAGTTTCTTGGTGTCTCAGTAGTACAATAGTTGTACCAGTTTTACTAGTTATATATAGTCAGTTTTTACTAAATGTTCACAGTTGTATCGGTTGTACTTGGTTTTACTAGTTCTGGGTAATTTTGAGTTTACCAACGATTTTGATTACTAACTACTTTAGATTCACTATGATTTCACCACGAGAATCCTAACAATACCAACTATAAACAATGTAAGACATTAATCTATCAACAAAACGAGTTTAATAGTCCACAAAAAAAAATACACAATATTTTTAAATTTACAATACTCATGAACATTGCTATTTCAACATCCCAAAAAGGTTCAAATGAAGATGGAAGAAGAAAGGAAAACAAAATACCTCAAATGAAGATGGAACAAGAAAGAAAACAAAGAAGAACAAAGATGAAGAAAGAAGAAAATGGTGGGGATCGAGCAAACAAGAAGAAGAAAGAAGAAGATGAAATATATGCTTAAATCCTATTGGTTGAAAATTTATTATTTTCATTAATTCTCATCAATTTAAACCAACCACCCTTTTAATTCTTAATCGGTTCTCTTTTAATTTTTTACCACAATTTTATTTAAATTAATTATTAGTTAAATGAGAGAAGGAAGGTTAGTTTAGGTAAATCACTTATAGAAGGAGATGAAAGATTAAAGAGGGGTATTGAGAAAATTTTTGTGGCTTGAGGGAGATTTTAGATAAAAGCCCCACTGATAAACCATTAAAAAACTGCCACGTATCAATTAGACCAGAGTTAAAAAGACAGATGTACGCTCATGTTAAGTAAATATGGCCCAGAAGATTTACTACGGCCCAATTCGGTTTAACTGGTAGAGTCCAAAATTACATTATTCACCCATCTTTACATTCATCACGAAAAACTCCAAAATCTCTTTTGACTTTTTCAGATTTACTCTCTTCCTCCTCCTCTACACGAACACGATCAGTCACTTCTCGTTCCACCGCGAAATCTCCGACTACAAAAATCCTCCGTCGTCGCTAAGCTCTATCTGAAGAAACTTAAACGATCTAGTCTCTCGGAAAATGATCGAGTGTTCTCACTCACAGTCTCACTGCATCCTAATGCCTCATCACTATGGCGTCGGCTGCGCAGTTCGGTGGAAAGTTATTAAAGACAGAGCACTGGTGCGTGGCAGAGAATAACTCCGAGGATTTAGCACTCAAAACCGCCATTGAATAGGCATGTGGTCCCGGAGGCACCGATTGCGCCGGGATCCAGCAAGGTGGACCCTGCTACGATCCGCCGTATGTAGTGAAGATGGCGTCGTATGTTTTCAACAACTATTACTTGAAGAACGATCTCGCAGATGAAGCTTGCAACTTCTGTAACAACGCAGCTGTTACTTCCCTTAATCCCAGTAAGCTTACATTTTTCTTTTGTGTCAAAATTTGTTGTAGTCAACAGAATAGTGGAATCTCAGAAAGTTAAAGTCTTTAGTTCTGGAAAATGAAATTCAATTATGCATGACATTGCGAATTGATAGTTGAAAATTTTGCTGCTCATACTCAGTGAAATCATTTTGTTTTCAGGTCAGGGAACATGCAAAATTCCTTCAAGGTAATTAAGTAATGCAGTTTTTGTTTGTTTGCCTATTTGCCCATTAGCTTCCGTAGTTTTAGGCTGTTTGGATAAATTTAGATCAATCTGAGTTTCTTTCCATAACTTGATTTTAGTCGACGATGTTGTGGGTTTTTGAGTTCTTTCTTGACTACTCTTTTCATTAGTTTCTGGTTTACAAGGATCAAGTTACTTGATTACCCTGAAGAATTGCTTTTGATCTTGGATAGATAATGTTCATATCCATACATGGCAGTTTCTGCGCAACATAGAACAAGAACTTGCAATACCATTAAAGCAAATCATTTGAGTGATTTCATTCTCCATAGGACAACTTTTCTTTAACCACAATACTAATTACCTCTTTCAATGACGAAAAACACACTCATGCTATTGACGTTTGGTGTGCAGTAATAGAGAGCAATGGCAGTATCAACGCAGGGAACAACTTCACCAGAATACTCAGATTTGAGCCGAGCAAGACGGATCTTTAGCAGCTGGTCGTTGCCCTTCGTCATTTTAGGCGACATTGTGACAATGACATTGACAATTAATCATCTTTAGCTACCGCTTGGTGATTGAAGGTAACCCTTTTTTTCTCTCTCCTTTTCTTCAATCCTCAAGTTTATGTAACTAAAATCGTTCTGCGTCTTTAAATGGAACCCTGATATTTAGCTATTTACTACCTTACCATTGTGAAGAGTTAACTAAAATGGCATCATCAATTAGCTTTGTATCAATATGTATCTTTTGACTAACATATAATAGCGTTCCATTACACAAAACTATCCAACAAAGAGAAATAAAGATTCAGTATAAATTTTAGATTATAGATGTATGTATAATTTATATGCATTATCTGTATCTTCATGTCGGCTCAATGTCTCTCGTAATCCGCTACACGATCTTGGTCAACACAAGAATGATTCATCCTGTTCGAAGATCTTTCCTTTGTCAAGATCCTTTTAAACGAATCTAATCGAGAAACTGACGACCCCACTGTTTTGTTATCCGAAGAAGATGCCGCCGCTTCAGCCGTCAAATTCAGTCTAACTTCCTCCAACGACGACGGTGCAGCACCGTCACCACCAACTGGTCCTTCCCTTGGCTCAGGCTCAAGCCTCGGCCTTGGCTGAACTTCAGTCCGACAAACAGGACAAGTGGAGCAAGTGGTGAGCCACTTGTCAACACAGTCCACGTGGAAGACGTGTTTGCAATTCGGCAACTCTCTCGCTGTGTCTTGCTCCTCCAAAACGCTTAGACACACCGCGCATTCACTAGCGGTCGCGGCCTCGCCATCGATGGCTCCAACGGTGAAAGTAGAAAGAGAAGCGATGACTGTTGGGTCAAGGCCACGCTTTGGCGTCTGAAAAGGGTGGCGTAATACGACGGGAAGACCACTGAAAGCTTCTCTACGACGACGGAGAACGAATCTTGCGTATAGATGAAGAGCGAAGACGATGAGGATAACTGCTGATAAAGAAGCAACGGCGGCGAGCATGATCTTGCTGTTGAGATCGTAAGAAGATGGACTTGGCCAGAACGAGTGGTGGTCGGTGTGGAACGAGCGATGATCTCTGTCGTTGGAGCTCATTGTGAAGCTTTTTTTTCTTCGGGGTGGATAGGAAAGGAAAGTGAACAAAATTGGTTACTGACTTCTGATGTATTATATAAAGAATAAAAGACTTTTAGAATTTCTTATTTTTATTTTTTTATTTCATGGCTTATACTTTAGTTGGTGGGTGGAGAAAAATATGTAGGAGATAGCTTTAGAAACTTTGGGAGATAGCTAGGCTTTCAAGACGGTTTAGAAATTTCCTCATTGTTGACTAAACTTGGGATTGTGGAAACACTAATTAGTCTCTATATGGTTTATCAAGATATAAATTTAAGTTTCTATATTTTTAGCTCTATAGTTCAATTGTAGACCATCGAATATTATAGGTGATAGGTTTGAAGTGTAAGAGATCGTATATACAAGTTTGGAAGGTATCAAAGTCCTATGTATATATTTTTGTAGACTGAATTGCCTACTATGATTTCAGTGTATTAGGAGTTAGCTCATATGTATAAAAGACTGACTTGTCTATCATCATTTCAGTGTATGAAGAGTTAGTTAGTCTTATATGTCTCGTCATTTTTGTATGGTGCAAATTGGGTTTAGATAAATTCATCCATTCTAAACATATTTGATGGTTGATTCAAATACAATATGTAGGGACCAGTGAAGACAAATATAAATTTTTAAAATGATAACAAGTTTTTTTAATAAAAATGATAATACTGTTTATATCAATACTATTATAAGCAATGTAAAATGTCCATATATAGTCAATAAAATACGAAAATTAAAAGTTAAAACGTGTGAGGTACGTGTAGGAAGCACATATGTATATAGTTTGACTTGACGAAGAGTCTTCGACGTAGACGCACATTTGAAAATATCTTACAAAATTGTCTCGATTGTATCTTACAAGTTCAACTCTCCATTTTTCCCCTTTTCACACCTTGATCAATAACGGCTTTGCAATAATGCATCTCTCTTACAGTAACATACAAAATGTCCTTTTTATCAAAAAAAAAAAAAAAACATACAAAACGTCCGTTATATTTACACATACAAAAGATTTGATTACGAAAATTAAAATTAAAAGGAACAAGCGTACTATTTATTGTACATGAATTAAAGACTGATTATGTGTGTGTGTGTATACTCTATATATATTGTGATTTCATTGTCTTTCTAGGTCCAATACACGATCTTGGTCAACGCGAGAACGATCGAGCCTGTTCGAAGATCTTTCCCTTGTCAAAATCCTCCGAAACGAATCTAACCGCAAAACCGATGACCCTCCGGTTTTGTTATCCGCCGCTTCCGACGGCCCTTCTCTTGGCTCAGGTTCCAGCTTTAGACTTGGCTCGACTTCAGTTCGACAAACGGGACAAGTAGAGCGCGTGGTGAGCCACGTGTCAACGCAAGTGATGTGGAACACGTGCTTGCAATTCGGTAACAACCTCACCGTATCTTTCTCCTCCAACAAGCTTAGACACACCGCACATTCCGTAGCCGCCACGTCACCGTTGACTCCAACCACGAACGTAGGAAGAGAAGCGATGACTAGAGTGTCGAGGCCACGTTTTGGCTGCTGAGAAACGACGGAGAGTGCTGAGAGGTTTTGGAAGGCAGATCTACGGCGGTGGAGCACAAATCTTGCGTAGATATAATATATAAAGACGATGAGGATAATAATAGAGAAGGAAACGATGGTAACGAGAAAGATCTTGCTGCTGGCATCGTAAGCAGTCGTGTTTTGCCAGAACGATCGGTCGGAATCGATTTGGTTGTCATCATTTTTATTGTCAGAGTTCATGGTGAAAGGTTTTTGATTCGATGAGAAAGGAAAGAAATGGAACAAGATCACAGAATGTGATAACTATAAGTTAATAACAACTAACGTACGTTGACACGATCTTAGTTGTGTAATAAAATTATGTTTAATGTAAACTTCTTATGATTTTTTTTTACTTTTATTTATTCATCAAAGCATTATAATATGATTGGTGCGTGAGGGAAATTAGGCAAGTACTATAAATCTATTATAGAATTATGACTTATTGAGAACTACTCACAAATCCAAGGGCCATTGTTGACTTTACTCGGATTTGTTTTTTATTTTAGAGATTCTAATTAAATATACGAAATTCAGTTAGGGTTGCAATTTCTTTTCATTTTTGTACCATTAGTACATTACATGTCGACAGTTAGTGAGAATTCTAGATATGATGTTACAATTTGTCCCAAGAATATGTCTAGACTTAATGTAAATTGAGCATAGTCAAGAAAATTACGAAATTTATTGAAAGTGATAACGTGAGGTTTGGAGTGAGGCTGCGTGTAGGAATCATATGGTTTTGACTTGAATAAGAGGCTTCAGAGTAGACAAACATGTTAATCTACCACAAATAAGAGGCTTACAATTTCAACTCTCTTTTTTTTTCCACACGCTAGCTTCTTTTTTTTAATTCCTTGTAGGAAAAAGTTCATTATTTAATACTTTAAAAAGTTATATTATCCATGTAGCTGTAGAAAAAAACATTACAGTTTTCCGGTTTGCGATATACAGATGTATCTTTTACTTAAACATCACTGGTTTTGGGCTTCATATTTTTTTATTGGGCCAGCAGTCACTTAACAGTTTCTCTTTCTTAGTCCGGACCGATTAACAAATTTCGTTAACCATTTGGTATCAGTAATGTTGCGTAGAACGTTATGAATTGTGGATTACCCCCATTACCATATGGTCCATACTCATCAGATTATTTAGATAGAATTTGTCTTAAAAACTAATGGATTTGACTGAGTAATTGTGCTTGTGGCCGGAGATTTAAGAATATTCCATTTGTTAACTGTAATTATTAATTCTCTCGGAGTAAAAATATTAACATTTCTTGTTGAAACAGATTTAACCTGAATTATAATTTTAAGTAAGGTTGTGGTTGGACCGGGCATAACAGATCAAGAAAGTCCTTGCTATCTTAACTTGTAAAGTGTAACTTGTAAGTGGTTTAATAAGTGACGTGAATCTACTACATTATTAAAAAAAATGTACTTTAAGAGGGTGTTTTCAAACAGTACTTAAAAGTAAATGTTAAAAAGTTATTAGTAAACATGTTTCCAAACACATTTACTACAAAAAAACAAATGAGGAATCCAAACAGATTAAATTAGCAATATTATGGAAACTAACATTGATTTTAAATTGCCTAAAATCTATCTACCTAATTTAAATCAATATATTAGAAAAATAATTATGATTCTCATTTCACTTTTATTTGATCTTTTTAAAAATTATTTAAAATTATTATAGTATGCATGTAATTAATAAAAAATTATTTTTCTACATATGTTCTCATTCGAATACATTTTTAGGCGGAGAAATTACATATCCGTTTTTTACGAGAAAATTTCTAAGTATTCATTTTGATGAAAAATTACAGATTTTTAATTTATTCAAAAAATTACAGAGTCGAGTTTTTTTAGCGGGAACCGGATTAGTTTTGGCGGAAAAATTAATTATATTTAAGATTGACAATTGTATAACTAATTGTATTGGTTTTCATTTAGTTAGGATTTTTTTTTAAATTTAATTAATTTAATATATATATATATATAAACGTTAAAGAACCAAAAAAACTATAATTTATATCAAAATAATTGACTCACCGTGTACCGCGGGTACAAAACTACTACTATTAAAAATCTACTACTATAATCTCTATAGCCAAATACTATTTCTAGAGACTTCAAATAAGATAGTTTTTAAAAACAAACATATATTACTCAATCAATAAGAAAACAATGAATGTTCTACGTCCTACATCGATAGAAGTGTCAATCAGGCCTGTAAACCGTGGGCTAGGTCTAAGTAGATCTGTCATGGGATAAAATTTTATGTCCATTAAAAAGTGGATAATATGGATGATCTCATAGTGGACCACAGATTTAGCAGGATTTATCCTTGAATTGGCATATCGACCTCAAACTATCAAATTTTAATAAAAATAAATTATATATATATATATTAATCATTGTATATAGTTGATGAAATATAATCTATGATATATTTAAAAATATAAGGAGTTTATATATATAAACTTAGAATATTTACAAAAAAAGAATATTAAAAATATTTCTATTAAAAAGTTGTTAATTTAATATTTTCTAAAATAATTAAATTATTTAAAATTATAAAAATTAAAACCACGGATCTGTCTGTTAACCCGTTGGAAATAGCATGACAAAATTCGACATAAGAACGATTTATAAAATATTAAAATGGGTATATACGTTAAACAATCAACAACACTAACACTTAATAGTTTAATGAACTTAAAATTATATATAACAAAAAAAAATAATTAAACTAACTAACGAACAAAATCTATAAATCTATAAATTATATAGAAAACTAAACACAAAATATTAAACTGTAAAACATAAACATTTGTTACAATGATTAAAAAAACATTGACACGCACAGAAGATTAAAATAAGTATATACGTCAAACAACCAACAACACTAAAACTTTATAATTTAATGAAGTTGAAATTACATATCTAAAAAATTAATTATAAAAACTAAACGAACAAAATCTAAAAAATTAAAAATTATCTTCAAAATTGAACACACAGTATTAAACTTTAAAATATAAATATGTGTTACAATGATTAAGAAAACATTGTGGGTACGATTATAGTAGAGTTAACAAAAATGTGACTATTATTGTTACATTTAACCAAAACGGCGTGAAGTATTTAGTACGGGACGCTTGATCCAACGGTTAAAATCCATTTGATGGTTGGAATCAACGGCAGATATTTTGTGTAAGACTACTTACATAAAGTTTCCTTTTTTCTTCATATGGGCTAATTAAATACGAAATTGCTTCTCATATTCTTCAATTTCAATCACAACTCTAGAATTTTCCTTTCTTCATTCTCAACAAATCCTAAATTCAGATTTCAATTAGGGTTTCGGTTGCAGTTGCGTAGAGTCAAAGAATCGATCAGAGTAAAGAATGTTTCCATCGATGGAGTTTCTAAAACCCTTAGGCAAAGGGTCATATGGTTCCGTCGATCTCGTTAAATTCACAAAACCCGATGGCTCGAATCCGTACTACCAAGCCGTGAAAAGCTCCTACGCACAAGACTTTGAATATCTTCTCAAAGAGTTTCAGATTCTATCTAAACTCAGAAATTGTCCGAGAATCGTGCAAACCTTTGGGACAAGTCTGTCGAGAGGTGTCAATGATTATGGAATCAGAGTTTACAGAATGTCAATGGAGTATGCAGCTGCTGGAAGTTTACCTTCTTTCATGGAAACAAGATCATTGTCTGATTCGATGATCAGAGACTTCACTTGTATGATTCTTCAAGGACTTGCTTCTGTTCATAATCACGGTTATGTTCATTGCGATCTTAAACCGGAAAATATTCTCGTGTTTCCTCGTCCTTGTGGAAGCAATATTCTATATGAATTGAAGATTTCAGATTTTGGAATGTCGACAAAAGTTGGAGAGGAATCGGTGCTTTGGGAGTTTGATTCTCCGTTTTTGGGAACGCCTCTTTACATGTCACCG
This sequence comes from Cardamine occulta, assembly GCA_028015245.1. Taxonomy (NCBI): domain Eukaryota; kingdom Viridiplantae; phylum Streptophyta; class Magnoliopsida; order Brassicales; family Brassicaceae; genus Cardamine; species Cardamine occulta. The sequence continues at coordinate 2,707,245 of CM051376.1, read as the reverse complement.
GAATCGGTGCAAAACGGAATCGCCGAGAAAGCCCTAGATTTGTGGGCATTAGGTTGCATTGTCTTGGAGATGTACACAAGAGAACCGCCATGGCCGTTCAAAGATTCCAAAGATCTTGTGCCTCTTTTGTTGAATGGGAACGCACCAGAGATTCCAGAGTCTCTTCCTTTGGACGCAAGGCAGTTTCTACAAACGTGTTTCGCAAGTAATCCTATGGAGAGAAGAAGTGCTTCGGAGCTGTTGGAACATACATTTCTGCAAAAAATTTCCGATAAGAAACATGTCAGAGTTACCGGCGCCGGAGATGAAAAGAAGTCGGTGGTGGTGTTGAAGTCTAAATATTTTCCAAAAAGACCCTTAAAATCAAGATTATTCCACCAAAGCCACCACAGTTTAAGAAAATTTTAAATAGACCCTTGAGGTTGAAGATTATACCTCCGAAACCCCCAGGATGCAATCTCGTTTCTGTTCAGTAGGGCGTGTCAGTATTACTATTAGTCTTTGTTATTTGGTGGCCTAGATCAAGTTAATTACACGTTGATACAATTGTAATGCTTCATGTATACTAGTACTAAACCAGTATCAAATTAATTGCGATTAAGTTTTTTAATTTCTTTCTGTTTATTTTTCATTATGATGGCATATTGTCGTATTTTTTAGTTAAAAATAACTTCAAGTCGAGTGTTTATGAGTTGTTTAATATTTGAGAATCTCATACATGAACTACAAAAGTTTAGAATTAAATAAAATGTAACTAAAATTTTATTTTGGTTAATTCTACCTCATCAAATTAATGGCACGCAATAAATTTATAATGTAGAATTATGTCTCATATAAGTCATAAACAGCCTTGGTAATTATCACAGTTAGTGATTACTGTTGTTGCCTTGTTACCCACTAAAGTTTGTACGCTTTAGAAAACCTATCAAAAAAGGAAAAGTGTGTAAGCTTTTATAGAAAAAAAGGAAATTCTCAATTCTTATTTCCTTTTGTAAATTAAAAATGGAAATTATGTCTTACTAACAGTCTGTTACTTATCTGATTCCCAGGTAGATTAGGATTTACTTATGCCCTCTATAAATATGATTTGCTGAGAGTTGTCTTTAGTTATCTATCTCACTTTTCTTCTCCAAATAGTTGCGATTCTCAGATTTCAACTGAACTAGGGTTTTTTTCTTAGCTTGGAGCCGAAGAAATCAGACAATTGATCATATTCCATGGCAATGGTGCCGCCTGAGTTAGAATTCGAAGAGTATCTGGGGAAGGGTTCGCACGGTTCGGTGAGTCTTTTCAAGTATTCGAAACCACGCACGACGCTTTACACCGCCGTGAAGACTTGCGACTACGAAAACGGCGAGTCTCTCGACAAAGAGTTTCAAATCCTGTCCCAGTTCAAGGGTTGTTCAAGAATCGTCCAGTGCTATGAAAACAGAGTGATACCTAATCTGGACGGTGAGGGTAACATAGAGTATATGATGCTAATGGAGTACGCAGCTGGAGGAAGCTTGAAGAGTTTCATGAACCGATCACAAGACAAGAAATTGCCTGATCCTATGATCAGAGAGTTTACTCGTATGCTTCTCGAAGGCTTAGCCACGATTCACGGACACGGCTATGTTCACTGTGATCTCAAACCTGAAAACATCCTTGTCTTCCCGAGATGTGTCTACAAGAATGGCGCGTTGAAATCGTCCAACGAACTGAAGATATCTGATTTCGGGTTGTCCAAAAGAGATGGAGACAGTGACTGGTGGCAACCTGATCGTCAGTTTTTGGGAACGCCGATCTATATGTCGCCTGAGTCAGTTTCTCACGGCGAGACAGGGAAAGGCCTTGATTTATGGTCGTTGGGTTGTTTGGTGTTGGAGATGTACACTGGAAAGAGACCATGGTCGCATAAGAACTATGACGACTTGGAAGATCTGAAAAAGTGTCTCGAGAAGTGTTATGCGACACTCATTCCGAATGATCTTCCTTGTGATGCAAAACACTTTATTATGACTTGCTTTGCGTTGGAAACAGATGAGAGAAGAGACACTTTGACATTGTTGGAGCATAGTTTTTTGCGTGGAGACGTCAAAAAGATCACAGAGCCTCCGGTGAATGTGAAGACTGAGAATCCGAGGGAAATTGCATCGAAATTGCAGATTACATCAATCTCAGAAAGAGCTGGAGAATTGAAGATCATCAAGGAGCAGCCGAGATCCAATTTGGTTCCTGTTAAGCATTGTCACTTGGCAGAACCATCTCAAAATTTTTGGTTTTTCATTCGTAGTTCTCTTTGAAATCTGATGTCACTACTCTGTTTATTTATGTTCTCTATATAAAGTCTTTTATGTAACACTCTTGGAGAATTTATGTTAAGGGTTTTTTTTTTCTCTTTCTGCTCTTTGTTTTTTTTCCCTATCAAACAAACTAAATAGTAAGACTAGATAAAAGTGTTTTCATATTTGTAAAGCTTGATTGAAGATGATCTATAAGTAACTTATAACTAGAGATGATGCTAAATCCAAGCCTATCAGAAGTTTCTCAGCTTATCTGATTAGCTATAGCCAATTTGTAGAACCCATATATAGTTTCTTGTCAACTATGTCGCATATTTGACATTTATAAACTCAAACAAAAACATTATGACCATATAGAGTTTCATCTAAACCAATATACTTTAATATTAATGGTGTAGTTGTACAAGGTTTTTGGCCATAAATTGCTTCCCAATCTCAGTAATCGCGAAATTGAGCAATAAATAAAAGACATAGAGAATTAACGAGTTCGGACCACGGGATGTGATCCTACGTCTCGGCCTGGAGCTTTCCAGTAATCCACTATCACCACAGATTACAAAGTTCCTCACAATCTCTCTAGAACAAGAAAGATCTCTCAGTTTTCAGAATACCTAAAACCCTCACACATGCTTAGCTTTATATACTAAGACGATTACAAAGATAAGACGGCTTAAAACTAAACCAAAGCCCAGTAGGAAAAAAAACATATTCCTAATTGACTAACCCAAGTCGCGGACCTAGTTAATACTCATGATTTTCATCACCAAAGCCCAACAAACTCCACCTTGATGACAATCATTTCCGAGTATAACTTCTTCATCCTTGCATTCATGTACCGCTCCAGACAATCCAGCACCTTAGTGCTCCTCTAGATTGAGAAAACTCAAAGCCTTCTCAAAATTATCCACATGAAGTACCTTTGTCAACATATTAGCCGGATTCCTCTCAGTCGGGATCTTTGACAGCTTCACTTCACCGGAAGCAACAATATCCCTGATGAAATGCAGTTTCTTGTTGATATGCTTCGTCCTCTCATGATGAACGTTGTTCTTGGCTAAACTCAAGGCACTCTGAGAATCACACCATATCTCTACCGTGTCTTGTTTGAATCCAAACTCCTCAGCCAGACCCTTTAGCCAAATAACTTATTTCACAGCTTCTACCAACGCCATATACTCTGCCTCAGTTGTAGACAACGCGACGACATGTTGAAGACTTGATTTCCAGCTTATAACCATCCCACCAGAAGTGAAAACATAGCCTGAAATCGATATACTTCTGTCCAGATCTGATGCAAAGTCAGAATCACATAAACCTTCAATCTTAAAATCCTTTACGCGTCCGTGTCGATCGACACTCAGGGTGGTGTCGATCGACACCCTCTTCCTGAACACAATCTTTTGATCCTGGGCACCTTTCAAATACCTTAGCACCCATTTCACAGCAGTCCAATGTATCATGCTCGACTTACTCATGAACCTACTAACCAAGCCAACCGCATATGCAAGATCACACCTAGTACCTATCATCGCATACATAATACTTCCAATAGCATTAGAATATGGAATATTATCCATCAATGTCTCAACTTCATCATCTTTTACAGCTAACCATTTGAAGTGCGAACCGATAGGTGTAGAAACCGATCTAGACTCATTCATACTGAATACCTGCAGACTTTTCTTGATATAACCAGATTGAGACAAGGTGAGAACTCCACCTTCACGATCTCTTGCTATATCCATCCCAAGAATCATTCTTGCAGCTCCTAGATATTTTCTCTCAAATCTACTGCTCAACAGATCTTTCACAATCTGTATTTCTTTCATATCCTTTGAAGCAATTAGCATGTCATCAATATACAAGAGTAAGTAGATAAAACACTTACCTTTGCTCTCTTTTATGTAAACACAATGGTCATACTCACTCCTTTTGAATCCATGACTTACCACAAATTGATCAAAGCATTTGTTCCATTGCCTTGGAGCTTGCTTAAGTCCATATAAAGCTTTCTTCAACAAACAAACATAGTCTTCTTTTCCCTTAACCACAAAACCTTCAGGCTGCTCCATATAGAAAACCTGATAGAAACATGCTTCACAACCGGAGCAAAAACCTCTTGATAGTCAATGCCATATTTCCGAGCATAACCCTTGGCTACCAATCTAGCTTTATATCTCGGTTCTTCTACTCCTGGGATACCCGGCTTTAACCTGTAAACCCATCTGCAACCAATCACTTTTCTAGCTTTAGGCCTTTTAACCAACCTCCAGGTCTTGTTCTTATCCAGAGAACTCATCTTTTCAACCATATCTCCATTCCAGAAAGTTTTATCCCTGCTTTCAACAGCTTCCTGATAGTCCCTAGGTTCTTCAAAACTTATCTCGACAGCAACAATTAAGGCGAAACTCGCCAAATCATAATCATTGAGATATTTAGGTCGCCTCGTTACTCATTTTGGCCAAACTCGAGGCACTTCATCTGTTTCTAGATCTCCAACAACTCCACCTGAAGATTCAACTTGTCCATTATCTTCAGAAGTTATCGCATCTGACTCTTCTGCGTCTTTGTGTCGATCGACACTCAGGGTGGTGTCGATCGATACTACCTCAGAAGACACACATGTTTTATCCTTTCCGTATCTGTGTCGATTGACATTCAGGGTAGTGTCGATCGACACACTCTCAGAAGTCGGGCTCCTCTGCGCAGTTTCTTCCACCGAAACCTTATCCTTCAAGTCTTTGAATACTGTTTCTTCCACAAAGACTACATTCCTGCTGATCACACATTTTGATTCATCCAGGACCCATACCTTGTACCCTTTGACTCCCTCTGGATAGCTAATGAATATTCCCTTCAAAGCTCTTAGTCTCAATTTCCCTTGATCTACATGAACATAGACCAATGACCCAAATCTTCTCATGTGTCCATAACCCGGCTTTTTTCCAAGCAAAGTTCCTCAGGAATACCGCCATCTAAGGCCGATGATGGGCTTCAATTAATTTGGTACACAGCTGTGCTAATCGCCTCACCCCAGAATTCTTCACTTAAGCCACTCTCATCTAGTATACAACGCACATTCTCCATTATTGTTCTGTTCATGCGTTCTGCAACTCCATTTTGTTGTGGAGTATATGCACAAGTCCTGTGCCTCTTAATCCCATGCTGCTTGCAAAACCCGTCGAAGTCTTTGTTCACAAACTCGAACCCATTGTCTGTTCTCAAACACTTAACTTTCTTGTTTATCTGATTCTTCACCAGCTTCTTCCATTCACAAAACTTTGTGAAAGCTTCACTCTTAACAGACAAAAAGAAAACCCACACCTTTCTATAGTAATCATTAATGATAGACAGAAAATACTGCTTACCAGAGATACTTGGAGTAACTGATGGAGATCCCCAAAGATCTGAGTGAACATATTTCAGAGCTTCACCTGAATTGTGCTTCCCAATGTTGAAGCTCAATCTTTTAGTCTTCCCCATTACACAACTTTCACAGAAACCCATCTCCCCAATCCTTCTCTTGTCAATGATGCCCTTTTTTACCAAGATCATCAGATTCTTCATGCTCTTGTGTCCCAATCTTCTATGCCACAAAACTGTCTCGTCTTTGGCTGATTTTCCGGTAACACTTATATTTGACTGCCCTACCACAGTCTCCCCATCAAGCAAATACAAAGAACCATATAGAGTACCTTGAAGACCCATCTTTCCGTTCTTATTGAACCTTGTTTTTCCTTTGCCTCCAGCATGATCAAACCCAAGCTTATCTAATGTACTTGTAAATATTAGATTTCTCTTCAGCTTAGGAATATACCTGACATTCTTCAATGTCTTCACCGTGCCACCATGTGCATTGATATTTATAGAACCTATTCCTTTAACCTCCACAGAATAGTCATCCCCTAGTAGCACTTGTCCAGAGTTGAGCTCTTCAAATGTATCAAACCAGTCTCTCCTTGAGGTCATGTGATATGAACAACCCGAATCTATCACCCACTTCTCTTGATGGCAACTTTTTGAGACTGATAATGCATCAACTCCTGCTAATTGTTCGATGACAACTGCTGCCGTGGCATCTTCATCATCGCCGCCCTACCGCTTTTTCCAGGCATAGCAATCAGCCTTCACATGTTCTTCCTTCTTGCAGAACCAGCATGTGACTTTTGTTCCCGAGTTCGACTTGCTTCTGCCTCGATTCCCAGAGTTTCGTTGATCCCTTTCTGTTGTCTCCCACAAGGTGTTATTAGCTCGCCTTTCAAACCCTGAAGATTCACGTGAGCTAACATCCTTCTCTTCCACTTAGAGAAAACACCTTGTCCATCGAAGATGGCTATCTTCACCTTCGACATCTTTGTATCCGTAGACATCTCAATTAAACAAACTTCTCTGTCACTCTTCTGCTACTGTGTCGGTCGACACAAGATGGGAGTGTCGATCGACACCCAAAATTTGTTCTTCTCTTCGAAACACGTAGTTGTTGTATCGATCGACACAGAAGGAGTGTTTCGATCGACACCGATCGATCTGTGTGATTTTTCTTCGCACTCCTGACTAAACTTGTTGATGTCTTGATCCCAGCTATCAACCCGATCTAAAACCTAGATCTCTGCAGAACTTCTCTGTCCAATTGCTCCCAAACCTAAAACCTAGGCTCTGATACCAATTGTAGAGATATTGATCCCAATCTCAGTAATCGCAGAATTAAGCAATCAATAAAAGACACCGAGAATTAACGAGTTCGGACCACGGGATGTGATCCTACGTCTCGGTCTGGAGCTTTCCAGTAATCCACTATCACCACAGATTACAAAGTTCCTCACAATCTCTCTAGAACAAGAAAGATCAGTTTTTAGGATACCTAAAACCCTCACATATGCTTAGCTTTATATACTAAGACAATTACAAAGATAAGACAGCTCATGATTTTCATCACCAAAGCCCAACAGTACCATGTATATTTTTGATTTTGTCGTATCTTTTTATTTATTTTGGGGGTATAAACCAGATGTTTTTGTTTGCCATTTTAATTAGGGATTAATCCATATATATAAAATTACATTTCCTCTCTCCCACCTCAGCATCTGCATTAACAATAAATAATCATAATATTAATTACAACTAATTCATCAAAGCATTCATAATTATAGATCTTCACGAGTCACCTAAGCATTCATAAACAACCATAAACTTAATTACAATAATTCATCAAACACAAAAATAATAATAAAAACAATTTTTTTTTAAGAAACCATGAGAATAACAAAGAAAATAAAAAATAATTTTTTAAAAAAAGCACAACGATTAACAATAATTCATCAAATACAAAAATAATAAAACTAAAAAATAATAATAAAAAACCATGAGAATAACAAAGCAAAAAAAAAAAGATAAATTAAAAAATTAAAAAATTAAAAACAAAGAACAAAATTTAATCATATATGAATTCTCACGAGACACTTAAACACTTATAAACAATCAAAATATTAATTACAACTAAATCATCAAATACAAAAAATTATAAAATAAGAAATATATTAAAATAAATCATGAGACCAACAAACAAAACAAAGAAAAATAAAAGATAAACTAAGTTATTAAATACATAAATTGTGTGTCAAATTTTGAATTGACTAACATAAAATTCTGTTAATGAAATTTATAAAATTTCATTTTATTATCTAAAAATATTGGATATTTAACCTTTTTTAAAAAACAATTACCCAAAAAGATAATAAAAAAAAAACTAGAAAACAATAAACTAATCATATATGAATAATAGCGCTAGCAACCTACTAGTGATCAATATAGTCGTCGGGTTCAGATGGAGTTGAAAAATGAAAACATTTTTAGTTTGTAGGATTCCAACTTCTTCTCTCTTTTTTTTGGGTTTGGAGAATATTTGAATTGTCACAAAATATGATTGTCTAAATAGTAATGCTCATGAGTCACGATTCATGATATATACATATTAACAAAAGAAAATGTAACTCTTAAAAAAAAAATGTTTGTAAGTCACTGAATCATGATATATCATATACTCCTTCCGTTTCATTTATATAAGATGTTTTAGAGATTTTTTGTGTTTCAAAATATAAGATGTTTTTCATATTTTTATGCAACTTTTTACTTTATTGAAAATTGTATGACTAATAGGAATCTGCAGTTTTCTTTTATGATTAGTTAATTTTTTTTTTTATATATTAAATAAGTTTTTAAAAAAATATAAATAACTTTTTTAATATGTGTGTTTTTAGTCAAAACATCTTATATTTTGAAAGAGAGGGGTATGAGATATAACGGCACATTAGAATTAAAACCCCATGTCCGCGTAATCAATCTATTTGTACTTCCATAGGAACTCCCTGATTAACATTAAAAATGGACCCATTTATAAAGCATATTGGGCTGATTTTCCTAATAATGGGCCTATAACGTCTCACTACCACCACATGACACCTCCAAAGCTCCAGATTTTCCAATCCTTCACTTTACATGTTGAAGTAACCAACTTTATTACATGTTAAAGTAATAAGGTTAGGTGAGACATGCATCGACCGACCACTAGCGTTTATCAAAAAGCTTTCGTATAAACGCATAATGTTTACTAAAGTATTTTGCCCACGTTAATTAATTTCTTACTAAACGCTGTCGTATTTCTTTTTTTTTTAATTTATTTAAATTGAAATCAAGTAATGATCTATAAGGGTAATAATCCAGTCTTCTTCCTTGAATTGGTCAAACCCTTCTTCTTAATTTTGGAATTGGTCAAAAAAGCTTAAACTACGTTTTGTTATTATTCTTCATCCTCTCTCGCTCGAATCAATCTCACAAAGTCGCAGGTACGCTTCTTCAAATTTCCCCCTTTTCCAAGATCTTTATCGATTGAGACAAACCTAATTGTTTCAGTTTTTTTGCAGGAACCCTAATCTCGAGGCTTTATCATGGGTAACGAGAATTTATTTAAAGTGCAGAAGGAGAAGCGAAAACAGACTAAGTCTGTCAATTTTCTATCTGCTAGCACCATTGATGAGGTTCTGAAAGAGAATAGGAAAATCGAAACCGAAGAGGAGGAAAATACTGTTTTACGTGGTGAATTGGGTAAGAAGATAGCTGACAAGGCACGTGTAAGAGGGAAGAAGAGTAAAAACGAAAACTTTGGAAAGTTCAATGGAGGGATTGGTATGAAATTGCTTGAGAAAATGGGATACAAAGGAGGAGGGCTTGGGAAGAGCCAGCAGGGAATTCTAGTTCCCATTGAAGTACAATTGAGACCCAAGAATATGGGTGTGGAGTACAATGATTCCAAGGAGAACAGTGCACTGTTGCCTGCTTTAAACAAGGTTGAGGAGAAGAAGAAGACTGTTTGTGAGAATCATGGTGATGGAAGGATTAATCTTTGGAAAAAGAAAAAGGTGAGCAAGGATGTTTATATTACTGCAGAGGAGTTATTGGAGAAGAAGCAGGAAGAGGGTTTTGGTTGTGGTCAGATCATTATTGATATGCGAGGACCACAAGGTCGAGTTTTGAAAGATTTGAAAAATTTAGACTTGGAGGAGAAAGCAAGAGGTGCAGATGTTCCAATGCCATAGCTACAGCATAACTTGCGGTTTATTGTTGATTCAGTCGAGCGTGAAATTCAGAAGATTGATAAGGATTTGCCTTGAGCTTGCAGCAAGAGAAGGAGAAATTTAAAATGGAGGAAGAGAAACAGAAGATGCAGTTTGAAGACTTGGTTTATATTGCAGATGAAATCGATCGAATTGAGGTGGAGAATGCGTCTGGGAATTTAACATTGGATTCTCTTGCCAATTGTTTCAAGGACCTGCTTTCAAGCTATCCTGATGATTATAAGCGTTGTAACTTGTCATGCGTTGCTTGCTCACTGGCCTTGCCTCTCTTTTTCAGGATGTTTCAGGGTTGGGACCCTCTTAGTGATGCAGGACATGGGATCGAAGCTATGTCTTCCTGGAAAATACTGCTGGAAGTTCACGGCAGCCAAATTATCTCAACGCCTTATAGCCAACTTGTTTCAGAGGTAATTTTACCTGCTGTGGGAATTTCCGGCATTAACACTTGGGAACCTAGAGATCCTGAGCCAATGCTGAGATTTGTAGAGACATGGGGAGACTTACTGCCTTCACCTGTTCTCCAAACAATTTTGGACACAGTAGTGTTGCCAAAATTGTCAACTGCTATTGAATCTTGGGAACCACATTTAGAAACTGTTCCCATCCATGTATGGGTGCATCCATGGCTGCCAGTACTTGGTGAGACGTTGGAAAGTGCGTATCAGATCATTTGGGTGAAATTCGGTAACTTTCTCGATGCTTGGCATCCTAGTATTGTGTCTGTCCGTACTATTCTTTTCCCTTGGAAGACTGTTTTTGATGCTGCAAGATGGGAGCAGCTTATGCGTCGTTACATAGTTCCTAAATTACAGCTAGCTCTGCAAGAGTTCCAGATAAACCCAGCAGAGCAGACTTTAGACCAGTTTGATTTGGGTATGGGGTGGGCATCTTCAGTACCCATACATCTAATAACTGATTTGATGGAGAGATTCTTTTTCCCCAAGTGGCTGGATGTTTTATATCACTGGTTGTGTTCAGAACCAAACTTTGATGAGATAAGGAAGTGGTTTTTGGGTTGGAAAGGATCTTTCCCACAGGAGCTTTCTGCAAACAGGAGGATCAAAATCCAGTTCAAGCGTGGTCTAGATATGGCAAGGGAAACAGTTGAACGGCTGGAAATGTCTCAGCCAGGGGCAAGGGAGAACATAAGTTACCACAAGGCACAAGAGCAGAGGGAGTTCGAGGGGCAGGCTCATGTGGACAACCCCGAGGAGCTGACGTTTAAAGAAGCGGTGGAATTATTTGCGCAGGAGAAGGAGCTGCTGTTGAAAGCCAAACCGCATAGGATGCACAACGGTCTTCAGATCTATAGGTTCGGGAACGTGAATGTGTTACTAGACTTGGCGAACTTTAAGGTGTTGGCTCAAGTAGCAGGAGGTAGGTTTCCTGTAGATCTTGACGGTTTGCTGAAGATGCACTATAGTGCTGTTGCTGGAAAACAATGAAACAATTCCCCTAAGAAGGAAGTGAAAAGGTAATTTTACTTACGATTTCTCTATTCCCTCTGTGTTTTGCTTTCTAGAAACCTGCATAGCACATTGTGTACTTGTTGGTGAGTGTTCTCTAGGAATCCAATTATCTGTATGATAGATTTTAATTGTCAAGTAGAGAATAGTGTTCTGTTTCGTCCTTTGTTCTATTGTATAATTAATATCCTGATTTCAGGAACATTAGCAGAGGAAGCTGAGTTTTGGAACATCAAGAAGGTTTGAATATGAACACGTACTGGTACAACCAGGAGAAATCATGGGTGTGCTATCATAATTCTTTTTATTGACAGTTAAAAACTTTTCACCTTTTGTCGCTGCAGGCATCTGAGTTTGCGTATACCTTAGCTTGACCAGTCACTTGTGTAACGACTTACAAAATTGATCAAGTCGTTTTCTTTGTTAGACAATGCATATTTGCAATTCATGTTTTTCAGGTTACCATTGATGGAGGTTAGAAAGGTTTATCCTTTGGATGCTGTGTTGGTCAATCCTGAAGATGTGCCTGAAGATTTAAGGATAGAGAGTTTATAGCTTTCCCATCACGGAGAAGAGTTGATATTTAAATAATTAGATGATAAATTTTCAACGTTGCAGAAGCTGGACAAGTGTGATTTTTTCAATGTCGTGCCAATATTGATCTGATTTGTGCTTTTTGTTGCTTGTTTCAGGAAGTGTGAAGAAATGTTTTGGAAGCATCTACATTCCCTTGCAAATGGGCCTGAGATAGAGAAGTCAGTATGTTTTTATAGATTAATGTATTGGATGGATGACCTGTTTTCTAGTGGTTGCATCTAAGGAAACTTTGTGGAGTTTTTTTTTTTTTAACTCTCTGTTGATGTTCAAAATCAAAACCATATACTATTATCCTAACCATTTAAGGTTGTTGTGTTGAGAAGGTTGATTGGAAAGTGAAACCAGTTTTATATATTTGGTGCATTTTTAATTTCTTTCATTACGTAAAGTTCAATGTCTTTCCATGTGTGTTGGCGTTTTTTGGTTGATGGCTTGTAAAAATCGGATTTGGTTTCAACAGACAAATCTGATCAAAACCATGTAAGCTTAGTGAGTTTGACAACTCTGTTTTAATTCCAGAAGGAGAAAGGTTTGTTGAAGATGTTATAGAAGGGACTTTTGGGTATCTTGATCCCAACTATGTCTACGGGAAGAGTAACAGAGAATACTGATGTCTATGGCTTTGGAACATTCATGCTTACTCTTTTCTCCGCAATAAACTCGAGTCTTGTTGACCAACTACACAAGGGTTCTGTGCTCTTATCAAGTTGGTTGAAGATGGTAGATTTGTTGAGATCATTGATCCAACGGTGTTCGAAAGCTGCAAGGAACAAGAGCTATTGCAGATGAAAGCTTTTGTTATACTTTCTCTGAGATGCATTGGCGGTGTAGGAGAAGTTCCGAAAATGATTGAAGTTGCCAAAGAACTTAAAAAAATGCTTGTTCAAGCCAAAACCATCAGGCATTAAGCCAAGTAAGCTTTTCTTTATACATCAATATACAAGAATAAAGCATGTAACAATCTTTCACATAGATTTGGATCTCACAACCCGTTCTTGAAAAATCACTCAAAAGCTGTGCTACAATGAGTTCTTGTCTTTATATTATAGTGATCGCTCTATCAGCCTAATCTCTTTTGCCACTTCAATCATCTTTGGTCTTTCTTCTTTCCTCGTCCTACAGCATCTCAAAGCAAGCTCAAGAAATGTATACATCATTTTTTACCAAACTCATCCCTGAGTTCAAAGAACTCTTCTTTATCCTGTAAACCTTTCACATAATCATAAATATTATCAGTAGATCCATCCAAAATAGCAGGTCTCCCACTCAGAAGAACCAACAACAAGATTCCAAAGCTGAAGACATGAGTGTATTCTGATACTATACTCGTAGAGAAATAAGACGGATCAATGTATCCAAGTGTTCCCATCACCTTTATCTTTAATCCATGACTTACCTTCAGGGAGAGATATAGACAAGGATAAATCAGACAGCTTGGCTTTCCAGTTCTTGTCTAAGAACACATTCGTCGGCTTTATTTCTCTGTGTATAATGATCCTTGGAAACGCCGTATGAAGATAAGTCACAGCATTAGCAACCTCCTTTGTAATCTTCAATCTAACATTCCAAGGCAATACTTGTCTCTTCTCACTACCAACACCATTTTCTGAATATTCGAACACTAGAATTGGAAGAGGAAACTCAAGACAACATCCTAATAGCTTGAGAAAACTATTGTGATTGCTGACTCGAGTAGATATTACAATATCATTGTAAACCACTGATTCATAGTCTCCTAATAGAAATTCTTCTTTAAATCTCTTGATCAAGTAACACCTATCTTGGATTATTCCCTTGTGCCAAGAAAAGAATCTGTAACGAGATATATAACTACTTGGATCAAAGTTCTTTGTGGCTCTGAGGATTTGATCAGAAGAGAATATACAGATATGATTCGATGTACCGTTACAGTTAGCGATCAGTTCCTTAAGAAAATTGTTTCCGTTCTTCATAAACCACTCATGCCTTTTATTTTTTTCTTTCGTTCTCCACAACCTCATCATCTCTGTGAAGTAAAGACTTCATTACAGGAAAAGAGGGTATAGAGAACTTTATAGAAAGTGATACCAAGAAAATTTAAGAACACATAATCATTAAATAAGTTAGGTGAGATGGAAGATTGTTGGCTAATGAGAAATCAACAAGTATCATTAGAGCTAATGGCGATGGTTGAAAAATGTAGAGCCATATATGATATATCGTATTCTCAAGTGAAGTCAACAATATTGTAAAAGATAAGCTATGAATCTCCCAAATCTGAAGTCATCGCTTCCATCTTCCATCATATATATATGGGTAAGTTTTGAGAGGGTTGGTTGGAAAATGAATTTAGTTTTATTTATTAGGTACACTTTTAGCATATTGCATCATTATTGTGTTAGGCGTTTTTATGTTGATGGCTAATAAAAATCGAATCTGTTTTCAACACCCAAATGGCCAAATCTGGTCAAAATCATGAAATTCATATTTAGATCACTTATTCATGATACCCGAAAACAAAGTATCTATGTAACAGAAGCTCTCCATATTATCTAGGCAATAGCTATAGATTCACAGTAACACACATACACTACTTACAGTTTTACTCAGTTCTAATCATCACTCAACTAAACCCACACTTCTCGGAGAAGCTTATATCTTGCATTTGAAGTCGCTGAATCCGTAAAGTCACTCGCTTTGTCGACGATGGATGTAAGAGGAGAGTCCAGTTCCTCAAGCTCCTCGTCACTCGTGTACCCTTTTCTCTGTATCATAGACACATTCCTTGACAATTTTCCTGCAGCCTCTGCAACTTTTTCTGCTACATCCATGGTCGATGGAGGCTTGTAAGAAACAGAGGAGGCTGCATAAGGGAAGCTTATTTCTGATAGCTTCCCATCACCAATGCTCTGGAATATAACAAAAAATGATGTTTACGTTTTTACTTACTGGATTATTAGTAGAAATAGAATCCAAAGTTTGAATTATATGTACCTCTGCAGCATTAAGCTCTTCTAGGACAGCTCCAGGTACATGATCTGGACAGAACTCATCAGGAGTGAAGTTGCAGAGTATTCTTTTGATGAGTGGAAGACTGATTGATGGAAAAATCTGCTTTTAAAACAAATAAATCAAGAACAAAGCTCGATGAAGCTCGTGAATGCAATGGGTCTAACCAAGAACAAAAAAAATGACTGAGATATATAATATCAAACAAACCTCTTCTCTAATGGATCCTTCCATCAACATCTCTTTTGGGAGCATAAGAAGATCACTAAGCTCATTTAACAAAACAAAGGTCTTATTTTCACTACCTTCACTTTCTACATGATCATGTTCACTTTTTCGTTTTTGTTTTGCTAAAGAATCATCCGAGTTCATACCGAACATTTCAGTGAGGCATCTAGACCAATTACCAATCTGCAAGGGAAATATTGCGTCATTGGATTAATCAACATTACTAACTTTCTAATGGCTATAAAAATCTAAACTTTGTTTTGTGTTGGTTACCGCGTTTTTAAGTTGTGCCCCTGATCCAAAGCTTAAGTCTCCAGCAGGAATAGGCAGAACTCTGGAATCAAGGATAGGATCAGAAACGGGATCAGTTGGAATTTGATGGTCTGACTCGCGGAGAATAGCATTGAACATGGCTACATCGAATCTATCAATACACATCTCCATAACCTGTTTAAAGACAATAAGAATATGATGCTTATTATTGTCTTAACTTAAAATGAAACAAATGAAAATTCTGATTACCATTTTAGCCAGTACAGGTAAGCAACCACATTCATGTCCCGAGCCTCGCATAGGACAAATCCGTTGAAGAGCATCTCGAAAAGCATTTTTCCATAGGCTAATCGAAAATGTTCCTTGCTTCTGATTACCCAAAGCAGGTCCCATCAGTTTCTCATTTGATTCACCGGCTGATGAGTTGTTTTCAGGGGATTGCATATGAGGAGTAAACACCTTAAAGATAGGAGAAGAAGAAAACATAAGAGAGAGATGCTTCACAAACCTTAGAAGTTTGTTGTTAATGAGCACATTTTGTTTATACCTGCCACCAAAGAGACTCGACTATTCTAGAGAATACCCATAATTCGATTTTCTCAAGTGCAGTAGTAAATGTTTCAGTTTCTTGCCAATCCTCCATTAGCTGTTGGAAACCATTCTTCCATCTAAGGTTTGTTTTCTTCCCTGAATCACCATTTTCACTCCCATTTGATTCAGAGATATGTGTGATGCGAGACTTACCAAACGCTTGCGAAATTATCTGCCTCAGAGCTATGATGTTTGATAACCAGAAGGTCAACCTAAGAAAATGGGAACCAAGAGAAAGCAAAAAAACATTTGTTTAGATCACAACTGAGAAGAATCAAGATCCTGAAATTTCACTCACATGTCAAATATACCTCGAAACATCATTCCCACAAGATTTGGCAACCAAAACAAGACCAGAAACAGAGTTTCTAGAGATTGTAGCACGCTTTCCCTGAGTAAAATGTTTACTGGCATGGATGTAGATTCTAGAAATACGGCGAGCAGGCGTATGAAGCTTGTGTGCAGAGCTACAATGGTCAGGCACAACAGAATAGAGCGAAATCTCGAGTGCTGCAACTTCTCTAAGCTCCTCTTCTAGTTTCTCGATTCTCGTCTCCAGATGCATAATCTTCTCTTTCGAAGATCCCTCCACAATGTTCCCATCATTATTCTCTGTTACATCAGCTGCCTCGTTCTCGCTTCCAGCACTAAGAGCACCATTCGACGCATCTTCCCAGACATCCGCATTGGTACCTTCACAAGCATCTGTGTCGATTTCTTTATCAATGTTAGCATCTTTACATTCTTGTTCATCGACGTCTTTCTCCAAACCACCAACGGATCCATTTAAGTTATGTTCTTTCTCCGTTTTCTCCACAAGTCTGCAAGAATCTGTTTCTTGATTATCATCATCCAAGTAACGAACATCTACCGTATGGTAAGCCTCAGAAGGATCTGATTGTGTGGTTGAATCACTTGCTACTGTAGAGATATTACTAGACTCTTCCTTTGCATCCAAGTCCTTGTGTTTCTCTTGTTCTGACAATTTTTTCTGGCTATTCGTCTTCTGCAACTTTTGATATTTTCTTCCACTCTTGGTAGATCGTTTGGACTGGACATTGTTAGTTGTTCTTGCCTTCATCATGGAACTCTTCCAATGCAGCCAAAACAAAAGTTATTTTCAAATTCTAAGTGAGAAAACAATCCAAGAAGATTTGTGTAACCCTACAGAAAATAAAGAGGAAAACAAAAAATCAGTGATGAGCCTCAAATAGTAATGATTTTTAGATTTTGATTGAGCAAGATGAGCAAGAAGATAAAAAGACAGCTAGATATATTCCTGTTCCTGACATAATTGGCACTTGCTACGTTTTGTCTGATTCTACAGTAGCATTGGAGATCCCCATCATTTTGTTCATAGTGGCTAAGATAGAAAATGGGTGCATTCACATAGGGATTAACAAGAATGAGTTTTTTTTTGTCTGATTTACATGAGTGATTAAACTAACCATATTTGATAAAACCCAAAAATTTCAGGAACTGCATTTTCTAAAGTATCCAAAAATGTATCAGTTTTCAAAGAGAGAAACAGAGTATGATGAAACAACCATGAGGACTAGAGAGATCAACAAGTGAAGATGGAAGGCAAAAAAATGAAAAAAGATTTACCAGTGACTGAAATCTCCAGAAGAAACAGAAGAGCAAAAGGAGAAGACTTTGAGAAAGTGTTGTCTCACATTGAAATCATCACGAAACCCATTTGGTTGTCGTCCTCTTGAAGACGTAACTTTAATCTACTCAGAGTGAAGTCTACTCTCAGATTTGCGTCACTGAGATTAGCTGTCTTTATCTGTAATCCGTAATAAAGCTACTTTCTTTCTTTTCTCTCTTTCTATTTATCGGTTTTGACTATGGGAGATCCGAGTGCGGGTAGTTATGGTGCATTTAAAGAATAGAAAAAACATGGATCGTTTAATGTACGGACTGTGATCGTGGTCGTGACCCATGGAAGTTAGTGTCGGTGGCTCGAGTGTTTACCGGGAATGGCCGGTCACATTACCCAAGAAATTAGCTTCTCTTTTTAAATGACCCTCGTGTCCTTTTCTCTTTCGTTTAAAAAACATTTGACTGACACCACCGACACCGTCATCAAATTACATACGACTATGAGCGAGTGTTTCCAATTTTCCCTGAATTGGAATTTTCGAAAGGACAATGGTTCTTCACATGGATGTTCACTGGATTCTTGCTGAGTCTCCAGCAAAATAGCATATGAATTGTGAAGAGTGAAGTGATGATGATGTACTGAATCATTACTACTCTTGGGAAACACACATACACAGAGATGGAATTACTTCAATAGCCCTCTCTATGTGATGCAATTTGAGAACACGAGATTTGCTCAACTAAGACAAACAACAAATCAAGTTACTAGTACTACTTTCATTGTTTAATCATCATTCATAAATGATAAAACCAACGGATGAAATGAAATGAACATCACAGCTCGCTAAGTAGCCGACACAGCATTAAAGTATTCTATGTTAAAAAAGAAGATTATTAAGCCACACTAAAGGAAACTAATCATAGATTTGTGATATGACAAGCAATAGAAGTCGAAATGGTAAGTATTCATCAACCAAAAGATCGAAATCAACATTCTCATGCCATTCTCAACTCAGTATTTGCGAAAAGGCTAGCAATTCAATATCCATACAGCTAGTTCAATAGGAAACCATTGTTAGCTATTATTGAATTAATCAAACATCCAACACAGATGCAATGAGCAGTAAAAGCCTACAATATAGCCAGAATTAAAGATACTGAATCTTATTGTGCCGATTTTAACATTGACAGAGACCATGAGAACTCCACTCTAACCACTCCAACACTGATGCTATGAGCAGTAAAACGCCTAATGAATACCGCAATAGAAGAAACTCAAGTCTAGATTGTTGCATCTGACAATGGCTGATGCCATGAGAACTCCACTTAAAAGCCTACCAAACTCAATGTGCACACTGCAGAAAGCTATTAATCATATACCATGATGAAAATCTATCTGAGACCAATCTATCTCATAGTTGCAGCTATACTATCATCATTTGACTACAACAACAAATGACAAGCATAAACATGGATCTTAAAAGATTCAGAATCAACGAATGTTACTGGCAATGAAATCCATACATAAACAGGCCATAACCTTAGAAAGAGAAGCACACAATGGAGTACTAAAGAGTAGAATCAAATCATTTGCAAAAGACCAATTAAATTTCGGGATGTTGATCAAAACGAGCAAATCAAAATTCGAGAAATGTAATAATAATAAGTAAAGAGTAAGGGCGGGTACGTTGACTACAGGTAAAAAAGAACACTTATTTCATGAACATCATCATTATCGACAAAACAAAGAGATTGAAACAAAGTTCAGGAGGCGCAACGAAACCCTAACTCTCCAGTCTTCGTGATCGTCATTAAACGGGAAAAAAACAGACATACCAGATCAAGAATCAGGAGATCCAATCAGTGATGCTTAATCGGAAGAATCTCCAGCTGACGCGAGCTTCTCCATCTCAAGACGCTCTAGAGCCTTCTGATGAGCCCAACTCTCGATGGAAAGATCAGGTTTGGCATTGAGTCCGACTCCGAGGATAACAATTGTGAGGAAGCTCGTGATGTAACAAGGAAGCTCCCAATCTTCCCATTTTCGCGACTGTCCTGCTGGCGGAGGAGTCCGGTTCATAAAGTAACCCTTGGGCCGCTCCTCGTGACCTGGCGTCGCCCACCGACTCGGACCGGCGGATGTAGATCCAGACCTGGAGAAGATCCGATTTCGTAGCGTCTTCGCTGCGACGGTCACGGACTGCGTCGACGGCATCGCTTTAGTTTCGATTACTGCTGTAAGCAATGTGACGAACAGGAAATCCACTGTTTTGTTAGATTCCAACTATATAGAGGAATCAATGGCTGAAATGCCACGTTTGGAAAGAAAATATGATTTCATGCCACCCAAAAATCTGTGTGCGATTGAGAATCAATGGCTGAAATGCCACGTTTGGAAAGGAAAAATGATTTCATGCCACCCAATAATCTGTGTGCCATTGAGATATTAAAAATCCTAAATTACCCTTAATGAGTGGCATTGAATCTCTTTTTCTCCTCAGCTGAAATCGATCGATCGATCGATTGAATCAATTGATTGAATTGAATTGAAATTGGAATCAAATCGAATCAATTCATTATCCGGATACGGTTCGAAAAGCCGATCTCACTCTCCCGACAAAACAAAAGCTCTGCTCTTGAGCTCGAGTGGTTCCTCTGCTTCGCTTTGGATTCGAGGAAGCTCCCGTGAATCAGCTCTGTTCCACCCTCGACTCGACTCCCTCCCTTGAATTGTGTTGATCTGGATCCTGCTCCCCCAGCGCTCCCAAATAATCCACACGAATCTCGGTCGAGTTCAAGACGTTGTTCTTCTGAATCGAATCGTAGTCGACACCTCTCTCGCCGAAGTCATCGCGGCGTAGTTTGTAGTGCTACCATTGATTCCAATAGTCATCGTATATTTGTGTTCGAGGTAAGTGTGAGGTAGTTATCCAACTAAGTACAAATGGTACAATGCATCTTGTGTAATTTGGAAATGTATTGAATTTTGTTTTATTTGGAGGAGGTAATGAAGGAGATCGACCACACAAACATACATTTCGATTATGGAGGCCACTATTAGGAAGAGCATGAATGGATTTCAAAAAATAGTCTAATAGGTATAGCGATTAAGATGTCATCTTTGGAGGATGTAACGTATGGTGTTGGTTGATAAGATATGTAGGAAGATTGGAATTGATGCTATGTTAAAGAAGCTTCAATTGAGTTCGATCGATGTCGAACTCGAAAAGAGGCAAAGATTGTAGATGACGAGGATGTATATGTTTATTTAACTTCGGTGGATAAGGATGGATTTAGACCTATTTTGCGGGTGGAGTTATTGAAAGGTGTTGAAAATAATCGGGGAGGTGAGGAAAACTCCGAGCGGAACAAAGGAGTTCATTTGGTGTGAATTATAGTAGAGTTGGTGATGTAGAAAATAGAGGGATCCCTACTTATTCCGAGAGTGGATGAAATAGAAGAAGATGAAGAACATGACAAGGAGGGTGGATAATTGAAGAGCAGATGGAGAATGATGTCAATGAAGAAATGAATGATATAAGGGATGCGGTTACCCTGTTTGATAACAATGAGATTGATGGTTTGGATGGTTGGCATGAAATTCTTGAGGTTCCACATGGTGTTGAAGAAAGTCAATATGTTAATGAATGGGAAGATGGTGCAGGTCTTGAAATAGATCAAGAATTTTCTTCTAAGGAAGCGATGCATGATTTGGTTCTGAAAGCTGCAAATGAGAACTGTTTGGGTGCAGAACTATTAAATCGACAAGGAGGCGAAGTTATGCTTAAGATGTCGTCGAGCTCCGAAGGTTGCAAATGGTATTTGAGAGTTGCAAAAAACAAGAATTCAGAACTTTTCACTGTCAGAGTACATAGAAAGATGCATTCAATGCGATCGGTCATTCGACAACAAGTAGTCAACAGAAGGCACACCAAGATTAGTAGCATCTATTTTGCATGAAGACTATCCAGGTCAAATGGAGACCACAGATCCTAAAAGCATTGCGAATGTGGTTCTAAGAAAAATTGGTTTCCATTGTTCATACTCCACTGCCTTAAGAGGGAAAAAACAACATGTAAATGATGTGAGTGCGCTGAAAAAAGCTACAACCTGTTGTATTCTTATCTATATATGTTAGAGTATGTCAATCGTGGGACAGTAACTAGTGTGGAATTGGATGAAGAAAAAAGATTCAAATATCTATTCATCGCTTTGGGAGCTTCCATTGCAGGTTTATCTGCTTATTAGGAAAGTGATAGTAGTGGATGCTACTTTCCTTAAGACCGTATATGGTGGTATGTTAATTTTTACAACAGCTCAGGATCCAAATCGTCACCACTACCCAATTGCGTTTGGTGTGATTGACAGTGAGAAGGATGTTAGTTGGGAGTGGTTTTTAGGAAGCTGAAAACTGTTATACGAGATGAGCTCGGATTGGTTTTTATTAGCGATAGGCACCAAAGCATCATCAAGGCAGTTTCATGGTGTATCCAAGAGGCTTGCATGCACTGCATTTGGCATTTATCTCAAAACGTGAGATCCCATGTGAAGAAAGACAAAGATCTAGCTAAGATACAATTCATGGTTTTAGCATGCTTATACAAAGAATGAGTTCGACAGAGAGTATAGTGAATTTAGGAATAGGTTTCCGAAAGCTGTTGAGTATTTGGAAAAAAGTATTGGGCTGGAACAATGGACAAGGTGTCATTTTAAAGGAGACAAGTACAATGTAGACACAAGCAACTCTGCAGAATCATTGAACTCCGTGTTTAAAAAAGCAAGGAAGTATTCCTCTTGACTATGATTGATACAATCCTTGAGAAATTTTTGAGTGGTTCAACAATCATAGGAAAGATTCTGCTGGTGCACCGAACACATCAAAATTGGTATCTTTTGTGGAGAACGAAATGCACTTAAGATGTGCAAATGCAGCCAAATTAAAGGTGATTGAGATAAATAGCTACTTCCTTGAATACAATGTTATTGGGATCGATGGGAAGACTTATTTGGTGGACCTAAAAATGAGAAGCTGTTCTTGCAAGTGTTTTGATATTGACAAGTATCCGTGTGTCCATGCTATTGCTGCAGTTAGTTTCCTCTCGAGGCAAGAAGATAGATCAGAATATCCATATCCATGATGTATGCTCGAAATATTACTTGATTGAGAACTGGGGATTGGCAAATTGCCAGACGATTTATGCGGTGCAACACGAGTCTAACAGGAGTGTTCCTGCAGGTATTAAAGAAATAGTTGATTTACCGCCCGCAAAAACCAAGAAGAAACAGGAAGAACCCAAGAAAAGCGGTTTCCATCTATAGGAGAATATCCTCGGAAGAGAATGCGTCGAACTCGTGGCATAAACTTGGAGCGGAGGTTGGAGCCCGTGGGGGGAATTTAATTTGTTTTGTGTGTTTGTTTTGTATCTGTAGTTGTATTCTCGGATTTGTAACTATTTTTATTGTACTATATGGTCCATATAAGTCCAACTATGTCCAATTTACAAGCATTAAAAAATACTTATTTTTAACAAATTTAAAAGTAAGAACACTACATAAAGAAAATTATATTGTTACAAACTAAATTTATGTTATTAGAAACTAATTTTGCAAACTAAAGTAAATTATATTGTTAAAAATCATAGTTTTAACTCAAAACACTCTCACAAAGTATATGGTTCCATGTAAATTATCACAATTTTAAAGAAAATTATGTGAAAAATCCGAAATGATTTATATGTTATATGGAAAGGTCCAACGTGTTAATGTATTGAGAAAAATCAAAAGTCCAACTAGAAATTAGCATCTTCTGATATGGTCCAACTAGAAATAATCAAAACTCCCTTTAATCCAACTATGTAGACCATTGATCAACTCGAACAACTAGTGAAGACAACTACGTGATTGCATCAATTTGGGGTCCATAATATTAGTTTTATTGGTCAATATTTGGCATTTAATTCTCAAAACCTACCCACTTTCACTTCTTATCTCGAAACCTACCCACTTTCTCTTCTTATCTCGAATCTCTCTCTTCTCATCTTTTTCGAATCGCGATAAAATGTCCCCAAGCTGTCCGGGTAGTAACAATGACAGTAGTGAAAGTGAAAATAGAATAGATCCATGTTTATTGGCAGACGGTGATTGGGGTGTTCCGACTAATTGTTTCTGTGGTGCAACAGTCCGTCTTGAGGTCGATTGTAATCCACAAAATTTTGGGATAAAGTTCTACAAATGTCCAAACAGTGGGGTAAGTCCGTAGTTAGACTTCATATGTTCATAATTACGTACGATGTTTGGGATAATATCTGAGTTTTTGTGTAGGATGGTGAAATGCACATCAATAAGTTTTGGGATCACGCAGTAGATGAGGAATTTAAAAAAATTGAATCCCGACTCACTCAGCAAGATCAATCAATTCAAAATGCATTCCGATATGGAGGAGGTGCTAATCCTGTCATCGAGTCAATGAAGGAGTCGATGAATAATATGCGTCTTGAAATCGAAGATCTTAAGGAGCAACTACTCAAGAAAAACAATGAAATTAGTAGGATAATGCAATATATAGGTATTGAGTAACTTTAAATGTTGGAAGACTTTGAATGTTGATTTTGCTTTGTAAGACAATTAAACTTTTTAAGACGGTTATGTTGTTTTGTAAGGTGTACTATATTTTAATCATTTGTTCTAGTTTTCCCAGTTATACCAAATTAAATGGTCCAGTTGTTCCAGTTATACGAAATCATTTGTTCCAGTTTTTCCCGGTTATGCGAAATCATTTGTTCCAGTTTTCCCAGTTATACCAAATTAAATGGTCCAGTTGTTCGATTTTCTCATTCTCGCTAAATAGTTGTACCAGTTTTCAAGTTTGTAATAACACCAAAATACATCTACTAATACCAATACAAGAAGTTTCTTTAGTAACGCCTTTTTCGCTTTCTTCCCTTCTTTTTTGCTAGTGGCTTCTTTGTCTAAACCTCAACAACATCCTCATCAACATCTTCCGCAGCATCCTCAGCAACATGTGTCCCCTCTCCTTCATTAATACCAAAAATATATAAATACTGAAAAGATCTTCTAAAACACAACTCTATGAAGATACTCACCCCTACGATGTTCCGGAACTAACTCAACCGCTTCAATAAAATCTTCTACTTTCATTAATCGTTTATCCATCACAGCAAGTTGATGCTTCACATCCTCCAAGCTCTTCTCCATCATTTCCTTAAGCTCACGAACTAGGGATTCTAAATTAACATTCTTAGCTCCTCGAGGAACACCATCTCCGTTAACACCATCTCCACTCCCTTTCTTCGGGACTCTTTCACTACGGCCAGCCAAGTC
Source organism: Cardamine occulta (assembly GCA_028015245.1). NCBI lineage: Eukaryota > Viridiplantae > Streptophyta > Magnoliopsida > Brassicales > Brassicaceae > Cardamine > Cardamine occulta. Next base: position 2,682,240 of record CM051376.1, on the reverse strand, counting down.
CGCCTCGTCAGATCTTTCCACCATATTTTCTTCCTATCATTCTTGAGCATTGAACCCAACTTTTGACAAGAGTATCTCTAATTCCTGTCCCATCATCATCAGCATAAGGAACAATCTCTTCCAACAATTGTTTCTCATCGCCGTCCGCCTCCAGGATGCTCATGATATCCTACAATATGAAATCAGAGAACAAATTTTATATCACTCAAAATTTTAACAAATATCAAAATAACTAAAAATTTCGCAAATTCCAACCTTCGTGCTTCCAAGCTCTGCATTAATGTCTTCTAATGGAAAACCTTTCATACAACTTTCGGAGAACTTGTGCTTGCACAACCGAGGACAATCTTTCTCAGCTGGAACAGCTTCTCTAAATTTGCGGCCAAGATGAGGAATGCACTCAAATGCAATAACCTACACAATATATTACAACATTAAACAAATTAGTAATTATTTAAATGAATTAATATCAATCAAGAGAGCCAATAAAGAGTTACCTCAAGAGGAATGATGAATCCATTAAAGGCGGCTTGATGATTAGGCTTCACTACGCCTCTAAAATTCTTGACAAACCTCATAATCTCCTTCAGATTATCATCAAATGTGAGACGCCCCCAAGGAAAAGTCTCACACAAAGCCACATCATTTACCATCCCAAGTAGGAAATCATCAATTTTTGCATCATTCTTGGATTTAGGTCGAACTATCTTGCTTAAAAAATACAAGATAGTGAGTTTTAAGAATGTCCCCTTCTTCCTCTCAAGATTCCCCTTCTCCTTCAGCTCAACCAACTTCTTCTTCACATCCGATATTTTTATCCCCTTCTTCTTCTTAAAGATCTTCTCCACAAACTTTGTATCCTTAAAGTTTCATCCAATTAGGAGGATAATTATGACAGTTCATACCTGTCAACAACGCATGCTCCCTAATGGAATACCTCACGGGTACTCCATTCACAACAAACCAACACTCATTTTCTTGCTCCGTTTGTGCGGTTCGGAGGAGAAGCATCCACATCCCTTGCAGCATGTGATTTGGCTCACGGTACATATGAAATATATGCTTAAATTGATCATGTCTCTTGAACCAATCCAAAGCAATAGAAAATTCATCTTCGATTTCCTTCACCACTTGTGTCACACTACACCTAGTGGACATCTTGCAAGTCTTGCTGTATTCACTATTACCAAAGAACAATTTTTCTGGCGGCACTGGTTGTGTGTCCTCATCATCATCATCCTTAAATTTTCAAACACAATTTATTAGGTAAATAATCACAGTTGTTCCAGTTAATCCAGATGTTCCAGTTATCCAGTTATTCTACTTATTCCAGTTGTTCCAGTTCACAAGAAATTATACCTAACGATATCGACATCCTTAATCGTTTATCAATCATAGTACATACCTCTAACAAGTCATTTTCGTTCTCTCCTTCTTCTTCCGCTTCCTCCTCTTCCTTCTCCTCTTCGGATTCCTTCTCTTCCTTCTCCTCTTCGGATTCCTCCTCTTCCTTCTCTTCCTTCTCTTCTTCCTCTTCTTCATCTTCATCATCTTCATCATCTTCTTCATCTTCTTTCTCGCCGTCGACTTCCTCATCTTCCTCTTCTCCTTCTTGTTCTTCATCTTCTTCATCTTCCTTCTCGGCGTCGTCTTCCTCATCTTCCTCTTCTCCTTCTTGTTCTTCATCTTCTTCATCTTCCCTCTCGGCGTCGTCTTCCTCATCTTCCTCTTCTCCTTTTTGTTCTTCCTCTTCTTCTTCTTCCTCTTCTTGATCTTCTTCTTCTACATTTTTTCCATCGTTTTCTTCCTCCTTTTTTTCTGCTTCATCCATCCTCCTCCTTCGATTTCTGGTTGATTCATAAACCCCTCTACTGTCTCTCCCACTAGCCATTTTTCGCCGTTGAGAGAGGCGAGCGGCAGTCTGCAGCAGTTTTGCAGTTGTTCTTTCGATTCCAAAATCGATGGATGATGTCGATCTGATAAAGAGAAAGGCGAAGAGGCGAGAATCAATATATTAGGGTGAACCGGTGTAAATTGATGAATTGATTGGTTTGCATCGGTCTAATTAAATTAAAATCCGGTTTAATTTAATTTATTACGGGTTTAATTCGAAATCTGGTTAGGTGAAATTTAATTGATTAAACCCGATCTGGTTAAGTGGTAGGATATGTAATTTTGTTTAAAACATCTGGTTCTTTAGTATTTAACCTATTTTCTGAATTAAAAATAAATCATTCAAAAATGAATATTTCTCTAAGTGACATTTCGGACACAATTTTCTCAATTCGTGGCATTTGGGACGTGCGCTCTGCGATTGAGATAATAAAAATCCTAAAATACCCTTAATGAGTGGTATTGAATCTTCTTCTCTTCTCAGTTCGATCTGATCTGATCTCGGTTCTTGAATTATTATCAAATTGAGCTCAATTGAATTCAATTGGCTTATTCTCCGGATATTACGGTTTGGACACAAAAGCCGATCCCGACAAAACAAAAGCTCTGTTCCTCGAGCTGGAGCTGGTTCCTCACCTGGATTGGATGCTAACCTGGATTGGATGCTCACCTGGATTCGAGGAAGCTCCTGTTCCACCCTCCTCGCTCCCTTGAATTGTGTTGCTCTGGATCCCAACGCTCCCAACGCTCGCTCAAAATAATCCACACGAATCACGGTCACGTGCTCAACGTTGTTCTTCGGCGAATCAAATCGAAGTCGTCACCTCTCTCGTCGTAGTCATCGCCGACGTAGTTTGTGGTAGGTGCCTACCATTGATTCCAATAGTCATCGTATAATTTTGTTTCAAATTTAGAATGAATTTATTATGACTTCGATTGATTGATGAATGCATGCCGAGATTAAATGAATGGTTGTTTGACAATTTCACATAAAATGTAATTTGACAATGAAGTATATTTTCATAGGTTATTAATCGAATAAAGATGTTGTTGAATCGTGTTGCATTCGAGAAAACAATAACGAAAATTTTCTAGGTAATATACGAAGTCCAACTGGTAGAAATGGAACAACTGAGAGTAATAAAACTGATATTAAAGGTACAACTGAGTAATGAGATTTGATTTGAAATATCTTATTTGGGTATCACAGTTGGTTAATTATCATCTTTGATGGTAGAATGAGTTATCAAAATTTATAATTTGGTGAATTTAATTGTTAAATATCTAATTGGTACGAATAGAATAAGTGTGAGGTAGTGATCCAACTAGTACAAATGGTACAACTGCATACTGTGTAATTTGGAATTGTATTTAATTTTGTTTTATTTGCAGGAGGTCATGAAGAAGATCAGCCACACAAACATACATTTCGATTATGGAGGCCACTATTTGGAAGAGCATGAATGGATTTCAAAAAATAGTCTAATAGGTATAGAGATTAAGATGTCATCTTTGGAGGATGTAACGTATGCAATGTTGGTTGATAAGATTTGTAGGAAGATTGGAATTGATGATATGTTAAAGATGCTTCAATTGAGTTACAGTCAATGTAAAACTCGAAAAGAGGCAAAGATTGTAGATGACGAGGATGTATATGTTTATTTAACTTTAGTGGATAAGGATGGATTTAGACCTATTTTGCAGGTGGAGTTATTGAAAGGTGTTGAAAATAATCAGGAAGGTGAGGAAAACTCCAGAACGGAACAAAAATTTTCATTTGGTGTGAATTATAGTAGAGTTGGTGATGTAGAAAATAGAGGGATCCCTACTATTCCGAGAGTGGATGAAATAGAAGAAGAAGAAGAACTGCAACAAAAAGGGTGGATAATTGAAGAGCAGATGGAGAATGATGTCATTGAAGAAATGAATGATATAAGGGATGCGGTTAGCCTGATTGATAACAATGAGAATGATTGTTTGGATGGTTGGCATGAAATTCTTGAGGTTCCATATGGTGTTGAAGAAAGTCAATATGTTAATGAATGGGAAGATGGTACGGGTCTTGAAATATATCAAGAATTTTCTTCTAAAGAAGCAGTGCATGATTTGGTTATGAAAGCTGCAAATGAGAACTGTTTTGGGTACAAAACTATTAAATCAGACAAGGAACGAGTTATGCTAAGATGTCGTCAAGCTCCAGAAGGTTGCAAATGGTATTTGAGAGTTACAAAAAACAAGAATTCAGAACTTTTCACTGTCAGAGTATATAGAAAGATGCATTCATGCAGTCGGTTTGTTGCGATAACAAGTAGTCAATAGAAAGGCACACCAAGATTAGTAGCATCTATTTTGCATGAAGACTATCCAGGTCAAATGGAGACCCCAGATCCTAAAAGCATTGCGAATGTGGTTCTAAGAAAAATTTGTTTGAATTGTTCATACTCCAATGCCTTAAGAGGGAAAAATCAACATGTAAGTGATGTGCGAGGTACGCCTGAAAAAAGCTACAACATGTTGTATTCTTATCTATATATGTTAGAGTATGTCAATCATAGGACAGTAACTAATGTGGAATTGGATGAACAAAAAAGATTCAAATATCTATTCATCGGTTTGTGCGCATGCTAATACAAAGAATGAGTTCGATAAAGAGTATAGTGAATTTAGGAATAGGTTTCCGAAAGCTGTTGAGTATTTGGAAAAAAGTATTGGGCTGGAACAATGGACAAGGTGTCATTTTAAAGGAGACAAGTACAACCTAGACACAAGCAACTCTGCAGAATCATTGAACTCCGTGTTTAAAAAAGCAAGGAAGTATTCCCTCTTGACTATGATTGATACAATTCTTGAGAAATTTGTTGAGTGGTTCAAAAATCATAAGAAAGATTCTGCTGGTGCACCAAACACATCAAAATTGGTACCTTTTGTGGAGAACGAAATGCACTTAAGATGTGCAAATGCAGGCAAATTAAAGGTGATTGAGATAAATAGCTACTTCCTTGAATACAATGTTATTGGGATCGATGGGAAGACTTATTTGGTGGACCTAAAAATGAAAAACTGTTCTTGCAAGTGTTTTGATATTGACAAGTATCTGTGTGTCCATGCTATTGCTGCAGTTAGCTTCCTCTCGAGGCAAGAAAATAAATCAGAGAATATCCATATCCATGATGTATGCTCAAAATATTACTTGATTGAGAATTGGGTATTGGCATATTGCAAGACGATTTATGTGGTGCCACATGAGTCTAACTAGAGTGTTCCTGCTGATATTCAAGAACTAGTTGTTTTACCGCCCGGAAAAACCAAGAAGAAACAGGGAAGAAGCCAAGAAAAGCTGTTTCCATCTATAGGAGAATATCCTCGGAAGAGGAGTAACGTCCAAACTTCTGGCATAAACTTGGAGAGGTGGTTGGAGCCAAAGGAGGGAATTTGATTTATTTTGTGTGTTTGTTTTGTATCTGTATTTGTTTTGTAACTATTTGTTATTGTACTATATGGTCCATCTAAGTCTAACTATGTCCAATTACAAGCATTCGAAATTTATATATTTATTGAAAAATTTAAAACTAAGAACACTACATAAAGTAAATTTTTGTTATTAGAAACTAATTTTGCAAACTAAAGTAAATTATATTGTTAAAAATCATAGTTTTAACTCAAAACACTCTCACAAACTATATGTTTCCAAGTAAATTATCACAATTCTAAAGAAAATTATGTGAAAACGTAGAATTGATTTTTATGTTATATGAAAAGGTCCAACGTGTTAATGTATTGAGAAAAATCAAAAGTCCAACTAGAAATTAGCAGCTTATGATAAGGTCCAACTAGAAATAATCAAAACTCCCATTAATCCAACTATGTAGACAATTGATCAACTGAACAACTAGTGAAGACATCTACGTGATTGTTTCAGCTGGGGTCCACAACATTAGTTTTTATTGGTCAATTTTTGGCATTTTTAGTCAACACTTACATATATTTAATTCTGAAAAGCTACCCACTTTCCCTTCTTATCTCTCTCTTCTCTTCTTTTTCCGAATCTATTACATTCTTCCATTTCTTTATTTCTCTCTTCTCATCTTTTTTCGAATTGCTCTCAGAAATTCCCTTTTTGCGATTATAAAATGTCCTCAAGCTGTCTGGGTAATAACAATGACAGTAGTGAAATTGATTATAGAATAGATCCATATTTATTGGCAGACGGTGATTGGGGTGTTCCGACTAATTGTTTCTGTAGTGCAAGAGTCTGTCTTGAGGTCGATTCTAATCCACAAAATTTTGGAAAAAAGTTCTACAAATATCCAAACAGTGGGGTAAGTCTATATTTAGACTTCATATGTTCATAATTCCTTACGATGTTTGGGATAATTCCTTGGGGTAAGTCTATATTTAGACTTTGAATGTTGATTTCGCTTTGTAAGACAATTAAACTTTCTAAGACGGTTATGTTGCTTTGTAAGGCTTAGTATGTTTTAATGTCCCAAAATAGTTGTTCCAGTTTTCCCAATTGTACGAAATCATTTGTTCCAGTTTTCCAGTTATACCAAATTAAATGTTCCAGTTGTTCCAGTTTTCTCATTCTCGCTAAATAGTTGTACCAGTTTTTCCAGTTAGTAATAACATCAAAATACATCTAGTAATACCAATACAATAAATTTCTTTAGTAACGTCTTTTTTGCTTCATTCCCTTCTTTTTCGTTGGTGCCTCCTTTGTCTGAACCTCAGCAACATCATCATCAACATTTTCAGCCCTATCCTCAACAACAATCTCCTTCAGATTATCATCAAATGTGAGACGCCCCCAAGGAAAAGTCTCACACAAAGCCACATCATTTACCATCTGAAGTAGAAAATTATCAATTTTTGCATCATTCTTTGATTTAGGTCAAACTATCTTGCTTAAAAAATACAAGATAGTGAGTTTTAAGAAAGTCCCCTTCTTCCTCTCAAGATTCCCCTTCTCCTTCAGCTCAACCAACTTCTTCTTCACATCCGATATTTTTATCCCCTTCTTCTTCTTAAAGATCTTCTCCACAAACTTTGTATCCCCAAGTTTCATCCAATTAGGAGGATAATTATGACAGTTCATACCTGTCAACAACGCATGCTCCCTAATGGAATACCTCACGGGTATTCCATTCACAACAAACCAACACTCCTTTTCTTACTCCGTTTGTGCGGTTCGGAGGAGAAGCATCCACATCCCTTACAGCATGTGATTTGGCTCACGGTACATATGAAATATATGCTTAAACTGATCATGTCTCTTGAACCAATCCAAAGCAATAGAAAATTGATCCTCGATTTCCTTCACCACTTGTGTCACACTACACCTAGTGGACATCTTGCAAGTCTTGCTGTATTCACTATTACCAAAGAACAATTTTTCTGGCTGCACTGGCTGTGTGTCCTCATCATCATCATCCTTAAATTTTCAAACAAAATTTATTAGGTAAATAATCACAGTTGTTCCAGTTAATCCAGATGTTCCAGTTATCCAGTTATTCTACTTATTCCAGTTGTTCCAGTTTTCCGAATAACAGAATGATCTATATGTTCGAACACTAATTGTTATACTTGTACCAATTTTCCTAAGACAAAAAAATGTGCACAGTTGTTCTATATGTCCCAATATATTCTAAATAAACCTTACAATTTTCCAATTAAATCACCATCCCATTCATTCAACATTCAAATGAACACAAGAAATTATACCTAACAATATCGACATCCTTAACTGTTTATCAATCATAGTACATACCTCTAACAAGTCATTTTCGTTCTCTCTTTCTTCTTTCTCTTTTTCTTCTTCCGCTTCCTCCTCTTCTTTCTCTTCTTCGTTCTCCTCTTCGGATTCCTCCTCTTTCTTCTCTTCTTCCTCTTCTTCATCTTCTTCATCTTCCTTCTCGGCGTCGTCTTCCTCATCTTCCTCTTCTCCTTCTTGTTCTTCCTCTTCTTCTTCTTCCTTCTCTTCTTCCTCTTCTTGATCTTCTTCTTCTATATTTTTCCCATCGTTTTCTTCCTCCTTTTCTTCTGCTTCATTCTTCTTCCTCCTTCGATTTCTGGTTGATTCATAAACCCCTCTATTGTTTCTCACAATAGCCATTTTCGCCGCCGTTGAGAGAGGAGAGCAGCAGTCCGCAGCAGTTGAGCAGTTGTTCTTTCGATTCCAAGGGTTGGGTGTCGGATGTGGATCTGATAAAAGAGAAAGGCGAAGAGGCGGTTTTATTAGGATAAACCGGTGTAAATTGATGAATTGATTGGTTCGCACCGGTCCAATTCAATTAAAATCCGATTTAATTTAATTTATTACGGGTTTAATTGGGAAGCTGGTTAGGTGCGGTTTAATTGATTAAACCAGATCTGGTTAAGTAATAGGATATGTTATTTTGTTTAAAACATCTGGTTCTTTAGTAATTAACCTATTTTCTGAATTAAAAATAAATTATTCCAAAATTAAAATTTCTCTAAGTGACATTTCGGACACCATTTTTTAAATTGGTGGCATTTGGGACTTGCGCTCGACAGAAGGCAATAAAACCGATTGCTCCATTTGCCAATATTAATTAACATCCCTAAGTCATAGACCATCAATTTCAGCCCTAAATTTCAAACTCAATTTCTTAAAATTGGAGATATTTTTCCTTCTTTTTCATTTTAAAGATTTTTGGTTTATATTGTGAAAAAACTAAAATAAGATCTTCAAATAGTTGTTGAGACGGTAAATTTTAAACAATGAAAAAATGTTGTATATCAACACTCAAAATTGGAACTTTGTTCTGAAAGAATAAAAAAATCCGAGAAAGACCCAGTCAACACCAAAATTGATTCAACTAAAACAAATGTTGTAATTCAACGCATAAACTTGAACGAGGCGTACAACGATGATACTTGACGAAGCAATGAAAATAAATCATGGGCTAGTTAAAATTCATGTCCTTGACGACATAAATTGTGTTCCTCTCAACCCATTAGCTTTTGTTGGTTTTAATTCTATATCCACCAAATTGTTAACAGTTTTTAGATTTGGCTTGCTCATTATTTATCTCTTTTACTTTCAACTTTCAAGATGTTTTTACTGACAATTTGTTTCATACTCATACACAATGTCAAACGTAAGTTTCCTTATATAATATGCAAGAACTCTATGGACATCAAGACGTCATTTTCTATGTCGTTAATGCATATACACAAGCCTTGTTCCTTTCCTTAAATAAATTATATTTAGTTTTTACTTTCTTCCAAAAAAACAAGTAATAATTTGCTTTCTTCTACATATCATTTGCAATCTATGATAGTATGCTCATACCCAATATCTCTAAATATCAGAAATGTAAATGTATGTTGATGCTTTTAACATATATATATATATATATATATATATGTGTGTGTGTGTGCATAGTACAGATATAATGAAAGAGATTTGTGGAGCCAAGATGGAATATGATGAAAATGAAATGGCAAGTTTCCTGCAAGATATTGACACAAAATATTAATGCAACACAGAGTTCCCATACCACAATAACATTGGTCTCAAGTAAGTTCCAATTATAGTAATTATAAGCAGACACATTGCAGGCATAAACATCATCATGAGTTACTAGCCTCCATTCAATTCTCTTTCTTAATCATGAAACTACCCTTTGTCTCTTTCTTTCTCTTATCTTTTTATTATTTCCACTCATCAAATCTAATCGGACATAGACTAGCTATACTCATTATTCTCCAATATATCTGGCCAAACATGTCACAGACTTAAACCCTAATAAATGATCATCCCTCCGTACACCTAAAAACACCTTCAAGTAAGGATAAAACCACCCTTCTCTTTTCTTTCCCTTTGACTCCATATATATAACACTCTCCGTAGCTCTTCTTCCTTAGATCATCAGCGAACTCAAACTCAAAGTCAAAATCTCAATCTCTCTACGGTTTTCATCATCCTTCACTCCTTTTCTTTTCTCACTTCTGAATTCATATATACACTACATATATATACATAACATCTTTGTTTATATCATGCAGGGGAGTATCATCAACATCATCATCGTTCACCACCAACATTCATCATCTGTTGGAGAATATGAAGAGAACACACTTGGCAAGTTTCAGCAACAGAGAGAAAACCCTAGAAGAAGAAGACACTAATGGCGACAACAGAGTCATCATGAATCACTATAAAAATTACGAAGCTGGGCTGATCCCATGGCCTCCCAAGAACTACACTTGCAGCTTCTGCAGGAGAGAGTTTAGATCTGCTCAAGCACTTGGAGGCCACATGAATGTCCATAGAAGAGACAGAGCAAAACTCAGACAGATCCCTTCTTGGCTCTTCGAACCTCACCAGCACATATCTATTACAAACCCTAACCCTAATTTTAGCTCTTCTTCTTCCTCTTCAACAACACCAGCTCATCTTGAGCCTTCCCTAACCAACCAGAGATCCAAAACAACTCCTTTTCCTACTGCCCGGTTCGATCTTTTGGACACAACTACTAGCTATGAAGGTCTGATGGTGAACATAGAGAAGAACAAGAGCAATGCATGTAGCAGAGAGCTCAATAAGAGTGCCATGGATGCATGTCGTTCTCCAAGATGTGAGATAAGCCGTGGAGATCTGATGAATAAGAAAGATGATCAAGTCATGGGGTTGGAGCTTGGAATGAGTTTGAGGAATCCCAAACAAGTTCTTGATTTGGAGCTTCGACTTGGTTACCTTTAAACATTTGATTAGCTAGTAATTTTACTTCGAAATTATATGTAGTATATGCATCTATAGCTGAGCAGTGAGCAAGAGATTGTGAATGCATTCAGACTATATGGTATTAATTCGTATTATTATACTTGAAGTAGATGGAAGTCAAAAAGAAATTAAACAAATTAAAGCCTCCAAATTTCTTTCTGGGGTTCTGTACCTTTTTATAAAAAAATATTTCTCCATGAGTTTTACCAACAGTGTTACATCTCTTAATATAAGGGGCTGAATTTAAGCTTGAAATGGATTTATATGGTGTTCCTGTATATGTGTTATTTTCCTAGTTTTCCCAATCAATAAAACAAAACATGTATAACAATATTATTCTTGGTACGTAGTAAATCGTATGTAGTTTGTAAAATATGAAATTATAAAGTAAATTACGTGTAGTATAGGAGCTACGAAAGATTAGAGAAAGTGGGTTGCATGTGTATGTGAGTATTAAGAAAGACAAAATGTGATAAAGATTGCATTATTATATATAGAGAGATGGGTTGATGAGACACAGACGCATGCGACAAATTGGTACTATGAAACATATAAAGATGGATGATGATCAATTGACTCATGAATAGTTAATGTTTTCATCTTTTACACTCACCATCACATATAAAGCTTTAAGCTTTGCAATTATATATAATTATATATATCTTGCATTTCTCATGCATATCATGAAAGCACCTCATGGTGTGTGTGTGTATTGTGTTAAACCGTCTGATACAAAACGAAAATGTCTATACATTATTCTACATTCAGTATTTATAGCTGAATTGAACAGTTAGGACATGTAGCGTTTGTAACATACAATTCAAGGAAATCCTTTTTATCTCGTTATCAAAAAAAAAAAAAAAAAGACTTCATCCTTTTATATACATATGCAGTAAAGTTTTCCTGCGAACATCAACTGAACTGTATTCCATTTCATGACATGTGAATGTAATTAATTGGTGTGTTTTTTCGGTTATGGAATTTAACTCCATATATATCAACTATAGATACACACACATATGTCTACACTTTAGTGTAGTAACATGAATGAATGTATAGAGTATACAGAGTACAGACAGATCAAGAGCCAAGAGTGTAGGGGACAACATTAGAAAAATAGAAAACAAGTGATGTGAAAAAGAAACAATAAAATGGAATGTTTGGTCAATACATTTGGGATGTTTGTGGTTTCCCATGAACAAATTAAATCTGACATTTTCCATCTTCCCCAACAATTTTAATTTAATATATAACACATCATCACCTTTCCCTTTTTAGAATCGATCACTTTCCACTCTAATCTCTACGTTCCCTTCAATTCTTCCCTTTTCTGTGAATAATAATTACAGTGAGTTTATTTGTGTTTGAGTGATGTGAAAGGTAAGAGATTTCATCATGCACCCTAATATTTTTCTTCTTCTTACAAATTTGCCCCCAGAACTTTTGTGTTTCTTACAGTAATCACCTTTCATTGTCGATTCTATTCACACCCATACCATGTCTCTTAAATAGATTTGGTTTTAACATCTAGTTATGGTGAGAAATTTATGTGGGTAATCTTAGAGACTATATGGCTAAAACTGTAAAACTTATAGGTTTTGTTAACTGTCCAATCACATTGACTTGTGTCTCTATCGCAAAATCACATGTTACTAGTTATGTCTTCTCAGTTCTCACCGGTTCTTTAGAACCAAAGAATCTCTTTTTTGTATCTGAGTTGATTGTTCTCGAACGGCGTGATATACATAATAATATACTATACTGGAATTGATTGTGAGAAAGCTTGTTCAGACTTCGAGTAAAGAAAACAAGAGAAAAGGAGACAATGAAATTGAGCCTAGACGATAATATAAGTCTCTTACAATATCAGACATCAAAGCACCAGTGGTCTAGTGGTTGAATAGTACCCTTCTACGGTACAGACCCGGGTTCGATTTCCTGCTGGTGCAATTGTTTATCATTTAAGCCACTAATTGAAAACCCTTTTTGGGCTTTAACGGCCCATTTTTGCTTTTCAGTCCGTATCAGATCGTTTATTTTTTGGGATTATTTTTATATACTTGGAAGAATTCGAGACACTCCGATATGAAGTGTAAGGTTCTTTTTTTTTTTTTTTTTTTAATTAATTTATTTATTTATATGAAGTGTAAGTTTTAAACACAAAAAGACATTTTTGCTCAAGTCAGGCGTGATGGAGAAACCTCTCAAGGGATTTTTGTTTTCTTTTTTTTTTCAAGTTAAGTTATTATGTCAGACAAACATGCTTCAGTAATTTATGATCTCAACCAAAAGAACAACGCAAACTGCAGTTATCTCAACTAATTCGTGCATACCAATAGTTTCTGATATGATTTTGACTTTTATTGGCTAAATCCTTATAAACAATTGCTCGAGTTTTCTGTTTAGTGATCTTGAACTTTTGATCATGTTTATTCATTGATACAAATAAATTATCTTGTACTGCAGTCTAGATTACCTTGAACAACAAAGGTTTAAACTAAAAACATATTTGACCCCCCCCCCAAAATGACAAGTGAACAAGCTGGCTTAGCAGGGTACATAATTGGAATATCATGATCAAATGACTAGTTTGGAAAAATGAAAAGCTCAGACAAAAAAAAGAGGAGCAAAATGATTATGCCAACTAAACTAGAATGGCATATTAACGTGTTTTGTTTCTAAAATTTTCGGTTTGATTAATTGGAACATTTTGCTAATAACAAAATTACCAACTATTAAAACAAAAAAAAAGTCCAGGTAATTTTAAGAACACGAGCGTTAATTGAAACGCACATGCACACAGTATCCTAATTGTTGTATCACACGATCTCCCTCGTGCACACACAAAATCCGTAAGTACAGAACATTGATTTTTTTGGGGGCATATAACACATTATTAAATTGTGATAATCTCCTCAGGTGATTTGAATCCTAGTCTGTACCAGCTACACACTCACTCCATGTAACCAAATATTCCTAAGCCACCTAAGCAGATCCAGCACGATCAATTAATTTTATGAGCTTTACTGTTTTGTAGTCATAAAGGAACTTTAATTAGCTTATAACTACGCAATTAACAATTGTTAATCAAACAAAAAAACTACGCAATTACAAAAATGGGATTCAAATACATTTATGGCATTAGCATTTGTCGGTACACCTTTACCGGCATTTGCCGGTTCACCCGGTCCCCTCCACATAACGACAAACAGCAGCAGTTCCGATGTCCGGCGTTCGGCGAAAGAACTTATAAATAAGGATAACTTTACTTTCCCCTAAAATATTAAAATTTAAAATTTAAAGAAAGAAAGAAGACGTAAGAACATAAATAATTAATTGAGTTTGCTCTGAAGCTCCAAAAACCAAACGTATCCGGGGTATAAAATATTACGAGAAAAAGTGATAGAAGACCTAAGACTACCTCATTACTAAGGATATGTATATTTTTTTCTATAAAAATCCACGAATGAAAAGAAAAAGAAGTTGGACAAATGAAATTAAAATCCTATAAATGAAAAAAATAATTATAATCCAATAAAATAGAAGTCTCATGTTGCAGTCTCCATTATTGATTGTCTCCTTAGAATCCAACATGTGACCCTCCATTGTCTACCATTCATTTCACACCTTAGGCTCACTCGATAAATTTGGAAATTAACTGCATTCTTTTTGTTTGTAAAAAAGGATCTCGCTTAAGGTTAACTGTGTAAGCAAATTGTTTTTCGTTATAGACAGAGCAATTCTTCTTATTTACTTGCATACTGTATTTTGGTTCATGATCTATCTACCGACTATGTGGCTTCCCCTCAAATATCAAATTCAAGGTTGTTACATAGATATTGTATATATTAATTATTTGGATGTTATTTGAGTTTGAAACTTTCAAAGCAATAATGGTTGATATACTGAATATTTCTAAACAATTTGACTAATCAAGTGTGTTTAGTTTTACCAACAAAATATATTATGTTTCAATGCTATTAATTGGATCCAAATTCAAATCTAATGTTAAGCTATTATGAATGGACTATATGAATTTTGGGAATCCGCTACAACGATTAGCAAAACAAATTTTTTGATTCTAGAGAGAAATTATAAAATTCGAAATTTTCTACTTAAGAAACTACTATTTTGGCTGGATTCTATATTTATATCCATTGTATTATGTGAAATGATCACATCCTACATTTTTGTAGAATTTTCTATTGGCTCGAGTGATTTGAAAATTTTTATGTATTTTTAGCGAGAGTTCAAATCAAGACTATTGAAGGATTTCCAAATCAGATCACATATTGTCGCCAAATAAACTGGACATGGTCTTTTATAGATAATTAGATATCATCATTTTTTTTTATAGACAACGGTATATGTAAGTGGTATATAAAACTAAAAACACACAAATAATTGAATACCCACTGTAGCATAAATTCCTCGTGTAAACAGATTGTAGTATAGTCTAAACTCCATAAAAGTAGAATTTTAAAGATCATGATATTCCAATTATAGTTTCATCATATATTACAATTTATGAATGAAACGATAAGTATGGCCCAAACTCGAGTGATGGAGAATTAAAGTATTTTTATATACTAAGATGACACAATATGGCAGACCCAAAAAAATAATTAAAATAGTAGTATCATATTATATGTAACTGTAAATGATTATTGAGTGAACAAACATTATAAAATAAGTCGGCCCAAGAAAAAAGACCTCTTCTCTCTCTCCTCATAATGTTCCTTTTATAAATTCCACCCAAAGACACCAAACACTCTCCATCATCATTTCATTTCTTTTTCTTTTTCCTCCATCACCATTTCCTAGTTCGCTCGTGCACATCTCCAACGATCCCAATTCTAAAATCATCACTTCTTCCAATCTTTTCAACATCTCTCCAAAGTATCCAGTCTTAAACCAAAAAGAAAAAACATAAAAGAAAACAGAAACAAGAGAACCCTTCTTTCCTTTTTTTTTTTGTAAAAATAACATAGAAAACATCACTTTTGTTTGTTTATTTCACCGATGGCATCTTCCGGTAACGGGACAACGGCGGGAACAGGTTCACCTTGCGGCGCATGCAAGTTCTTGAGGAGGAAGTGTGCATCGGATTGTATATTCGCACCATACTTCTCATCGGAGCAAGGAGCAGCAAGATTCGCAGCGATTCACAAAGTGTTTGGAGCAAGCAACGTTTCTAAGCTCTTGCTTAATGTCCCAATCCATGACCGATGCGAAGCTGTTGTCACCATCGCTTACGAAGCTCAGGCTCGTCTTCAGGATCCTGTTTATGGCTGTGTCTCTCATATTTTCGCCCTCCAACAACAGGTAAATTAACCGAGTAACCGCTAGTGATCCATCAATTTTCATAGACTTAATATTTTAGTCTCTATGGAATTTATAAGGGGTTGACCGGTATGAGATTTAGTGCATGTTCTCCAAGAAAATGTTGAGGAATTAGTATCAATGAATTTTCCCATCAAAACGTTAATTTGTTTTCACATTAGGGTTCTTATTCTAAAGTCAATAACCTTTTGAGATTTTAATCATATACTCCATCCGTTTATAAAATAGTACTAATTTTTAGAGTTTTTTCACACACACTAATTTTTTAAAATTATAAATGCATCATTTGCTTACACTAGATAATACTAATTCAATTATATCCATTTAATATTTTTTGAAGCTTAAGATTCATTAGTTAATAAAAAGTATATAAAATCATTAAATCTAATCCTTGTAAAACCAAAAAAAAAAAACTTAAATTTAAATTTTTAGAAACGTAAGAAATAATTTTAAGAAACGTTACAAATGGTTAATAATTAGTTTTCAATAAAATTTTGTCACGATGTATTCTTTTTTGATGTTTTTTTTTTCTATGTTTGCCATTTTCTACTCGCCAAAATCTAGAGTAAATGACACAAACTATTTACGTTTCACAAAGTTAGATGTTTTGAAATTATTTATAGATTAATAAAACGCTTGTAAAAGTAAACATGTTTCTTATGATTCATTTACTATTCTTGGAAAATGAACTGCAATGTATATAGCTATGTGAAATAAATATGAATATGTTTAGAAATATCATTTAAATATGCATAAAAGTTGCAAAACATTTTTTTTGTTGCCACAAAACATCAATATTAGTGAAAAGAACTATTATAAAATATAGATCTTCTTGATAAACAGAAGGAGCTTTTACTAATTCGCCTATGAGTTTTCAACTTTTGATTAGAATTCAATCAATCTTGTTTAACTTAGCGTTTGATGCGTTTATACATAGGTGGCTTACTTGCAAGCACAAGTCATGCAAATGAAGGCACAGATCGCCGGCCACCAGACGTCAGCCGCCGGAGATCTAAGAAACATCTCAGAGACTACTCACCAGTTTATGACGTGGCAACAAACTAGTGGCTCTCCGATCGGTAGTGCATACCCAACACCCTATAACCATCATCATCCTTATTACGGTCATGTAAACCATAACAATCCGGTCTCGCCACAGAGCTCGTTAGAAGAATCTTTCAGCAACACGAGCAGTGATGTCACCACAACCGCTAGCGTGCGAGAAACTCATCAAACCGGAGGAGGCGTATACGGTGAGGGCGGGTTAGGGTTTCACGAAGGATATCCTAACAAGAAGAGATCAGTGAGTTATTGTAATGGCGATTTAGGTGAGCTTCAGGCTTTGGCTCTTAGAATGATGAAGAACTAAGATATATATGTCGGTATATCTATATATGTAGACAGAGAAGAAATGACAAGAAACAAAAAACATTCGATGTTCACATGCTATCATCAATAAACATGTCTACATCCATGTTTGCTTTGTAGTCTCTAGCGATCGCGGGCATCTATCAATGACTAAATCATAGTTATTCAGTAGCTGTTTATCATTGTTTATTCAAAACATTAAAAATTTAACATTATCTATTTAAAATTTTTGGCATTAGTCGACGAAACCTGTCACTCAACCAACGACTACAAAATGAAAATGATTTGGTTATTGATCACTGTGATAATTAAAATAAACATTAGCGTGACCAGTACAATGTTGATCAGGATCATAGGTTCTTTATAGATGTAGTGCCATCATTTTCTAAAATTATTTTGGTGTATGTGTAGAATCTTAAAAGATTTGAGTTGATGATAATTTTTATGGTGATCTATAGGATAAACCGATAAATTTTATGTTTTGTTTTGGAAAGCATACCAGTTGTTGAATGGAGAACTGAAACAGAAACAGAAACGGTTTAGTTCTAAAAGAAAAAACAATAGAATTGGTTATAATATGTTTCTATTTGACTAATGCGAAATTCACGCATATTGATGATTGCATGTGTTGGATTATCATAAGTTATTGATTATACCCACAGAAAAAGGAGTTAAGAAGTAACTAATTGAAGACTATCCACTAGACACCAATGGCGGACCCAGAAATTTTTTTTATCGGGGTCAAAAATAAAATGGATTTTGGGTCTTGTAATTGCTGAAACTTTTTTAAAAGTAAGTTAATGGGTTCAAAAAGTAAATGGGCTAAAAAACCTAAAGTTTTATGGGTTCAAAATTGATTTTCAACCCAAAAAAAATTTTATATACACAAAATTTTTTTTTTTTTTGTGGGATCAGCTGACCTCACTAACTATCACATGGGTCCGGCCCTGCTCGACACTAACATAATGTACTTCTTCCATGGAAAAAAACAAGCAAATAGGTAATGTCACAAGAGTACAGAGAAAACGATGTGACGGTTAAATTTTATGTAGGTTAGTAATATAAATGCTTCTATATATGTAGGCAGAGCTCCATCAACTTGTATGAGTTTGTTTAAGGAATTACTAAATTTCCATAACTTACAAAAATAATAACTGTAGACGTGTGCGGCGCGGCGCATCCAAGGGGTTGACTTATTAAAAATCTTTTAAATTTAATTTTGATTGATATTTAATTCGATACACAAATAGGTTTTTTGGGTCTACTTTTTGTTGAAGATAAATAATCTTTAAAATTAGCGTATAAATGTTCACCATAAATCAAGAAGTAATTCTCAATTTACGAAACATAGAAGAAGGCAAGATGAGTATACATTCCTACAGTTAAAAAGTAAGACCTTACAAAGATATTTTCTTAGATCTCTATGAATTGATCTGTGTATGTTTGTAACTAAATGTCAACTAACCACCCCTTTTAGCATTTCTATGAAGGCTAATAAAAGGTATATATATGGTCTAAACGATAAAAATAGAGATAATATGAGTATAAGTCAACTTTTATTTTCACAATAAAAAATAATTTTATAAGGGACGAATAAATAATTGATATTCAAAAAAACAATTTGAAGAACATAGGAGGAATGGATGCTATGATTGTATGTCAGAGAAGCAAATCATCGAAAATCATCTCATCTATAGATTTATCAATATATAAATGGACCACGCATTAGAATTACATTTAATAAACATGTTTACCTAACGCTAACTAAGCAATGTCTTGTTAATTATGATAGCACCAATCCCCCATATAAATTGTAGTGGCCTTATTAGACAAAATGTCCCCTAAATTGTATACACTCTTTCCAATTAAATTCATTTAATGATTTTTAGTTAGTTTTACTTTGCCAACTCTAATCAGTCTCATCTAATTCTAACCCGATTCCCCACCAAGAAGCTTCGGTTGTTGTCCACACTAAAATCAAAAGTGCTCTTTTAGTCTTTTAAGAAAGGACTTTATGGTTTGTAATCTCGAGGTAACCTAATCAATAACAACTTAATAATAGCAGAAAAACAAGTTTAATTAATTAAGCACATGATCAATACTTCACCTAGACGTTTAAAAAGATCAATACTTCACCTGGTTAAATTAGTCTTGACAGTCATTAATTAAGTCTACTTAATTTGATAGTCTGTCTTTTGTTTAAAATTGTATGCTAACCAAATATTCAGTAAAGTTGTAAATGTATATATGATATATGTCTCACCTTATTACTTTAACATATAATAAAGGTGGTTACTTCAACATGTAAAGTGAAGATTGGAAAATCTGGACAATTCAACATCAGCTCTCATACTTTTTTTTGGGGTGAGAAAGACAGTTTAAAAACTCAATAACCATTCACAATGAGCAGATATGTGAGATTTTCACTAACTTTTCAAATTAGTTAATACAATGCATCACGTCGATCTTATGATATTTAAAAGTATGCCATGATTTAAGTGGGAAACATCGAAATTGTTTTAGAAAACATTTGAACCCAAGTTTTTAATAAAAACTCAAAAGGTTATTATGGTTGTGAGACGTGAGTTACGATCAAGAATTCGGCGATGCCTATTCTTAGTCAAGCTGTTTATTATGTATGTTCGTATTTATTATGTTTATTAAATATTATCCGAGCTCTTCGAGCCCATTACCGGAGACAAAATTTTCCACTCACTCTCTTTATAATATTTTAGTATAGAAGTGAACAGATCAAAAGAGGGTGGTCAAAGCATGATATCACAGCTTAGACATTCATCAGGAAGAAAAGGAACGTATGTTTATTACTCATATATATATACAAGCCAATATATATGTTTCGGAAATATACTAAAAACAATATTGAGAGAAAGGAAAAGCTCATCATCGAGAATTAATTGGATTTATCATAAGAGAGAGTAATTATTTAAAGAAGCAAAGTATGTAAGTACATTATTATAATGCGTTTTATTTTGAGTACAATGACGTGTCAACTGACAGGGAATAAACACGAAATATTGTCATCTTGTCAAATTTTCTAATTGAAAAATTGGTAAAGGGACTGAAACGGCAGGAGTTAACACACGTGGGCCCGTGGCTTAAGTACAATCAAAGTCTTTGACCGTTGAAATATCACACGTGCGGGTGCGGCCTGCTCGCTGGACCCACTTCACCATTTCTTTCCCCAGGCCGTGAATATGAATTAATTTCCTTAATCAGTGCGTTGGAGCTTTTGGAGGTGACACATGTGCGTAGTAGTGAGACTTTATAGGCCCATTATTACGAAAATCAGCCCAATACGCTTTATAAATGGGTCAATTTGAATGTTAATCAGCGAATTCCTATGGAACTTCAAATAGATTGATTAGGCGGACATGGTGGGCATAATAGGTTTCAATGCTAATGTGCCGTTACACCATATGGTATATGATATATGTCCTGACCGTGACTTACGAGCCTTTTTTTTTGTTTTTGTTAATAGTACATATCATGAATCGTGACTAATGAGCATTACTATTTAGACTCTGAAAATTCGAATATCCTCCAAACCAAAAAGAAAAAAAAGGAGAGAAGAAGTTGAAATCCTACAAACTAAAGATGTTTTCATTTATCAACTCCATTTGAATCCGACTATATTGATAGTTAATAATTAAAATGACAAAAAAAAACTCTGGCTTATACCAAAAAAAAAAAAAAATCACGACAAAATCGAAAATATCCATTGTACAAATACATGATTTATGGCCAACACCTTGTACAACTACACCTGAATCTTTGTTTATGAAATCTTCGTATGTTTATGATTTTTTTTATTTATTTAAGGACTTTTATTATAAAGGAAAAAAATTGGAAAAAAACAAATGCTTTAGAAGTACTTGTTGGGTTGGGATCGGTGGAATGAATAGAGACCCCACAAATGAGAGAATCGTGTAGCAACGGTGTTAAAAGAAATCTTTTAAAAATGTTTAGCCTATGGCACTATATAATGTCTGAAAATGAAGACGACTTTATGCAATAAAGCAACCCAAATCGGCTTTATACTATACACTTATGCTCATGGAGCATGATGCATAACAGTTTGTTAAACACAAACCAACACTAATTATCTATTCTTATATAAAAAAGAAGAACCAATCAAAGCCAGCTTACCATTAATCTTCTAAAATTTCCAAGAAAAATGCTCTTTATGCTGTGATAAACTGATAATTTATTCTTAAAATGTTTGCAGACAAACTAAAACATTATGTTCTACCCAGAGATGAGATTACATTTCATTTGCATTTCTTCTTAAAGATGCTCTCGTCGATAAAACTGGGAAATCCTTTGAGCACATCTCGCAGCGCATAGTAATGGCTATCACATTTATGGTCTGTAATGAAATTACCTGAAAGAAGTATCCTCTGAAAATGTTGTCCTGGATCTCTCTTCCATAGACTAAAGTATTCTACTTGTTTCCCTGATGCGCTTTTCGGGTTTCCTCTTAAGTTCCTCATCAGATAGTAAACTGTGCCTGGTACATATAACTCTTCTGGCAATTTAACAGCATCTTTAGTGGTAGATTCAGCGATTAAAGTCTCAGATTTGTCGTTCTTGGATGACGGGATTTCTGGTAAGAATCAAGAAAGATGAGATTCATGAAGCGTTAAGTCTTCTAGTGATACTCAGAATTACTCCAAAGAATATCGTGTTCAAGTAGTAGTTACCAGGATATTCTTTCTTGTTTCCAAAGTTTGCATAATCAGAAACTTTTCGAGCTGCGTCTTGCACAGAGGAGACAACTTGTTTCGCGTTTGTTACCAAATCTATTACACTCTTCCATTCTTCCTTCTCAATTACACTTGTCCTGGATATACAAATTAACAGCGGTAAACAAACTGATTGTAAAAGGGTAATAAAGTTTCAAGAAGAGAAGTGTTTGTTTACCACTCGGTCTGAAGAATTTCATTTCTCAATCTCGCTAGAGAAGCTGTACTCAGTCTAGGTATAATATCATCCTGAAATCGGCAGAAATGCTATAAGTTCTAAGAAGAGAGTAATCTCAGTAAAATTTGATCAAGAAAAGTGGGATTTTTGGTTGTTCTGACCTGCATTACAATAGTTGTCACAAACTCAGAGCAATTCTCTGCAAGCTCTTTGGAAACACAAGGAGGTGTCGCATATCCAACGGCTGAAATATTTTCAGCATCGAATCCCAATTCCTCCCTTGGCATTTTCCTGAGCATTATCGCCATTAAAGAAGCTATAGCACCGCCGAGAGAATGGCCAACAAGCCTTAACTTGTATCCCTATGGATAGTTCATTGCAATATAAATCCATCCTTCTCATGTCTCACAAACAAAAGAAATGAGGAACAACAATGATTATATCATCACCTCATATTTCTCTAAGCACCTTCTTATCGTTTGCAATTCGTGATTAAGGAACCACCGTGCAGCTTCAGCAGTTCCAAAGTGTGTTGAGTAGCCTTCAAAAGTGACCTCTTCATCGCTTGACGAGACAATGTCAGTGATAAGATCATAAATTGTATGTGTACCGCGTATTCCAAAGACTACAAGTTTCCTTCGATGATCAACTCCTATGTAATAACCAGGCCTCATAACACTTGAATCTTTCACAAATTTAAGAATGTTATTCTCTCGAAGCATAGTGTTCTTTGCAAGACCAGTCACACTATCCCTGTAACAACCTTTAGCCAACTCTGCATTGTATATGAGATCATAAACCTGAAAAACAACAAAGCTACTTAGAATTTGGTAAAAAGGGAAGGTATCCAAATGAAAATGATTAGAATAATGTTCTTACTGTAGACTCTGAAACAACTTCTACACCCTTGACGTCCTCAAATGGAGACAAGGATGCTTGTCTAAGGTATATAAGATAAAGACCAATTGTAAGATCCCCAAGAGTCCAACCTTCAATTCCAAGCTTACTCCTCTGAATACTAGCAATGATCTCAGACAGAGATCGAGTACCAGGTGGTGACTTCTCTCCTACCGAAAACACACATCAAACGTTTTTGCATCAGAATAATGGATTTAAGAAGCACAATGAATGCAACACCGAGGACAAGAACCATATGATATAGACCTGTTGGAAGAGCCCATCTACGCAATTGCATAGCTGGCTCAAGTGCTCTTGTGAGCCAAGCTAGGTCCAATTTCCATTTTCCATCACTTGTATCTTCATCACTAGAGCTATCACTGTCGATTCCTGATTCAAATCGTCTTCTATTCTCTAATCCAGACCTCGAAGAAGAGACACTAGGCGTTCTCTTCTCTGCCTCACGTTCTTCTAATTCCTTTTCTACCTTACCTGATTCTGATAAATGCGACTGAAATCGCTTGATTACATTGTAAACAACTCCTTGATATAATCCTCGTCTCTTCTTAAAGGGTGAAACTTCTACAACTGAAAAAATATATAAAAACCTCAAACTAATCCTTACTAAATTCCAAAACTTTCATATCAAACATATTAAATTGTCAAGCTAAAAGCTTAGTACGTACGTAACTCAAGTGGATACAACTAGAGAAACCATAAAGAGATTGTTTTTACACAAATGTCATAAAACAATAACAAAACTAAATATCAACGACTGAAGTAATTTCCTCATTCATCAGTGATTTCTCAGTGTTCTACACTCGTATTGGATTCACCTAAAAAGTCTCGAAATTTACAGAAGTAAAGGGAAAATAGAGCTTACAGAAATTCCATAGAAGCCGGTTCAATGCTCTGTTAGCCATTGGTGAGCTCAGAAATGGATTGTCCGGCCAAAAAGAAACCTTTTTCAGGAGAAGGATCCTTCGTAAGTGAAGCTTGGAAGAAACGGCGGAGCAAAGCAGATTATCGGTGCATGTCGGCCGAGCAAATCGGGAAAACCAAAACCGGAGGAGAAGAAGAAAAGTTCGCCGACTGGATTCATCCAGACTTATTCAGTTAAGAGTTATGGGCCTTAATTGGGCTTTTTCTTGGTCCATTTATATATAATCAATTAATCAGTAACACAACCGGGAGATTTTTGTCTTTTGGTCAGAAATCTCAAAAGTCAAAACTAGAGCAAAGCAACGCCAACTCAAAACTAAACAAGATTCGAGTTGACAGTGTTAGAGCATTCCTTTGGGAGAAACAATGAAAGGCTCTTACCAGATCTCATGACAGAGAGTGGCAAAGCTATACTTGTGAACGTATATATACATGTGAACTAATTAATTATACTCACTTATGTTTCTTTCCTTTTCGAAACCTCTCTTCGGATCTTTAAATTTTAAATCTCCTCATAAGCCTTTAACAATAATTGTTTTCCCGTGCTGCTTTATTTGTTGGAAAAAAAAAAATTTTGATTCATATTTTTGGGGAGAAAGGTTTATCAAGACCAATCTAAACATCAAAATATATGAAAAGCTCTGAATCAAAGCCTGGCAAACTATTTAAACAAAAACAAAACAAATCATTTAAAAAAAAAAAAACTGAAAACTGTTATCTGAAAGCAGATTTGAGATTACACATCATCATCTCAAGATTCTTCAACTCTTTTCCAAGTTCCTGAGCCCGTGCTTCATAAGAATTGAGTTTCTTCCTCTCCACGGAAACCTTCTCAAGCTTTTCCCTCAACCATTCCAGCTTAAAACCGGCTTGTGTCAGATCAAGCAACCCTTTGGAGACGTTAATTAGGTGAGCTTCTCAAGAGGACTGTAATAAAGTGTCTCGTAGATTCTGAGGAGAATGTCCACGTATGCTGTCTTAAGTTGCGGATCTTGCGGATGAATATACAAAGCTGTTTCAGGGTAAGTCTTAAAAATCCAGTTTGCTGACTTTACTTGCGAATGAAGAACTAGGAAGCCATTGACATTCACCTTTTGGGGTAACAAAGGCGGATCTAGTCCACCATCAACACAGATAACATGTATGTAGACTTCAATTTTGATTTTGTCGTTCACAAGAAATCTGTTCTCATGAAGTTTGGAAAGACGCAAGGCCTTATGAAAACCCACCACTGGATATCTCTTGTTAAAGACATGAAAAGTGTCTGTTGATATAATATGGAGACACATAAACAAAAAGAAATGATTAAGTAATGTCATCTACATATGTAATTTGCTATATCTGAAAAAAGAAGAATAATTTAAGTTTTTGTATTCTTCATGATACTGAATTTAAAAGAAAGTGGTTTTGAAGAAACGAATCACCTAAACTTTTGGACTTGAGAACGTTGGATGGATTCACGATGACGAAACGAAACCTGATAGGTCTCGACCAATTGTGAGACCTTAAGAGGAAATCTGGAACTCCTAGAAACACCGGCATGTTTTTACTAGTAGTAGTACCGTTTCCCTTGGATATACTCTAACATACCTAGAAAAATAAAACAAAAACTTAGTTTAGTCTTTTACACGTGTAATGAGGATCTAAAGCTTTAGCTTAATTAAGTGAATCGAGTATTCCTTTTTGAGAAGTTTTCTATCTCATAAGTGTAAGCCTTTGGAATTTGGTTCCCCATGACTTTCAAAAACGCTCTCTTAATTTTAGATTAGGAAGAGACGCGATCAACTACCTAAAAGAAACATAATTTCTCTATATATAATGTGTTTCTATTTTATCATCACGTTCTAGGCCTGAGATAATAGCATATTCTGTTAAAGCACAGTTACACTCGAAATATATTTGATGAAGCGACATATCTTGGGATTATCTTCAAATATCTCTTATCATTACCTCTTATTAACTAAATAAATTGTTATAAGATTTGTTGTTTATCATTTTTAGGTTTTTACCTTTCCAAGTTGTTTAGATCTAAAGTTTTTTGAAGTTGTTTTTGATTGTGAGATTGATTAATATTAGACTTCCAGTTTCTGATCGCTTCTGTTATATCAAAATTACACCTCTTTTTGGTTGGGTACCCACAAAAGAAGGAATCTCTTGTCAAGAAACCATGCATGGGTAAAAGATAAAATCCTAAGATTATCTAGTCTTACAAAATTATTTTTTTAAAACAAAACTTAGGGTTTTAAACAGAACACAATTAATTTCAAAGATTTAAACAGAGCAAAATTAATTTTGACCAAAAAAAAAACAGAGCAAAATTAATTAAATCCCACAACATTTGTTAGGGAATAGAGAAAGTGGGAAAGTAGTGGTGTTAAGTTACTATTATTAAAGGTGTAATCTACTTTCACTTATTGAGAGATGTATAAAGTCTTCAGTTGATTTTTAGCAGAAAATATGTGTCTAGCAACTTTTTCAAAAAAAATTGAAATCTAGGTTCTCGTATTTGCTTCACCTTCTCCTAATTTTCCTCCTAAATCCTTAACAATAATTGCTTTCCGGTGCTGCTTTATTGATGAAGAAAAGAAGTTTGTAACATTTTTTTCCCGGGAGGAAAATATATCAAGCACAATCTAAAAACCAAAATTTTGTTCAAAACATTTGATTTCTTTTTTTTGTTGTTGTCGTCAAAACATTTGATTTCTAAACATCAAAATATTAGATCTAAATCAAAGTCTGGCAAACCAAAACTAGAAAAACCCTAGTATCATAATATTAATTAGCTCTCTGTTTTCAACTTGGTCTCAGCTTTCAGATTACACATCATGAACTCAAAGATTCTTCAACTGTTTCCTCAATTCATGAGTTTGTGCTTCATAACCATTAAGTTTCTTGCTCTCCACGGAAGCCGTCTCAAGCTTTTCCTTCAACCATTCCAGCTTAAACCCAGCTCGTGTCAGATCAAGCAAACCCTTGGAAACGTTATTAGCTCAAGAGGACTGTAATTAAGTGTCTTGAATCTGAGGCGAATGTTTATGTATGATTTCTTAAGTTGTGAATCTTGTGGTTGAATATAAAAAGCAAACTTGGATTGCTTTTTTGGACAAAGCTATGTGATTCAAACGAATCATATATGAATTTATTGTTTATATTCTCTAACACATTAAATCAAATATATTTTAAAGGAAAACTTAAAGGAGAAAACGAAGAAAGAAACTATGAACATATAGTATTGTCTTCACTCTGTTTAATTTTTTCTTAATCGGCATTTCTTCTGTCGAATCCCAGAACTATTAGTTATCGTAAAGGAAACATCATCTTCCAACGAGAAAACTTTAGGTTCAGTATGAGACTTTGCTTTCTCCTTTTCCAGTTCAACTTTGAGATCCGACAAGATCAACTCAAGATTCATGACTTTTTTCTCGAGTTCTTGGACCCGAGCCGCATCAGCATCATGTTTTTTCTTCCTCTCCAAGGAAACCCCATCAAGCTTTGACTTCAACCAATCCAGCTTGAAGCCCACTTCCATTAGATCATTTAACCTGCTGTAAGCCTAGGTTAGTTCAGTCTCTGAGAAGCTCTCTGGAGGCTTGTTTACTGTCTTGATAAGGCCAAGGAGAATCTTCATGTATAATATCTTCACCGCTTTGCTTTTTGGTTTGATATCTACTGCAAAGTTTGGGTGCTTTTCGAAAATCCGGCTCACCAAAGAAATCTGCCAACAAAGAGAAATTTATAATGATGTTAACCAAATCCAAACTCAGGTTACATCTACTGCAATATCTGGTGGATTCTTAACTTACTTGAGAAGAAAGAATATTGAAACCTCTGAAATCTAACATCTCCTTCCCAGTTTTAACTCCAACTTGAACAACTTTAATGTAGACTTCAATGATGAGTGTGTTGTTCTCCAACATCTCTTTATCGTGTAACTTGGTAAGAGGCAACGCCTTTCGAAAACCCCAGCCAGGGATCTCAGCGTGAAACAAGCCATATCCTTCTGTAAGACAAAACAAAATAAATTTCCATATTCATCAATGAGATATATATGTATTTATGTAGTTTCCAATAAGTAATTCTACCAGATGTTCTATGGAGCTCTTTGCCTGATTGATTCAATATATTGAAGCGCAAACTTGCTCGCCTTTTTCATCCAAGTTTTAATGATTTAGGGTTCGCAACACACAGATACAGAGACATGTAATCATCAAAATAACCCCCCTTGGGATACGTACAAGTTTTTATTTGTAGAATCTAGATAACAATTTGAGTTTGAGAGAGCTAATGATTCGATTCTTCTCGGTTTTACCATTCGCAGCCGCCGCTTGAGAACACAGCAGGCTCTATTGGAGTTTTCCTTTCGGAGAAGTTGTCTATCACCCATGTAACAGTCTTCTGCAAGTTCGGTCCCATCATCTCAAAACGTTTTCTTAATATTAGGGTTTGGTATGTTCAGTGTGGGACAAGAGACTTGTCTGATTCTTGCTTCATACGTAGACCACGTTTTTCTTTATACAGGAAGCCAAAGAAAAAAACTTTCTAATTCCCATTTGAAAACGAAATCTGTAAATTGTAATTAGTAGTAGCTAGAAAAAATCTGTAACCTTTTTAACAAAAAAAAAGAAAAGAAAAAATCTGTAACCAATAAAGGCAAATCAAACCGGACGAAACCGATATCTTTTAATAAACCGGTTGGTTTTATTTACTAGAAAGAAAAACCGTAGAGAATGAAACATAACCGAATCTCTAAGCTATTAGGGATTCCAAAAAGCAACAAAATCAAAGCAAAGGAAAGGTAACAATCTATGAACTATTTCAACATCAAACAATCTTGTCAAAATGGAAAAACTAAAACAGTAGAAAATTTGGCCTTCTCCTTTTGTCACTTGAGCTTTGAGATTTGAAACCTAAGAATGAAACTATATATCAGTAACAATGCCTTTCAGTTAATTAATTTTTTGTAACCATATCTCCTCTGCTGAATCCCAAGACAGTTAGTATGTGGAAATAAATCGGTATCTTCCAACAAAACTTGAGCAGTAATATCAGAATTTTCATTCTTCTGATTCTCTTCAACTTTAAGATCAGACAAAGTCTCTTTCAACGACAAAACTTTAGCAGCAGCTCTAGTAGATTTGGCTTTCTCCTTGTCTAGTTCAACTTTGAGATCAGAATACGTCTCCTTCAACAACAAAAATTTAGCTGTAGCACTAGCAGATTTGGCCTTCTCATTACTCAGTTCAGTTTTGAGATCAGACAAGGTTTTCTCCAACGACAAAATTTTAGCAGCTTCACTACTAGATTTGGCTTCTCCATGTCCAGTTCAACTTTGAGATCCGACACAGTTATCTGAAATCTACTGCAATATCGAAAATTTGCCTCACTGAAGTAACCTGCCAAAGAAAAAGGAGTTGTGAGTTTGAATCTTGTGTGATTATTCTTATACTTAATCACAAGGACCAAGAAAGACAAATCTTTATTAACTTACCTGAGAAGAAAGTATCTGGAAACCATTGACATCCACAGTTTCCTTGTCAGACTTATCTGGATACTCTAAGCAGCTTCTTAAGAGTTTACTTGTGAATAAAGAAGCTGGAAACATATGATATCCACCAACAACTTGAACAACTTTAATATAGATTTCAATGGTGAGTCTGTCGTTTTCCAGAAAGTTTTTGTCTAGAAGCTTTTTTTGAAGCAAAGTCTGTGGAAAGCCCCAGCTCATTGAGTCAGCGCAAAACAGTTGATCACCTATTTCTGTTTAAAACAAAAGACAAAAAAAAAGGTAAATCTACGTTGTCTCTTACAGACTCAGAAGAGAGAAGAAAAGTTAAAAGTACCAGGTAGTGTTCTATGGAGTTCTTTGCCTGATTGATTCAGCAAAACAAAGTAAAAATTAGCTTTCCTTTTCCAATTAAGTCCAAGTGATTTAGGGTCATCAGGGGACAGGAACAGAGACAAGTAATCATCATCACCATTTCCCTTGGGATAAACTTTAATATACCTGAGAAAAACAATAAAATCCCGGATTATTGATCTTATAAGTTCTTATAAGTGCTTATTGATCTTCAAGAAAACATTATTGTTGAATGCAGAGAATGAATAAAAACCTAAAGAGTGACTCTTACCATTCACAGCCACCGCTTGGGAACGAAGGAGAGTTTATTGGAGAACTCTTTTGGGAGAAATTAGTTACCGTTAAAGTTAATGCCTTGCGGAATTGCGTCTCCATACTGTTAATTAGTTTTAGGGTTTTGGTACTTCTTCGAGAAAGTAACAGAGGAGATTCTTTGAGAATTATTTGATCCTTTTATTGTAGACGAAAATATAAACACAAACGAAATCTAGTTAGTGGAAGAAGGAAACCTTAAAATTAAAAATAAAGATAATCTTTAAATGAAACAATATTTATCTCCTTAATAATAATAATAAAAAAAAACAAAATATATATATCACTCATAAATTTGCAGGTTTTGTAACTTTCTCCAGATTTATATAACATTGTACAATTTGTTTGTCTATATTTTCCCCTACAATTCAAGGATCAAATAATTCTCAAAGAATCTCCTCTACAATTTAAATGAAAGAATGTTTTACAATGTTTAAAAACAAAATTTCTTAAAATTTATGGTTGTATTGATTTTAAGATACTATTATACAATACAGAAAACAGAAAAAAAAAAGAAAAAAAAAATGCCTAGGCAACAGAGGATTCCGGGTTATATTTCGCTGGAGTAGTAGATAGATTACAAATCAATCTATCATAAAGAGAAAGTTTCTTGAAACCACAAGAAAAAAGTTTATAATGTTATAATAGGTTAAAGCTCCAAAAACAATCCATTTAAATTTTCAGTAATCAATTAACCTTAAGACCAAAAAAAACAAAAAACAAATTTAAAATCAACCAAGTTTTTAGTAACCAATAATGCTCTCCAGATTCTTAGTATTCCGAAAGAGAATCCATCAGAGACGCAAGTTTAGATGTAGCAGATTTGGCTGATCTCCATTCCAGTTCAAATTTGAGATCTGACACTGCCTTCTTCAACGACAAAACTTCAGCATAAACACTAGAAGATTTGGCCTTCTCATTTGACAACGCCTTCTCCAACGACAAAACTTTAGCACAAGCTCTAGAAGATTTGGCCTTCTCATTGTCCACTTCAAGTTTGAGATCTGAGACCACCTTCTTCAACGACAAAACTTTAGTACAAGCAGTGGAAGATTTGGCCTCCTCACTGTCCAGTTCAAGTTTGAGATTCTTGACATGTTCCTCGAGTTCTTCAACCAAAGAACCATCAGCAATTGCATTCTTCCTCTCCAAAGAAACCTCCTCAAGCTTTGTCTTTAACCAATCCAGATTAAATCCTGCTTCTTCTGTTAGCTCCCTCAACTCACTGTGAGCATTTCTTAGCTCAGCCTCAGAGAGACTCCTTGGAGGCCTGTTTAGTATCTCGATGAGACCGAGGAGGACATTCATGTATGCTGTCTTCACCAAGTGGTTCTTTGGTTTGAAATCTACGGCAATGTCTGGGTGCTCCGCAAAAATCCAAGTCACTAAAGGAACCTGCCAACCAATAAGGATATAAATCAATGTTAACCTGATCAAAAACCAGTCTCTTATGCGGTTTTCGATTCTTCATAACCAAACACATATAAACCAAGTGGTTTTGGATTATGAGATCAAACTAATAAAAATAAACTGAATGATGTTTAGGATATATACCTGAGTATAAGGAACCTTGAAACCTTTGTAATCTAACATCTCCTTGCTAGTTACTTCTCCTTCATCAACAACTTCAACTACTTTTAATGATTAGTTTGTTATTCTCTAAAAGCCCTAGTTGTTGAATCTTGGTGATAGGCAATACTCTAACTTTACCCCAAGATGAGAACTCATGGCAGAACAAGTAACATGCTTCTATAAGACATTAACAAAAACTATATCAGTAATAAGATATATATATATATATAGTTGAAGATATGTTAATTACCAGATGTTCTTTTGAGCTCTTTGCCAGATTGATTCAACATAATATATGAAATTATAGCTCTCCTTTTCTATCCAGGTTGCAATGATTCAGGTTTCGCAACTTGCAAAAACACAGATAAGTGACTTTTAATTTGGAATCCTTTGGGGTAAACTTGAATAAACCTGTTGGAAAAAAAGAAAAAAAAACTTGAATAAACCTGAGAAAGAAAAATACAAAAATGAAAACTTTAATTAGGAAAGCAAAAGATATGAATAATTTCGTTCTACCACTCGCATCCGCCACTTAAGAATATAGGAGACAATATCGCAGCTTCCTTCTCCGAGAATTTGTCTATCTCTAACGTAAAACTCGTCTGCTGATTATTCTCCATATCTCTTCTTCAAAACGCTTTCTTGGGCTTTTCAAAACAAAAACAAAAGGTGACTTTAATTCTCACAAAGTTTGTTTTTGATATTTTCACACGTAAGCCTTTCTCTATTTTTATATATATATGAAGATATAGAGAGAGGAGACGAAAAAGTATCAAATCATATATTTTAGATGATTTGAGTTTTATTAGATTTTCCATGATTTTTGATGATTTTAGGAAAGTTGTTATGATTTACTATAAAATCCTCCTAGGAAAAACCATGAGATTTAAATTACAACTACTATCTCCCTTGGGATGAAGATTGAGAGACTAAAAGAAAGATGATTAATACCTGTTTAATTAGTACTACGTAAAAGAGAATATTAATAACAAAGCTAATTAAAGTTCCGATTCTTCTCGTATTACCATTCGCATCCGCCAGTGACGAATACCTTTGACTTTATCGCTGCTTTCTTCTTCGAGAGGTTACCTATCTCATACCTGAAACACGGCTTTTGATTCTACATATTTAACCAAAAACGCTTCCTTAGATTTTGTTACTTGGAGCAAAAGACGAAACCCTTAGAACCTTTGTTTGTTAGTTTCTCAGGTAAATCCCCTCTCTCTCTCTCTCTCTTTATAGATGAGACAAAAATAAAAACTTTTCAAAACCCTAACTCAAATTGAAACCAATTACTGTATTCATTCACACACCGAAAACTTAATTACATACGTCATCATTTGGGTCGATTCAATTTGTCACTGATCCAATAAAGGGGCTTCTTAGGGCCCATTCGTAAAAGCAATGACCACAACCCTGCGCTCCGTCCTAGGGGTGCTCTCATCGATCTCTCATTTCGAGCTCTCGATGGCATCAAAAAGGACGAGGGCACGGAATAGATTAATAAAGTCCCTGTTTTTTAGTTATATTTTTAACTCCTCCAAAGTATATATATACTTTTTTTTTGTTTTGAAAACAAGATTCCAAAATATGAAAATGGTATAGTAACCATTCAACAATGTTAAAGAAAAATAATAATCCAATGACAATGTCTTTTTTGGATAAAGAAAAGGTTTTTAGTCTTGCAACCAACCCACACACCAAACGACAAAAGATTTAAACCCCAAGTTGTTGGTAACGGGCAACAGCATTGTCTCCAATTTATTAAGAGAAAAGGAGGAAAAACATTATGTCTTCTTCATAGCTTTGAAAGTAAACCACTCTGAAGAGGCTTCGTTGCCACAACCTCTTTGACTTCACTGTCCTTAGTATCCAATTCGCAAGGATTCGGTGGCACATCTACAGCCGGTGAGCAGTTGAAAAATCCATGCGGCTGTGTTTTACCAAAAACAATTTTAACCACTTTTTGTCTTATTTTCTTAGGTTTTTGATTGAAAGTTACGGACAGAAAGAGTTTTGCCTTACCATTAGCGTGAAACCAATATGTTCGACTGGCGTAACCGGCCAATCTTCAAGTCTAGGAACATGTATGATCCCAAACACGTACCTGCGAAGAAACAAAAATACACATACAAATCACAAATTTGGTAACCAAGTAGTTTTCAACAGAATCAGATATGTTAAAAACAAGGATACAGACCAAAGAACGACATCAGACTCTTCCAAGGAGCGATTCTGTTTCACCCATGTGGCAAGACCTTCACCAGCACGTGGGTTTTGGTTCGGGAACTCTCCTCCGGGGAACTTCTCGTCAGGAGCATAGCGAGTAACCCAGAGATTGTGCTTAAGGAAAGCGGCTCTTCTTAGAAACTTGGCCTCGGGTCTAGCTAGTGGCAAACAATTTGAACCAGGCACAAGTTTATATCCTGTTAATTGGCCCGTCCTGTTTACTGTCCTTGTATTCCTTCCCTGACAACATATTACAATGACAGTAGCAATCAGAAAAAAAAAACTTATTCATGGAATATATATATCTAGATATACCATTTTTACTTCAGCTTCAAATCATAATCAATGATACTGTGAGATGAGTCGATTTATTGTAACCAAACTCAATTATGACTTATAAGGACATAACTGAAACTTAGGAATGGTCAAGTGATCTCTTCTCCCAAATTCACTCGGGGATGAGATCAGTAGATAGTCAAGGATGAAAGCAAGGATAGTTCAAGACAGGAACCAGTATTAAGTTTGCATGTATTGTCTACCTAATGGTGTAACTTGTGGACAAAATGGATTGTGAAACTAGACCAAAATACCATTAACAAATGCAATAAATTAGTGCTTTCAGATGAGAAGATAGTGGACGAGATCATGCAAGGTACAAATTGCTTACAATCCAATGGCGAGCAGAAAAAGGGTCACAGTCACGCATTGCCTCTGCCTCAGATCTAAGTAACTTCTCTTCTGCATAAAATGCATTGTTGTGGACATTGTTTTCACCGGGCTTGTCAACTCTAACATTTACCTCAACTACCTACAGATAAAAATACATTCAGCAATATCACCAGACCACATGTATCTAAATTTCTTTACAAAAATTCATATGCTACCAATGCCATTCCTAGAAACAGAGTAAATAATCCGCATATGAAAGTAAACAATGAGAAGAATAAGTAAGTAAAGGTACCTGATTAAAAGCTTCACCAGGTTTACAGTCGACAGACAAATCCATGCGTGCAATAAAGAAATGTTGATGGACTGGTGCATACAACCCAGGAGCGATAGTAGTACCATACTTTCTAGTTTCTCCTGGCTGCAGCGCACCTAAACTGAGGATACCAGTAAGTTTTACTTCAGCTTCGATTTTCCCATCCTACAGTAGGACATAAAATGATATTGATCTTCAAATATCTAGAAAGATGAAACAAAATACACAACGACAAACAATGAAACTCGGATGGACTCTTCTACACTGGAAAACCTTTTTAAGCGAATGTGCATACCATTATCTTCCCTATATTTCTCTGCTTTACTCTACAAATGAATAATCACGTATTCCACTTACCTGGTAGAAGTGCCAGTAAAACCCATATTCGTAGTTAGCAACAGTACATAAAAAAGAGACAGTTAGCCTCCTAGATCTTCGAACTTCAGCTAAGCCTGTTCTCCAGTCCTGATGTTTCCACAAAATCCCATGGTCCTCTTCATGCAAGCAAACACAGTTCTCAATTGTTTCAACTCCTCCAGTGAAATTTGTGAAATGGGCATCAAAGTACTTGATAGATCCCAGACAGTCACACCCCTATAAAATCCGATTGTTAAAACGCAAATCGAGCTCTGATTAGAGAATGAGAACACATCAATTGATTTCAAACCTTT
Organism: Cardamine occulta; assembly: GCA_028015245.1. Classification (NCBI taxonomy): domain Eukaryota; kingdom Viridiplantae; phylum Streptophyta; class Magnoliopsida; order Brassicales; family Brassicaceae; genus Cardamine; species Cardamine occulta. Next base: position 2,646,484 of record CM051376.1, on the reverse strand, counting down.
TTAAGCGAATGTGCGTTTTTTCCGAGACCATCCTCCCCTGCATTAAAAGCATTTTTCCTGTAATGTGGCTCATTCGGATCTCCATAAGGCACAACCATCTCCACAAAACTTAGCCTATGTGCAACAGGCCTTCGACCTCGACTGCCATCAACATATGCTACTGAATGTATGACTAAACCTTCCCTTGGAGTGAACCCAATATGAAAGTTCCACTGTAAACAAAATGTCGAGTCAATTTAGAAATAAGCTTAAGCATGATCAATTGGTTTCAATTAGGCTATTACTGGAAATCTACCTTCTGCCACTCGACAAAGTAACCTCTTACGCGAAAACTTGGACCTTCAGGCTGAATAATCTGGAGAGGCTTAACATCACTCCTATCAACACCACCTCTACTTTCACCTGGGGTATAATTCCTCAAAGGGTCAGGTGGGGGGAGTGGCACAAACTTACGGTCTTCAAACTCAATGACCACCATGTTTTGCATGTCTACAAGTACATAAATGCCCTCAACTGGACGAGCATAGCCATTTTCCATAGGGGAATCACTATCAGTCCGACAGTATATAAGGGGCTTTGCAAGCCTACGACTAGGAGCATCAGCCTCACTATGATAACCCACACACCTACACAATACATTCAGAGACAGGGTCAGGGAAAAAAATACACCTTAATTGACAACTTTCACCAGAAAACAGGATGTTATTAACATACCAGGGATCAACCATCACTAGATCCATGTCTTCAATACCTCTCCTCTACATTGCCTCTATGAATGGTGGGAAGTCTTTGACAATGGCTTCACATTCAGCATATTCAGCTGCATCCTAATATCAAAAAGAACTAAACTGAGAGACTGGCAAACAACAGTAGCATCTAAAAATCATTTAGAGATCCAACTCCTTAAAACATACCATAGGTGGCTGAACATCAGGTATAACTTGTGAGGAAACAACTTTTCCCCTGTGATGGCCACCTCGAGTGACAGCATGAACTTCAGACAATTCCACGATCCAAACACTTGTCTCATTGGACTTTTAATTGTAAACAACAAGTCTTGCTCGCCTTGGAGGGAGCTTCATCGGAATCACAGGTCCAGATTTAGTTCTTGGAAGTAGTGATGGCTGGAACGGAGGAAAAAAAGTAAGCATCTGCCAGCGCCACAACTTGTTTATCCGGTTCCACTGATGCCACCTCAATGAAACGCATGCCATCCCTAACCTGCCAAAGAAAATATTTAACAGTTTCAGCGAAACGATTAGTGGATCAAATTGATAACCATATTCTCAGCATCAGCTAGATGAAAAAGAATAAAGTAAGTTTCCACACCTCAGGGTTGGCCCCAGCAGCACGAACAGTCGCAACTGCAACTGATATTTCTGCAGCAGATAGAGGATCCAATGGGTGCTTGGTTTCCGTCCTTGGCATCACAGAAATTCCTGCATTGGTAAAATAGTGTTCTCAATTCCAGCATACAAGGACCAATTTCATCAACAATTCCAGTGAACAAGAACTCAAGTAATTCAAACATATCGCGATCTAATATCAGAAACATGTAGAGTAGAACAATGATCAATAATCAAAGATCAATAACTCAAGTTGATTCTTTAAGATTCTTTAAGTTATTCAGTCTTTTACCTTTGTTGGCAGGTTTCTTGGCTGTATCAGGAAGCGAATCAACAGGGCGGATTATGGATTCCAAAGCAACCTTAGAGGCTCGCTGATCCTCACCGTCGGACCATCCAGCAACCTTTTCGGGCGCAGCAGAGACGAGTTTGGGAGGCGGAGCAGAGCCTCCGTGGTGAGTACATGCCGTCGTCTTTTTCGAAGTTGAGGCCATTGAATAGGGTTCACAAGTTCTCCAAATCCACCAAAATCAGTTTCAACACAATCTACTGACATACAGCAAAACCTATCTCTATCCGTCGCTTTATCTCCCCCCCTTCTCTTCACCTCTATCAGTTTAAAACAAAAAGAAGCTCCAAGAAGATTCCGAAGATGGCGAGGCTAAGATTCGGACGGACGAGTTCGCAAGAGAGTAATAACTCTCCGATCTCCGATCACAGCTACTACTGTCTCTCGACTTCAGCTCCGTTACAAGAAGTTGAACGGTGGATTCGTCGCCGGATCTGAGTTCTCAGCTCTCTGTGATCATAATCTCTCTCTCTCTCGTGGTGGTGGAGAAAATCACTGATTCAAATTGCTATTTTCTGATTTGTTTTATCAGTTTGATTTTGTTGTGACTCCAAGCAGAAGAGGCCAAGCCTATTTGTGGGCTCTACTTTAATGAGTGCGTATTCATTTATAAGGGACTCTAATTATCAACTTTGTTTAAAACAAAACAAAAAAATCCAACTTGGAAAGCAACGTGGATTCTCAAATTGCAGTTTTTTACTACTCCATCTCATTCATCATATTAGATGTTTTAGAGATTTTTTTCTGTTTTATTTTATTTGATTTTTTCGAATTTCTATAGAAAGAATTGAATTTATTATAACTTTTGTAACCATTGATATTTTACTATATATTTTTTCATTGTTGAAATTAAATATTAAATTATGTTTTCTAAATACAACAAAAAAAAAATAATTTAATGCAGTTTTTTTTAAAATATTGTGCTTTATCTAAAATATCTAATGATTTAAAACAAAGGGAGTCATTCCTAATAAAGTTCGAAAAACATATATATTACTATACGTGTCGAGCAATTTAGCAGAGTTTAAATATATTTTCTATTTTAATTATGTTTCATTAAAATAGATCAAATGGGAGTTTTTTTGTTTTTTTTGACAGCAACATGTCGAGTCAAACGACTCAAACCCTTCATAAATTTTTGACAGCCAAAATTTTTAAAAAGATCAACTAAATAGAAACAAATTGTCAAAAAAATATGTCGAGTCAAACCCTTCATAAAACAAACAAACATGTGAGCCTTAGCTAGCAGACGATAGAAATGAAAGAAATAAACAGAATAATTGAAAAAAAATAATGGAAATTAACAAAAATGAATACAGGCAAAAGAAAAAGATATGTTATTAACTTAAGTTTGACGTGTTTCACCAAAATTCTTTATGTATTAGTTTTTAATAGTTATTTTTCAATAAATGTAAAATATAAATATAGTGCATGATATGTAAATTTTTTATTTTATTTTGACGTCGTAAATTCATTTCAATTTATATTTACATAGCTGCAATGGTACTAATAAACAAAATATATAAATAATTTGTGGAGTGGAGTGGACCGCACAATCCATGCAACATCGACCAGCAAATAATCGCTGTATATGACTAATGAAATTACGAGGCTCACATTTTGTGGGCCTTGTTGCGTTTGGTAAGATCAAACTCATATTATTAAGTTATCATACACCCTTCAAATCTGTTGCTTTAGGAATAGTAAGTCAAGACAGTAATATTGCTAGTGTATCAAAACGTTGTATTGCTTCTGAAGACAAAATGTTAGGATTTGCTTCTTATTTATCTTAGTTAATTTACAACCAATTCCACCAAGAATCTTCTCACCGGAGCTCCCAGATTCATCTTTCCTTGGAAGAGTTCAACAATTCTCTTGGTGATTCTGCAGTAAATCTTTTGTGACATGGATCTTCCCCAATGTGTCTAATATACTCGGCATTCCTATAGGAAGCGACTGAGAAGAAGTCAGACTTAACCAAAAAAACTTGTCAGGCTATTTCCAGGAGTTGTGATCAATTCTTGAACCAAGACTCTTATGCTGTACACACACGTACAAGGTTCCTGTGATACACAGGCCTTGCCTGGTCCGTTAGTTGATCTTGTTCCTTCGATGTTCTCTTACATTAGCTTGTAGTTAACGTTTGAGTGGCTGATATATTGAAATCAGTGACTTCATTGTTATTATAAACAGAACAACTTCAAGAAACCATTCAGAAATCAGAGAAGATCAAGGACGAATGAAGTGAAATAAAATTAGAAGATCTCTCAGATGAAAACACATTCTTATGCAGAAGGAAGAAGGAGAAAGAAGCTAATAACATCAACCAAACAATATCCATAACAGGTATCTTGTTTATCTTTTTTTTTTCCTTGGTTATAGAGGAAGATAAGAGAGCCTTCTTCGCCTATAATACACACTATATTCCGGTGGTGGGACTAAGTTGAATTTAAAACAGAGCAACCTGAACACAATGCATAGAAACCAGAATCTTGAGTTACCAACTGTGACTTTTCACTTGTGGGTGGCTGCAGCTGCTGACTGAGATGAGTCTGTGTCCAGTGATCACAGGAAATAATCTGGTGTCCTTCTGGTAACATCTGGCTCTCCTCTCCTCGGTGCTGGTTCAAACTGCACTCACAGTTTTACATACTCTTAGTAATGGCCACTCTTCTACACTAATGAATTAGCAGACAAGACATGTGGGTTTTGCGGAAAGACCTGAATGAAGGTGTGGTTCCTGCAGTCGTCGACCTCGAGAATGGAGGCCATGTTCCCACAACGGTAACAATAGTTTGGTGCACTGAAAATAGTAACCACTTTTTGCTCCTGTAGATAGGGAAAACAATAAAAGTGAGCAAAGGATTTAAGCCTTGCAAAGCTGTGTAAAGAAGGTTTAGTTGTCTTATTACGTGAGCCCAGTTGTATCCATCCATAACCAACTGGTGAGCTCGGGCAATCAGCTTTAAGCTGTTTGTGTGATTGAACTGTTCGGATATATCCTATGGAAACAAATGAAAAAGATAAAAGTCAATTAACACTTACTTTAAAAAGGAGAGAGATTCAGGACGGTTTCTGAGACTTAAGACTCGTAATTACCTGACCAAATGTATATCCGGCACCACGAGGAGAGATGCCCCAACCACATCGGTCATCAGGGTCAGACCATAATAAGTCACACATTGGCCCTTCATGGGGTACTTCTTGGACTCTATCAAAATTCCTTATGTTGTCAAGGGTCTCGATAGATGGAGACAATCCACCATGAAGGCAAAATATTTCTGACTCAACCTGCAATGGAATAACATAATGAACTGATGATACCTAAACACTTGTGTAAAAAACACCATCTCTTTGGTCAGATAATCCCTACATGTAATCTTCCATATATAAAAGATCTTCCATTGATTGCATTTTTCAGAATACTAACGTCTTGCAATAGATGTGACACTAGCAAAAGAAATACAACAGCACAGTACAAAAGCAATACTTTAGTTCAAAATAATATTGCCAGCACAAGAAAAAGAACTCATCATCTATATTAAATGACTACGGCACTAGGATAGAGTAGACTCAACAAGAAAGAGGAGAAAGGTCAAAGATAAGATAGGTACGTACCAAGGCTGTCAGTGGGAAATAGTCGAAGAGGTCTGTAAAGATTTTCCAAACATTTGCGTTGCCATACCTACAAAATAAAATAAGGTTTGTTAAAAAGATTGCCATCTATATCCAAATAATCAAATGTTCCAAGCAGCAAATCGGGTGTGTAAGATAATAAAGTATATACAAGTGATATAAGCAAGTAATCATAAGCCTGAAGGATTAACAGAAACAGGGAGTAAAGAAAGAAGAGACAATTTTGGCACATTAAAAGAAGTAAGGACCAGAGTAGTGCTAATGATAAAAAAGAATTACTTGCATGCAATTAGCAAAATAAGGATTTTTCCAGAAGACTCACTTTCGCAGACATTCATCATAAAATCCATAAACCTGAGTAATCTGCCAGACAGAAGAAAAGAGGAAAAGTCTGTGTCAGATCAAAGACTAGGATGATAGAAAAAAATTAACAAACAAAATTGTATGTTGTAGACAAAAACCAAAATTTAGAAGAAAAATGTGTGTCAACCAAGATCTCAACGATGGAACAAGAGATGAGACACAATGTAGTCCTGTGTTTAACCTCAGAAGGTGAGCTTACAAGTGGATACAGAGTAATAAAATATAAAGCAATAGTCTACCTGACGACTTTCATGGTTTCCTCTAAGAATAGTGATTCGCTGAGGATATCGCATCTTTAAGGCGACTAACAGCTGGAAAGAGAATAAAAAAGAGAAATCGAATCAACATACTTCATATTTAGACCCAAAATATTTATACTGTAAAGAAAAAATATCCATCATGCAAATGGTATATATTTACCAATATAAGAAGACAAGAACTGGCTTGCCGATATTAGCATACTCTTAAATTGAAAAAAGGAAGTCTTAATAATTCATCAGCGTACCGTAACAGTTTCAACAGAATAATAACCACGGTCCACATAGTCTCCCATAAACAGATAATTGGTATCAGGGCACTGCAAAAAAGAGAATAAATGAATATTTTGTAAGACTTGTAGAGCTATTTACACATTGGTAAGCAAAAATCATTACCAGAACCGAAAACTTATAAGCCTAGCGTCTATTGTGATTCTCAGTAAATTTTATAGATTTTACCATTCCCCCTATACGGAAAAGCTCTGCAAGATCATGGAACTGTCCATGAATATCACCGCAGATTGTCACAGGGCTTTTCACAGGCTGCATGCAGGAAAAAAGAAAGAGTTAAGAATGAATTCATGGCTAGTAGCACAATCTACCATCCTGAAAATATAATCGGCAAGTGTGGTGAAAGATTAACTCAACCAATGAGAGATGCAAGACCAAGAACTAACCTGAACGTTGCTTTCATCCATTAAGATCTCCTTGGCTTTCTCGCATAATGCCCTAACCTACAGAACATAAACAAAACTGCATATGATATTTGGGATTACCAATAATAATCACTATCAGACACATGACTTGGAAATATAAACTTAAAGAAATCAACTTGACACAAGCAGCAAACATGAAAATCAATTATAAAGAGAAAGCCTACAAATGTTAATCAGATTTTGCCTGATATCAGCTACAGAAGATACTTACTACTTTTCTGCTCTTTTTCCACTAATTGAAAAGCTAGTAATGCAGCTAACTCATGGGAAAAGATATAAATTTTACTATCTTCATCAAATAACAAGAAAATTTGACGCATTCCGATTGGCAGAAGAACCCACATTACCAGGCACATAAAAACACGAGCTTAGATGTGTTCAGTTAATCACTCAATGCAGCCAAAATTCATCATCAAACCATAGAAGCAAAGCCAATTCTCCAACCAATAAAACTGCGGTGAAAATGAACACATACGTCAAGATCTAACATTTCCCGGAAGATGTTTCATTTGGATTAAAATCGAAAATTTCCAAATCAAATCCGATATTCACATACCCGAAGAAAGCTCAAACAGAGAAAAAAATACCATTCGACTCGAAAAAAAAAACAGATCCATAGCAACAAAGTCAGAAAAACGTCAAAGGGCAAAGGAAAAGTTATCATCCAAGGAGGAAGTCTCAGGCACCTGTTGCTCGGAGAGGGGCTTGCACTGCATTAGCTGCGAGATCTGCTCATCTAGATCAATGGTTGCATCCGTCGGAATAGAATTCGCGCCCATTCTCGTTACTTCGTTCTCTCGTCCGATCCGGAAAACAGATCAGGAAGCAGGACTAGGTTTCCAAATTAGGGGCAGCCCTAACCCTAAATTGGATGGAATCTGCGTATTCTTCGCTTTTTCCACTTTCTCTCTCTCTCTCTGTCTCTTCGCTTTGTGTGCAGTGAAAGAGGATCGGAAAATTTGAGATGGCGCGTGAGGAGAAGAGAAGCGAGTGGTTTGTAGCTTTCGAGTTCTTCTATGATATTACCATAATACCCCTATGAGGAGATCTCATTGGTGGTTCAAAAACTGTTACCGGTTGAATGCTGAATTTTCTCTGGTTTAACTTAACCGGCTTCAGCTTATATACTAAGAAAGGTTTTGTTTCCTTTTGCCTGCGCTTCATTTTGGTTTCTCTTTCTCTCTTTCCCTCTAGCTCTCGCTTCTCTCCGGCGTTTTGTGATGACGACGAGATCTGATTCCGGTGAATGTACTGCGAAGGAGATAATTTTGATTTCGCGGGATGAATTTGCAGAAGACTCCCTAAAGATCGTTTCTTTGTCGCCAGTAGAGAACGACGACTCTATTGAAGAGATGATTAGCCCAAAGAAGCAAGTGAAGTCTTCGCCTTTTACTTCCGTTTCTGAGAAAAATGGAGTAATTATCCATTCTGATTCTGTTGAAGGTTCTTTCTCCGAAACGAGTTCGTTGGTTTTCAAAGAAACCGAAGCCATGAATGCAGAGTGTCCTGGAGCCATTTCTGTACCTGAAACTGGTTCTACGATTCTTGAAGAGAATAAGGTTGATGAGGAACTACAACAGATTAAGGAAATCTCTGAGATTCCTATAGAAGACGATCAATTTGGAGATGATGTGCCCAAGATAGTCGAAGTTGTTGAGACTGATGGGTGCGTTGTTTCTATCTCTGAAATTCAAGGCTTTGATAAGGAAAGCTTGGTCCCTAGGAAAGAAAGTTTGAATTTTGAGAAGAAGGAGCAAGATTCTGATGTTCAGCGGCTTTTGGAGGCAGAGAAGAGAAGATTGTTGGCTGAAATCGAAGTTGGGACAATTTTCAAGAAGGACGATGTGGACTCGCTCACTAGGGCTTCTGATTTCCATAAGATCGAAAAGAATGGAAATGGCTCCAAAGAGCAGCAGCATGAGAAGATGGGAAGAGTGAGAGTTAAGGATAATGCTTTTGTTGGGAGATCTATGAAGATCGAATTGGTTGATGATACTGCCTTGCTTGATGTTCTTCCTTACTACAAGAAAGGTAAAGATCATCCTCCTAAGATACCAGGAACTGCACACACTGATAAGGATGCACCAAGAAAGCATAAGAAAATTGGAGGAGACAAACCCGTTGATGATAAGGGAAATGCTTCTAACGTTGTTAAAAGGAATGCATCAACCAAAGTCTCTGAATTTGGTAACCGTGGAGAAACGAATGGGAAGCAGTTGCGGATTCTGTACTCTAGAAACCAATTGGAGTCGATGAGGTATGCCCACGTTGCGAATCAGAAGAAACTGTGGAGTGACATGTATGCTAGGCTCCTACCTGGGCTGGTGACTGAGTACGAAGGTTTGGTTAGCGTAAAGAGTCATAAAACTTCAAAGTCTAATCCGAGGGAGAGTGACCTCAGTATTCTCGGTAAAGTTCCACTTACTTTGTCGTTTTTAATCTTATTTGCTGCATTTTTCTCTTTATTGTCTTTACCTAGCCAGCATTTTGTGGGTTTGCCTGTTGTTGGTTGAACATATTGAGGATCATTTTAGGTCTAAGGAAAATATGTAATCCAATCTTAGGGCTATATTTGATGCATTTGTGTGTGTGTGTGTGTCCACGTATACTCAAATGGGTTTTCTTTGCCACGGTTTTATGGTGTTTTCCTTCTCAAATGGGTCATCACAGACAAATCCAGTTGGTTTAGAGTCCGGTGAGGACTGTTTCAGCAGTGGCTATTCCGAAGTGTCTCTATTTTAACCACTTCGTTTAATCCTCTCTGGCCTCTTTGACGATTTTGATATCTGTTATTTCTGGTCCTGAGCTCTCATCTTGTTTCCAGATCTGTTTTACATTCTATCCTCGCTCCAGTAAGATGCCGTTTTGATAGGGGGCCTTTCGTTTTCTTTCCCACAGGTCCTGTATCGGCTGTACCAAGGCGAAACCGTGTGAATGTCTTTGTACATTGAACTGTGATCTGAAGAAATCTGTCAAAGTTCATGTCCACCAATTTTCTGTTTTTCTAAGACACAATACAAGTTCCTTTTCTCGATTACATGAGCTGACACCTCATACATTCTTTCTGTATATAGATTATTTGGTTCAGATTGTACATAGAGAGGTTCTTTTGTTCAAAGTGTGTATGGCCATGATTCTTTGGCTAAAATTGTATATGTTCATACATCTTCAATAAAATCAAAACTTTCGAAAGCTAAATCTTTTTTATGGCCTTAGTTATTATCTGTTTCTACGCAAGGTCATTTTCGTTACTTACCCAATCACACTGAAATTCCAAATTTGACTTTTTTTCTTCATGAGAAAATTTAGGCACCAAAGAAGGAATAGATGACTTAAAACTTGAAGAAGACTTTGTTTTGGAAGAGGAGTACACTGAAGATAATGATGATTACAATAGCATTTTGAGACCTGCATTTCAGGTGGATGGAAAACCTGATTTCAATTCTGGACCACCAGAAGATGGGCTTGAATACTTAAGACGAGTCAGGTATATTTGTCTTTCTGTTTCCATCTCTCTGTGTATCTTCATTTTGGTATATATGGTTAAAGTTGTTTCGGCATTTTAGGTGGGAGGCTAAGCAAATTCCAAATGTAAAAGTAGCCAAGATAGATGGAAGCAAGTACAGAAAGAAAGAGCAAAGTGTTTACATGCCACAAATTCCTGAAATCCCCAAATGTCCAGAGCACCTGTTACCGGTGAAGGAATGGGAGGACTTGTTGCTTTCCGACTTCTCACACCTTCGCCTGGTAAATTTATCTTCTAACTTGCATACTATCAGGGTTTTCTCTTAATGGACAAGAAATGAAGGTAAGTGTAATGGTTTTTTCACAGGCTTTATCGCAGAATGGCAACAATTGCGGGGATGAGATAATGTCGAGTCAGTCTGTAGAAGATGTGCTCATGGAGATATTCAATAAGCGTCTTCACATAGACAGTGATGAGTCACTTGGTGGGTTGGTCTCAGAGATACAAGGAATGGACTCAGTGACGCAGGTATCAAAGCTGAGAAAGCGGATTTGCTTGGTTGAGAAGGAGAGTGGATTAGAGAGTAGTGACTGCAAATGGGTAGTAGCATTATGTGCATCAGTGGACACTCCTTTGGATGCAGATACTTGTGCTTGTCTCAGGGCTCTTCTGAGGAAGTGTGCGAGTCTTCGTGCGTTAGAGGTTGAAGATGAACCAGTTATCACCATGGCAAATATGCTCATCACCATCACAGGCAGATACTTTGGCCAAATGGAATAAGAGAAGAAGTGAGTTGACAAGTGATGCTCTTACTTTGAATCTGTCATTGTTAAAGGACCAAATTGTTTTGATCTCCACGTTAGTCAATGGTAAACATTGTTAATGAACTGTTAAGAAAGTAAAACGACGTAGTTTCATGGAATTGCAAAATTGAGTTAAAATTCCCAATTAGGAAGCAAAACGACGTAGTTGCGATGGAATTCAAAATTGAGGGTTAAAATTGATATATAAAAAAAATGCAAGTCGCCGACATACAATCCAGAACGATACCACCAAACCGACACGCAAGTTGGAAACTGAGTATAAGTCCTATGAGATGAAAGTGATAAAAACGGGACGCAATCTCTAAGAAAATTTTGATAAGAGGACGAAGCAGGAACAACAAAAGTCAAATAAATATCTCTCCACCTCTCTTTCTCAATTTGATTCTATCGCTCTGCGCAATTCGTATCTCTATTTTCTCTGTCCGATCTCGAAAGGTAAACTCAATGGAAATTTAGGGTTTAAGGTTGATATCTTCGATTCTTCTATCTCTGGGTTTTCGGCAGATTGATTTCGAGTTTGTATGTAGCTAGGGTTATCTGCTCTTTTTGCAAATTTTGTCCTTTTTTATTCCCTTTTGAGGTGAACATTGTTCTCCTGTTTGCGTGATTCTGTTGGCATTTGTGTTGTTTATATTCGTTTGATTATGCTCTTCTCCAAAGACTGGACTTTTCAATTAGCCCTGAATTATTCTCCAAAGACTAGACTTTTCTTTTTTTTATTTAAAGTTATTCGGTTTCTAGCTTTTGAGGTTTGATGGGGCTTCGTTATTTAAAGCTGCTGCTATTAGCTTCGTGGAATGCTATTGTTCTAACTCAAACCTATCTTTGATTTAACAGGATTTCTTATACCATTAAACAAGTTTAAAGTAAAGAGAGCATCTGCTAGGATTTCATTTATTGATTTTGATATCTAAGGATTTGTTTGTTGGGGATTTGCAACCTAGTCTTGGTTTTAGGGAGTCATACATTTCAATTATGAGTGCATCATGGGCAGATGTGGCTGACTCAGAGAACACAGGTTCTGGGTCTTCTAGTCAGAATTCTCATCCCTCACGACCTGCTTATGTTCCTCCACATCTAAGAAACAGGCAACCTACTTCTGAGCCTGTTGCTCCATTGCCAGCTAATGATCGTGTTGGTTATGGTGGTCCACCTTCTGCGTCTCGATGGACTTCTGCTGGTGGTGGTGGTGGTGGTGGTGGCGGGGGTGGTTATAGGGCTGATGCAGGTCGCTCTGGCTATGGCTATGGTGGACGAGGAGGTGGTGGTTGGAACAATAGAAGTGGCGGGTGGGACCGTAGGGAACGTGAAGTAAACCCCTTTGATAATGATGATTCCGAACCAGAGCCAGCCTTTACTGAGCAGGATAATACGGTCATTAATTTTGATGCCTATGAAGATATTCCGATTGAGACCAGTGGGGATAATGTGCCTCCTCCTGTTAATACATTCGCGGAGATTGATCTCGGGGAGGCATTGAATCTAAATATCCGTAGATGCAAATATGTGAAGCCAACACCTGTACAGCGTCATGCGATCCCAATATTGCTTGGAGGGAGGGATTTGATGGCCTGTGCTCAGACAGGGTCTGGGAAGACAGCTGCTTTTTGCTTTCCAATAATTAGTGGAATAATGAAAGATCAGCATGTACAGAGACCCCGTGGTTCACGGACAGTCTACCCTCTTGCGGTCATTCTCTCACCAACTAGGGAGTTGGCAAGTCAGGTTGGGCTCCTCTTCCCATGTTAAGACTCTATTCGCTTTGGTAGAAGTTAGCTTCTCGTATCTCATTCTGTGATTTTGGCAGATACATGATGAGGCTAAAAAGTTCTCCTACCAAACTGGTGTGAAGGTTGTTGTTGCATATGGAGGAACACCTATTAACCAGCAGGTATTTAATGTGCTATTAACTAGCTTTAAATCTTGTGTTTCAGCTTGTAGCTTCTGAGTTTTGCTTCATGCTTTTGTCACTGCTGTCTGATTTATGTGTTGTCTCTTAGGCTGATTGTTTTGAGTTTTGCAAGCATTTCTCTTTTAAGGCACCTCAACTTAGTTAAAAAATGTTTAGATTTTGGAGTCGACATTTTTTCTGTTAAGAAGAATTTATCAATATTCGACAAGCAGAAGCTTTACTAGATTTCGTAGCTGCATGTGTTACTTAATCTGTTTTCAGATTTCAACTTGTTGATCATGTGTTAGTATATGTCTTGTTAATCATTCATAAATGCATCTCTTGTTTTTTGTGCAGCTTCGGGAACTTGAGAGGGGAGTCGATATTCTTGTGGCAACTCCTGGTCGATTAAATGATTTGCTCGAGAGAGCTAGAGTCTCAATGCAGATGATTAGATTTTTAGCTCTTGATGAAGCCGATAGGATGCTGGACATGGGTTTTGAACCACAAATTAGAAAGATTGTCGAACAAATGGACATGCCTCCACGAGGAGTTAGACAGACACTGTTGTTTAGTGCTACTTTTCCAAGAGAGATTCAGGTTTGTTTACTTGTTTGTAAATCACTTTTTCTTGATTCACCTTCCTGTTTGTTGAAATATCATTGTCACTTTCTGATTACCCTTTCCTTGCTCCAAATTTCTTGTTTAAGTTCCTTTGCCATGTGTGTTGATTCGTGTATTCCATACTTATTCCTTGCAAACTCTCTGCTTGTTCCATTTTCTATATTGGGCTTCAGTCGTAACACCCTTTTGCGTCCAGTTAAATTCCTGTGGTTCTCTGAAAAAGTAAAGGGGTCAGAGAAAATGTCTAACATTAACTGAAACTGTATGTGATGACCATTGGGAAATTAATATACGAAGAGAGATTTTCTTTTGGGAGAGAGATTTTCTGGTTGTAAAGCTGATTACATGACTTTTAGTCCTGCTATGATGCTAGCTAGCCTATACATGGGAAAGTTTATCTGTTTTCATGAAATGATGGCCATTTCCAGTTAACAGACATGGTATTGATAGTTCTATATGTCAGAGGATTACAATGCCACTTCATTAATGGATGATGCTGAACCTTTTATGGCAAGCTTTAGATTAGTTAAATTGCATGCTTATGTTTCGTGTGTGATTAGAGCTGCATAATACTCGTTACAAGAATGTTTCTGCGTTTGCATAATCATTTCCAAATTTTATAAGATTGGCATATTTATTTCTTGTGCAGAGACTCGCAGCTGACTTCCTAGCAAATTATATATTTTTGGCTGTGGGTAGAGTGGGTTCAAGTACTGATTTAATTGTCCAAAGGGTTGAGTTTGTCCTTGACTCTGACAAGAGAAGTCATCTCATGGACCTGCTTCACGCTCAGAGAGAGAATGGCATCCAAGGCAAGGTAAAAACTAATACTCCAATTTTGTTTATGTTGTTCATGGTTTATTATTACCAAAGTAGCTGGTCTTTTGTTATATTTCGAGATCTCCATCATACTCCTGATGATTGTGTTCTCTCCATGATTGCAGCAAGCCCTGACCTTAGTTTTTGTGGAGACAAAGAAAGGAGCTGACTCTTTGGAAAATTGGTTGTGCATCAATGGGTTTCCAGCAACCTCCATTCACGGTGACAGAACACAGCAGGTTTGTTAATTAATTTAAAGCTGAAAATCTTGCTTGTTAATGTGGACATCAGAATCCAGTTGTGACAATTCAATATCGACACCGAAAAGATCTCGTGTAGAAATATAGTTCATTGCAGCTAAAGCTAAAACTAGAGTCAAAATCTGAAAGAAACTGTTGAAATTAACTTTTTGGGTCATTATCAAGAAGTGTTAGGATCTATGTGACTAAATTATTGTTTTGCTATATATGCATTGAAGGAAAGAGAAGTGGCACTGAGGGCCTTCAAGAGTGGGAGAACACCGATTTTGGTTGCAACGGACGTAGCAGCACGTGGTCTCGACATTCCCCATGTGGCTCATGTTGTGAACTTCGATCTACCAAATGACATTGATGACTATGTCCACCGCATTGGACGAACAGGACGTGCTGGAAAATCAGGACTAGCAACCGCCTTCTTCAACGATGGCAACACCTCATTGGCCAAACAGCTTACTGAGCTGATGCAAGAAGCTAACCAGGAAGTCCCTGCGTGGCTCACACGGTATGCATCGCGTTCCTCTTTCGGGGGTGGTAAGAACCGGCGGTCTGGTGGTCGGTTTGGTGGGCGTGACTTTAGAAGGGAAGGGTCTTTCAGTAGAGGAGGAGGAGGTGGTGGTGGTAACGATTACTATGGTGGTGGCGGTGGAGGTGGAGGAGGCTATGGTGGTGGATATGGCGGTGCTCCAAGTGGTGGATATGGCGGAGAAACTCCTAGTGCTTGGGACTAAGCTCCCAATGTTTTTCTTTCTTATTTTTTATTTTTTTGGTTATAACTTTTGACTATTTGTTTTTCTTCTACACTCACAAAGAGAGTATGTATTGCCCTTTACACCTATGAGATTTTACTCAAGAGATGGATATATACAAATGTTGCTGTTTTAGGTGTTTTGACCTTTTTAGGCTATTCTTAGGGGATACCCTGCAAAAACAGTCATCATGTTCTTGGTTTCTTATAACACGACTTCACTTGATAGTTTTGAAGACTAAATAACAGAATACTGAAATGGTCAATGTTTAAAAGATATTCATACACAAGAGACGATAGATAGAGTCTGAAACTTAGAAAAAAACAATACATTCAGAGGCAGGGTCAGGGAAAAAAATACTCAATTGATTGACAACTTTCACCAGAAAACAGGATACCAGGGATCAACCATCACTAGATCCATGTCTTCAATACCTCTCCTCTACATTGCCTCTATGAATGGTGGGAAGTCTTTGACAATGGCTTCACATTCAGCATATTCAGCTGCATCCTAATATCAAAAAGAACTAAACTGAGAGACTGGCAAACAACAGTAGCATCTAAAAATCATTTAGAGATCCAACTCCTTAAAACATACCATAGGTGGCTGAACATCAGGTATAACTTGTGAGGAAACAACTTTTCCCCTGTGATGGCCACCTCGAGTGACAGCATGAACTTCAGACAATTCCACGATCCAAACACTTGTCTCATTGGACTTTTAATTGTAAACAACAAGTCTTGCTCGCCTTGGAGGGAGCTTCATCGGAATCACAGGTCCAGATTTAGTTCTTGGAAGTAGTGATGGCTGGAACGGAGGGAAAAAGTAAGCATCTGCCAGCGCCACAACTTGTTTATCCGGTTCCACTGATGCCACCTCAATGAAACGCATGCCATCCCTAACCTGCCAAAGAAAATATTTAACAGTTTCAGCGAAACGATTAGTGGATCAAATTGATAACCATATTCTCAGCATCAGCTAGATGAAAAAGAATAAAGTAAGTTTCCACACCTCAGGGTTGGCCCCAGCAGCACGAACAGTCGCAACTGCAACTGATATTTCTGCAGCAGATAGAGGATCCAATGGGTGCTTGGTTTCCGTCCTTGGCATCACAGAAATTCCTCCATCACTCGAACGTCACTGCTCCCAAAATAAAATTAGATTTAAAAAAAAAAAACTTAAAAATGAGTCGGCCCAGAAACCCATAATCGCCAATGACTATTTCGATACTTATATTTGTGCAACAGAAGCCCAGAAGCCCATAACTCACAGGTTAATTTTGTTGCCTCTGACAATGAAAAAGCAATGTCCGGTTTTTCCTTGCCAATTCCTCAAATCCCTGGTATGTTTGTGCAACACTAGCAAGCAGGAAGGGAGTGTCAAGCCTTATAGGATCTAAGAGATCCTTAACTTTACACTCTAATTCTTGTGCTTATGTCGAAGAGGAAGCAATCTGGTCCGACTTCTACCTGCCAACAGCTTCCTCAAATCTTTGCAATTTAAGAGATGTAAAGCATGGTATGTTTGTGCAACTAGCAAGCAGGGAGGGAGTGTCAAGCCTTACAGTTAAGAAATTTTTCAGTTTACGATTCAAATCATACCGCACGCTAAGTTTGTTAGTTCTTCTTTTATCTTTATCTTCTTCGATTTTGCATCTGAGTGATAATGGCTGGCAAACGCGGATCTCGTGGTTACAACCATCCTCCGTTGTCTATTAAGGATATTTGAAAGAACATGAAGCTAAAAATGAACAAGAACGTAAAATTGATAGATATTCAAGAAAATTTTTTTTTTTTTTTTTTTTTTTTTTTTTTTTTTTTTTTTTTTTTTTTTTTTTTTTTTTTTTTTTTTTTTTTTTTTTTTTTTTTTTTTTTTTTTTTTTATTTTTTTTTTTTTTTTTTAATTTTTTTTTTTTTTTTTTTTTTTATAACCAGATTATCATTATCGTCAGTATCTAACTAATCAAAAGATTTAACATAGGAACATTATGATGATAAAGCAATCGATTATACAAAATCTAAGCAATTATTATGCAAAATCAATGTAAATGTTTTTGAATATCTATCAATTTTATCCCCTTGTTCATTTTTAGCTACATGTTCTTCCGAATTTCCTTAATAGACGACGGAAAATGCTTGTAACCACGAGATCCGCATTTGCCAGCCATTATCGCTCAGATGCAAGATCGAAGAAGATAAAGATAAAGATAAAAGAAGAACTAACAAACTTAGCGCGGTATGATTTGAACTGAAAAATTTCTTAACTATAAGGTTTGCGTCGTCTTCATAGTCGGCTGCTCAGGTTTCAAAAACAGAACTAGAACGGCTGATCTCAGAAGGCAAATATGAGCTTTCTTTCAGCTCTGCTCTATAGAGCAGCGATGAATCTACAGTATTATGGCTTTGCTCTCAGGTGAACCATATATCTTAAAATCTTAGAACCATCAGTTTTACATCAGATCCCATGACATTAATTGTGCCAATTCAGGTTGATCTACCGACTATACTGGACAATAGGCCTCGTCAGCTAAGCCCACAAACCCTTTTTTCATTACTTCAATGGCTTGGTAGTGATCTTACCACGGACTCAACTCAGAAAATTCAGTTGATGGAAAAAGTGCTTTCAGCTCTACCCAAAGAGCACAAGAGGTCGTCACAGCCTCTCCCAACGTTTGTAATGCTTTGTCAGAGTCTCACTCACTAACGACCAAATGCAATTATATCAGATACCCTCCCATTACAATTCTCTGTAGTCTTCTCTCAGAATATATTTGATACTGAGCTTTTGAGTTCTGTCAGGGATGACATAAGTGAATATAAGGTAAGATTCCAAAAGCCTCCTAGTTTACATAAGAGTCTTCTTAAGATAGGAAATATACATTCACTATGGTCACCCTTTGATGGGTAGTTGGGTTCCATATTTTTCTCCTGCAGGCTTCTGGTAGTATGTCAGCAGGTGTGCAAGTGTTAAGGGAGAGCATCAATCCATGGAAGCCAACATGCTTTCTGTAATATACCTCAAAATATGAATATGATAATGGCAATATTACATACATATATGAATCTGAAGACAAAGTAACAGAAACGTGTGAGATTTCACTCAAGAGATGGATATATAACAAATGTTGCTGTTTTAGGTGCTTTGATCTTTTGTAGGGTATTGTTAGGGGATGCCTTACAAAAACAGTCATCAGTTTCACAGCTTTTGTGTTTCCAAATTTGTTTATCTTGGTTTCTTATTACACGACTTTACTTGGTAGTTTTTGAGGACTGAATAACAGAGTGCTGAAATGGTCAACGTCGAAAAGCTATTCATGCTCAAGAGACAATAGATACGAGTCTCACAAGTCATTGTTCTTTTTTTCTTCTTTACTGTGTTGAGACTGAAAATGAGAAAGAAAGGGCTAACATTACAAGAAAGAAGGGGGCCAACGTCTCCAGTATTCACAAGCGACAAAGATGTCTTACAAATCATTCTTCTTTTCTTTTTTCTACTACTGAAGGATCAAAAAGGGTTAACATGGACAAAAAGAATTTCCCAAATCCTAACTCAAAAATGATCAATAACTCTGATTTCTCAAATGAAGAGGTTTTGTATAAGAGGGTCTAATATCACCTATCAGTCATATCCTATTTGTGAGTAGGTATGTAACTAAATTAAGCTGAGAGTGCAATGTGGCTAGAAGGCCATTGTGGAGATGGGAGAGCTCTGTTTTTCACCACTTCCTTTAGTTCCACTAGTTCCAATAAGCCTTCAACCCTCAAATTATTCGCTGAAATAACCAAAAAAGAAACCCACTCGTTACTTCTGAGAAAAGCTTCTGAAGAAAAGTTAGATAGAATATGTAATCAAACAAACCTGTGTAGAATATGTAATCATGACATCCTGTGAACTCCTTGCTACATTTTGTAAACCACGGCTCCTCTGAACTAGAATTTACCCTCATTTTGTGTTTATCAAACATCGTATCCATTGGAAGTCTCGAAAACGCCGAGTATGCACTCACCTATTTGGTACATTCAATCTCTTATTCTTAGTCATAGGTCCCCTCAAATAAGAGAGGCAAGAGCTAAAAATCGGTATAATCACTTGAAGAAACATGTTACCAGAGGCAAATCATGAGCCAAATTTGCCAGAGGTTGCAGGATTCCATAAGGGTCAACCTTCAAATCCTGGTGTGATGGGTCGACCTTCCCCATTATAACAAGCAAATGAGGAGCACTGAAACGAAATTTGCAAAGGGCTGATCAATAATCATAAACATTTGATGTATTTGGCTAAATATAGGTAAGTAAGCCAGCCAGACCTCTCAGGAATCATGTTGAAATCGCCACACATAATCATAGGAATACCATTGGCACTGTTACCAATTACTGCCATCCCTTTCAATAATGTGTGAACATGCCAGAGCATCACATCCTTCAAATCTTGTTTGACTTCTAAATGCGTGTTTGCCTGAGTTCCAACAAATCAAATAAGCAAATTAATGAGTCTTTTCATGCAAGGACCAAGAAAAGTAGATAACACAGCATGAAGAGAACAAACTCACCACACAGATTAGCTGGCGCTTCCCAGAAGGATCAACAAATTCTAGAACAACTATCAACGCAATGGTATTCTAGATCATAACAAAAGCTGGAATTAGTTATAAACAACAGTGATTTACAAATGTAAATGCATCCCAAAGTACCTGAATTAGTCGTTTAGAAGCAAGGGGGTCAACACCAACAAAAGACTGAGCAATCTTATCGAATTCAATCTGGATTCCACAGTTCAGAAATTAGCCTGAGCGCCTAAAAACATAAGGAGTTGGTACCATATGGAAAATGATACTAACACAGTATTCCTTAACAAACGAAAATCTGTTCTGTTTGAAGAATGTTGCACAGCCATCAAGCTTATCAGTCCTCCTCTGGTAACGAAAATCGTATCCTAGCCTTTTCAGTTCAGGAGCTAAGAAATCGTCCAAATGGCTATTTTGTACCTGCCAGAGCATAAAAGAGGAGTCAAGAAAAGACTTAAAATGGATGCTCTGAAGAAGGAAACTATATCTAAGAAACATGTACAGACGACATACTTCTTGCAGGCAAACTACATCTGCATTATAACCAACAATCTCCTTTAGCAAGTTATGTCTACGGTATGTCCAAGTACGAGCCCATGGTTGGCAGTACCCATACTGTTGGTCACTGGCAGAAGTATCAGACAGAATATTATATGTAAGGACAGTGAATGGTTCTGACTTCCCTGTCACATCATGTCCTATTAAAGGGACCAATTTACGGGGAAATGGTGTAGGGAATGGAACAACACGAGAAGTCGAGATTGTAGTGCTTCGTCCCAAATCCTTTTTAGTCTCTGCACAGATCACAGCACACTCAAGCCTCAAAACGCAGCCTACATCTTCAGTTGTTGGTGTGTATGTTCTACCATCCCCGACTTTCCATAGCCGAGGACAAAATGGTGGGCAAGCGTCTCCCGTTTCTTTTTCTTTTTCTTTATCGATTAATGTTTTTGGTTTCTCATGTGTAGCCTTATGTGATGGCCACGCATCTTGAAAGCACTTTGACGAACAATGGTAGCTTTTGGCAACAAAACCTTTACGCGTTCCACAGTCTGTACATTGGATAGTGGCTGGTTCTGAAGGATGAACATAACAAGTTATAGTTTTCTTATCATTCTCCACGCGATACCTGCACATGTCAAATAAAATCAGAATACAGAAAACAAGATTCCAACTTGGTCAACAAGAAGTAAACTTTTACTGAGAAAGAAACCAAAAAAGATTCAAACTTTATATACCATGTGTAACGCAAGAATTGACCATCAATCGTAGCTGAGATCAGCACATCGGCGGTGGAAACGGTGTTACTCATTAGACTCACACGCATCTTGGGCGTTAGTTCACAGCCCACGATTGGTACCTCCGAGTCTAATTCCAAATCTATTACGCTCAGCATTGTTCTTTTTCCTCAGACCCTGTAATTCGTCGCAGCACTGTAACTACTACTTCTTCCTAATCAAAGAATCGAAACATATTTTTAAGCCTAAAAGAAATGGAGAAACGAAGCATGGCGGAAACATTGTGTAATTGAAACCCCCAAAATCGCCTGATTCGAGGTTCCTGAAACCTCTTAAAAACCCTAAATTCTCGCCCAAAAAAGGTAACGTAACTAAAAACTGACTCGATAATCCAATATACAGGAAATGAAAAAGAGTAGACGAAGGAAGAAGAAGCAGAGAGATCGTTACTTGAAAGCAAATCTCGATGTGAGTTTCGGAGGAAGAAAGTTGAATTTGATCGCCGTGAATGGAAGAAAACGAAGCTTTCCGATAAGAAAGATTTGATATTTTTCCTCTCAGAGAAGTCTTTTGAATCAGTGATATAAATTTTCTCAGAGAAGCCTTCTGTTTATATATTAATTGAAGCGTTCTCTTATTTGACGCTATTGGACACAATCGAAAGGTTTTTGGCGCATTATTATTTTTTATTTTTTTTGGGTCAAGTTTTGGCGCATTTATTCAATTTGCAATTTTAAACAAAAGTCAAGTTCTTTTCACCTTCAATTTCTGGTCTTATTTTTAACAAATTGGTTTCAATAATTTTTTTTACATTAAACTTAGATAAAGAATTACTCAAAGCTTATTTAAAAAAACATCAAAAGACCAGAAATTCAAGAAATGAAGAATTATGAGATATAAAATCGTATAGGTTACATATTCCTTTACTGTATTATATATTAAAATAGCACAAAATTTCGAGAGAGAAAAAAAAGAAGAAGAAGTGACATGAGATAAGTTAATAAGATAAAATTTGGAGTGTTGAATGATTCACAGTATGATAGCAAATACGGGTTGCAGAATTCCGTTAAGTTAGTTATAGATGTTATTTCTCTTCACATGTGCCAATTGAACAAAGACTAATCAATTTATTCGGACAAAGTGACCTCAAAGCAAGGAGCTTATGATAAACTATTACATCTATTACAGAGTAAGATAAATTAGTATAAATAAATAAATTAAAACCAAATAAATAGATATGATGCTAGTTCGTCTCCAAGCCAATTAACATGTAAAAATATTCTCAACTTTGGTTATAATAGTCTATCTTTGTTATTGGGAACTTTACAAAAACCAATTAACCATTTCTCCTCTTGCCTTAGATCAAACCCATGAGATGGAGCTAAGCCCTCCTCTAACCAAAGGAGCTACAAACATTATTATTTTCACTAAATCATGGAATCGGATCAAATATAAACAGGTTAAGAACATCGAATTAAAAGTTCCTGATGAGTCTGTAGTTTGACAGTTTTTATGTTTCCAATGTTTTATCATGTTCATGGTTTCTTATAACACCACTTTACTTGTTAGTTTTGAAGATTCTCATGATGATATATAACTGAGTCCAGAAATGGTCAATGTCTACAAGATGTACATACACAAGAGACGATAGACATGAGTCTCACAAATCGTTTTTCTTTTTTGTACTATAGAAGATCAAAAGGGAGAGAAAAGGGTTAACATGGACAAAAAGGATTTCCCAAATCCTAAGTCAGATGATCTAACGCTGTAATGAAATGATCTTCTCTCAAATGATAGTATAAAAGGTTCTAATATCGTCTATCAGTCATAGCCTATTTGTAAGTAGGTATGCAACTAAATTGGGCTAAGAGTGCAATGTGGCTAGAAGGCCATTGTGGAGATGGGAGAGCTACGTTTTTCACCACTTCCTTTTGTTCCACTAGTTCCAGTAAGCCTTACTTTATTCAATTTGCAATTTTAAACAAAATTCTTTTCACCTTCATTTCTAGTCTTTTTCTCGTCTCGATTTTATTCATTTCTTTAAGCTAATTTATTTAGTATTATGAAAAATAATTTAAGAATATAGTTGGACTGAAATTAAATGCATATCTAGGTTCTAGCCAAGTTTTTTTTATTGTATTTTTCACAATATTCATGATCCGATTATGGCGGATATATTATTGAGTTTTCAATTGTTCAAAATTACAAACGACCTCGTTTTTGCGCTATAAGAAAATTATTTGTCAGAAACGATTTTTTTGAAAAAATTGGGAACTTCTTTATTTTTTGGTGTCGATTATAATTTTGGTTCGAAATTACTTTTCGTTTTCGAGTGTTGAATGATTCACAGTATGATGGCAAAGACGGGTTGCAGAATTCTGTTAAGTTAGTTATGGATGTTATTTCTCTATTCAGTTCACGTGTTTAGCTAATTTAAAATTCGTTTCTAACAAATTTAATTACATAGATCAATTACACAATACGTTCACATGTGCCAATTGAACAAGACTGATAATTCTATTCGGGCTAAGTGACCTCAAAGCAAGGAGCTTATGATAAACTATTTACAGAGTAAGATAAATTAATATCTTATAAGAACCTAAAAAAAAAATTATATATACATATATATATGATGCTAATAGCTCGTCTCCAAGCCAATTAACATGTAAAAATATTCTCAACTTTGATTATAATTATGGTCTAATCATTTATCTTTATTATTAGCAACTTTACAAAAACCATTAACCGTTTTTCCTCTTGCCTTAGAATCAAGCCCATGAACTTTGGTTATAACAATGGTCTAAGCCCTCTTCTAACCAAATGAGCTACAAGATCTGGCACAAAACCAGTTAACTAGTTTTTTTAATGTTTACTAAATCATGAAATCGGATAAAATTCGAACAGGTTGATATTTTGAACATCGTTCTTTTTTACAAATCATTGCTTTTTACTATAGAGGATCAAAATGAGAGAGAAAAGGGTTAACATGGAATTTCCAAATCCTAACTCAGAAATGATCAATAACTCTGATTTCTCAAATGAAGAGGTTTTGTATAGAAGGTTCTAATATCGTCTATCACTCACATCCTATTTGTAACTAGGTATGCACCTAAACTGGGCTAAGAGTGCAATGTGGCTAGAAGGCCAATGCAGAGATGGGATAGCTTCATTTGTCACCACTTCCTTTTGTTCCACTAGTTCCAATAAGCCTTCAACGATCAAATCATTCCCTGAAATTTAACAAAACAGAAAAGCATTCGTTACTTCTGAGGAAAAGAGAGTTAGATAGAATGTGTAATCAAACAAACCTGTGTAGAATATGTAATCACGACAGCCTGTGAAACCCTCGGTACAGTTGGTAAACAACGGCTCCTTTGAACTAGGATCTATGTTCATCTTGTATTCATCAAATCCCGAAAACGCCGAGTATGCACTCACCTGTTTGGTAAGTTCAATCTCTTTTTCTTAGTCATAGGTCCAACAAATAAGAGACGCAATTCATGACTTGAAGGAACATGTTACCAGAGGCAATTTATGAGCCAACTTAGCCAGAGGATGTAGGATTTTATTATAGTCATACTTCAAATCCGGACCTTCCCCGTTACAACAAGCGAATGAGGAGCACTGAAACGAAATTTACAAAGAGCAAGTTCAGAAATCATAAACATTTCATATACTTGGGCTCAAAATATGTAAGTGAGTCAGCCAGACCTCCCAGGAACCATGTTGAAATCTCCACAGATAAGCATAGGAACATCTTTGTACATCTCACTCATTTCTTCCATCCGTTTCAGTAATGTGTGAACCTGCCAGAGCCTCACATCTGGCTTGTTATGATCAATTTGGAGATTTAACTGCGTGTTTGCCTGAGAGCTCAAACAAATCAAATGAGCAAATGAATCAGTCGTTTTCATCCAAGGAGCAAGGAAACTAATAAAAAAACGATCCATGGGAAGAGAAGACACTCACCACACAGATTAGCTGGGGTTCCCCAGTAGAAGCTTCATTAACATATTTCGCTTCTAGAATGATTATCAAGGCAACGTTATCCTAGATCATAACAAAAACTGGAATTAGTTATATCATCAAATACTTCAGATGTGTTTAAAAAAGGTAAATGCATCTCAAAATACCTGAATTACGTGATTAGAAGTAACAACATCGAACAATTCCTCAGCTTTCCTGTTGAAGTCAAACTGGATTCCACAGTTCATAAATTAGTATGAGCACGCCCAAAAACATATGGAGTTAGTTGGTAACATATGGAAAATGATACTAACACAATATTTCTCAGTCATCGAAAATTTGTTCCGTTTGTAGCATATTGCACAGCCATCAACCGTAGTTTTTGTTCTGTTCTTAAGCATGTTACTCCTCGCATAGAAACTAACAAAATATCCGTGCTTTTTCAGTTCAGGAGTAAAGAAATCGTCACAATGGAGCCTTTGTACCTGGCAAAGAATAAATGAGGAGTTAAGAAAAGACTTAAAATGGAAACTCTAAAAGTAGAGACAACATACTTCTTGTACGCAAATTATATCTGCGTCATAACCAACAATCTCCTGAAGCAAGATCACTCTACGTTGTGCCCAAGAAAGAGCCCATGGTTGGCAGTAACCGTGTTCTCTGCTACTGGCAGAGTGATCAGACAAGATATTATACGTAAGGACAGTGAATGATCCGTGAAGAGAAACAAAACTACGAGGAATTGGTGTTGGGCACTGAACAACACAACAAGACGTCGAGATTGTACTGACTGGTCCCAAAATCCTTTTAGTCTCAGCATTGATCACAGTACACTCTAGCATCAAACGGTAGCCTACATCTTCATTTGTAGGTGTGTATGTTCTACTATTCCCGACCTCCCATTTTCGAGTGTAAAATGTTGAGCCATATGTAGTTATCATTTCTTCTTTGCAGGATTTCTTAGATTCCTCATGTGCATCCTTATGTGATGGCCACGCATCTTGAAAGCAGTTTATCGAACAGTGGTAGCTTTTTTCAACAAGACCTTTACGATTTGCACAGTATGGACATTGGTAAGTGTATGGTACTGACGGATGCAGATGACAGTTTATAGCATTCTTACTAGTCTCCTTCACTCGACACCTGCACATATGATGAAGGTATAAAACTAAATCTGAATACAAAGTCTAACTAAGCGCCAACATGATTCCAACTGTTTCTTCAGTCATCAACAACATCCATCAGAACCAAAACTAGAAACAAGATTCCATTGATTCATCGTCAACGAGAACTAAGTTTTACGAAGAAAGAAACCAAAAAATATTTAATCTTTTTTCCAAAAACCAAACAAGATTTCATCTTTTTCGCCAAAAGCGAACAAGACTCAAGTGAAAGTTACCATTTGTAACTCAGGAAGTGACCATCAATCGGAGATGACTCCGGCACAACGTCCGTGGAATTTGTCTTATTCGGAAGACGGAGACGCAACTTGGGCGTTAGTTCACAGCCCACAATTGGGTACTCCGACTCTAAATGCAACTTTCTCACACTCAGCATTGCTCGTTTTACTCAAAACCTGTAAGAATCGAACACTTTTTAACCCTAAAAGAATGGAAAAACCTTCAACTTGAACCCCAATTCGACCCAAAATCCAAACTAGAGGAAATGAAAAAGAGGAGAAAACGAAGAAGATGCAGAGAGAGATCTTTACTGGAAAGATCGATGTGAGCTTATCTCGCTAACAGAGGAAAAAATATTCGATTGTTCGCCGGAAATTGAAGATTCGTTGTTTTCAGGTGAGTGTGATTTTTTATTTTTGTCTCTCGAAGTCGTTGGATCACTGATATAGATTTCTCGTTTCTATTTATATATGTACTCGTTGAGAAAATGAATTTTATAATAACTTATTTTAGCTTTTCACAATTTCTTGACGCTGATTGGCCACAGGTTTTTGGCGCATTATTTCAGTTTTGATTATAATTAAATCGTAAGGTTTTTAATCTCTGCAGAGATAACAGAACTGTTGTGCCCAAAATTGAAATTAATTTTAAATTTATCAAATTAACAAGAAGTTCAACAAATGTCATTTTTGTTATTTAGAAGCTTTTTTAAAAATGATGCGGACAATTTCTTGTTGGTTACATATTCATATTCTATATATTATTATAAAGAATTAAAATTAGTATATATTTCTCAAACAAAAAAAAAGACTCTGAAAATGAATGATTTAGAAGCTTGCTTTGTTTATTGATTGCAGATTCGGGTTCTTGAAGAGCTTTTCCGTTAAGTTAGTTATAGAGGTTATTTGTTTATTCCGTTGCAAATTAGTTTCTTATAACCGTTCACATTTTTAGCTAATATTATTTGAGAATTCATCTTTGTTAGAACAAAACTATTAACCGTTTCGCCTCTTGCCTTAGATCGAACCCATGAGGTGGAGCTGAGTCCTCTCTAACCAAAATGAGCTACATGACTGGCATAAAACCAATAACCAATTTACAATTTTTATTTTTTAACTAAATCATCATATATAAACAGGTTGATATTACGAACCGAGCAACAACCACAACATCGTGTGGTCTCAAATTGAAAGTTCCTGATGAGTCTGTAGTTTTAGAGTGATTTTTAGTAGTTTTAGATTAGGTCTCATCTCATGGGATTGAATTGTATAGTTTAGAATTACTACTTTATTAAATAGATATTATAAATTTAAGAGAGTAAAACCGAAAAAATGTTTTATTCCTAAACTAGTTTAACACTTTGAAACGGGGTTCGAATACTCTAAAAATAACCTATTACGTCAATGCGTTACGGTTAATTTTACTTGAAATATTATGTTACTTAAAAATAACATATAGTTTCTTTTTTAATCATTTGACAAGAATTTAAAATGTGCTGATGAGTAATTAACTTGTCTTCATTTCAAATGGTTAAAAAAGGAAACTAAAACAAACTGATCTTAATGTAAAATATAGAACAAGAGTTGTTAAATCAGGGCTTTGTGGCTTCCTTAGCCTCTCCTGCTTTACCCTCAGCAAACTCAGCCGCCTTGTTTCCGGCTTCTTTTCCTTTCTCCGTCACATAATCCAAATTCTTCTGAGCTTCTTCAGCCGCTGTATCTTTGGCTTCAATAGTTTTCTCAACAATGTAATCTTTTGCTTTCTCACCATCTTCCAACGCTTCCTTTGTCTTCTCCGTCATGTAATCCGAAGCTCTCTTTCTATTTTTCATATTAAATTATATATATATTCAGATATCATTCAATTAGACCAAGGGTTTTTAAACATATATCTACATATGGACTTATCAGTTGATAATGTATCAAAAATTCAATATATTATCATGGAATTAACCAAAAATTATAAATTATCATGGCCCGTAAGTACATAATATATAAAAAAATGTTTTTGTGTAAATGTATAGATAGACTTTTTATCAAAAAAAAAAGTATAAATAGACTTAATTACGAGGGAAGATGTTAAAAGAAAGAATATAGTCTCACGTTGCTTCGTTGAGGTCATCAAGGATGTTGCCGTCACCTTTAACGGCGTAGATCAACGACTTCTTGCGCTGTGCAACGACGACGAACTCAGTCTTCCGGCCAACTCCAACGGTGTGAACGCCGCACTGCTTGGCTCCTCCGGTGTGGAAAGAAGTACCCATCCCACTGAGAACAGCTCCGGAGAAAGACATCGCCATGAGATCTATTTAAGATGTGGAAAAGAAAAGAGTGTGTTTTGAGAGGAAAATAAATAAAAGGAAGAGTTTAAATGGACAAAGTGAGATGAGAAGAATCTAACCTCCAATAGTATCGTTTTATAGATCTCTAAACCAATTAGAATCCAAAATAACACGTGTCATCGTAAGATATTTTTTTGCGCATTGATATTATCTTTAACTATCGAACAAGAAGAGTTTGTTCTTGTGTTGCCACGTGTAATCATTTTATGGTTTTCCAAAAAGAGAAACAGGTCGGCCATCAACTTGTGGTCATGTAAAATTGTAAACATTTTAGCATTGTTGGCAAAGCAAAATTCTCATGTTACGGGTCTGACATAGAAATGTAAAAGTTTTTAGCGGTAAAAATGATATCTGATACCGAAACAACTACATTATATATATATGAATGGTAAGAAAATAACAATACACACATAGATTTTTTTTTTTTTTTGTTAATCCGATGTATTCATCTTTTCTTTTCTTTTCTCTTATAGATTAGTAACAAAACAATACACACATGCATAGATTGATTTGGTTTAGTTAATTTTTATCGTTTTGTAATTCATAAATAGTATACTCTTTACTGCAAGTTACTAATCACATCCACTAGGATTTCTATTTTATTTGCATTTTTCAGTACTAATAAGTAGACACACATGCAATAGAGAGAGCAAGATAAAGAGAAAACGAATTCTTCCTTAAATTGAGACTGTGTACAATACGCGTGTGTGTGTGTGTTTTAACAACTTTTTACTATCCTAACAAACTATGCGTTAGACCGTTGATGGACATAGTACTTCAGTGTTAAACAACAAGAACAAAAACATAATAGTTTGGATTTTACATTGAAATTAGAAACTCACTTATTATTACCATGATATATTATAGTCCGAGGTCATTTCAAATAGAATGGTCCAAATAGGATATATTGTCAGTTCTACAGTGAAATTCAATAGACTAAAAGAGTCATTTTTCACTAGGAGACGTGTTAGAAATATGACATTGAGACTTATATTAGTAAAAAGGAGATCAATACATTAATTACCAATTGATTTTTAAGTTGTAAAATGTAAAAATCATATTAATACAATGCCACAGGGTTGATTTTTAACTTATAATGACTGATGTTACTTACTCCTCTTTTATTTTTTCCCAAATTTTTCATATGAATTTGGAATGCGATGGTAAGTAATTAAGTACCATATCTTATTTCAATGGTGAAATTATTAGAAATTACAAAAGACTGATCTTATTGTAAGATATTAAACACGAAGAGAGAGGCTTGATCCATATATCTACTAGTTTAAGTGCATGAATTAGTTAATTAAGACTTTGTGGCTTCCTTAGCCTCTCCTGCTTTACCCTCTGCGAACTCAGCCGCCTGGCTTCCGGCTTCTTTTCCTTTTTCCGTCACATACTCCGAAGCTTTCTGAGCTTCTTCAGCCGCCGTATCATTGGCTTCAACGGTTTTGTCAACAACGTAATCTTTTGCTTTCTCGCCATCTTTCAATGCCTCTTTTGTCTTATCAGTCACGAACTCTGAAGCTTTTTTTCTTTAATTTTAGAAAAAATTAAGATGAAACAAAAATGTATATTTAGTATTTACCAACGATTTTAAAACGCATCTTCTATATATAAACGATGAAATAACTAGCTATATGTAAATTAAGAAACAGAAGCGCTGATGTTTAAGATATATATATGTTATTTTTTTGGATTCTGGTTTGGTTATCCCTACATGTGCTAGTAATATATATGAGGAATATTTGATAAATATATATATAAACTTAATTACGAGACAAGACGTAAATTAAAAATATAGACTTACGTGGCCTCGTTAAGGTCATCGAGGATGTTGCCATCACCTTTAGCAGCGTAGATCAACGACTTCTTACGTTGAGCAACAACGAGGAGCTCAGTCTTCCGGCCAACACTGACGGTGCCAACAAAAGTACGTCGGCCAACAATTGAGTTGGGTTTTCTAGCCCAAATCTACCAAAAGCCCACACAAAATGAACCATTATCCAATATGGTGGCAAGCCTAAATATAAAACTCATGGCCCAAATGAGACCAGAAAAACTCGTATGATACAAGAATTTTTTTATTTTGTAATCCCATTTTTCAATTTACTTTTATTCATATCGTAAAATTAAATTAAATTCCATTTTTTTTAAAAAGGCACAAAATGGATCCAAGGGACAATATCTGCTTAAAATTAAGAAGCAGTGTAGATTCTGATGCACGTTAAACAAAACAAAGTCACCGACTTGAAAGAACTAGACTCAAAGAAGTTTCCTTTTTAACTCTCCCTCACTCCAATTCCTCACCTGATTCGATTTTCTCTAGGGTTTTCACAAGTTAAAAAAATGCTTATATATAGATGATAGATCATTAAAGATCGAAGCTAAGTCTTTGTTGTATCAAACCTGTCGTCTACATGCCTTCAAAGATTAACAGTAGAGACCAGCAGAAACCAAAGATCGATCAGAAGAAATCAATTGTAAAGATGCAACCGGAGAATATGGAGTTCGTGAAGCTCTTGGGGAAGGGTTCGTTCGGTTCCGTCCATCTCTCAAGATACCCTAAACCCGACGGCTCGATGTGCTACAACGCAGTGAAGATCTCAGACATTCTACGCTACGAATCTCTGGAGAAAGAGTTTCAGATTCTGAAAAAACTTAGAGGATGTCCTAGAATCGTACAATGTTTTGGAGACACTCTGCTTGAAGATGTCACTTACAACGGAGTCATAGTCTAAAAGATGGTAATGGAATACGCATCTGCTGGAACTCTAACTTCTTACATTGAACGTAACAAAAACTTGTCTGATTCGATTATTAAAGACTTCACTCGCATGATTCTACAAGGGTTGGTCTCTATTCATAGGCATGGTTATGTCCATTGTGATCTTAAACCGGACAATATCCTTCTTTTTCCACGTTACGACCAAGGAACTTGGGATTTTCATACGATTTAAAGATTTCGGATTTTGGAATGTCGACAAAGGCTGGAGAGGAATCTGAATATTGGAGAATTGATCATCCGTATGTTGGAACTCCTTTATATGTCTCCGGAGTCGGTCCAAGACGGTACCGTCGAGAAAACCCTAGATTTGTGGTCACTAGGATGCATAGTGTTGGAGATGTATATTGGTAAGCAGGGATGGTCAGGGGTTGATTCTGATGATCTTAAGACTCATCTACTAGACGACCTCGCACCAGAGATTCCAGATACTGTGCCTTGTGAAGCAAGAGAGTTTTTAGAAACGTGTTTCGCAAGTAAACAGAAGGATAGAGGAAGCGCTTCGGAGTTGTTGTTGCATCCGTTTCTGACCGGAAAACAGATGGTGGCCGTCGGTGGAGAGAGAAAGCCACCGTTGCTGAAGTTGAAGATTGGACCGAACAAGTCTATAGTTATTCCAGAGAAGCCTCTCAAGTTGAGGAATATTCTGATAAAGCCCCCACAGTTTAAGAAAGTTATGACTAGACCCCTGAAGTTGAAGGTGAAGATTAAACCTCCGAGTACTACAGCTTCCACTTTCGTTCCTGTTCAGTAGTGTGTGTGAATTCTTCTTTGTTACTTGTAAAAATCAAGTTACATGGATGTGGTGGATGCAAAAAAATGTAGTTCTCAGTTTCATTCAAAGTGTACATTTATGATATTAACTATTAATATATTTTTTCTTTAAAGAATTTCGTTGTTATATTTACATGTATATTAAATTTGGTTTTTAGCGACGTTGGTTTGTGGAATATTAATACCAGTATTAGAGGTACTAAATACTGGTATACATCTATATTGAAAATTAAAATCTCTTTTACAAATATATATATATATATATATATTATTTTATTTAATTAAAATATCATATCTACGAATCAAACATGTTGTCCGTTTGAGACTTTGAGTCCGCTGATCGTTTAGAACATTTAATCTGCAAAACATGTCTAAACTTATTAAAAAAAACTTATAATTATTTAGTTACCGAAATATATTTATGAAAATAAGACTTTGCAACAAGGTCAGTCGTATCGTAATACTTTTTTCTCTCTACCTATTTCCTTTTTTTTATTACAATTCTGATCCTAAGATCAGGAAAAAATAAACAAGATAATTTGATGAACGGTAACATCTCCTAATTCAATGTGATATAGAAAATGCAATAATATTATATTGTAAAATGTCTCAAAATGGATCCAACGGACAAGATCTAACTAAAATTGTGAAGCAAAATGGATCCAACGGGCAAGATCTGGTCCGTGCTTCCACTCTCTCCCAAACTTAAACGGAATAAGTCACAGACTTGAAAGTTGAAAGAAACCCTTTAACCCAACAAAATTTTCCTTTTTTAATCTCTCTCTCTAACTACAATTTATCAAGTGATATAATTCCCTGGAATGATTCAATATTCTCTAGGGTTTTTAATTTTCAGCTTAAAGTTACAAGAAACCTTGAGAGATCACTAGAGATCGATAGAAGCATGAATCAAAGATGCCACCAAAAACAGAGTTCGTCAAGTTCTTAGGAAAAGGTTCATACGGATCAGTCGATATTGTCAAGTACATCAAAAGCAACAGCTCGTCACCAATTTACGCCGCCGTAAAAACCGCCCAATGCGAAGACTACGACTCTCTCCAAAGAGAAATCCAGATTCTATCCAAACTCAAGGGATGTAAAAGTATCGTGCAATGTTATGAGAATTATACTTTGGAAGAAGATTTCGATGGTAACGGATTCAGAGTTTACAAGATGGTTATGGAGTACGCAGCTGCAGGGAGTTTAACCACTTTCATGGACAGTTACAAAGATAGAAAATTTCCGGAAACGATGATCAAAGACTTCACTCGCATGATCCTCCAAGGATTAGTCTCTGTTCATAGCCGTGGTTATGTTCACTGCGATCTAAAACCTGATAATCTCCTTGTCTTCCCTTGTAGACAGTCTTACGAACTGAAGATTTCGGATTTCGGGTCTTCGACAAAGGTTGGAGAAGATGCTGATTCCTGGGAAATTGACTCTCCGTTTGTAGGATCACCTGTTTACATGTCGCCTGAATCAGTCCACAACGGCGTGGCTGAGAAAGCCCTAGATTTGTGGTCGTTAGGGTGCATAGTATTGGAGATGTTTACCGGTGAGATTCCATGGCCGGAGGTTTATTTTGATGATCTTGCGCCTCTTCTATTGGATGGGAAAGCGCCGGAGATTCCAGAGAGTGTTGTACCGTGTGATGCAAGGAAGTTTCTAGAAACGTGTTTTGCAAGGAACCCTGAGGAGAGAGGAAGTGCTTCGGATTTGTTGTTGCATCCGTTCTTGCGTGGTGAAGAGAAGACAGAGAAGATCGTCTCCGGATTCTCACTGCCGCCGTTGAGGTTGAAGATTAAACGACCTTCGATGAAATCGACGGATATTTCAATGAAGCCCCTGAAATTAAAGATTATTCCACCAAAGCCCCCACAGTTTAAGAAAGTTCAGGTTAAATCCCTGAAGTTGAAGATTATACCTCCAAAGCCTCCAGCTTCTAGTTTCGTTCATGTTCAATAGTGTGTTGAGTTTATATCCATTTCTTAGTTTATAATTGTAGATCAAGTTACATGTCGATGCCAAATGTAGATCTCAACTCTCAATGTGTATTATGACATTAACTATTAATACATTTTTGCTTGAATACTAACATATCTACATCTTAAATTTATGGGTAACCACAACGAAGGTCTTCTTTGCTTACTTTCATATGTGCAGTAAAGCTCGTTCCTTTTCGACAGCCCAAACATTTCTCGTTCTCTATATTTTGTCTATTATCAACCCTTCTTTGCATGCAACAAAATTGAGTCTCTCTAAATGGGACATTGTTGGGGTAATTAATTTTTAGCAATCAAGTTTTTTGGTAAAAATGCCTGGTAAAAATACAATGTCCTTTTTCTACCATAATTGTGTGCATCTGGCAAGTGATGATGAGAGAGCTTGGTGTGTATACTACAAGAGATGCAAAATTTTGGCTTTTTTTCTCGAATTTGTATGGGATGAATGAGTTTACTGTAATGGTGATTTAGGTTTGTCAAGACATACTTTTGAAGACCTCGGTTCTATGGAGGCAAGATGAAGTGTTTCTTTGGGCAGCATTATATATTTACCCTAACATTGTATATTTCATCTCTATCCTTGCACAGATGGAGTTACTAGAAATAGATCCCTACGTTTTGCTATTTGATCTTTTGGTCAAAAAAGAAGCTCATGAAGGAAATAGAGCAACTTGCTAATGCACTTGAAGTGAAAGGTAAACATCAACTTTACTTTCGAAGCGGATAAAGCTTTACAGAAACAGAGCTTCTTGTTGTTTACATTAAAAACCCATTTAAACAAAACATACAACCCAAAACATTTCTCCATTTACTTTTCAACGATTTCCATGTTCCCGTCTCATATAGTCAGTAGTAGTTCCATGCCCTTGTGTCTTCGCAGGCTCATCACCAATCACTATGTTCTTCGTTGTCTGCGCAATCTCAGCTATAGTCTCGCCAATCGCCCCAAGCACTCCTCCCGCTCCAACCCTTTCCTCTTCAACATATCTCTCACTCCCTCTTCCTCCTCCGTACTCTTCCCCAATATCTCTCCTCGCTTCTCCTTCTGGTCCGTATCCAAAGACATCTTTCTCACTTCCTCTCCCTCCTCTGTACTCTTCCCCAACATCTCTCCTCGCTTCTCCGGCTTCACCGGAGATTCCGTTTGGTCCATACCCGAAAACATCTTTCTCACTCTCTTTACCTCCTCCGTACTCCTCCCCAACACCTCTCCTGGCTTCTCCTTTTGGTCCATACCCGAAGACATCTTTTTCACTCTCTCTTCCTTCTCCGTACTCTTCTCCATAGCCTCTCGTTGGTTCTGTGACAAACCCTGGTCGCTTCTCTTCCTCACCTCCCTCAAAACAAATCCAAAACAAGTTTCTTGAGACACGCGTAACATCATACTAGCTGTGCTAAAAAATTAAGTTATGCAATACCTGGTGCATTTCTTTGTTTTTGTGTTGAGCTTCCTCCTTTTTCCTCGCCGTATACTCAACCACTGTCTCACCAACAGCCGCAGCTTTCTCCTTAGTTAAATTCACCGCCTTAGATCCTACTTCCGCCGCCTTATACCCTGTGTACCCCACCGCTCCTTCCACTGTACCCGTAACTGCTTTCGTCCCTTGCACCACTTTCTCCGTCGTGTAATGTGCCGCCGTCCACCCAACCTCAGCCGCTTTCTCAGCAGCCACTCCCGCATAATGTGCTGCTCCTTTTCCTCCTTCCACGGTCGCTTCTTTTACGTACTCCGCTGCTTCGCCGGCTTTCTGAACAGTGTAATCTTTTGCTTTTGTTGTCATTGAAACCGTTTGTTCTTTCGCCTCTTGTCCTCTCTGAGCTGCAATGCTTCCAGCTTCTTTTCCCTTCTCTGTTACATACTCAGAAGCTCTCTGAGCTTTTTCAGCCGCTATGTCTTTAGCTTCAACAGCTTTCTGCAGAGTATAGTCTTTCGCTCTCGCAGCTTGTTCAGCCGCCGTTTTTCCCGTTTCCGTCGCATACTCCGAAGCTCTCCGAGCTTTCTCAGCCGCAATGTCTTTAGCTTCACCAGCTTTTTGCAGAGTGTAGTCTTTTGCTTTCCCAGTCTGTTCAGCTGTCACCTTTCCCGCTTCTTTCCCTTTCTCCGTCGCATACTCGGAAGCTCTCCGAGCTTTCTCAGCCGCCGTATCTTTGGCTTCACCAGCTTTCTCCATAGTATAATCTTTTGCTCTCGTGGCCTGTTCCTTTGCCTCTTGACCTTTCTGAGCTGCCACCTGTCCAGTTTCCCTTCCCTTCTCACTCACGTAATCCGAAGTTTTCTGAGCACCTTGTCCTACACTTTCCTTAGCTTGCCGTTCTTTATCGGCAACGGTATCTGTTGCACTCCGACCACCACCACCAGCTGATTCTTGACCTTCACGTTCTCTCATCTCCTTAGCTCCGGCAGCCAAAAGCTGAGCATGGCGTGCTTTCTCCCCACGGACACCACCACTCTCTCTTTCTTCTCCTTCTTTGCCACGAGCTTCACGACCGATGACAGCAGCTCCTCCGCCACCACCAACAGCCTCAACGCGAGCAACATGGACACCACTTTCCCGCCCTTTTCCCTCCATTTCTTCACCTCCTCTGCCACGAATTTCTTGTCTACCATGGCTCAAACCCTCCTTGGCCTTGTTATACCGTTCCTCAGCTGCTCTTATCGCATCCATTGACTTCTGCTGAGCATTGGCTCTATACCCTTGAATATCTTCTAGAGACGCCTGCCCCTGCTGCTCCTCTTTCTCATCCTTCTTCTTCCTCGTCCCTTCTTTGTCGCCGCTGCTCACAACGAATTTTCCAACGGAGTGAGGCATCTGAGTCCTCTTCATTTTCGTCTCCCCCTCTCCTTCATCAGAGACCACCATGTTACCCCCCTTGTCCGAGAGAGACACGAAATGGGTCCCACCACCTTCTCCCTCGCGGTGGCCCTGCTGCGAGTCTTTGTTTTTCTCGGCCATGGACTCGAAATGACTCGTCATCTTTGGGACTCTGTCTTTCTCCACCTCAACTTCTCTTTCTTTCACTACGTTCTCTCTCTTTGCTTGCTCTGACGCCATTGTTTATGCTAACAATAATTTTCAAGAAACAGAGTTTTGCTTTCAAGATGATAATTTGATTTTTTTCTTTTTCTTTACCTCGGATGATTCCTATCGAGCTGTTTAATTCTTGCTTTTATAATCAAACAACTTCTAACCGAAAAGACAAAATTTGGGCGGTCATGAGGATTGGGGAAGGTGTGTGTGTGTGTGACGTGTTGAGTTTACTGTTGAAACGTGGAGGGAAACTCGGTGACTCAGCTTGTGGAGAGATCAGCTTTAACCTTACTGAGCCAACGAGAAGAAAAGCCAATCATCTCGGTTTTCGACACGTGTCTTTCCCTGCTTGTACACGTGGAGAGACCTTCCGGAGCACTTTTGCCTCTCTGATGATTCTTTCTCAACTATCATGTATGGGCTTTGTCTTCTTAGCCCAATTATATCTAATTAGTTTACCTCATTTTGCTAATTACTCGGAAATTTTCATTAAAATATTAACATCAACTAAATTCTTCGTCCTCCATTGTATATTCTTTTCTTGAGATGTTTTTTTTTTCTTTTTCACACAGTCAAGTGCATTGCTATTATTAAACAGTTATTTCAGTCAAGAATCAAGCGACTACAATGACAAGATAACTAAAATAAATAGATTGTTCTTTGAGCAACTTATACATTTCATGAGAAAGGGAAAGAAAAAAGAGTAATCAAGAGAAAAGAGTACAGTAAAAGAGCAAGTTCCAAGTATCAGGTAAACCAGGAAGACACCAATGGCTACAGTCATTACCAGGATGGTTACCACTAAAAGCAGAAGGATGAGCATCTTTACGAAGCTGAGATAGACCGGTTATGTCGAGCCAATGGACCGGTTTCTTCAATCTCCTCATCACTTTGTTTAGAACCACCCAAGCCATTGGTGTCCCTCCTGGATACCTCCTCCCATAGAATGGCTGCGTCTGACTCGAACA
Source organism: Cardamine occulta (assembly GCA_028015245.1). Taxonomy (NCBI): domain Eukaryota; kingdom Viridiplantae; phylum Streptophyta; class Magnoliopsida; order Brassicales; family Brassicaceae; genus Cardamine; species Cardamine occulta. The sequence goes on along the minus strand of CM051376.1, from coordinate 2,608,122 downwards.
CGACTTCATTGGCTCTCCCCAATCCTTTCCCCTGTAAAACAATATCCAACCACTTCATTATATATATATATCTAAACCGACTTTTAGAACAATAAGATTAGATTGAAGGAAGTTTGTTTACTCGTAATGAGTAGGAGACACGCCGTTGAAGAAGACTTTGGTCTTGGAAGGATCGACATAAGCATTGACCCATCGAGCCCAAGTGGTCATTCCTTTGTAGTAAGCAACGAGCCGGTTCATGTCTTTGTACAGTCTATTCCCATCTTCAATGTAATCCCACCTGCAAAAACACATACGTACACGTCACCAAATTAGTCAAAGTCAAACTCAAAAAAGACAGCCAAAGAAAAGAAAAAACATACGGCTGGATGTGTTCAGTGTGGGTCCACCAATGCCACGAGGTGAAAATCAAGACGTCCATGCCTCTCCACATGTTGCCTTGCTTAATGGAATCCAGCTTAAGCACTCTCCCAACTTTCTCCGAACTCAAATCCACCAAGAACTGTGTTCTGTAAAGCATTAATGTCACTCCGTATTCCTGCGTCCGGTACCATTACACAAACCCAAATTTATTTCACTAAATGATGGGAGTATATCATTTATTTTTACTTAGCCATGTGCTTTTTAATCTTAAAAATACAATGGAAAACAAAAGAAAACGAATCTCTTTTGCGTTGCTCATGATCAATAAAGATAATAACATGACATTGTATGCCGGAAGATTCTCTTTTTGGGGAAATAGGCCACTAATCACGTTCATCTTTAAATGCTCACTCATTCTCTTGTCCCTAATACTATTCTTATAACATGAATAAAACTATGTCACGTTCATCTTAGCAAAGCATTATATTTACATCAAATCAAATGAGACAAACCACAAAAACTTTATCCCTTTTCTTATTTAACTTTATGAAAAGAAAAAAAAATAAGACTTACCACACTTTCCACACTCTAAAGCTACAAACCCCACTTAAAAAATCATACCTCAATAAAGATCTAATACTTATTTTAGGGGAATAATATATTATTATTTTTAATAAGATAAATGGAAGAACAAACCTCGAAGGTGAGTGAAGCGAGACCCTTTTGGCGAAGAAGAGTGTAACGAGTGTTAGGAACCCAAGAGTGAATTAGACAAGCAAGAGATTGCCACATGTTTGTGCTTAATGAATCTCCAACGAACATTATCTTCTTCCCTCTCATCTTCCTTAGGAAATACAACCCATTGAATCTGAAACCACAAAATGTACATATATTTAATCTCAAATGTTAAATCGGCAATAAGAAGAAACAAAACAAAATAAAAAAAAAACATTTTCCAGCTGGTTTTCAAGGACGAACGTTACTTAAAAAGTTACAAATTGGAACTTTTTATTTACTTAATCAGTTAATCAAGTACACTTTGGTTTATGCGTAGGATTCGATATTATACCTTTCTGGAGAGTGAAATAATGGGATTTTCGAGACATTATTGCTCCTCCAAAGCAACTCGCAAAAGTTTCAAATTTTGAAATCCAAAAAGGCAATAAAAAAAGAAAAGAAAAAACATAGTCTAGTAAGAGAGAGAGGATACTATCTTAGCTTTGAAATCCAATTGCAAAGCTATGGTGGCCTTTCTCACCAATGTGCCTAAATATCTCTGTTAATGGCATTAAACCAAAAAAACAAAAAACAGTGGTCTACTTATTTCCAGCTTCCATATTTATTAATGGAAAAAAAAAGATTTTGATTCACAATAGAACAGAGATATAGGGAAAAAAAAAGTTAAATTTCTTCAGCATGTGCAATTTATTATTCCGTTTAATTAATGAAAAAGGCAAACCAAAAACACAAAAAAACTTTGATCTTGAATCAAGTCAAAACCAAAAACACAGAATTAAAGAATATGTAAGAAGATAAGGAGAGAGAATGGACCTGGGGAGAGAGCAAGAAAATGGTTGCCATCGATACTTAAGGTAAGCACTGTCGGGACGACCATACTTCTTGCAGTTAAACTGTGGATCTATAAATGGACATTTGTAAGGATCGTAAAGTGGATACTTTGCATCATAAACCCAATTCCCTTTAAACCAATTGCATCTCCCAGAACCTAGCTCTCTTCTTTCTCCTTCATTGTCATTGCTTGTGCTGTTGCTGTAAGCAGAGACTGTGGAGAGACAGAGGAAGAAGAAGAAGGAGGAGAAAGAAAGGTTTCCTTGGGAAGAGAAACCCATTCTCTCAATGTTTCTTCGATCTGAGATTTTGAGATTCTCTGGTGAGAGCGAGATTGGTGTGGGAAAAGAGGAGTCTTGGACTGTTCGGTTATATAATACTCCAAAAATCAAAAGAGAGAAAGAGAGAGAGATGTGAGTGAGATTGTTCACATCACATGGGGAGGGGGAAACAAGAAACAAGATCCTTTTTGTGTCTTTTTTCGATTATTAATTTTAATTGGTACTAGGTACGTTCCATTATATTATTGGGTTTCTCATTTTTAAACTTTTTTACTCCTTCTAATACTATCTTCTGCGTTGTCAATAAATAATTATCGTCTTTACCCAAAAAAATATCGGTTTTTCTAAAATACATACATTAAAAGATTTGTTAGTATGAAGCATAAACTAATAATTAATTTTACTGGTAAATAATGGGTTAATATAAAAATATTATTCTTGGGTTAATATTGTTGTGCCACTTTTCTATATAGATTCATTATTATGAAAGGATTAAAAGGATGGTAAACTCTCATAAAAGTAGGCTTGGTAGGTAAAAGGACGCAAAAATATAGGAAATATATAATTATTTGTTATTATCATTGGAATAATGAACAAGAAGGTGTAACCATTCGTGCCTAATTAAAATTTAATTTGTTTCATAGGCAATTTTGACAGATATTTTCTCTATAACTTTCAAGTCTTTCATATGCGCACTCATGCAAGAGTGTGAATAATATACATGGACATAACAAAAAGTTATCTACAATTTCTCATCATCTTTTCGCCGGTGATTATGGAGACTTTCTTCTTTCTTCTTTTTTTTTTCTAGATCACGGAAATTAATTGTTAGAAATGAACATCGGTGGATCTATATTATATAATACTATTAGACTTGTTGAAAATTTGAAAAAGATAAATTATGCGAGATAATATTTTTGAAATCCATATTGTTAATCTACTCAAATGTGAATTATCTTATTTTCACACAATATTAGCAGGTAGTTTTGAGTCTCACAATTAAATGAAATACAAGAACAAACAAACTGGGAATCTAGGATGATGATGTAAGTAAATAGAGCTTGTTAATCGAGATCCAAAACTGAAGGCAACACGCAGCGATTAGTTCTAGGCAATATGTATAGAACTTAATAATAATTTGCTGGAGATTGAAGTGTTCAATAATTGAGAAGGAGATAAAAAATGGTCCACCCACGTTTCGCCATTTTCAATCTCTCAAGATAATTTAAGTAAATGATAGAAACACACCACTGTTTATATTCCTTTGTTTCTTTACACCAAAAGACAAATTAAGTTTTATCTCTCGCATTGAGTTTTGTATGATATAGTTTGTTAAATGGTCTACCCAGCTTTTCGCTGTACACGTTTTGTTATTGATCAATGTAAATTTTACATCATTTTTTTTACATATTTCTAAAAAACACTGTAAATTTCCATAATATAGTTACATCAAAAAGATTATTATGGCACATTGGCATTGGCCGCACAACCCATTGCTTGGGAAGTCAAATTCTTTAGGCATTACAGGATGAACTGTTCGAAATTCACATAATGAATAAGAGGGAAGGTTAATTTTGGCCTATAAGTTCGAAATTCACAAAAAAAAAAAAAAAAAAAAAACAAAAAGTCTCACTATTTTAGATTGGGGAATTAAAAGGTCATTAGTGAAGTGACTCAAACCTGAACTTCAGAGAATAATGGATTTAAGGCAGATTTGGCAAGAATGTGCCTAATTGAGCAACATCTTGTCATAGGCTCAAATGCATATATCTAGATAGTCCCTATCACCATGCTTTATGCCCCTACCTACCATATCATTCAATTCAACTCTCGACTTAAATGATTTCCTAAATGTTGTAAAAGATAAAATGATTTCTTAAATATTGAGACTAGAGAGAAAAAAGGATTTTCTTTTGCGGGGTACTATCGCCAAGAGTTTTTAAGATGGGTCCATTTGCGTCAACGGATGAACCGGAGAAGGTTTCAGTTTGGGCCTGGAAAACTGACATTGAGCCCATTTACTTAACACTAACACATTTTTTTTCCACATACTTTCAGGTTGTAAGTTCCGGTTCAGTTTCGGTTTAGAGTTTCAGATTTTGTTGGTTTGGAACTTTGGATTACCACCACTAAATATGTTTCAATGTCCGGAATAAGAACAAGTTGCTCGAGATGTATCCAAAATCCCACTCATGCACCCGAGAGGAGTGTGACTTTCATGGAGGACAACGCAAGACTCAGGTCAGAAAATGGGCCCCACGGTTTGACATCTTGACCCAATAATCTTGGATGGCTCTAAACAATGCCCAGTGATGCTTCCATCAACACAGACCTTGTTTAGCATGTTCTCTTATTCAATCCCCATAAGCCGTACTATCAAAGTCTCTCTATCTGTGTGTATGTTTTGGATGATGAAATGTATTTATATTGGGTATAGTCTTAGTTAAATAAAAGTATCATCATCTATATAAAGTACTTTATGGCAGAAGTGCATAACTATGACTTTCCGATGAATTGGTTACTTATAGCTATTTTACATAGTATTTGAACAATGGCAATTCTGATAAAAATAAAATCATGAACTTCTTCTGATACGTACATATAAGTTGGATTATATAAATAATATATACTCCTACATGTTTGGTTAATTGTCGACTAAATAGCGCTAACTTATTAATTTAAAACTTTTTAAAATATCATTGAATTTTAACTTTATACAATCATGTAGCTCTAAACACACCAATGCTTTGAGTTATTCACAACTGAAAAAAAAATTCTGATAAAATTAAAAAGATTCATATTTTGCAGATGTAAGGAAAAGGGAAGAAATAGCAGATCATAAAATTAAAAAAATTCTCCTTTCCCATGAGGTAGCCTCGAAATGATTTGAATCACATGTTAGTGTTAGTGGCATGTGCCAATCTCCCACATTTTCATTATTTCTCAAGTGTTGTTCTTCCCTTAGTTAAAAAAGAGTACATGTGTTAACAAAAAGGTTTGCTGACAAAAAATATCCTTTCAATTCTTTCTTCATTTATATCTTTTACTTCAGTCTTTTTAATAAGTAAAATTCTGCTTTAAAACATCAATTTGTTTATAAAAATTGCAGAAAATGTACACATATTTTTTTAAGCTTCTACACAAACATCACATTTTTATGATCCTCAGACTCATCAACTATTTTTTTATATATCTTTGATCTAATATAAGTCAACATATACATCAACTCTATTAGCAAACAGTTCATTTGAATGTTTAAAGTTTACTAAAATTTTAACTATACAATAGAGTTTACGGCGTTTCTAATCCATTTATTAACGGTGTAAAATACAAAAATAATTATATATGTGGGCATTGAACTGCAATAAATGGGCTTTCGTTTGTGTATTTTTAGAAACAAAAAATTTGTATATAATATGTAAAAATAGTTAAATAGTTGGCAACTTTTTATGAAATGATAAAATTTGTAAATGATCAAGTATAGATTTTAAAGAAAAACTAAGAGAGTAAAATAAAAGGGTAGAGAAATTCGACTCCAATGATGGCGTGACTGAAGTAACAGAGAAAGACAAGGCCAACATGTGTCACCAATCATGTTGTTTAACTCTTCCCCCACATTTCATGTTCGTTTATCCTAAAAGTCTAAAACAGCCATTTCTCTATTAAAAAAAAATATATATCGATTGTGTTATTGGCACAAGATGTTCTAAGGAAGAAACTAAGAAAATAAAACAAAACAGAAGAGAAATTTTGAGTAAATGAAATTTATCTTTTAATTAGCAATGGACATAATTTTTAATCAGATTTATTACTAATTACTATTAGAACTAGGATCGTGGATTTTGATTTAAAAAATATTTATTATATAAGTTAGTTACAAACACTAATCGTGAAGATAAACGATGGAGTGTTCAAATGCTCCCACTCACATCTTAAATATTTTCTAATTTATTAGTTAGTAGGTCCACAATTTGTTTTTTATACCTCAGACATTTTGGAGACTAGTTTTGTTTTCAGGCCTTTAAAAACACATGGACATGTTATGTCTCTGCAAACATATTTTGTGTCGTTTAAATCTTCATTTCATAGAAGCTTTTACATACGAGGAACACCCAAAATTTTATCTGATAAGCTTTCTCTTTTCACCGAAAACGATGAGATCTTTCATATGTCATAACTTTTAGCTATTTTAATTAGTCATAAAACAAAACAAAAATGTCACAGTGAAGAGAAACTAGGGAACCTATACAACCAGTAATAAAAGCTAATTGGAAATTTTTTGGTAAAAAAGTTTCATCCGTTATTTTTTAGAATTTAAAACGTCATTTATCAATCTATATAGATGTATTAAAAAGCATGGTGTATAGTTTTTCCCTCACCCTTCTAAATTTTAGACACGGGGCAATGTGGATTGTTTATGTACAGCACATTAGGACGCTCCCTCATTTGCGAAAAGCTCATCAATTGTTTTTGTATGTTTCTTTAATCATCATAAATTTATAACTAGAGAATATTTTAGACTGGAAATTTTATAAATATGATTATTTTCATATTATAAAACAAGTCACATTTTTAACTCGGAAAAATATTTTAGTTTTGTCATGAAGGCATTAACCAAAAAAAACAAAAAAAGTTTTGCTCGTTTTAGTAGAGAGGTAATGGTAATTTGATCCTAGATTAAAAAGATATGTAGAATTTTAATAAGTTGGGTTTTTAATTATGTTTACTTCGATATTTGTCTTACTGCAACTATTTTAAAAATTTCTCTTAATTCGTATACGAATTGATAATTTGGTATTGCAATATTGCCTTTAGATTTCAATATAATCGATGTTTATGGATACACTGTTTTATTGGATATATATATATATATATATATATATATTTGAAATTTATAATATATATTTTTAAAGAGGGATAATATGAAATTTGAATAGATTGTTGATGGAGATGATAATAAAGGTAATGAAGATTCATATCATGTCAGCATAAGCTCACATGATCGAGCATCTAACCTCAGGTGGCAACAAATAAAATCATGGCAACACATAATTGATCTGTTAAATTTACTACGACATAAGTGATATGTTTTCAACTATATATCCACACTCCACACATGCAGCCGTTTTCCTAATTTAAAAGATATTTCCTTTTTTCAAACTACAAAAATCTGCATTTCTTTTTTTTTGGTTTATTTTTGATAAAGCAAAAAATCTGCATTTCTTATAACTTCAATTCTATATTTGAAATGAAATTCTCATCATCCATCCAAAGTATTCCCACCAATTTTAGAATTTAGTACTTGTTTATTTTTGAAATTTAGAGTTAACAAATGCAACATTAAAAAATTGTGGGTTGACAAAAAAAAATACCGAGTTGGACGGTAATGCGATCTACGTATATTCTTTGCTTGCACTGACATTATGATCTTAATTTTATAAATATAAAATAATATACTAAAATTGATGAAACATAGGATACCCTTATTTAATACTCATAGTGGTTAAGCTTAAACAAGCGTGGATTACCTTTTAAATAAAATTATTAGTCGAATAATTAAGAAAACCAGATAATTCTCATACGTGTTTTTTTTATTCAAGAATCAAGATGTAAGACATACAGATAGATAAGAATATACCCACGAAGAACCAATGCATGTTACTACCTTAGGTTATGAAGAAAAGGTAATCCCAAACAAAATGCAGGTATAAATAATGACATAAAAACAAACTAATTGTCATTATGTTTATGTTTTGGATAATACTTATTAGAATAATTTTGGAGGTTTGACCCCAAAAAAAAATAGTGTAGTTTTGGAGATACCTTACTTTATGTTTAGTTAATGGCTATTAGTATTACTGTACGGGTAAATTTAAAATAGAAGTCTTATTTATATGAAGCTCATAAAAATTATGTTTGTGAACATACAGAAATTGTAAATCTTCAGATATATTATAATTTCTTTAAAATAGATTTTGAAAGTTCCTTTTTATGCGAGCCATAACTGTTTTTAGAAGATATGCTTACTTCTTATGACTAAACATGAAAAATGGGAGGAAACAAAAAAATGTAAACTGGGACCTTAAATGCTTGCTTCTTCCAAGATCTTGTGGGCTTGTGGTTCGTACTAACCTTGGCACTTTCTGTATATATAATTTAATCTCTAATGCTCAAAAATGGAATACAAAATTATGTGGAGTTTTAGATAGACGTAAAGAAAGATTCGGTACTTCTTAATTGATCTAATATTGATATATTCTCCATATCCTCCCGGCACACCCCAGCAATCATCAAATTCAAAGAAATACCTTGAATAAAATCAAGCATCGTTTTAATACTTTAAGTAATAAAGTATGTTTACCGTCTGGTGAAATTGTAGTAAAAATAGGATTCCTTCTTTAATTTTTTATGAAACCCGAATCTCGTTACTATAATTACTCCCAAGTAAGATGTCCCCACAGTGATTTAATTAGTCTAAAAAGATGTAAAGCACATCATTAGCAGCTAATTGCACTAATCATTTTCTATTAGTTTCCACACATTTCCTCTTTTGTCTAATTTGATTGGGCCATTCATACTCATACACATTACAGCCTGAGCATTGTATATATGTTTTGTATGTCTGCGGCGGAACAAACAATGTGATATGCGTTGAATTAACAGACTTAAGTGGTCTTGGCTATTAATGAATAGTGCAAATGGTCTTGGCTTATTACCTTTGTTTTCTTCACTTGTTACAAATATATTCGATGCGTTTGAAATACACATTTCACATATACGTGCTTCGCTATATAAAATCCATGATATTGTTTTTTTTTTCAATAGTTAAGACGCATATAGTCATCTAAATTATTTTACTAATGTAATCCTTAAATCGTTACTTATCAATTATCATACATGTGCTTGTTTTGGTTAAGTGAAAAAGAGCTGGTTTTGTTGAACCGAGATTTAATGATTTGGTGAGTCACTATCGTCGCCCATATCAGTTTGGCGGGCTCGAAGCCAGTTTTCGAATAATCCGTCGGTGTTAACAGAACAATCCGTTAGTGAAATTTAAACGCCGTTAACATTGACTGTGTGTGGCATACGCAGCAATGAGGTTAAGAACCAGCTGGCATGATCACCGTCTACATAATCCCCATTACGCCCCTACCTCTTTCCGAAAGATTATAAAAAATAAGAAGGGAAAATGAGCATTTAATTCATCAAGTATTTGAAATTAGCACATTTATTCTTCAACTATTATATGCATAAAATAAATCTTCAAGTTTAGTTTAACTTTGCAAAATTAAATTTCACTAATGTCAATGTTAAACAATAATTAGAAATCGTTAACCACGTTAAAGCTAATTTTTAGATATATCATCTTCTTTATAGACTTTTTCTCTAATTTTTTTATGTGATTTGCAGTATTCATACACTTGCTACTTTCTGATTTCAAGGGGAGCTTGCGAAAGTTTTTGTGCCAATGATAATCGCAAGATCACTTGCAGTAAGTTTATTCATTTAATTAGAGAATTACCCTCTTTGAGTTCCTATAAAACTAGGATACATGTCAGCTTCGTCTTGGTATTTCAGATGTTAAGTCTTTTATGCTTACATAGCTGTTTCTTGTTGATTTTGTAAGACACAATGGTTCCTTTAAGTCTGAAGCATTCTTAGAGAACTTAATAACATTTCTTGTCAGACCTATAGGTAATAGTAATCATCTTTCTGTTTTATAGATCCAGAGATGCAGATTAATATAGAGAAGAGTCTTAGTTCTGGCCATGCTTTGTTGTTTATTTTATGCTCAAAATCAAAATCAAGAACATAGTGCTTTTTGTTTGTTTTATGCTCAAAATCAAGAACATAGCATTAACCCTTAAAGAAAAAAAAACAAATATCATATATTAAATCACCATAACTGAATCCAACAACATACGTAGAATCTTATATAAGCTTAAAACAGAGAAGCCGAAATCTTAAACATGTTTTTCAGGCTTGAAAAAAACCGACATGGATTAAAGAGAGAAACTAAATCTTCCTTGTGATGATTCAGCTTGAGAAGCTTCTTGCTGTGATGATTTTCCCTACGATGAAACAAGAAAACATGGAATTGAAAACCAAGCGAGAAATCAAGGAACAAACTGAAAATCAAACCACAAATCAAGCAAAAAGAGAATTCAAGTAAATGAAAATGAACCTGGTCTTTTCTTGGATTACCTCTCGGCCATTTTTCTTGAGGAGCTGCAGTTGGATTAGGACACCTTGTCTTATTATGTCCTTTTTTTTTACAGTTTGAACATGTTTCTACACGACCATGGCGTGTTAACTTGTATGGGTTAGAGGAAGACTCATGATGAGCTTTTCTCCTAGCACGATTATGTGGTCTTCCACGGTTAAATCTTGATGGTGGTGGTAACACAGGTAACCGGTTTAACCGTGTCCACAACTTCATACCTTGGACTGGCTTCATACCCCGAGCATACAGTTGGTGCCACCTTGAAGTCAAGTAGTAATCAGAGACATAATTATTGAGATTTAGTTTTATTGTTGTGATGACACACATAGCATGCATACAAGGAATGCCATTCAATTGCTAGTAGCCACAATCACAAGTTTTCAGTTCCATATCAACGCGGTAAGCATCACCGTGAAAGTTTATCTCATGCAAATTTTCCGTGGTCATGTATCTTTTGCAATCCCTAGCTTTCTGCCTATTGAGTTCAATCTCTTTGTCTGCTCTTGGTGTGAACCTTTTCTTCCACCTGTTGGTTAAAATAGTTCTCTTTGCATTCCTCTCCATAAATTTCCTCCTTACATCCGCTAAAAAATCAAGCAATGGCTTCCTCCTAGACTCCTTAACATTTCTATTGAAAGACTCTGATATGTTGTTCAGATTATCATTGCAACACGATCCAAGTTTAAAGAAAGCCCGAGACCATGTTGTTGGTGCGGTACATTGTAGTGAATCAAACGCACCTTGGTTGTATTTCTTCAATGCTTCTAGGTTATCAGTAAAGGCTTCCATTGTGTAACTCTGAGCTATTCTCCAAAACAAACGCTCAAGTTCTATGTCTTTGTTTGTCTTCTTCTAGTTTTCGAGAATGTGTCTAGCACACATTTTATGTTCAGCTTTGGGAAGCTCAATATGAACTGCATTTAGCAAACCCTGTTACATAAAGCAAAGAAAATAAGAACTTGTTACAAACAAAATAACATGGAAACTGTTTTATTGAGAAGTACATTGTGTTTATCTGAGATGATTGTAATGTTTGTTCCATCTTTCAGTTCCAAATCTTTTTTCAAAAGTTGCATAAACCACAACCAATTATGATTATCCTCTACCTCAACCACTGCCCAAGCAATAAAGAAGATTCTGTTATCCCCATCTCTACCCATTGCACCTAACATTTGGCTTTTGATATCCCATTTCATAAATGCAGCATCTAATCCAATAATAGGTCTACATGACTTCCTCCAAGAGTTTTTCAATGCTTCAAACCAAACATAGAGACGGTAGAATATTTGCTTGCTTCCGGACACTGGCCCATGAATTGTCTCAATCTCCATAGTTGAACCTTTATTTGATTTAAGTATCTCTTCTTGATAATCCAATATTCTAGCAAAATGAGCTTCATGACTGGCCTTCCTTTTATCTGCAAGTGACGTCTTTGCTCTCCTACATTGATGGAAACTAACAATCATATTGTATTCCCTCTTGATTTCGTCTACCATCTCTTGTGATTTGATTTTAGGATTAACTTTAAGTCTTTCCTCAAACAACTGAGCAATAGTTCCACACTTCAAAAGCCTAGTATAACCTGATCTTACACAAATATGCTCATTCATGAAAACTTTTATCATTAACTTGTTTCTGCTCTTCTCAAAAGAACAATACACTTTCCATGGACATTTTTCTTCTACCCATTGTGTACACCTTGCACCAAGCCTGTCAGATGATGATTTGTATAATATGATATCATATTGCGTCTTTAGTGAATACATGAGAAGTACATACTTGAAGTCCTCTGCATTATTAAATGTCTTCCCTAATCCTAAAAGCTCATCAGGATCAACTCCATAAGTGAATGGTCTACCTTCTTCTTCCTCTTCATCAGAATCTGATAGTCGATCTGGAACCTTGTCTTCATCCCAAATATCATCTCCACTATCATCAGATTTACTATTTCCATATTCACGGGCAACATCTCCAAATTTGTCTTCTAAGTTTTTGCAGATTTATATATCAACAAAGGTATTACCTGCTAGCTCTGACTCTATATTATCAGCCAAATCTAGTTCAGTCTCTTTATATCCACACATATCTTCAACAATAACTTCACAATCATCTTCATCAACACCTATGGTATCGTCAGATTCCTTCTCTTTTCCACGCACACTTTTTTCAGGATCAAGTTTTACTATTTCTTTCTCACCAATATTACAAAAATAACCTAATCAATAGTCTTTCAAAATTCATAATTTGCACATGACTAATTAACTCAACATGCACCAGCACATGTACGTCAATGTAGCACGTCAATGATAGGCAGCTGACTAAGCACATAACATCAGAGCATCACCAACAAATGTACATAAAAATATATAACATATGGATACTACGATTAATTAAGTTGATCGTTTTTAGCTTATTTTGATAAAAAAAAATTTAACCAGTTCTGATGATTTTGGACAGTTTTCGAAAAGAAAAACAAATTATACTTGCTTGTCTTCTAACTTGAAGCTTGGGTCTTTTTCCGATCATGATTTTCAATTTACAGATTTCTGTTTTCTTTCTTCCAATTGATTTAGAGCTTTTGCTGTTTGGAGAGGAATTAGAGATTTTAATTTGGAGAAAAGTCACGAGGGAGAAGATGTGATATATCAAACTCTAAAAATTAGATTTAACGTGGTTAACGATTTTTAATTATTGTTTAACGTTGATATTAGTGAAATTTAATTTTGGAAAGTCAAACTAAACTTGAGGATTTATTTTTTGCATATAATAGTTGAAGAATAAATGTGTTAATTTCAAATACTTAAAGAATTAATTGTGCATTTTCCCAGTCCTTCTATTTTTTATAATCTTTCTATTTTCCTTGGTTATGTTCTCAATATCCCTTTTTTTTAATTTGTTATTTATATTTATAGAGTATTTACTCATTAAAAATGGCTAAGAGAAATATAAAATTTTAAATAAGGCATGCATGGTGCCTGGTTCAATGTAATTAGTGGTTCCGTAAGTCTGAAAGGTACGGAGTAATATAGTACCGTGCGATGGTCTATTAGAAAGTAATTATGAGTTTTAGTAAATTAACTATACATTTAATTAGTAATTCAGAAAAGAAAAGAGAACTACGACAGCCTTTTTCAATGGACACATGTTATCAAAAAAATTTGCCAGCTCTGCATTAGATAATGAACTTTCGTTTATTTATTTTGGGTTAAACCTTTTTTTGCTCTCTTCGCAACACGCAAGAAGAAAAGGCTTGTAATATCTATCCATTTCATGTAAATTTGAATTTGTCACAAAATATTACTTTATATGCTTATAATAGTACAATAAATATGGTGGCTTAAACAAAAGTTTGGCTGGCTTGATAAATACATCTATATTGAAAGACGATTTTGCCCTCGGATTTGCTGTCTCTGAATACGAGTGTTGGAATTCCTACGTGGCATTTCTCATTTACAACATATAAGTTGGTCAAATAGCTTAACCAAAAGTCAGTGATTTGTTAAAATGGTTTTAGTTGCTGAAACTCTTTTATTTGTTGAGATAATCAGTAGATTTACTTTTTTAGAATTGGACTTCTTACTTACTTGTTTGGATTTTTTTGTTACAATTATTTATAAATATATACTTGTTAATCATAATGTCTTTTTTTTTGTTGGGTCAAATAATGTCTAAGAAATTAATTTAATCAACTGAGTGGCAAATTTAATGCGAGGGTTCTGTACAACGACCCTAAAAGTGGGTTTGATAAATGAAAATATGCACCCAAAAATAATGATAAAATAGTAACATGTCGTCGTGCATTGAATATCCTACGAAGGTTTAGTCTGTGTTTACATTCGTAATGATAGCTTGCTTATGCTATTGTATAGCCTGTAATTAATAAATGTTATACGAAATTAAATTTGATAGAGTAACATTTTGGGAACACGAGTGAACGTGCTTGAATCTGCGTGCCTTGACATTTTGGGCAAAAATAATTAAATCATATACTAGTATCACGTCAGAGGCTAATTTAAATAGTAATTAACATTCCAGAGGTTTTACGCCTTCATAATTAATTAACAGATGCAATGTATATATGATAATTCTTTACCTTAACACGACGCAATAGCAAGGGGTTAAATGTTCCGAATTATGTAGAAAATTAAGTCTAATTAATATTTGGAAAAGTCTAATAAGTTTGTTTTCGAGTACTGAGTTCAGAAATTCAAAGTCAACTATTTGAGTCTATGTAGTTGATAAATAAAATAAAATCTGAAAAAGCACCGTATAATTTCTTCAACGACAAGCAGCCGTGAAGACACGGGAGTGAAGAGAGAGAGACTCGTGAGATGAACAGCATAAGAAGATCAATGTCATAATCTCAGGGAAATTTGTAATAATTATTATTCAAGGTTAAATCGAAGTTTTATTTGATTTTTATTTTTATTTTTTTGACTTGTTTCGTTTCATTCTTTGCTTCCTCCTTTTCTATTTATCACGAGATCTGTCTTCTTCTTCTTCTTCTCTCTCTTCTCTCTGGACAGTACTTGTTTAAGCTTCGGTGGTGGTTTCTGACTTCTGAGAAGAAGAAGAAGAAGAGAAGAAAGAAGCTAAAGCCATTAGATTCTTGGTTTGTAGATCAACTACGAGGATGTCTCATTCTAGAAGGCTTTCGTTGGAACCTGCTATAGACTCAATCACAGGTCGATTTCGTGACTCATTGAGACAAGATGACGTCAACAAACCTGATTTTCGAGAACTCGATCTGGGTTCTCCTGTTTCTACCTTAATGCCACGTGGCTCTGCTTCTTCTTCAGCTGCTGCGACTCCTACAAGCAGCTCCGGTTCTTCAGGCTCTGCTTCTGGGAAACCGTCGGTGACTTCTCAGATTGGTAAACGTTTAGAGAATGGTTACAATAGCCACTCTGGGGAGCTTACTAGCCCCGGATCCGGAATGCAGACGACCCGGAATCTTAAACCGGGGCATAGAAGATCCTCTTCCACTGGAACGCCATTGATCTTCTCTGGCTCTAGCTTCACCTCAGCTACCAGTCAAGGAGGTGGTGGTGGTAGTGGAGCTACGTCGGCAGTATCGCCGAATCCCGCCGTTTTACCGGCAGGTAATATTTGTCCGTCGGGTCGGATCTTGAAAACCGGAATGGCGAGTCGGACCTCAAGTAGAACAGAGACTCTGTGCACAGGAACTGGAAGTTATGGACATGGGAACGTTGTACGAAGCGGCGGAGGAAGCAGCAACGTAAAGACGGCGAGAGCGGTGGAGAACGGTGAAAACCCGGAGGAGTTGAAGAGATTAGGAAACGATATGTATCGGAGAGGGAACTTCTCTGAAGCTCTATTGCTTTACGACAGAGCAATTTCGATTTCACCGGGAAATGCAGCTTACAGAAGCAACCGTGCGGCGGCGTTAACGGCGTTAAGACGGTTAGGAGAAGCCGTTAAAGAATGCCTTGAAGCTGTTAGGCTCGATCCGTCTTACTCTAGAGCTCACCAAAGACTCGCTTCTCTCTATCTCAGGTAATCTTATGAGTGTTTGTTTTGCTGTGTGATTTAGTTTAAAGATTGAGAATTGAAATGATGGATTGGATTTGTTGCTTTTAGATTAGGAGAAGCTGAGAATGCAAGACGTCATCTTTGTTTTTCCGGGCAATGTCCGGATCAAGCTGATCTCCAACGGCTGCAGACGCTAGAGAGACATATCCGGCGATGCTGGGAGGCTCGAAAGATTGGAGATTGGAAAACCGCGATCAAAGAAACCGATGCAGCCATTGCAAATGGCGCTGATTCATCTCCTCAGGTGAAAGATCATTGCCATAAGATAGGTGGCTTGTTGCAATTGTGTGTAAACATTTTTATCTAACATTGAGTGTTTTTTCGATTGGTTTGGACAGCTTGTAGCTTGTAAAGCCGAAGCCTTTTTGCGTCTTAACCAAATAGAGGATTCGGATTTTTGTCTATCTTGCATTCCAAGATTGCATTCTCAACCACAGACTAAACTCTTTGGTATGGTAGCTGAAGCTTATGTGCTCTGTATCCAAGCTCAAGTTGATATGGCATTAGGAAGGTGAGCTTTCGAAACTCGGAAAAGTTGTGATTCTTTGAATTTAATTTTTTGTTAGTTGCTTGTTTGATTTCCTCCGCCGGTGAGTGAGTAGAAATGATAGGTTTGTTGCAGATTTGAGAATGCGGTTGTAAAGGCAGAGAGAGGTACGATGCTCGATCAAACCAATCCCGAGTTAGTATCGGTTTTAAACAATGTGAAGATGGTTGTGAGGGCACGTACTCGTGGTAATGAGCTATTTAGTTCGGGGAGATACTCTGAAGCAAGTGAAGCCTATGGAGATGGGCTCAAGCACAATGCTTCCAACTCGGTTTTATACTGTAACAGAGCAGCGTGTTGGTATAAACTCGGTTTGTGGGAGAAATCTGTTGAAGATTGTAACCAAGCACTCAAAATCCAGCCTAACTACATCAAGGCACTTCTACGAAGGGCTGCTTCATATGGAAAGGTGAGATTAGAAACTCAGTAAAATCAGTTATTAACTGTTGTGTATATGAATGACAATGTTTTTTTTTTGAAATATAGCTTGGTCGGTGGGAGGATGCGGTTAGAGATTATGAGTTCTTGAGAAAGGAACTTCCTGGAGACAACGAAGTTGTAGAGTCTCTAGAGAGAGCGAACACCGCGCTAATGAACAGAAGCCAGGAATCTAAAAGCTTTGGATTCAATAACGAAGTTGAAGCGGTTTCGACTTTGGATAAGTTCAAGAACTCGGTATCACTTCCCGGTAAGTTTAAAGAGAAACTCCAAATTATCTGAAAGGTTGAGATTTTATCTGTCTTGCTCAAGTGGAAACATTTTTTCATTTGTCTTTAGGTGTCTCTGTGTTCCATTTCAAATCATCATCAAACCGACAATGCGAAGAAATCTCTCCGTTCATCAACACTTTATGTCTCCGGTATCCATTAGTACATTTCTATAAGGTAAGAACACCTTCCAAATAAGCTTTTATTATATCAGCTATATAACCTTAAGTCTCTCAATTTCTTAACCGAGAAAAGAAAATGTTCATTAGGTGGATGTAGAGGAGAGCATGGCGTTGGCGAAGGCAGAGAGTATCAGGAAAGTTCCGACATTTAAGATGTACAAGAATGGAGATAAAGTGAAGGAGATGGTTTGTCCGAGCCACCAGTTTCTAGAGGACTCTATAAAGCATTTTCTCTTATAATTGAAAAGCCTATCATCATTCTCTGCTTCCCTATAAATTCAATCCGAAGAGCCCTATTAAAGACTAAGAAAGCAATCTTTATGAAAGATGGGAAAGAGCTATTCTGACAAATTCAACAAAATTATTCATTCTTTCTTTCGATTCTAATTTTTACTTTTTCTTTTTGGATTTAGACTCTGCTTGCTTTGGCTATATTACTAAATGAGTAAATGTTCGGAAGGATTCAAGAAATGCAAGATTCATTATCTATTTACGCTTGGCTTTTGTATGCTTGATTCACCAGTACAGACGAAAGAGCTGTGCAAGAAACTAAACAGAGTTGGTTCTCTTTGGTGTGGTTGATTCAATCAGCGACAGCACATGAATCAGAGATCATAAAAGGAGGAGAAAGAAGCAGGGTTCCAAAACCAAACAGCTGAAGGGATATAAGATTGAATCCATAAGGAAAATAGTACGAAGACAGTAGTGAATTACAAATTACGAATAAAACAATGTTCTGAGACAGGCATCAGATGATGCAATACATTAACCAGAGAGATTTGGGACTAAACCAGAGTACATGTAACATAGACAATAATGATACAGGAAACAGAGGAACACTTAAGTTTTACTATTATTCACCGCCCATTCAGTTGTTCTTGAAACATGTTGTCCAGTGCCTCTGCTGCGGGTGCTCACATATCAGATCACTGCATCAAGAGCAAAGAGATCCATCAGAATCGACTTATTCGATTCACCCAAGGAAAGGAATCTCTTCTACTTTACCTCTGCATCGTCTCCACCTGCACCGGCTTTGGCAGTACCATTCGTCTTATGGGCATCATCTCCTGCACATATAGGAAAAATAAAAAGTTGAAGCCCGAGCGAAATACGAATCATTAAAAACTGATCATCATCTTCTGGACGCTATTTAACCTATCTATCATCAAGTATGTCCATAAAATATGCTTAAAATGTCTTAGAGATTCATTGCTTTCCAAACAAAACAACACACAGAAGAAATGACAATGAACAGATACACCTAGAATGGGAAAATACCAAAAAACTTCTGTAAGACATCAAAACATCATAGTTTAAGAGATTGCTTAGGACCAGAGTGATAATCACCTCCTTCTTCTGGGATGTCAGAAGTCCACAAGGTCAGATTATCCCTAAGTAGTTGCATAATTAAGGTGCTATCTTTGTAGGATTCCTCATTCAGAGTGTCTAGCTCAGAGATAGCTTCATCAAACGCTTGCTTAGCAAGGTGACATGCCCTGAAGAGAAAAGACAAAAAAACAATCTTAAATCCCAAATCAATGAGTCTTTTATTCTTAGAATAATTGACAATCTCTAAACCTCTCAAGTGCGTTCATGATCTCGTAGTAGAAGACAGAGAAATTCAAAGCCAAACCCAATCTGATAGGATGCGTAGGAGGGAGTTTAGCCTCAGCAGAAGTAGTAGCAATCTGTAAAGAAACAAAAACACATTTCCAAAGTAAAGCAACGAAAAAGCGAGAATATCCAGTGCTCCAATAACGGTATAGATCACTAGTAAAACACCTCATAGGCTTTCAAAGATTGATCAGCTGCCTCTTTCCTCTCATTTCCCGATTTGAATTCCGCAAGATAGCGGTAATAGTCACCTTTCCTGCAAAAAAAACCAAAAACTTCTTGACACACATAACTTAAAACCTTAACTTTAACATCATGTAAAGAGCATTAGAATAAGCTTACATCTTGTTGAAGAAGACAGTTGATTCACCCTCGGAAGCTGATGGAATGAGATGCTCATCTAACACAGCCATTATATCAATGCATATGTTTGATAGCTCTACCTCAACCTTCTCCATATACTCTTTGATCCTCTTTACATTAACATCATTCCCTTTCACTGCTTCTTTCTGTTCGATCGACGAGAAAATCCTCCACGAAACTCTCCTTGAACCGATCACGTTCTTGTATCCCACAGAGAGCAAGTTCCTCTCTTCCACCGTCAGATCAACGTTCAATTTCGCAACATTTTTCACTGATTCCACCATTTCTGTCGTAAAGGATTCACATTTTTCAATACCAATCTTGTAAAAATCGAGACTTTTGAATCCAATTCCTTGCTCAGAAGTTCCCAATCAAACGATACGAATACTAAAAACAATGACTCCCACAGATCAAACCAAACGAGCAAAGCCATTCGATGAAAACAAAATACAGTAAAATCAAACAGAGAATCGTGCTAAAGAAGCTATCAAAAAGACCTGATTCAAGAGAAGAAGAAGATCCTTACCTTCATAGCGCTCAGCTTGCTCAGCAAGCTTAGCGAGGTAAACGAAAGTGTCACGCTCTTTTCCAGAACCCATGACTGATTTTTCCAAGAATTTAAAAATCAAAAGTATCAAAATTCCAAAGCTTTTTTGACTGATCCGAGACTGTCTCTCGACGATCGTTGTTCTTTTGTATTTTCTCCAGACGAGAGAAAAAAGAAAGACACAGAGATCTTTGAGCCGCGCGTAGGGACACAAGCGTAATTAACGCTGGTTAAACGGGGTAATTATTACTCAATGGTCTGTGTCAGTAAGTGATTTTATTCATTATATTATTCCTCGTGGGATCCATTGATTCTCATTTCTCCAATCAAATCACGACATGTCATCACTCTCTATCCCCCAGTCCACTCATTTTAATAGTACTTTATCTTCCTCTGATAATTATAAATTTTCCAAATAATGGACAAAATAACTAAAATTGGATTAATCTTCCATTTCATTGGGTTTTTTTTTCCGACCAAATAATTATGAATAATTAAGAAACATTTTTCAAAAATTTGCATTTTGTAAAACTAAAACCTAAGAAAATACCTATTTGTTTAAATTTCAGGATTAATAGTTTAGATTTTTCAGAGTTCAGGTACATTATTTGGATTTGATAGAGTTTAGGTTTTGAAGTTTACATTTTTGTTTTCGGTGTTGAGGACATAAGTTTGAAACCATTTTATTAATTAAAAAGGCTCTTGCCATTTTCAAAATTTTGCTATAAACTTATCCTATTTTACCAAGGGTACTACATTAATATTAGTAATTAACCTTGTTTTAGAAAAATATTTTCATAGATTTAATAACAGAAGAACAATAGAATAACAAAAGAAATTATCATACTCATAAAAAGCGTACGGAAGAGGAGTCAAAGAGAGATTTCATCACACCATAGAATAAACATAATACATAGCAGAGACTTAGGGAATGCTACAAAGACAGTTTAACTGGCTTAACCGGTGTTTTGCATACCGGCGGCGATACCCTTCATGGTGAGGATTACAGTATCTTCGAGTCCCGGTGCGTATTCGCTCTTCGGGTTGAGCTTAACAAGCTCAGCCGCTGGTTTACTAGACTCCATGTAGTCCTTAGAAAGGTGTGGCCTGACTTTGACGTGGAAGCTTGGGTCACGGATTTGCTTGAGCGTGTAGGCTTGGCACACGTTCAATGTCGTGATGTATGGGTCACGTAGCTGTAGCCTTTGCCTCAAGTATGGGTCACCTTCTAGAATGTCTTTGTGACCTGCGACCTGTAAAAGGAAAGAATCGTGCAGTTAATTAGCTTGGGGCTTTACTGGTGATGTTGTCTGATCCGGTGAAACTGGTCTGAATCAAACCCAAAGTTTAGTAAGTTTACCTGAAGGAGGAGGCGTCTGGTCTCTTGGTAGTTAACTCGAAGTTGTTCACCAAATGGTTGAAGTTCTTCAGAGACGAGGAGACGGTCATACAGAGCCGCGATTCCGGGGTCTCCTTTGGCGAAAACCATTTCGACTAGATCGATTGTGACACGGAAGAAAGGCCATTGGTTGTACATTGCTTTGAGCATGTCGAGATTCTTCGCGTCTTTCTGGATCACGCGCCTAAATGCCCCTCCAAAGCCTAGCCACACGGGTAAGTGAAACCTCGTCTGAGTCCATGCAAAGATCCACGGGATTGCACGCAGTGATTCGATGCCTCCACTCGGTTTTCGTTTTGATGGTCGGCTTCCTATGTTCATCCTTCCATATTCAAGCTCTGGTGTCGCCTATAACACAGACCCAAAACCAAATTTGGAGCTGTTTTTTAACTACAGTTTGCTAAGAGAAGAGTAATTGAGTTGCTTAAGAACTTACCAGACGGAAGTACTCAACAAAACGGGGCTCCTTGAAGACGACAGAACGGTACTCTTCAGTGGCAATAACAGCCATTTCATCCATGAGGGCGCGCCACTCGGGTTTAGGGGAAACCGGTGGATGCATTCCGTGCTCAAGTGTAGCAGCCGTGAAACGCTGAAGAGTCCTGAAGCATAAGTGCTCTTCTCCGAATGACTGTTCGATAACTTCACCTTGAACCGTGACCCTCAATTGCCCGTGAATGGTATCCGGAGGCTGGGATAAGATTGCAAGATGGGTTGGTCCACCTCCTCTACCTACGGTCCCACCTCTTCCGTGGAACATTGTGAGCTTGACTCCGTATTCTTTCGCCACCTTTACGAGCTCTTCTTGTGACTTGTATAACTGCCAAGCTGCAGATAAACGACCAGCGTCTTTGCCCGAGTCAGAATACCCTATCATGACTTCTTGCTTTCCGTTGATCCGGTTTCTGTACCATTCTATGGAGAAGAGACGGGCGACTGAAGCAGGAGCAGATTCTAAATCTGCCAGCTTCTCGAACAACGGTACAACTCTCAGAGGATGAGTGATCCCGCATTCGCGTTGCAAGAGCTCAACAGCGAGCACATCGGATGGAGCAGTAGCCATTGAGATTATATAAGCACCAAAGCTATCAGAAGGAAGCTCGGAAATGACTTTGAAAGTGTCCAATACATCTGCGACCTCTTCAGTTTTGGGAAGATCAGGTCCAAAGAGAGGGCGTTTCCCACTCAGCTCGGATAAGAGCCACTCCTGTCTTTTATCTTCCGACCATTCTTTGTATGATCCGATACCTAAATGCGTTGTGATCGCATCCAAGACATCGGTGTGTCTGTCAGACTCTTGACGGATATCAAGTTTCACAAGCGCAAGCCCAAATGTAGACACTTGCCGCAAGAAATCGAGCAGGCTTCCATCAGCAATAGGTCTGTCACCGCAATCACAGAGTGACCTGTAACAAAGCTCAAGTGGCTCCAAAAACTTTGGAAAGACACAGAAACAATCAAAGGTTAGAAAATTAGAGAACTCTATCAGACAAGAAACAAGAAACTACATTGATCTTAGGGCGGTTCAATCCAAGTTTTTGGTTCTCTATTGTTTGAGATTTTTTGGTTTTAAAAAAAATAGTTACCAAATCAAATTAAGTATGCATTAGTTTAGATGTTTAATCAAAATATATATTCAAGGCTATCTGGCTTAAAAACCTCTTGTTGATCTGCAGACATCAAGTATACACACCTGATCCACACTAGTGAAAACCGCGTCTTCAGGAATGTCTGAAACGCCGCTCGACAGTAACTGACGTGCACGCTCACGTGTGTTGTACAGTTTGTCCCTCACATCGCCGAGGATAGCTCGGTATGGCTCATTCGAAGGGATTTGTTTCCAAAATTCTACATTCATCCAAAACCCGATCATACATCAAACATAACATAACAAACCATCAAACATAATACAAAACTAGGGAGAAGGTAACACACACCTATATAGTGTTTTGCATCCCTTTTAGCACACCGTTGGCGCTCTGCACGAACCCGAAGTTCCTCATTGCAACGCCACATAGACATCTGCCAACAAACACACAACACCGAAAGTAAGTTCTCTGTCATTAACATGAACAGCCAAGAAACTAATGTGATTTAACTTTTCATTACCTCAAACATGAGATCTTCTATTTGGGAGAAGTAGAGATTAGCAGCCATCATTCTAGCTAATAAGCATACATCTCTTGTAACTTCAGGAGTTACTCGCGGGTTTCCTGGATTCAGAACACAGTGTCTAATAATAAGAATCATATTGATATTGACATACATTCATATCCACATCCAAGTTATGTTTTTGTACCATCACGGTCTCCGCCCATCCAAGAGGAGAATTGAATGAGAGGCGCATTGTAAGGAACACGCTCGTTGATTCCAATGTTCTTCAAAGCCGTGTCAACACGCCTCAAGAATTTCGGAACTCCTTTCAAGATTGTCTCATGGAAGTAGCTCATTCCCGCTCTCATTTCATCTTGCGGTGTAGGAGGAGTTCTTCGGATTTCATCAGTGCGAAAAGCAGCTTGAATCTGGTACAACAAAAACAGAGTTTCAGTAGAACTCAATGCAAAAGAAGCTTCATCAGGAGTTGTTTGTTTGCATATGTACGGTACCTCTCTTTGCAGAGCTTCATCGAGTTCTTGTTTATCATCAGGAGTAATGTCCTTTGCATATAACTGCGTCAAACAATCACGAATCCTGAAAACATTTGAGACAAAAACACATCAGCAAAGCCACACACAAGGAATCAAAGATGTCAGAACTCCAATCAAGTTTAACAAACCTTCCAAACTTTTGGAGCAAAGACCGACGAACAGATTGAGTCGGATGAGCAGTTAAGACCAAATCAACAGTCTGATTCTTGAGAGCATCAAAGACCTCTTCAGGAGTCTTGTTAAGCTGCAAAAGCCTCTTGAGAGTCTCTTCAATGTCAGATTCCGTAGTTGCAGAGGCCTCATCGGCGAAATCGCCTTTCTTGAGTTTCTTAATCCTGCGCCTGTAAGCAATCTGGACTTCCTCAGCTAGATTAGCTAAGCTAAGCATGTTGGAGAATGATTTTGTGACAACAATTGAATCCCCTGGATCCAAACTCGTCAGCATATTTCCAAGCTCTTCTAGCTTTTCTGTGTTGCGGTTTCCATCGTAATCAGCCGCAACCTCGTAGCATTCTTGAACCTTTTAGACAAAACAAAAACACATTATCTGATTCAGAACACTAAAGTATTAACTAAAAAAACTTCAAAAACCGATTTTGACAACAACCACAGATTCCAAACTCAATAAGCCATTGAAGCATAAAGGTTTCTGATGCAGAGTGCGCTCTGATCTGCTCAATTTCACTAAAAAAAGATTTTAACTTTTGGGATATTTTAAGTAGAAACAACAAACCCAGATCATGATTACTGATGAGTAAATCCTAAATGTATCTCAAAGTTCAAATTTGTAACAAAAACTAAATAAGAAAGATTTATTGAGGAATGAGGATGAGCTGTAAGAAAAAAAGGAACATACGAATTCTCTGACTTCTTCGCCATGCAAATCCTGGAGAATATCCAGAAACCGATCCAGCAACAGAGCATCGTACTCCACAAGCTTGTCGTCTTCAGAGACCTTACCAGGAGCAAGAAGCCTGAGCTGAGCATCAATGGAAGCCATCTTCTCCAAATTTCTAGCAGCCATGGTTGATGTTTCTCTCTCTCTCTCTCTCACAACCACAAATCTAATAAACTACCTTTTTGCTTCAGGATTCTCGGGTTTAAAGCCGTTTAATCCTCAGTAATTTTCAGATTGACACAATCGGAGAAAATCAAGGAAATATATCCGATAAAGCTGGAAGTGAAAAAAACGTCAAACAAAAAGATTCACCTTTACATTAATTTCGGAATAATGGAGAGAAAAAAAAAGGAAAAAAAAAAAGACTTGCTTAGTAGAGTGGAAGAACTATCTCGTGAAACCCAAAATCAGGTGGGAAAAAAAAAAAAGATCGGGAAGTTTCGTTCACGAGGAAGACGATGGAAAGAGAAGAGACAGGTGATAAAGTTTGAAAGGTTTGCTTTGTTTTACTAAAGAGTTTTAAAAGCCTCAGAAAAATCTCAGAAGCGTAAGCTAAGTCTAGTCCATTCGATATGTAGTTGTTAACTTATTTATAGCCGAAAATCCCTTTTTTTTTTCTTTTCTTATTAGATAGATCTTTGTTTTCTTCTCTCTAATCCATTAAAATTAAATAATAATTATATCGATATGGATTATGGACAGTAAAAAAGGACTTCACAATTTTTGTCCACAGATAAAAAGATAGTACTTATTAACCGTCTTTTTGTTAGCAACATATATTTTTGAACTATTAAATTCGGATTGTGATAAGTTATAGTATGTCTTAGTCTAACCATATTATTTTATGACCTAATATAATACTCGCCCACATGAAACATAAGTAACTTAGATAGCTATAATAAATGTTTCAACCTTAGCATGTTTAAATTGGTATGGGATGGATGTAGATCTTGTAGAGTTTTTGGTTTTTTAATTTTAACTTTTAAGCATTGGTTCTAGAACTTTTGAGAAAATTTTAGTTTAGTTTTTTTAATTTAATATGGAAAGAGTAATGCAACAGCTACTTTTTTAAAGTTTTTTTTTTTAAATGACTGGGATGCCTGATATATATCTTTTGTAATTTCAAAAGCAATAGACAAAAACTACACTCAATACTATAGTAAGTTCTCATGTATACATCAAAGTTTTGCTCTGATCCAAGTTTTAATTTAACATAATGCACATAATAAAAAAACATAATGTGCTTATATCTAATTCGGATATTTAATTAACAATAATGTATTGAATATTGTACGTCCTCATACGAAATTAGGAACGGAACCAAAGTGCATGTGTACGGTCCTGATGACTTTATAGTGGACAGATGAGTCACCAGTTCAACTTTTCTTTTTTGGCTTCTTTTAATATAGATCACGAGACTAGAATCTCATGTATGTTTTTTGTTTAATTTTATCTTATGCTTTTGTACGAAAGCATAAGAAAATATGGAATGAAAGATTAGAGAAAATTACGGAAATATATGGAATATGCCAAAGGATATGCTGACTTGCTTCATATTTATTATCTTCTAGACGGTACGCATAGCAATATAATTTCTCTTCTCCTTTAATTAATTTTTCTAAGATAAATAATTAGTACTACCAAAGAATTTTTTTTTTAACATTAATGTAAGCATAATTCCTTTATGAAATAAGTAAGAGATGTTTTTTTTTCTGAAAAAGGGATTCTGCGTAAAAACTATTGTTAACAACAAGCCATAGAAAACTAGAAATTTTAGGAAAACAAAACCAATTTGACTGTTAAAAAAAAAAAAAAAACTATTTGGTGAAAACTGAACAAAAGAAAATCCCCAAGAATTGTGGAAGGAGCCAGAAATATAATTCAGCTTTTTTGACCTTTGACTTAAACGTACCACGTCTATTACGGTCCATATAATTTTTTAACCAATATTTATATTTTTATTTGCTATCTTTATTTGATTCTCGAATCTAAAACTAATAGCCAACCAAAGATTCCGACGGATGGAAATAGAATCATATAAAGACCTTATCGTATCAATATATTTTATCAACGACTTTACCTTTTCAATTTATAAATCCCAAGACAAATGGAATCACATAAGTACAGATTTATTTGATCGAATATCATTCTATGTGAGTTGAACAAATATATTAAATTTTAGTTGAACATCACTTAACTGAACCATTGATAAATCATAAATAAATAAAAAAAATTTGAATTGTACTTATCGAATGGATTATAATATAGATTGAGTTTTATGTCAAATTCTGGTTATAATTATACTTAGTCCAAAAATTGGTGTTAAGAGAATTTTTTGTCAATCTATACTAAAAACAGGTCGTCTACCTAATTATGTAATTTATGGTGGTAGCCTTTATGTGTCATTTTCGCCATTTCAGCAGTTATCCTAAAGAAAGTTCTTTACAAAAAAAAAACATAAAGAAAGTGATGCTCTGAGTGTGAAGCATGGAAGTAGTACAGAAGAATTTTATAAAATGCTTATGAATAAACACATTTGTGCATCACCCGCTGAATACTAATTTCTACTATAAATAAATTATTTTGTACGAATACTATAAAGCCTATTCCAACACATTTTAACAATAACTGAATTTTCTCAAAAAAAAATAATTCCAACAATTCCACAATTATGGTGTCTTCTATTCTATTCCATCTGTTGTTTTTTTTTTGTGGAATTTCTAAAAATGCAAATGGTAACATAAAATTTAATTCCTCAACAATTCCACCATTCTTCTGTTACCATATAATCTCAATAAACACTCATCGAGTTATTCATTGTTTTTGCAACTAACAAGTGAGGGTATGAAAAGTTGAAAACTCCTTAACAAAAAAAAAACCAACAAGTGAGAGTTAATATGAAACAAATAATTCTTCACTTGTTGTCATTTTGTTTTTATTTTAAAAATTAGAGTAACAAACAATACATACACATATATTACTGTAATAAACGTATTTTATAAATCATATAAAGACTTATAATTAATATGCCGTTTAAATATTTATATGTGCAAATTTTTATACAAGGTGTACAATATATATGCATATTGTATAATCTAGTAAACATACATCAAAGGATACTATGAAAAATCATATGAGCTTTAGAAAATGTGAAAGGGCAATATGCAAGTTTTGTTTATAACCTTTTAATTTCTTCAAGAGTCGGACGAAAAAACAATTAAACTAATATTGAGTTTTCAGTAATATTAGGTGTATATAAATAAATTTGCTCTAATTTAATTATATATTTAACTCTATCCACTAAAAAGTTTACCAGCTCACATCTATATCTTGTCCTCTTTCTCAGACTCTCTCACAGTCTCACGTCGAACATATATGTGATATTGCAAAAATTGAGAGGAAAAAAACAAACAGTATCCGTATGGCAAAGATGCCAAGGAAAATTCGTACTATATATATATATATATATATATATTTGTTAATGGATATATGCGTACTCATATATTGTTTTGCATAATTCATTCACATCTTCTATAGATGAACTCGAACTACATATATTGTGTACCGCAGTTTCATCATCGTCAGATATAAATTTCATTTTCAAATTTCATCGTCTGTGCCATTATTATAATCTTTATAGGTTATAATGAAATTGCTCTACTTTGGAAAAAAAAGAGCATAACTTTATATCTGAAAATGAAATTTGAGATAGTGGTGGTGGTGGGAATATATGCTAATTGTTCTACGGATATTCTTTGGATATTTATGTATCCAGACATATAAACCTACGTGCATGCTAAAACAAACTCTAGTATTACGATGGTTGAATATTCTTTTTTTTTTTAAAAAAATATTCAAATATCTCATATATATATATGCGCATAGTGATAGTAACTAAAGTGATTTTCTTAGATTACGATTGTACCGACCAAATAAAACGTCCCATGACAAACCCAAAAGGTCAAAGCAAACGTGATCCGTGTTTCAAAACTCGATTTTGAGTGGTCCGAGTTAAATGAAAGAGAAAGATGAGTAGCCGTCGTCTATAGTCGCATGAAGCTTCCCAAAGATTTTTTTTTTTGCTGAATAGCTTCCCAAAGATTTTAATTAGCAGATATGTTCATAAAATGGTTTTAGAGAGTGAAAATTTTCTATTATGTGATCACTTTACTTTGGACCTGAACCTACTAAATCTTTTATAGCTCACTTGATTGTTTGATAAAAGACATATATCACCTCCTTCTGGTAGCATCTAACTTTCAAACTCAAAATAAAGTAAAAATAGAACCTGTTTTGAGGTCCTACACGTTGAGAGCAAAATTAATCCTAAAATAAACATATGCGTTAACAAACATTTGACATATAATATCAAATGGTTAATTACATGCCAAAATTTTAATATATTAAAGACGAAAACAATTGAGAAGACACATAAAAACAATAATAAAAATAAACCATCTAACATTTATATGAAAATAAAATGTATATCAATTATATAACATGTATACACGGCTTGCTGACTCGCACATCAAAAATAAAGAAACAGAACCCTAGTGGTTACGGAAGTAAAATGACGATAATAGATGGAAAATAAATGAAAATCATACAAAATAATATTACGTCTGATTAACTCAATTGTGAGTTTGTGACAAATGGGAATGATTGCTAAAGAAATTGTAAACGACTGAAATTTTGATGAAACCGACACAATACCGGGGTTTTTTTGGGTTACGAGAAACAGATACTGTAAGGTCAGGCCCAATATCAAATGAGACAGGCCCGGGCTTATGTCAGATTAGCCCACGTAAATTTGACCCATTATTAAGTTGATTGGGTTAAAGTATACAATTTTTTTTTTTCCCGAAAACTTTTGTATGGTGTAATTCCGTTGCAATCTCATCTTAAAAGGATGTCAGTAGAGACGCTTACTTGCGAATAGTTTTTTTTTGGTTAAAAGGATAGATTTGGTCAGAAATTGTAAGAAAATAATAACTGAATGAATAAATATATAAAAAAGTTATATTTACCTTTTGAAATCTTCCTCCAAAACTTTAGTATTTTAATTTTTGTCAGACTTGTCGATATAGAGTTGTTCGTTTTCCACAATATAACACCGAAAAATATGATTTATATAAACCAAATCAAAATTCGATTAGATGACTCTGAGTAGCTGTAGATTAGTCTACAGTTCTCGAATAAAGAGTGTATTAGGTCGCAATTTATTTCTCAAGTTAGCAATCCCTCCTCAAATAGTGAAATGTATAGTGACCAATGCAATATTTAATGATCGGTTGAAGTACAATCATTTGTTAAAAATTGTTCTTCTTTTCGTGACATAGACTCGATGAACACTATACAATATTGCAAAAACGAATAAACTTTAATTATTGTCTTCCACTTATTTCTATAAACTTTCTCACGCACCCATACAATTTCTAAGCAACTACTCGCCCCAATAATCGGAGCATAAAATAAACACCTGATATCATGTTGATGCATGTGTACTAATACATCAAACCGATTCATGACTTGTAAACCGAATTTACACCCGAAGTAGATTCCGGTTAAAGTGATGAAATGAACTGACAAAAAGGAAACAAAGCAGTCATGGAAAAAAATGAGGGTGGGTGGGAAGACAGATGAATCACTATCAACAAAAAGAGAAGCAAAGAAAAGATTTGTGGGGGCACAAGACTAACGCATGAGTGTGCCTTTGAGACTGTGACATTTTTGGCAACTCATGCGTGAAGATGTTCCTTGCCCATTGTCTCTTCTTTCAACATGATTTTTGATATACGTATTATCTATTTTTAGGGTTATTTTTTTTATTTTATTTTGCGGGTATCAAAGTAACTTTTCCAAACCAAGTGGTGTTCCACATATAGTAAGATATGTTGTCTTATTGATCGAAGACAAAATTTGAGACACTGACTAGAACATGGTTAATCACTTTATATGTGATTTTTCAGATACATTAGAACCAGAACTATTTCAGACCCTATTTTCAACATTTTAGTAGCCTAGTGTGCTGTTGGTTGCTATTTCAATTATACAACACAACATGAAAATGTTAGTACGTGATGACTGATGAGTTAACGACAAAATGAGATAGAAAGTTAATTTATCACATTTTTTGTTTTCTATATATATGTAAGTAACTTACAGATTCATTTTAACAAAAAGAAAAACATTTAGATTTTGACCCAAAAAAAACATTTAGACATTTAGCCATGTAAATTAGTGGTTTTTACTAGTATATATAGCTGTCGTATCATATGCATAACACGAGGTCAATGAGCGATCAGTATATAATGTGCAGAGTTGTAGACGGAAAAAAAATGTAAATTAGACAATCGTAAAATTTTGCCGTAGAAAAATGATAATGATGACTTAAAATAATATGGAGATTCTAATTGTTCCATTAAAACGTTATAATATTAAAAACATAAGTGCAGAATGTATGTAAGTACGTAATTGTAAATACTTTTAACTATCGAATAAACAATAATTATTGCATACGAGTTTCGGCTAGAAATTCAAATGGATATGTATAGAATTGGAACTTGGAAACGCCTCTAATAAAGATCCGATTGTTAATTTCGTTCTTTCCAGATTTCAGTTTTGACTATGTGCGATATAATTATGCAATTGGGCTATATTTGATTACGAGTTCCCATCAGACCAATGTTATATGAATTTACAAGAAACATCTCCATCGCAGGATAGTCGAACGCTAAAACATACCGTACAAATGGTAATATAGCGGTACTGTATAAAAGATTCTTAACTCTAACACAGTGTAAGAAAAAGACGAACTACGTTTAAAGCAACCTCTAAAGAGCCGTACACTGGCACTTGATGACAACCAAGATTTTCAATTTTAAAGTGATAAAACCCTAGATAACGTCAGACAATGTCGATGCCCACTTAATTAATTTCATACAGTTTTTTTGGAAAGCAGTAATAGAACCTTTAAACAGTAACCAATCTATGTATGTGTATAACTAATATAATCCACACAGTATACCTTACATCTACTTTTCAAACTGTGAATTTTAGATCCACAACGTAAATGGAACTGGCAGGTCTTGCATCTTTGACTCATTTCTAGTACACTACATACACCCGCGCACACACACATACATAGATCTCTATATTATTATATTTCCCAAGTTAAAAATTTAATTAGATACACTATATATATAAATAGATATTTTTGTATTTAACTTAAAATATAAAGTATTTAAACTAAAGTATTTTAAATCACAAAGATAATATTTTCAAGAATTTGAATAGTTTTTTCTATGATTTAAATTGTGAAATTATTTTCTAAAATACATTTTTATCAATTTTATTGCATTGGTTGTGATATAATGGTAGCCATAGAAAACCAATGCATTATTATAGTGTGGGCTCATAACTTTAAGAATGCCACCTATATTTAAACGAATCAAACCTATATAAAGACAACTTTGTAAACATTTAAAAAGTTACAAGAATTAATAGAAAGATAAAAAAACAACATTAAAATAATATATCCTATACAGTCAAATTTGACAGGTTGGGAAATAATTGTGTATATATGCATAGTCTCGTAACACATCACATGCACTATCTTTTGTTCCTTTCTCGTTCTCTTCATCCTCAGTATATATCACATGGTTGTTAGATAGCTAATTTCAGTTTCCTTTAGTTATCTCGCATAAATTTAAAATTTATTGATAGAATCTTGAATTGTTTTGACTACATTACTCTGTAGTATATCCTAGAAAATATGACCGAAGATTGTAAGGATGCATTCAATTATATAATTTAATAAAATATTATCATGATTATATCATTTGAAAAAATATTTGCCGGATATTTTAGTTTAGTGTTTTCTACTAGTATTGTACTAATATTTACGGGTGAGTTGTAGAGTAAGAACAAAATTTTTATTTTTTTACTGTAATAGTTTTGAAATTTAAATTTTGGACAACTCAAACATTTAAGTCCAAACAAGAGGTTTTTTTTACTAGATCTTTATGCTCAAATAACCTTAATAGTTATAACTTATAATGGGTGTTTCGTATGTTATGTACATGTAAAATTCAAGCTATTACCGAACAAGTATGATATATGCCAAAATTTTAATCTTACGGGTTTATATACGTACATATTAGAATATTCATAAATTTAACTTAAAATCCACTTTCGTTTTATTTTTGTTTGCTTGCTTAGTTGATAAAAGTTTAATTATATTAATTTTTATTTATTTTGTATACTAGTTATAACATTCATCCTCTACAGAGCTTCATGAATATTGAGCCTTCATATCTGTTACAAATTGATGGCAATATCCATATGATAGTGGTCGCAAGCTATCGCTAGCCGTCATCAACAAATCAACAATGAGAATATATTCACTATGTAATGTGTTAAGGAAAAAAAAATGTGTTGTATACTATTGATTGCTATTTTTCATTTCCATAACGGTGAAAATACATTTTTATGACAGACTATATAAATTATCAGTTTTGTTGTCAATGCATGTGTTCCCAGTTAACGAGAAATTGCTTCACAATTAATCTATATGATCACATTTTTAATATGATAAAACAATGCATAATAGTGGTAGCTCGAAAACAACATATTTTCGCTACAATTTATCGTTACTTCCTTATTAACGGCATATATACACACTGTTTCTACGCTTTATTTGTAATGTTAGATTCGTCAATAATATATAATATATGGATTTGAATTGTAATGGTAATAGAGTAACTACATTAGTCAACTCTTTATAGTGTTAGACTTTGTAAGTATTTTTTTCTTCGAAGTGTTTAATTATATCTTCTAATTTTGTATATGATTTACATGATATATTTCCATTCTTAAACGGCTCTCCTTCGTGCCGACAAAAAAAAAAGGAGTCTTCTTCATTAATTAAATTAACGAAAATGTGGGGCCGTGGAAATTTAGATTTCCGAACCGGTGATACTTCCTTCTCCTCAACATGATGTAAATCTCAGGTTTTCTTACTTCCAAATCATTACAATAAGACTTTCAAATTCACCTCTGCCATAATCAGAACACAAATTTGGTTACGGAACAAAAACTGTAATTTTTCAGATCTTAAATAATCCGATTTTGAAAGATGTTCAATCTGGTTGAACCAAACCAAAAATATGGTATGATTTATTCAGGTTCATTTGTACTATTATTTATGCGTAGTACATATATCATATTAATACCCTATTACAGATGAGCGATCAATTTTTATGGAAGATGATAAAAGTTGTTAAGATACCATAGGTAACATACTCACGTAGATATGTCTAACGAAAATAGCAAGAATGCGTAAAAGAAAATAAAAAATAGCCCGAATATAGTGGTTAGTGAGTCATAACCTATTACCTAGTTTTTATGAACCAATCAGGGACATAGATGTTCACTCTACTTTACATCTCGCTCAATTATTATTTCATTATATTATTATTATTATATTGCTTATCACAATCAAAAATGGAAGGACTAAATCTATCGTTAAATTAGGCTTTGATTGAATGGAAATGTTTTTATGTGCAATGTATTTCGGAGAAAAAAACAAGAGCCTGCTAATTAGAAAATATTAAGCATTTAAGGACGATTTTGACCGGCGAGACAAAATTGAACTCCCTACATCTTTTTGTTTTGTCGAATAAAAATGAAAGTTTGGTAAATTTTTGCACTTAATTATATTAATTAACTATTTAAAATACCTATAATTTTGGTATTTATTTTATTTTTATCTTGGACTACATTATGCTATTATTATTTAATAAATTGTATAACTATACAATCATAATTGATCTAATATTCTAATGGTTTATAATAATAATACCCGTAGCATAATCCAATATAAAATTCGCTTGTATCCGTATCCGTAGATAAGTTATAGACAACAAAGAAAAATAATAATAACCATAATGTATTTGAAAATATTATATACACTAGATCATATCAACGCGCAGATATTACATTTAAAAAGTAAATAAAAGATGTTTGATATTCTAGATTAAATGTTCGTATATATTAGTTTCTTTTGTCTTTTCAAAATTTTATAGATGCATGTTAATTTTAGTTATTCACCAAAATTAGATCTCTCTAAAAGTTAGAGTTTAGTTACTTTTTTTTAAAGAAGTTGTTATTTTTTTTTGTTAAAGGCAAAGAAGAATAAGAAAGAAGTCGTTATTTAAAAAGATTTTGTTTTCTGAAAATGGTTAATTAATAAGAATATTTGGTTTTAATATAAACTCTTAGAATGTTTGAAAACTGATTTTGTATAGTGAAATGATTGTTTGGCAAATTGAATCGTATGAATTTAGTATAAAGTTATAAGTTTTCTTTCAAAAATACTATTACGTTTTGGATAGTCGCATATCATGTAATTAAGTAACATATTGTAAGTTTTATTCAACAAAATTTTACCTTTTTAATAGTCAGTAGATTTACATATAAAATTACAAAGCATCCATACTTATGAAACAAAGTAAAGAGTTCAAAAACAATTTAAATTTGATAGGAACAAAAAAGGTGAACCCTACGAAATTTTTTGAATAAACAACATCACTCTCTATCAACAAAAATCGATTAGAAGATTGCAAGTATGGTTTTAGAGAAGAAAAATCAAATTGCGATAATTGTCAGATGAATACCAGTTGTACTACCTAGTCCGAGTAGATATAGTACAACTAGGTATATATACTCAGTTTTACCCATTTGTATTATCCAGTTGTCCGAGTAGATACATCCAGTTGTATCCATTTGTACTATTCAGTTGTCTGAGTAGATGTACCCAGTAAACCACTCTAATCTGATTCGTTGACGAGCCAACCCTTAAATTTCAACCTGACCGTTTTTTATTCCAGGCGTGTTAAACATTCGTAGACAAATGAAGACCGTTTTTCACATCCTTTTATAAATATGCATGTGCATATATTTTTCCACATCTATTATGTAATCTAGCGTATACGTACGTATAAATCTCATATATATATCTGCCATTAAATCTATATAATTTGCTCTTTTGTTTTATAGTATTATCAATACAAAATGTTAGCGTACAACCCACAATTAGCTCCATTAACACATTCCCACTCCATCGTATGAATTTTAAAAAAAAACCATAAAAGTTTGTGCTGAAATTTATACTATAACATCCGAAATTGATGAAAAAGCTCTTATGGTAAAATACGTTTACAAAGGATGTCCAACATTGAAATCGCATAGGAGAATTCGAACCACAGTTCTTCAACAAACCAAGTGAATCTTTCAGCCATCATAATGAGTCGAATAATAATATCATAATTATCCTTTATTGCTTATTAGGAATAGAAGATATATAGTCGAAGACAAAAGAGAGAGAGAGAGAGGAGAGAGAGAGAGAGAGGAGAGAGAGAGAGAGGAAGAAAGAAAACAAAGTTTGAAAGGGGCCCATGATATGTCTTCTCTAACGTCAACATCATCCTCCATTGCTACTATTACTTTCACCCTTTCATCAAAATCACTCATCCTTTCATCTTTCTCATTACCTAATTCATCAGATCCATAAAACAAAATGATCTCTTAACCTTTTTTACCAACACCCTTCCCTCTCTACATTCAACATGTCCTCTCCAAGAGAAAGAGGAAAGAGCTTGATGGAATCATCAGGATCAGAGCCACCGGTGACACCAAGTCGTTACGAGTCACAGAAGAGACGTGACTGGAACACTTTCGGACAATACTTGAAGAATCAGAGACCTCCCGTGCCGATGTCTCACTGCAGCTGCAACCACGTGCTTGATTTCCTCAGGTACTTAGACCAGTTCGGTAAGACCAAGGTGCACGTGCCAGGCTGTATGTTCTACGGCCAGCCTGAGCCACCAGCTCCTTGCACATGCCCTCTCAGGCAAGCTTGGGGCAGTCTCGACGCTTTGATCGGACGGCTGAGAGCGGCTTACGAGGAGAACGGTGGATCTCCGGAAACGAATCCTTTCGCTAGCGGAGCTATAAGGGTTTATCTGAGGGAGGTGAGAGAATGTCAGGCTAAGGCTAGAGGGATTCCTTACAAGAAGAAGAAGAAGAAGAAGCCAACGACGGAGATGGGTGGTGGAAGAGACGACTCTTCTAGTTCCTCCTCTTCCTTCAGCTTCTCTTAAGATTCTCCATCTTCTTGTGAAAGACTTTGTGGTAATATATTTCTCCATTAACTATGCTTTTATGTTATTCAATATGTGCCTTTGCAATTTTACATATGCACATATAAAACATGCATATAAGCCAATACATATGAATATGTATATGCATATATATTTTGTTTCTTGATCTCTTTAACAAAAAATTACGAACCTATATGGTTAATTTAATTAGCTAGCAAGATATACCTCATTTATATTGTAGAATGGTCTATATATGTATCAAAAGATTCAAAACCCTAATTGGAGAAATAAGTAGGCTTTTGATTTCGGTGAAAGTCTTGATTAGATTTTTTTTATTGATGTTTGGTTCGGATTAAGGGACCGGATTGTGATTAGATCTTAGGTTTTGAATGGAAGTAGATGTTTTTTAGATGATTTCTTTAAAATCCGTTTAGCTCGTTGAATGAAAGTAGATTTTAGTTTTGGAATGGTACATAGTAAATACAGAAAAAAAAAATTCTAGTTTCTAGCATATCAAAATATTAAATTTTGAATGGATGATTCATTTATCTTTCTATTATTATAAGTAGAAAAAAACTAGATTTATTTAAAACCTTAATTTGAAAACGCATAACATTTTTTTAATACATATATGTGAAAGTTAAAGATTCTTCAAGTTATCTTAGAGAATAACTCATTCAAGAGATTTGGAGAAACATTTTACTCTCCAAAGATATGTATGTCTGTGTGTGCGTACAAAGACAAAGAGAGAGATCTATGTAGTATATACACACACATTTTTACCACTGTTGTTTTTTTTAAAACAGTAGTTTCAAGGAAGTAATGATTGGCTCTTGGAATGCTTCTCTTTTAAGATTTTTGTAGATTTTGTTCCCCATTGATGATCAAGGGAAAAATTGATTGAACCTTTTCCCCCAATTTTTATAACCTAAAGAAATCGATTAATAATTGAGATTCCATGATTGTTTTCAAAGGTGAATAAGGTTATATCAGAATAGAAATTAACATACATATAAGAGTTTACTGTTCTAAATTCATACTTTAAACTATTGCAATGTGGGTCTTAGGAGAATGATCTCAATATGAACAATTCAATCAAATCTTTAACATTTTCAATCATATTAATTGCAACAGGGTTCTCCGATTATAGAGCTTGGATTGTGACATATTTACTAGAGCTTTTCTAAAGGCTGTATATATAATTCGCTCGAATCATCTTTATGAGTCTTCCTTTAGGATCTCTGTCAACACTAACTTTGGAAAAGCTTGAAAGTTGGTTTTGTCCCCCGCAAAGCTTTATAGATTTTGTTCGATGAAACACTAGCTATATACATATATCACACGTACATATATAATTAAGTTAAAGAATATATCTTGGACGAATTGGCACTGAAGTATACATGGTTCATATATTTTAGGTTACTTTTTATTTATATCGCAGAAGCATGCATGCATCTCGCGTAGTTATCTTTTAAACTTGAATTTAACTTAATCTCTCTGTATCTTACACTCTAGCTAAGCGCATATTATATGTGTTTTTGACAATAGAGATTGGCAGGATCAGTAAGTCTCAGAGAGGAGTCAAATGTAAAAGAGACCTCAAATCTATCTACTGATGAGCAAGAAGTCAAAGTAAAATGGCATCTTCAACATATCTTTCGGCCCAATTTTGCCGCTTTTCGTCCCCTCCTCTATTTCCGTAGCTCTCGGTCATATATGCCTTCATCTCTATTCTCTTATATTAAGCTCCATTCATCTCTATTCTCTTATTAAGCTCTTTTTAAATAAGTATAAACGGGTTATATATTGAAGTCAGGTTTGTTTTGTACTTCTATCCATGTCTTCTTATATATTATGTCAGTGTACTTCTTCTATATATGTCTTATATAAAGCCCAGCATATTGGATTTATCATTTAAATGATAACACGGTGGAATAGCAGAGTCTGACTGACCATTGATTTTTTTGGCATATTAAAGAAATAAAAATCAATAAAAGAAAACTTAAAAATAAATGTTTACAAAAAGATAAAAAGAAAAAATTTACAATTTAAGCTTGTAAAAAAATATTGGTAGGGATATAAAATAAGGACAACAAGTTGGCTTTAAAAAAATATTTGTAACGGAAATACCATTAATTTGTATTCATTAGTTATCCCAAAAAGACGAACATGGAGTTACAATATTGGTAAGGAAATTCTTTTACAAAAAATCTTGGTAGGGCAATTCAATTCGCATATTTGTCCTCAGAATAATACTTTGTCGTTTTCTAATTTATTGTCGACTTGTATATCCTGTAAATCCAGAGAGTATGTAAATAACATAGCTCAGTTGGTGTATTCAAATTTTTGTTTTTATTAATGGATTAAAGTTATGAGTTTGAGTCTAACAATAGAAAAGAGTAATTATTTGTAAGGGTACTAAAAGCACTCACATTAGTCAATTTTTTGTTGGTGTCTTTAGATATAAAACTAATTAAAAAAAAATGGGTATCTTTAATGGGTGAATAGTAAAGATATGTGTCTTCTTAAAGATATTTTGGATACCAAAAAAATATGAGTATCTTTAATTTTAATAATTATTATTTTTTAAAACACTCTTAAAAGTATTAGGGATGAAGATGGTCTTACAGTTTGTCTACTGCCCAAGAAAAGGATGGTCTCCGATGAATATAGAGGAAAACTTTTAGAATCTTCTACATAAAATTAACAAGAGCAATAAATGATACTCCACAAACATTATAATTTTTTAATATTCCTCAATTAGAAATGATAATTATTCATATTTATTTTTCAATTATTATATATATATATACACATGATCTAGAATTGATTTGGCCTAATAAACAAATTTAAACATGGTTTTATCATCTGTCGCGCGTTTTATATTTACATTTAAATTCTAATGTTATAACGATTATTCTTTAAAGCTTTTTTTTGGTTAAAAGGGTTTATTGTTTAAAGTTACATTGTCATTTTATTTACATTTACATTTTCAATACCTCTTCTTCGACTGCATGTACATTTCCGAAGTGTATGTCTTCTCCTCCGCTATAAGGCTCACTCCACCGGCAAGCTTCGTTGGTTTGCTTCAATGGCTTCGGTTTCTTTCATCTTGAAGCAATTAAACTATCATCGTTAAACTAGCTAGTAGCACAAACCTCACTTTTTATTTCATCTCGTCTTCACTTCTATGAATCACGGCCTCATGCTTTGCTCATTGGAGAAGCATATCTGGCCACTTGGTTTCGCCTCTTTCCCCATCGCACGACACCAACAATTGCAGCTCCTATTGTAAGTCTCAAGTACTGTATCTTCTCTAAACATTTCTGTTCAATGCTCTGTTTAATCTTTTGCTCTGTTCCCGAAAACAATTTACCCCTTCTGTACACTTTTTAGAAAGTTGAATATAACTAGAAAAAGAAAATCATGAAAACACAAACGCAAGCGTAAGCGAAAACATAGTTTTCGACGACCCTAAGTAAAAAAAAAAGCAACATACAAAATATTTGTTTTGTGGGCATATAATCTTCATTGGCCCAATAAGATAAGTAAAAGAAGCCCAATATCATAGCCCATAATTTCTATTCCTACATGTTGTTTCCCAGTTTTCGTAAACTCTTCGTACATAGACTCCAACCCATTTATTTATTTATTTTAGTCCAACCCATTTCTCCAACTCTATTTCATTTTGGAGTTGAAATGAAAATCTCCTTTTTTGTGTAAAAAGGACTCAAATGTAGAGTAAGAATGGAAATTTAAAAATGGAATAGAACTGGAAAATGTTTACTCTATTTAGAAATGAAATATAAAGTGGAGTTAGAGATGGTCTCAAAAATCAATTGTTACGACCTAATTTAATAAACTACGATTTATTATATTTTATTCATAAAAATAAATATATTAAAGTTACTTTAAACCAAAGGAAATCGAATATAAAATCAAACCATATATGTATTTTACTATAAAACCAAAACCGTTGGGACGAACGTGGAGATCGGCCGAAAGCATTAAATGATAGGTTATATAGTTCCAATAAATCATTCTGCTACTTTTATTCGTTACCAAAAAAATATAGTTCCAATAAATCCGAGATGTCGAAGATTCGAACCCACATGCGACACGTGGCATTTCTAGAAACTACTTTGCTACTAGACGTCCACGTCATCAATAGATTGGTAAGGATTTGAAAGAAAAAGAAAAAAAACGACATGCAAGGCAACGTCGTGAGAGTGAGACAGCATGGTGTACTTTGAAGGAAAGAGTAGTTACGGAACACAACATTACAATTACTAATAAAGCCTCCACTTCACGTCACCACTTATCTACTTCCACGTCACTCTCCTTTTCCACCACTTCTTTATTTTTCCCATTCTCATTATTTTTAATTAATTAATTTGTTTTGTTCATTAAATTCAAAACCCGGGCCCAGGCCCACCAAAGCTTCCACTAATTGGCCAATTTTTTTGAGGCACAAGATCAATGAAATAAATACGGTTTCCTTTTCCTATCGTTTGCATTCAACTTTTTGGACGAAATTAATAATATTTTTTTGTTTGGTTGAAACAGATAACATATCAGTTTGGGAAAAGTTGCACTAGCTGATATATCTTTCTGTTCAATAGAAAAAAAAGAAGATCAGATCTAAGAAACTTTAGTGGTGATAACGTTTAAAAAATGGAATGACATGTAAGATTTCAGAGCAGTGAAATCTTTTTTGGATCCCACTTGTTTGAAATCCATGCCTTCTCACGATCGTAATTTTTTTCTGGACCAAAGAACATAACATGTAAATGA
The DNA here is from genome assembly GCA_028015245.1 of Cardamine occulta. Lineage (NCBI taxonomy): Eukaryota > Viridiplantae > Streptophyta > Magnoliopsida > Brassicales > Brassicaceae > Cardamine > Cardamine occulta. The sequence continues at coordinate 2,566,272 of CM051376.1, read as the reverse complement.
ATCCATCCTCTGCTACCGGTAAGATTCAATCGAATCGAATTAGATTTTGGTTTCATGGATTTTGGTTGTATATTCTAAGTTCTAACGAATTAGATAATATTAATTAATTTGTTTTTTTTGATAAAGGGTTTAATCTTAATTCTGTTGAGTAACAAGAGCGATCAAAAACACGATTCATTAGAACGTTTTCCACGTAAGATAAAAATACTAGTATTAGCCTAATAAAATTTACAAATATGATTGGGAAATTGGGATATACTTCTTGTACACGGTGTATTCGTATGTGTTTTTTTATGCTCGTCTAAAAAAGTAAAAAGTAAAAATGTCTGATGGATTATTTTACCATCCATTGTTCCACGATTTCCATTTCATGATTTCATGCGTGCTAATTAAAAGGTAATCTTAGTCTGCGATACAAATAATTACTAATTATTATAATGATAGTCCTACGAATTTGTTTTACCAAGCATATGAATTCTTATAAAGTGAGTTACCTTTTGTGTCAAGAAAATAATGAATTACTATTTTACAAGGGCTTATAGTTAATGGTTTCTCCGACTTGCATTGAGCAAGTGTCACTCAAGAAAGTTTTCGTCACACCTATATATGTACCTCGATCCAGGACCATTTAGATATGACCATGATTTTAATATTTATTTTTATAGATTTTTTTTTAAATCGGACTCAATATAAACTATCTAAGAATATTTTAATGCATCAACTGTGTGTTGCACATATTCTCCAAATAACTTTTTTTTGTTTGACAAATAGTAAGAAATAGCTCTGTAATGATATGATAATTAACGTTATCCTCCTTTTCTAAAAGAACAACGTAAACTTGTTTTTTTTTTTACTATTAAAAATTCAGAAGACCCTAATCACAACGGTTTCCACAGATACTGTATTAGTGGTAAATGTATATATAAACTAATATTTATATATTAAATAATCCCCAAAATGTTCTTGTATGCAGTGTTCATTGAATTATCACTTTTTCTAAGATAAAATAGGATTGCATTAACTTTATAGTACATATATACAATATTCAATTTATAAGCAAGGGTAGAAAAACATGGTATATGTTAGTGGATGAATTTGTGTATATGTTCGCATGTGTAATCACATGTATATGTACGTGTGTGTGTTTTTGTGACCGGCAAGATGAGTAGGCAAGAGATAATGCGTGCCCTACAAATCTTAATTTCTCACTTTCTAAAGCACAAAGAAAATAAATTTTAGTTGCAAGCGACTTAGTCACTATTGCTTTCGTGATTATGCTCAGTGAGTTATCCATTAAACTTTTTAAAGTTAACTATATATAAAAATATAATTTGTATTTGCGTTTGCAATTATAAATGATGTATCTGTGACTGAGAAATTACTTGGGACCGAACGGATATCGTATCCAAAAGAAAAAAAACAAGTCTATTTATATAAGACTCTTTCAACTGAATCAATTCACTGTTTTTGGATCTATATTTCTTTTATTTTTTAGTGGTTGTATTTTTTACCCATTAATCCCAATTATAGTTGGCCAAAGTGAAAATTGTAATTGAAATAATACCAAACTTTCTACATGTTATGAGTTATGAAATTAGTTTGAGATTCAGTCAGATCATGATCATTTTAAAAATGATTGCACTTTTACTGCAGCTGATTTTATTTTGGCCTTCTTCTCCTATATGTTTTTGAAGCCTTTTAAATTATGTATTTTAAAAAGATATCTATACGATTAATATAAGGACTTTTTCATGTTAGTTTCAAATAAATTTAATCATTGAAATAATTGGGTAGATATATAATTTTCCCTTTTCCTCTTCCAACACATATCTATGATCAGCAAACAAAAGAAGAGGTGTTTAGACAAAGGCGTTTGATATTATTCTTGAGGGAAATAAAGAAATGTTAGATGCATGCACCTTGTAAGGGACAAAGGTGGATGGTTCTTTAGAGAAGAAAAATATGCAATTCAAGTGGGAACATAAGGGAGAGAGTGAGAGGTTGATTTTGACTCTTATATTGATCATATATAAAAAATATTTGTGATGCTTTGGAACAATTGCCAAGTTACGGCTCCAATTTCATAATATCTGATCTTCACAACCAAAAGTTGGGTGTGCTAGTAAATCGGCTGGACAACACAGAGAATATTAATACTGTATTGATCTCTTTGGGATATATAACAGTGATTTAAATCTACTAAAAAAGTATGTTTTCTTGCAAAACATTTTAAATGAGCTTAAATAACTCTGACATAGTGCATGCACAGTAAAGTAGATATACACATGTACCCGTACTTACCAAATTCGAAATCTTTGAGTCGGATGATGAATAGTAAAATTTATCATACCGACGTAAATATGATAGATAACTTGTTATGATGAGAACTCACGAAGGAAATAGGGATGACATTACATGCAACTATGATTTTTGGTTTCTCCAAAGTATATGATCAGATATGTTCGCAAAATGAAAATACTCGAGAGACTTTCTAAATGGCTACATATTACTCACAATCATTTGTTTTTCTTTAATTTTACTCACAATCATTTTGACCAAAGATTTTACAATCCATGCTCTATTAGTTATGACTTACGAGTATTTTAGTAAAGTAGGCAGTTATAAAAATATTATAAAAAACAGTGTTATGTTGACAAAATATTATCAAAAAGACAATTAATCCATCGTACTCCAAATGCTACATATGGAAAATATTTAGCATCCACTTGTTTAAAACCTAATAGGTGTTATTCTTACGAATTACTTACCGTGCATAGTAAAGTACTGTACTGTTTAACTCAAATACAAAAAAGTCTTTAATTATCCACCGTGAATCCAATACTATACATTAGAATCATCCAACCTACATGTACTTTGATCTACAAGAACTATGATCTACAGGAACTATGGATATTAGTATAGAACTCTAGATGATTTGATGAACTGAATTAGTAAGAAATATGTCTCTTAGATGCCTAGTACACACTGTTGGTGTTATGCATATATATAATTTAATCATAGATCCGTGACTATCAGTCGAATACAAAAAGTTATCTATTTTAAGATCCCTTGTCCGTAACACAAAGCAAAGAGACATTTATCCAAAATGGCAAAATCAATTAAAAAAAAAACAAAAAAAGAACATAGAGAGAGCAGAGGAATGTCAGTATCACGTGGCTCTCTCTCTTCCCAACACAAATCTCTTCTTCTTCTTTCTCTTCCCTAAATCTCTTCTCCGTAGATTTGCCGCTTCTCATGGCTTCTTCTTCCTCCACCACTCTGTCCGACCTCCCTGACGTCATCTTATCCACCATTTCCTCTCTCGTCTCCGATTCCCGAGCTCGCAACTCTCTCTCCCTCGTCTCCCGCAAATTCCTCGCTCTCGAAAGATCCACTCGCTCTCATCTCACTCTCCGTGGCAACGCTCGTGATCTCTCTCTCGTTCCCGCTTGTTTCCGATCTATCTCTCATCTCGATCTCTCTTTCCTTTCTCCTTGGGGTCATCTCCTTCTCGCTTCTCTCCCGATTGATCACCAGAACCTTCTCGCTCGTCGTCTCCAAATCTGTTTCCCTTCCGTCGATACTCTCACTGTTTACTCACGATCTCCGATTTCTCTCGAGCTTTTACTTCCTCAATGGCCGAGAATTCGTCACATCAAGCTCGTCCGATGGCACCAACGCGCTGCTCAGATTCCTTTAGGTGGCGATTTCGTTCCTATCTTCGAACACTGTGCTTTCCTCGAGTCTTTAGATCTCTCTGCTTTCTACCACTGGACTGAAGACTTACCTCCGGTTCTTCTCCGGTATGCTGACGTGGCGGCGAAGCTCACACGCTTGGATCTATTGACGGCATCTTTCACCGAAGGTTACAAATCAAGCGAAATCGTCAGTATCACTAAATCGTGCCCTAATTTGAAGGATTTTCGTGTAGCTTGCACGTTTGATCCTAGATACTTTGAATTCGTCGGAGATGAGACTCTCTCCGCCGTAGCTAACAATTGCCCTAAATTTACGCTTCTTCACATGGTAGACACTACGTCGTTGGTGAACCCTAGGGCAATTCCAGATATGGAAGCTGGAGATTCAGCAATTACGGCGGGGACACTAATTGAGGTTTTTTCAGCTTTACCTAACCTAGAGGAGCTGGTGCTTGATGTAGGGAAGAACGTGAATCACAGTGGTGTCGCTTTAGAGGCTTTGAATTCGAAATGTAAGAAGCTAAGAACATTGAAGCTAGGACAGTTCCAAGGTGTTTGCTCCGCCACAGATTGGCGGCGGCTCGACGGCGTTGCTTTATGTGGAGGATTGATGTCGTTGTCGATTAAGAATTCCGGTGATTTGACTGATATGGGATTGATTGCTATAGGAAGAGGATGTTGTAAGCTGAGTAAGTTTGAGATTCAAGGGTGTGAGAATGTAACAGTGAAGGGACTAAGAACAATGGTTAGTCTTCTGAGAAAGACTTTGACTGATGTGAGAATCTCTTGCTGCAAGAATCTTGATGCAACCGCTTCTTTACGGGCGATTGAGCCGATCTGTGATCGGCTCAAGAAGTTACATATAGACTGTGTTTGGTCTGGTTCAGAGGTGGAGGAAGAAGGAAAAGTGGAAACAAGCGAGACTTATCATGAGGATGATGATGATTATGAGAGGAGCCTGAAGAGGTGCAAGTATTCATATGAGGAAGAACACTGCTCAACAAGTGATGGGAATGGATTCTGTTCTGAAGAGAGAATATGGGAGAAACTGGAGTATCTGTCTTTATGGATCAGTGTTGGAGAATTTCTGACGCCATTACCGATGACAGGACTAGATGATTGTCCGAATTTGGAAGAGATTAGGATCAAGATAGAAGGAGATTGTAGAGGTAAACGCAGGCCAGCTGAGCCGGAGTTCGGGTTAAGCTGTCTAGCTCTTTACCCAAAGCTCTCAAAGATGCAATTAGATTGCGGGGACACAATTGGTTACGCACTGACCGCACCACCGATGCAGATGGATTTGAGCTTATGGGAAAGGTTCTTCTTGACTGGAATAGGAAACTTGAGCTTGAGCGAGCTCGATTATTGGCCACCACAGGATAGAGATGTGAACCAGAGGAGTCTGTCGCTTCCTGGAGCAGGTCTGTTACAAGAGTGCTTAACTCTAAGGAAGCTCTTCATACATGGAACAGCTCATGAGCATTTCATGAACTTTTTGTTGAGGATCCCCAACTTAAGGGATGTACAGCTTAGAGCAGACTATTATCCAGCGCCGGAGAACGATATGAGCACAGAGATGAGAGTTGGTTCGTGTAGCCGATTCGAGGACCAATTGAACAGCCGCAGCATCGTGGACTAAAACTAAAGAGTGAGTATTTATATATGTATTTGACTATAGAATCTGGTCCATTTTGTTTGGATGATTGAGTGTTTATATATATTTGTAAAAGGAAAGAGCAAAGATTATATAATTTGCCATGATCAATGATTTTCATAAATAAAAGGAAAAGCCATTTTTATTAGAGATAAACTCAAAGAAGAAGCTAGAGGAGAAAGAATAAACAACTCGGGAGTTGAGGAGCAGATCTCCCACATTATAACACCAAAGAAATGAATGCAAACTAATTCGGCAATATAATGATTAATGATGATTTTGAACAAATGTTGTTTTGTGTCATGAAACAAAAAAAACTTGGCTGGAAACGTCATGGCTGATCTCAGGAGTTTTCATAGGCCCTTGTCCTTATTTTCTTAGTTTCCAGTTTCACTGTTCCATCTGATATACATCTGCACGTATTAACTCTAGCATTTTTCAACCAATATGTTAATAAAGCCTTAAGCACTAACGACTAATCAAATACCATGAACTTTTGCAGCGATTAAACTGAATATACTTAGAAACAAACTCATCAACTGCAGTACATATAGAATTCGCCTCATTTGGACTTTTGTTTTTTGGTTAAATGTTAATTGAGTAAGAATTCACATGAGATTTGGAAATTTTAGCTGATTTTGAAATTAACTAACATTTTTTTTTTGTTTTTTTTAACACAAAACAGAGACAGTACAGAGAATTAGACAACAGAATCAGAATGACAACAGAGAACTAGAACAGAATGCCATAAAAAGGGATAAGAAAAAACACAGAAACTATGGAGAATCAGACAGCTCGATGAGCAGATGCAGCTTCCAAACCAAAATGTCAGCGATGTTGCCACGAGCCACCACGATCTAAATACTTAAGATCAAGCAGCACCTACAGCTTTGCCTCATTTGGTTGTTAAGCCACATACTCTCAAAACTTAACACAGCTCTTGCATCGCACTCGACTAGACAAGGTTATACAACACGACACAAATCAGAGAAATAGAATGAACTTTTAATGGTTATCATATTTCACCTTTTATCAAAAAAGATAGTTGACAAAATCTAAGGGAATATGAGGACACTGAAGTTTTAAGAGACAAGTAGCATGGAATCTATTATCAAAACCACACCATTGTTGAAAGGTAAAATATATTGACAAACAATATTAACCTGGAACTAGAGGTTCCCTTTTCCTCGATGAGCTTTTTCATCTGAAATTCAGTTACTAAGTTTGGATCGATTTGTGAAAGACTGAGGAAACAACAAAAAGACCAAAAATTAATGACGTATCTCCATACATGCATAACACATTTGCTGGCCAAAATCGAAACATAAGATGTATATATATATATATAAACCGGTTGGTAGAAAACACACAAACATAATCAAGAAAACTAAACAAGTATGCTTACCGCCTTAAACCGGATACTGACGCAGATGGTGGACCAAACGGTTCCACTAACCTGTGCTCCGGAAGGTTTTCATCATTTTCTGAACTGTACACAAGAACAAGAATGAGAAAATTATGTAAACCAAACACGATTAGAAAACAAAAGATGGAGAGAATTTTGGTAGACAGTCTTCTCTACTTGCATACATTTTATTCAGTTAAACTTCAAACTAACTTTCAATATCTGCTTACCTTTGATCATGTTCTATTCGTTCCAGGCGTATAAGCTGACCAGGTGATTGCATAAGGTCGACCATCATTTCCTCAGTGTTGTCCACTGCCACAACATACATCTGACCATGTGAGCCCACAGTAGCAGAAGATCCTGGATCACTAGGATAACCCTGATCAAGAAAATCAACGGAAATGTCAGGAAGAGTGATACACAAGGATACTGATCACATTTCTATAGACTACTTACCAGTATAATCCTACTTTGAAGACCAACATGATCAGCTAGAGCTTTGAATAAGATTGCTCTAGCACGGGAAGAAACAAGTTTGTTATCTCCTAGCAGTTGGATACGACCATTTTCAGTTTTTGCCGAACTCTCCAGCTTGTGTTGTTCATATGATGTGACAATCTGCCAGAAGCAGGAAATTTTTCATTAAATATTTCCTGATAACCTAAAAGCATAGAACAAGGTTACTTAAATATGAAAGAAGATATTTGTTTCCGTATTTAAAACCAATCATTCATTTCATGCAACAAAATGTTATGCATTGTAGCCACATTTAATCTTACTAGCAAACGAGATGATAAATAATGCTCTGTCCATTCTTACCAAATCAACAATTTCCTTAATAACTGCAGCTTGATTTAGTCCTTGGACAAGTGCGTTGATCAACTTCTTCAGCCTATTAAGCATTTTATCATTCTTGAAATCTATACGAATCACATCACCCTTAAGACCTTTGTCACCCATCACACAAAGTTTGTCTAATATAGGAATGTTTTCAAAGAGCTTCAATCTATCATTCTGTTGAAAATTCAACAATGTAATCAAATAAGAAAACACTTGTTGACAAAGCTAACTGAAAAATTAATGGACAGAGATAATATCAACATAAAGATAAAGCTTACCGGGATCACAGAGTAAATCCCATCTGGGATGGGATCAGAAAACGACCCAGTAGTCCAGAGAGTATTCGATGCCCTATAACCATCTTCATCAATATTTCTGATTGATGCGTTAGCGTTAGAGGATTCTCCTCGTTCCAGAGCAACAGGAACAAATTTCTCCTTACCCTTTGAAAGCATCCCGGTTGGAGTTGATGTGTGTTGTGATGATTTTTCAGCAGCAGCTCTTGTCCCTGTCACGCTACTCACATTGGGATTCAAAGTTGGTGTAGCTGCAGCTTCGCCCTGAAGGTCACTGCATAAGCAAAAAAAGAGAATGGTTAAGTACAATAATAAAAACTTGATTATCAAGGAAAAATAGCACACTAAGAAAAATGAGTAAACATAATAATTCAGCTACAAAACCTATCGGAATGGTTATCTGAAACAACTGATCCTTCTTTACATCTGCAACAGCTAGCTCATAGATTGGATGATATCTAAAACATATATTATGTGGAAGAAATAGACTGAAAATATTAAAAACATGATCTCTCATAGCTTCTGTTTAGTAGATTATTGACAAAATATGGTAAAAAATGTTTCCAATAGGCTATAAACATAAAATTGGGAAAGTAATTTGGTTTCTAAGATTCATAACTAAAAAAAAAAAATATTATGTTAGATATTTTTCAATTGTAACCAAGTGTAGATCTTTTTCAATTGTGTAACCAAAGTGCATACAAGTACGATTGAACTGTAAAAAGAACTTGTGGACAACTTATACGACGACAGAGCTAGGCCCATTAACTATATTATGGGCCTTAAGAAACCTATAAACTCGTTTGAAAGTTATGTTCCTCACTAAAACCCTGAATCTTCACAGAACCCTAACAAACTTTCTATTTCTCCGACCTAACAATGACCACTGCAGCTCAGCTGACGCCATCATCGGAACTCCTTTACTATCTTCAAGAGTAAGTCCCAAGAGGGTGGACGGTGCAATTAAGGCCCTGCTCAAATGGAGAAATGAAAAATCAAAGACTGGGGAAGCCACAGCTTCTAGAGGAAGACGAATTCGTTTCCCTGGTTGTAACCTTAAAGATTGATCCTTTTGGTGTTAAAGAAGTTAAGAATGATGATGTGGATGATAGTAAGAGCTCGGTGAAGACAAAGCAGAAGAACGGAAGGATTCATGAGGTTAGATATATGGATAGTAATGTATCTGAGAATCTTGGTGACAATGAAATCGAAACTAATGAAGAAATCAGACATTGTGAAGCAGAGGAATGGGTTAAAGTAGAATAATCTGAAGAATGACATTGATGAATCTGGTGGTGGATTGAAATCAAAGACTAAGAATTATCTTTTTTTCTGCTTGAGTGGTTTTTGAGTACTGAATGTGATTTTGTCTTATCATCATGATTCTCATGTATTTACTGTTTCGGAAACATATTATTACATGTGTTTTGTTTGCATTCTAGAGTATGAGTTGTATCGAATGATTCTGAATTTTTTTGTAAGAATACAACCTCAAGAAAAGTACTTACAGGATCTGAATCAAGCCTAACCCAGATCCTGGCTAAGTACTCATCCCAAGAAATGGCCAAGGAAAACAATGTCTCTACTCTTGAATCTTTTCAAAATTAAACTTCATCTCTCTACTATGTCAGAGGCTACGCTTTGGTCTCCCGATGATGTCGAGAACAGAGACAACGAGAGCATCGTATTGATATCATCTGTTGGTTTTTGCTTGCTATTTCCAAATTCAGGTAACTGATTTCCACCTCCGGACATTGATTTCAATCGTTTGACTGATGATACTTCTTCCGCCTGTTCATCTCGGACTCTTTTCTCATGGATAGTCTTCCTAATCTGCTTACGATTTCACCAAGATTACAATATCTCACATTAATTCTACCAAAACTATTCCTCTCTAACTCTTAAAAACAGAAAAGAAGGTAGTTAGTTACCTCGAGCAGAGGCAGAGTCTTGTTCTCTATGCTGTCTCGTTCATTTCCGCTAAAGCAGCGCAAAGGTCGCATAAGAAAGTTACCTCCAAGATTTGTATACACAGCGTTGTGATTGAGTACCCTGCAGAAAAGAATGCATTTTTACTTCCTGGTCGCTTCTACAAATCTCAAACTTTTTAGGAAGTGGAACTTGTGTCTATGGCTGACATTGAAGGAATGGTTTTAGAGTTATAGACATGTCTTAAATCGCCATAAGGGATCATGTCCATCAAATAGCTTCTTTGTCCACTCACGAAAGCTCCAATCTCTGTTCAAAAGTCATTACGGAAATCAAACCCGATGAACGAACAACATATAAATGTCTTTGGATCAAAACTAACGTACCATGTCGAGATGATGGCTCGAGCTTCTTACTACGATACATCTAGAAATAAGAAACATGCGAAAACATTGAAAAAGAAGAACAAAACTTGAGATAATCTTTAGAGAAAACATACTATATACATAATGAGATTATAGCGTGAACCTGTAAGTGACTCTTGACATGTGCAATACTCAATCCTTTCAGATTCATCATCTGAAGAACCAACTTCGGCGTTGCTCCTGTAAAAATCATATACAACAATTACAAATCACAGAGAGAGTATTGGAGAAGAGAAAGAATCGTACTGTGTGGACCGCCTAGTCGTTGAACTGCACGGACGAAGGAGAGATGAAGATCAGGTGTCCAACGAAGCCGAGGCATGTTGGATCGAACATACTGCCTTACGTTATTACTACTAGTGACTTGGTCTTCGTCTTCAATTGATGACTCTTCTTCTTGATTGTTCTTCTCCACCGCCTCTTCTCTGTTCAAGTCAAGCCATATTGTGGAGCATTTTCCTGGCGAAGATGTCCCGGCCATGTCTCTCTTCTCTAGCTTAGCTCTCGAGATCAATACTCAAAAGAAAAACCATCAAGGTCTCAAGTTATATCTATAGTCTTTCTAATCTCTACGATCATTTCGGTGTTAGCACTTAACTTCAATAATGCCTATGATCATATATATATGCATACTACATATTTGCATTATTATATAGTCTTTTTATTTGGCATAAACAATTATATATATATAGGCATATATGTTCTTATCTATGTTATGCATGTTTACGTGTGTGTATGTGTTTTTTATGGAAAAATGTGTTGGAATCTTCCGTTTGGTGAAATCACATTAGTTATTAGGTCTTGCTACATTTTTGTTAACAGACCAGAAATATATCCGTTTGTTCTTTTAATGACAAAGACATATAAACTTATCGCCTTTATTGCTTCAAACAAATAAACAATTTCTCTATTTGAAAGAAGTTAGAATATATGTTGAATATGAATTTAGATTCCAAAATTATAGTTTAATTAACAAAACAAATCTGCTGTTTACAAAATATGCCTTTAATTCATATATATAGTGTGAATTTTATATCAAATAATAATAATAATAATATATAATGTGAATGTGTGATGATAGCTAGGCTATTTGGTTAAATTAATCACACATTTGATACTGCACATCTTGGTTAAAATAGTCAAGTCTATATGCATATACAATTAGCAGTCGAATATTTTGTGTCATTAGAATTGTAGTTTTGTGAATGATATACTAGTATTAAACATTTATACCCGACCAAACCACTCTTGTTTTTGTAACCTCTTTTTTCTTTGATAATTTCTTATTAAGTTGACCTTTGCCGGAGACTACGCTTTGCCCTTTTGTCATATTATACCACTTTTCAAAATAAGTGAAATAACTTTAAAAGGTAAGATCAAATCAAATTGGTTAGACTTCAGTAATCTACATATACCAACTTTTTAAAGAAAAAAACAAATCGGACATTCAAACCATCGATCTATGCATTTGAACAGTATCACATTTCGATGAAATTTAACTATTCATAAAAAACGAATGGAAAAAAAAAGTCAAGGTCGTGACCATTGATATCTATACTCAGTTTCTCACATTATTATGTTAAATACATGAGGGTCTTCAATCCCAACGCTTAAAAACAAAACTCGTAAATTAAAGAGAAGGGAGTTTTGTCAAATAGTAAAGGGTGTGATTCCCAAAGATTCTTGGGTTCACGTTTGTACAAAATCAGAAGTTGTCTTTATCTTTTTGGTTTTATTACTGGTGACCGCTTTCAATGGCCATTGGGTTACACACCTCCTTATATTTCATTTTTCTTCGAGTTTAGGGTTTGTTCTTATGGTATTTAACTTTATAGCGCTCACCATTAATTACCAAAGCATCTGTTCATAATTGATATCCTTTGAGTTTTATCGCTCGTGACAATATTATTTCAAAAAAACTCAATTTAAAATTTATATCATTTGAACTAATATCACAATACCGTCACAAAGTAACTCAAGAAAACAAAAATATACAAACACCTTTTAGGTGAAATTAACAAGTCCAAACCACACAATAAATTAATTATAAACCGTCCCGATGCAATATTCCGACACTCTATGTCTATGCTCACACATCTATACAAGTATTTTGGGATATATATGAAAAATGCGATAGGATCAAACTTCAACGCCCGTTATATATATATATATACACACACAACTTGGATTTTATGGAATTTGTATGAAGTCTTTTACCATGATCGCCCTCGATCTTCAAATGTAGGGTTATGAACTTATAGTGAGGGAGAGGGAGAGAAGACAAGAAAGGACAGTTATTTGAACTAATTAATTAAGAGTGAAGAAAGCATTGATGGGAGAGAAGGAATCGTAGAGACTCATGCCATGTGGGCAAAAGATGAGGAAACTATGTTTTGTCCTGACCTATTTACGTACCGACACTTCATTCACAATTCCTCCCTTTCCCATGCTCTCTTTTATTTCAAATTGCTTTTATAATTCTTAATTTTCTTTAATCGACATCATTTCTTTGGTTAAGAGAATCTTTTATCGAGTTCTTTCCAAGAAAATTCCTTTTTTTTCCATTTCAGAGGATGAAAAAAATAACGCTGATTTCAGCATCTATTAGATACGTTGTCTACGTACAAAACAATTTTCTTTGGCCCAAAAAATGTAACTATTGTCTCGGAAATTAATTAATCAGAACTCAAACGACTCTTATATTGACTTGAAAAAAAAACTAATATAGAGCCTCGATTTTGCAAATACAAAATTATTTGAAAATATTTACCCTTTTCCGTCGTGACTACAAAATTTAGTTTCAACTCTTGCCAATTTTGATAAACATCACACCGTTCAACAATTTTCTTACAAAGTGAATAACTAACTTCACTCTGTTCGTTAATTGAATTTATTTATTCGTAACTAAAAGTTAATAATTTTTTTTGTTTCGAAATTTTACCACTTAACGTTTGCTGTGTAGTTAGTACACTCGCAAAGCGCGAGATACCTATTTTATTTATACTGTAAGATCTCTGCAAATTTTAAAATAAAATGGTACGTTGATCCAGTTTAGATATTTATTTATATACATAATACATGCAAGAAGCTAAAAATTTATACATGTTGCCCTAAAGAATCGCCGCAAAATAAGGCACCGTCTTCGAATTCTTCCTCATCACATGCCTATAGCTACGTATATCCAGGGCCACGATTAGCTTCAATTTTCTTTTCTCAAATTTATAATTAATTTGGAGATGAAGTTGTTTTATAATACTCATAAGAAACACAAAGAAAACACAAAACAATAATTTATGTAAAGATGTAGTCTGTAGATTAACAAATTAACAATGTAACAAAATAATGATCTCTCTTCTAAAGTTGTTTCCATGCTTACTTTTGTGGCTAGAAACGGCGTTGCGTTCAAGGCGGTTGGGATCAAAAGGTATACACACTTGAAGTGAGCATGTTAACAATTTCATTTCCACGAATTTTTGTCTATGATTAGACATTTATATAAACTTTAATCAAGGAATCCCTTAATTCAACCATGATTCCCACAAAATGTTTTTTACCGTTTATGCTCATCATCAATTCATCATCATCGTAAGCGAAATTCTCTGATGACAGAAAAACCCCAAGGAATTAAATTTTAATGAAATGGAAGAGAGTGAGTAATATAGAACTTGGTTTAATCCGGTTCATTGTCTATGTTTTTGTATTTCTATTTAGTCTTTGCTTCAGTAAGCTAAAGAGCTTGTATATAAACAATGTACAAAGATCTTATCCTTTTGCGCCGAGAAACATAAACTTTACACAATTCTCATAAGTTGTATGAGTGTAGAATTTGTTATAAGTTGGATTCTGATACACAGTATCACAAATTAGTATAAATTTCTTTGACTTCTATAGAAACTTTAGAAATCTTTTGCAATATAAAGAAACGGAGACGCAGTATCACAAGTTAGTATGTACAATCCTGTTTGCAAAATAAAAGACCCCAAATTTAAGATAATTTCCGAAAGGAATAATGATAATAAATAAAAAATAAAAATCCAAACCCGAGAGAAGTAAAGAAAAAGGTAAAAATCAAGTTTTAATAACAGGACCTCTATAGTCAACTCGTCGTATCACAAAGTCATCAGGCGGTTGAAATTCCTCAAGCCAAGTCACGTCTAAGACCACTTCCCCATTCACTTGTATTTCACCTGCAAGTATAACAAATAAACAATGAGTGTTCTGCTTCCATTTGGAATTAAGAATAGTGAGTGTTTCAGGAGCTTAGTTGTATTTACCAGGTAAGTCTTCTCTTCTGGATTTCCTAAAGTAAGTGCAATGCCGATCATGTTCTGAAGAGTAAGGTGGAGATAAGATATCAAGAATAGCACAATGAGTGATGGCTTTGAAACAATGAATGTTGCCACCACTTCTCGGATACAACGTGGTTGCTGGGCTTGGAGCTGTCATCTCACTATCCTTCACCAGTTTAGCGGCTCTTGCGGCTTCTGAATAAAGAGTTTACAGTTATACCATAAAATGGCAATTGGTTTATTAAGGTTGAGACCAAGAGTATGATACCTTGTGATGGATCATCTGGTTCAGTCAGGTCAGGCTCTACCCAATCATATGACTTCACATGCATTGAACCATAAACGAGCTTGCTTACCACGGTCATGCCTGGATGGTTATGAAGTGGTATCACTGAAGAAGGTGGCATACAGAAAATTCCTATCTGTTTTGACAACAGAGACAAAATGAACCAAGTGAGATTTTATCATTGGTGGCGGGCGATATAAGGAAGTTAAAACCCGGACTAGAGACAGACTCGGAATTGACTCCAACTGTGTTTACTCATACTTTCTAGATCATTTGTCATAGGCTTTTTTGCAGACTTCAGGCTCATGGCTTGAATGATTTGATTCCTGAGATTCTCTCAAGGACCATGTTTGGATGCCCCCCTATTCCCCTAATTTTCAATATGCGGAGAAAGAGTATATTAAATATCCACTAAATCACCTCAGGATTGGCTATAGAGCATTTTAGCCTTTTATCACTAGTGAGAAGATCGGTTTTTGCATATTATTCCCAAGCAGAACTATCAATGGGTTCTAAGGAGGAGGTTTTTTCCCTAAATCAATAAAAAAAGAAACTTCTTGATTTGATTCAAGGGAACTAATACTATTTCTTAGCTTAGCTAGCGTTGCGGGATTCCTATTTAAACCTAGAAAGTTAAAATGGGACTCTTATGATATATTTTATCTACATCATCCTAAATTAGATCAGAAAAGATGCACCCTTTTCCTATGAGTTTCAAAGCCCCGCATTTGACTATCTTGAAGTATCCAACATCCATCCGTAACCTTTAACAACACTTAAGACTAATCAGCCATAGATTTGCCAAATCAGTAAACTTACAGAGAAACTGTCACACTCATGCAAATGAATATAATTTATCGCTGGAGGCGACCGATGACTTCCATTGCGTTCACTGAGAGGACCAGACCTGCTCCGTGCCAATTGAGTTTTCTGCTCGAGTCCAACATCAGATGGCTTGATTTTCTCTGAAACATAAATTACAAAATAAGGCTATAAGTGCACAGCAGGGGACCACTGCATTTAAGACTAGAGTGAGATATAAGAGTACTGCCACCAACACCTTAACTAATACAACCATATAAGGTAATTGCAGAATGATCGGATAAACTATTTCACATGTTGTGGGGCATACAATTCATAAAATAAGTCATTATCACAAGCACCCATAAGGATAACAAATGATCAGACAAATAACAGATGCGAGAAACTGAAAACCATAAACCACTGGACAAAACTTTAACAATATGAGCATATAATCATACCCAAGACATTGCGAACCTTCTCCAGAGCCTCGTCTGATATTGGCCCGTCTGAAGAGAACGACGCCTTGCAAGTATTGTAAAGCCTCTGAGCAAAGAAAGGCATGATCTAAAATCCAATTCCAAAAATCTCAGGCTAACTTAGCTATGTGCCCCTTCAGAAACTGTCAATGATAACAGAGAAAAAGAGGCGTTCCCAGTTTGCTAAACACAACTGATGATACTAAAACTTCATGGCAGATAACCATTTCCTTCTTCTACAACATGCAAGCCATTTTTGCCTGAAACAAAGCAAAGGAAGAAAAAACATTCTTGATAAAACAAATGTACGATTTTCAACATAAAACAAATGTATTCCTACATAATACATAAAATTCTCAATCAAAAATTTAGTTTTAGAAGAAATAGCGACTAAGATGACAATGAGTTCAAAGCAAACATAAGCATTGAATCACATAACCATCATAATTACTCCAATTTGTGAACCTAATCGCACATACAGCTCAGAAGCTCGACATATACAATTCAGAACATCAAAACGCTCACCATTTCGGTTTTGAAACTTAGATATAAGCGAATTCAACAATATCATCAGCTATATTTTTAGCATTTACCATCCATTATCCTTAGAATCTCACACAGGAAGACATGTAATCTGATTCAATACAAAATTCCAACTCAAATCGGAGATTCGTTTTCTCAAATAACCAGCAAAGAGCTAAAACTGCAGGCACAAAGCAAAAATCAAACGAAATTGAATCAAAAGCTCGAAGAAACCTGAACTGAGAGGTCGCGTAAGATCCGGAAGGAATATAATCAATCGGTAGATGTTGAAGAAGACGAACAAGGCTGAGAGATAAGTCAAGAGTAATAATTTTTGCTTTTTCCGTTTTTTTTTTCTGATGAAGTAGAGAGTACAATTTTTGTAAGAGGATCCAATATTATTAATTTTGTTGCCATACATGCCGCCAGATATTTCTTCACAAGTAGGACCCATTTAACAATTTACTAAAATACCCTTTGATAACTAAAGAGCAAAATAAACTCCACACCAACTACATACAAACAAACACTTGTTCGTCAATTTTTTCATAAATACAAATACAAACACACAATTCATGTGGATATGGTTATATACAATAATTTCATTTTATTGATCAAATTTTGAAAATTATAGAGACTTGAGTTCGATTGTGTAATTTATCAATCAAAAAACAAAAGTAGCGTGAAGCTCACGCACGGCTTTTGTATATTTTATCCGATCTTTCCTCTCATTTTTTTTTATCTGTTCACCTATCATATCTGGAAACCCTAGATTTTGACAAAAGGCGGTTGCAGAACAGAAAAACTTGAGACGAAGCCATGGCTGGAATTGGACCGATGACTCAGGATTGGGAGCCGGTGGTGATCCGAAAGAAAGCCCCTAACTCTGCTGCCAAGCGCGACGAGAAAACTGTCAACGCCGCTCGCCGAGCTGGTGCCGATATCGAATCCGTCAGAAAATGTTCGTTCTTACTTCTCTATCTCCTTTTCCTTTCATCTAGTTTCTGGCTGATT
This sequence comes from Cardamine occulta, assembly GCA_028015245.1. Taxonomy (NCBI): domain Eukaryota; kingdom Viridiplantae; phylum Streptophyta; class Magnoliopsida; order Brassicales; family Brassicaceae; genus Cardamine; species Cardamine occulta. The sequence goes on along the minus strand of CM051376.1, from coordinate 2,548,631 downwards.
TACCGTATTCGTTCCGGTTGCTGTAATCTAGCTTAGGTCTCGCTAGAATATTTCATTGATTTGTCTATTGTAGCTCGATTTGCGTTTTACCTCTGTTTTTAATGGTTTTAAGCTGCGAATTTGTTCTTTGGTTTAGCTTCAATTGAAGTATCTGGCTGCCGATTTAGTTGTTGTGTTCGTATCAGCTCGATTAATTTCTGCTGCTTTTGCAAATGATTTGATCTTTGTTCTTGAAATTTATTGTTTTCGAGGTGTGAATCCTATCTAACAGGATTTGTATTCGTTTCTCTTATTTTTTATGCGTGTTGGGTTTAGTCAATGCTGGAACCAACAAGGCGGCATCAAGCGGCACATCTCTGAACACCAAGAGGCTTGATGATGATACTGAGAATCTTACTCGTAAGTCTATTTCTAATCAGAATGGTGAATTGATTTCCCTAGTAGCTAAAAGATGCTAGTGTTAGGCTCTGTAATCTAGACAAATGTGTTCATCTCTTGATTCAAATTGTCACACGCAATGATTGAGGTCCATGTTTGTGTGATGATGAATCAGAAACCTGTCCTTTACATGAGTAGGAATTCCCAGAGTTTGTCATTGTGTATCTTTGATTGTGCTAGCGAGAGGAGCTTTTTTCTGATTGATGTGTATTGGATGCTAAAGCTCCATGTATTGATTTATGCAATTGTGAATCCAGATGAACGTGTTCCTACTGAGCTAAAGAAAGCCATTATGCAAGCTCGAACAGAGAAGAAGCTAACCCAGTCCCAACTTGCTCAAGTATTTAACCGTGATCTCTGTATCTCCTATGACCTGTTGTATATAACTCGGTAATGACTAACAAAAAAAACTTGTTTGCTTCTTTTGTGTAGATCATCAATGAGAAGCCACAAGTGATTCAAGAGTATGAGTCTGGCAAAGCAATCCCAAACCAGCAAATCCTTTCTAAGCTGGAGAGAGCACTTGGAGCTAAACTTCGTGGAAAGAAGTAAACAAGTCCTTAATGATGTACTAAGTAACAACAGTCAATGCTTTGATCTAATGTCGTAACTCTGCGAAGAGGAATCTTTTCTGATATAAGAAAGCAAAAAACCGTTTGAATGTTTGTTTGGTTGATGAATCACTCATCTCAAAAAACTTATATCAATATAAATAACTTGGGTTTTTTCATCACACAATTGAACTGCTTACTGTTTATTTAACATGAACATACAAAAACATACAGAAACTTCAATTTTAGAATTCAGGCTCAGGTTCTTCTTCAGGTGGAGCAATGACCCATTCACCATCTTCATTCTTGATCAGTCCTTTGTTTTTCTCCACCCACCAAGATCCTGGAACTAAACACTCGTCTTTCAAGAACTCGCATGACTTGTTCACTAATGCAATACTTCTCTTCACCATCAGCTTAAACTCTCCTTTCTTCCCATTCCATCCCGCTACAACATGAAGCATTGCCTGCGCATACATGAAAAAAACAATAAGTTTCGATTTTGTATTTGAAATTGAAAGAATTACTTGAGAAAATCCCACCTGGAGATTGTGCCAGTCCCCTGGATTCCTTGAATCTTTTAAGAATGGTGACTTCTTTGTATCGATCACAAAGTTGATGCCTACATCCACATACCCTAAAAGTCCCCCTGGATATCGAGTTAAGAGATCAATTGTGTTCCTTACATGGAGGATGTTTAAGTTCTTGTGACGCATTACTTCGTCTTTGAACTTCTTGTTTCCTACCTGTGGACAACCAAACACAATAGCAGCGACCGGAACATCATCACTAGAACCGTTCTCAGCTACGTCATAGGCAGCGAGAACAGCTTCTGTAGCTCCCAAGCTATGTCCAGTCAACACAACGCTCGGTTTCTCGTCCTTGTACTTCAATAGAAGCTCCTTGATCTTAGTTAACAACTGTAACCGTAGACTCAGCTTGGTAAATTTCGAATCAGGGTGATCAGAAGTATAGATTGTGAGCCATCCGAGCATCACCTTACACCCTTCTTCGTCTTCACTGTCACTATCAAAAGTAGTACCTTCAACTACAACACCAGAACCGTCCTGCTTCGGTCCGTGCAGCAACGGGTCAGCTGAAGTGGGCCTAGCCCCCAAAACATTGATCCACTCATAGTTCCTACTCGTTCCTCTCAACACTACATAGATCTCACGACGTCCTAAAGCCTTTGTCCGTTCATCAGACGTGACAGCAATGTAACCAAACCAGTTAGACTCACGGTCCCAAGAATCTCGTGATTGTGATTGGAGAAGCAAACCTTCAGGGAGAGAAACACGAGCTGTGGCGTAGAGAAAGCTTGCAACCTCATAGTCAGAAGCGGAGTCGAGCATGACCTTGTCGAAGAAGGAAGATTTGCCGTAGCGGCTGGCTCCACAGTACTTGGAGTTTTGGTCGTTGACGAAAGCATCATAAGTGGCTTGACAAAAGTCACCGCAACGGAGAATGAGTTGGCGAAGTGATTGGTCTAGTGGGTCTAAGAGAGTGTCCCAATTCTTTGAACCTAAGAGCTCTTCCCATGATGTTGTTGTAGCCATTAGAGAGAAATGGTGTTTGTAGGAAGATAAAGTTATTCTTGGATCTTGGCTATATAACAAAATTATATATGTATTTTAGTTAAACATGTTATCGTTATTTAAGTGGTCGTGATGATGATGGTGTGTGACCCACTTATATCCATAGGGATAAAGGTAATTGCTGGTATAGGAATATTATTGGCATATAGAATCACAAAGTTTTATACATTCTCAACCATACAATAAAGAAGAGAGGAAAAATCAACCCAATCATAGAGAAAGAAAATTCAACCCAAATTGATAAAGACACACAAAAAGAAACATTTTGTTTGGTTGGTTGGTTCTAATCAAACTCGACGATGGGCTTGTCTTCGTCATCCGGAGTGGCCATGACCCATTCACCATCTTCAGTCTTGAGCATACCTTTGTTTTTCTCGACCCACCAACACTCGGGAACCAAACATTCCTCTTTTAATAGTGCACACGATTTGTTAACCAATGCTATGTTTCGGTTCACTTTCATCTCAAATTTCCCATTTTTGCCGTTCCATCCTGCCACCACGTGTAACATTGCCTACATCCATCCCAAACCATTACCGTTAAAACTTAAAACAAATGTGGATTTTATCAATTGTTTCAAACGCCAATTTTTGTGTGTTTGTGTGTTTATACGCGAAAACAAATCAACGGAAATTTTCAAATTTCTAAAAAGCTTATACTTTTCAGTAGAAAAAAAGGAAATGTTATTAAAATTAAATGTAATTACGTTTAGAATTAAAATGTATTTTGTTTAAGATCGGACTCATATTCAAGATATGAATTCAAATAAAGCAAAATATAGAATGACTTGCCTGAAGATTATGCCAATCACCAGGATGATGAGTTTCCTTAAGAAAAGGTGAAACTCTCGAATCTATTTTGAGTTTGGTCCCAATGTTGGCGTACCCCATTATCTTAGCTGGATATCGAGTGATGAGATCAATTTCGTTTTTCACGTGCAATATTCTCACATTGTCATGTCCCTTGATTCTGTTAGAGAATTCTCTGTTCCCTACTCTCGGAGAACCAAACACAATAGCCGTCACAGGTGGCACGTCACTATAGCCGCTTGTAACGTTTTCAGCCATGTCAAACGCTGCAAGAGTCGCGATCGTTGCACCTAGGCTGTGTCCCGTGAACACTACGCTAGGCTTCTCGTCCTTGTATATATCTAGCAATTCTTTTATCTACTCGTACCAAGTCAACGTTTAATCAAATCAAACAAATTGAAATGATTTAACATAAGCTGAGCAAAAATAAGTTAAATTTTTTTTTTTATAACTAACGAGTTTTTCCTAATAAATATTTGATATGTAACTTAACTTTGCATCCGTGAAAATGATTACTGAATATTGGTAGAAACGTAACGATCAATTTAATTTTAATTTTTCACTACCTTAGTGAGAAGCTGGGAACGTGCACTCATCTTAGTGAAGGGTGAGTTTGGATTAGCCGTCGTATAAATACTGAACCATCCAAGCATAACTTCAGGGCCATCTCCACCATCCATCAACAGTTCCTTCACCGAAGTTAACTTCGCACCCATCACATTAATCCACTCGTAATTCCTCGTCGTCCCTCGAAACACAACATAGATCTCTCTCCTTCCAATCTCAGCCGTCCGTTCATCAGATGTGACCGCGATGTAACCTATCCAATTAGTCTCACGGTCCCAAGACTCACGAGACATGGAGCTGAGGAAGAAGGCTTCGTGGTCGCTGACACGAGCCGTAGCGTATAGGAACGAAACGACGTCGTAGTGTCTCGCATCGTCGAGCATGACTTTGTGGAAGAACGATGGTTTGCCGTAACGGCTAGCTCCACAGTAGATGGAGTTTTGGTCGTTGATGAAAGTGTCGTAAGTGGCTTGACAGAAGTCACCGGTTCGAAGGATGAGTTGGCGAAGTGAGTGGTCGAGTGGCTCCAATAGGTTTTGCCAGTTGTCTCGACCAAGAAGCTCTTCCCATGTTGGCTCGACCATGATGATGATGATTTGATTTCTTGTGTGAGTAAATTAACGCATTTGGAGATTTGCTTTTATAATCGTGAGAGCCACTTTTAATTTATTTGGATCATTAACATTTGAACTGATCTTGTATTGTATATGCCGTAGAATATGCTAGTGTTCACTATTAAATTGGTCAACGCAAAGGATTAAACTTAAATCCAGTGGTTATTCAAAACTGATATATTATTATTTTGAGAATTATTCATTTTTTTTTCTTGTTAATAAATTCTCAATTATTTTTAGGGATAGACCTAGAACCAAAACCACCAAACCTAAAAATTGAGGCAATTATAACCGGGGAAGTAAAAATATTTTGCTTTTTTGAGTTTTCCGTGACAGTTTCAAAACTATCATAATTGTTGATTTCGAAGCTAATAATATCCATAATTTTCAACGAACTTGAAAGTGCGCTGATGACAGTGCGATGATAACTTTTCTAAAGTAAGTTCAGGGTTTGTTTCAGCCATTGGATTCTCTGTCTGCAAAAGACAAGAGATTAAGTCAAATAACCAGTCATTTTACACAGTAAAAATGACAATTTTCTAGTGGCAATTGAAGGAAATGGCAAATTCCCAAAGCCATTTTTTTTAATATTGTAAGTGCAAAGGTTGTACTTGGTTCAATTTCTATCTATTTAGGTATTATTTTTACATTTTATTTTGATAAAAAAAATTAGTTTACATATTGGATTTCAAGATCTGAAAATATGTTTATATAGTTTCTTTAACAATACAATAACTACATGAATAAAATATTTTAATCAATTATATGTTCTGAATATATGGACTTAGATTCAAATGTTTTCCCAAACACTTAGTTTTCATCTCAAACAATACACTATCTCAAACGGTAAATTTAGTTGAAGCCCATGAAGTGATGATATTGTTTGAAAAATCACATTGGATGATGTGATATTAAATTTATTGTTTAGGATGATGATATTGTTTTCAAAATCTTATAATAGAACCTTTATTTTCATGCTTTTAAAGAGTTTTAAGTTTGAAACATTACTAAAAGATGTCATGAAAAATAAAGGAGATATAACTTTGAAATCTGTTACTCGGAAACGTGGGCTGATGGATGAAATAGGAGCTCTAGACATTTTTTATATACGGATCATATTACTTAGGGATCCCTAAATTATATTTATACCATATTTTGATTGTTATATAAATAATAAACACAGGTTTTAATTTCACCTTTTGATTTTGAAATTATGATTTGGACATCGATACTTAGATTGCAATATTTCCTATTTATAAAGTTACTGACTAGGTTATATACTTAATAATTGTCTTAATTATTAAACTCACATTGACCTATATTTTCATTATACTTTGTAACTTTTGGTAGAGGTAAAGAAGCCCATTCTCAATCAGAGATGAAATAGAGCCCATAATTAAAAGCCCAACAAAGTGATACGATTCATACGAACGGTCTCAAGCTAAGCTGCGATGCTCGTCGTCGGTGAGATTTCCCGGCGAAGCGAAATCGGTGATTCTCCGGTGGTTCGGGCAACAGATCTCTTAGTATTTTGCTTCTAGTTGGTGATATTCAGTCTATCTCGACCAATTGTATCCATTTCTCGTACTGGAATTAACGATCAACGTAGCTGAGAGCTATGGCTCTGATCGATGTCTCAATATCTTGTCTCAATTCGATCCGCGAAGTAAAAATCGAAATTATCTTCTTCCTTTTTTTGTCTTATCTTGTTTTCCGTTTTGAGCTGCTGCACCTTTATTCATTAGTATTTGTTTCTTGAGAAATGTTAAGTACCTTATCATAATAATCTTTGTTGATGAGAGTATATGGAAATCTCAAATTGTAAAATTTTTGTTTTGCAGATAGAAGAGGATGTAAAAGATGCCATTGTGTATATTGATGCTGGATGCACAGAAAGTTTTCAATTTGCAGGAGCCTTTCCTTTGTTCTTGGAACTCGGTGCTCGAACAGTTTGCAGCCTTGAAAATATGACTTCACTGGATGCGGTAAGCTTTTTACGGTTTATGGAAGAGGGGATCAACGTTTAGTGTTGAAAATATGATGTGAATTTTTTTATGCCTTTCGCTCTAGGTTGCTGATTGGAATTCAAAGTTTGATTGTGCAAACAGAATTGTGATTATGACATCTCGGCTTCTCAATGATGCTCATCGATATATGCTTCGCTGTCTAAGCACCCATGAAGCTGTTCACTGCTGCTCAGTATTCACGTCTATTTCAGAGGTGCTCATCATAAACACTATCTTTGGTCTCATTCTTTTATGTTTTCTCTTTTTTTTTTGGGGTTGAAGAGAGGAGGAGAGACATCTATATTGACATTTTTTTATTTATTTTCTAAAACAATCCTAAGCTATTTGACTTATGGAGATTACTGATTGTTGTATCCGACCTATTATCACTAGTGATTGTTATATGATCATATGCAAAGTGAGAGTAATGTATACCTTATTTTTATTGAGAAGTTCTGGTTCTCTATGCCTTTTCTTCAAAGTAGTTTTCCATCTATAAGACTCTTCAGAACATGTGTCTGTTTTTCTTGAATCACTGTTTTTTTTTTTTTATCTAATTACCATATTAACTTTTAACTGTTTAACGTATAGGGATCTCATTCAGCCAGTTCTGATTCACCTCTAGGTCCAGATGCGTATCGAGAGTATGAAACCTTACTTGTTCAGGATTACAATGAACATACCAACAAAAGCGACAAAATATCTAAACACAAAAGGGTTTCTACATTTTCTTCTGCACTTGAATCCCTTACTATGGAGCCTATTATAAGTGAAAATGTAGATATATCATCAGGTGGTGCACAAGGTTTGGTAGTTACAGTGCACCACTTCCCCTTGATCATTTGTCCTTTAACTCCTCGAGCGTTTGTCTTACCTTCCCAAGGATCAGTTGCAGAAGCGTCCTTGTCCCGTCAACATGAGGATTCTCTTAGTTTTGGGTTGCCTCCCATAAGTTCTGGATCTATGTCTGATACTGATGATGTTCCTCCTGGTGCAACTCTTACCGCACATTTTCTTTATCAGCTGGCACTTAAGGTAAATTAACAATGCAGAAATCGTTTTGCACTTATTCATGATGTATACGAAGTATGTGAGCTACAACACTACAAGATATTCGTTCCGCTTCTTTGTCAAATTTTCTGTTCCTTTTCTGAAGTTTGTGACCATGTCTTTGCTTTACAAAAATTGTAGATGGAGTTGAAGTTGGAAATATTTTCACTTGGTGATCTATCAAAGAATGTTGGGAAGATTCTGACAGACATGTCAAGTCTTTATGATGTAGGGCGTCGTAAGCGATCTGCTGGCTTGTTACTTGTTGACCGTACACTTGATCTTATCACTCCCTGCTGTCACGGGGATTCACTTTTCGATCGTATCTTTTCATCTTTGCCTAGGGCAGAAAGGTTTTCTTCACAAGCACAGCTTAAACAAGGAGTTCCAAGCATCAATCGTCCTTCTCTTGATGTTCAAGTGCCACTTGGGGAGCTGTTAAATGAAGAACCAAGCAAGATTCGGGATTCTGGTCTTCCTGAAGGAGTCAAAGCTTTTTTACGTGGCTGGGATTCCTACACTTCTGATCCAAAAAATTTAGGTTTGCTTAATGAATCTGACAAGAAATCTACCACCAACTGGACTGAACTACTAAATGGATCTCTTGTCGCCACTGAATGTTTTAGAGGAACGCCTTACTTAGAGGCCATGATTGATAGGAGAACAAAGGATGGAAGTGTACTGGTGAAGAAATGGCTCCAAGAGGCTCTGCGTCGCGAAAATATCTCTGTTAATGTGAGAGCTCGTCCTGGTTATGCTACAAAACCAGAGCTCCAGGCCATGATCAAAGCATTGTCCCAAAGCCAGTCGTCTTTGTTGAAAAACAAAGGGATTATTCAGTTAGCTGCAGCTACAGCCGCTGCTCTTGATGAATCTCAAAGTGCCAAATGGGATACTTTTAGCAGTGCAGAGATGATGTTAAACGTAAGTGCTGGTGATACAAGTCAGGGTTTGGCTGCTCAAATTAGTGACCTGATCAACAAAAGCGCTGTGGCAGAACTTCAGGCGAAGAATGAGAAACCAGATTCTTCCTCATCACGAGGGCTGCTATCTTTCCGTGACGCACTACTCCTTACAATTGTTGGTTACATTCTTGCTGGCGATAATTTTCCTACATCTGGCTCAGGTGGACCTTTCTCTTGGCAAGAAGAGCATTTTCTAAAAGAAGCCATTGTGGATACTGTTCTTGAGAATCCATCAGCAGGAAATCTTAAGTTTCTTAATGGGCTGACAGAGGAGCTTGAGGGCAGATTGCATCGCCTCAAGTCCGATGAAACCAAAGAAACCCCCTCTGATGATCAAATAGACATTGATGCTCTTGATGATGATCCATGGGGAAAATGGGGTGAGGATGATGAAGAAGAAGAAGTTGACAATAGTAAAGCTGGCGAGTCATATGACGATATGCAGCTGAAACTTGATTTGCGCGATAGAGTAGACAGCTTATTTAGGTTTCTCCACAAGTTATCGAGTCTAAGAACAAAGAATCTACCATTAAGAGAAGGCTCATTGGCTTCAGAGAGCAGTTTTCCCGGTGATCCTTCTGGAAACAAAGGGCTACTCTACAGGCTTATAACAAAAGTGTTGAGCAAACAAGAGGTATCCGGTTTAGAATACCATTCTTCGACTGTCGGAAGGTTTATCAAAAGCGGATTTGGAAGGTTTGGTCTTGGTCAGGTTAGTTACTTCTTTCTCTCTCCCCTTCCATTACTTCACGAGATAGACATTGATGTTTGGCAACATTATTGCAGGCAAAACCAAGCCTCGGAGACCAGAGTGTCATTCTTGTCTTTGTCATTGGGGGAATCAATGGTCGAGAGGTGAGTTTCTTCACCACAAAAATCGCATTCACCGGTTTTAGGCCTATCTTTGTAATGACTCTCTGCTCTGTTTTCTCCATTGTCAAGGTTTTGGAAGCTCAAGAGGCTGTGTCAGAGAGCGGAAGACCGGACATTAACCTGGTTATTGGAGGAACAACACTTCTAACTCCTGAGGATATGTTCGAGTTATTGTTGGGACAGTTCAGCCATTTTTAGTATCTGTTGTTAGCTTGTAAAGCTATGTATTAGAAAGAAAGAAAAAACCATGAATATGTCGAATGCTTAATTTACAAAATTATAGTTCCATTTTCGATAGAAAACAAGAGATTGGTTTTAAATTGTGAATAAGCGAAGCGCGTTTTACTCCCTAAATTATTTATATCTTTGGCCCCTCAATGTTTGTACTATTTAGATAAAAAGCTTTAACTTGTAAATAAGAAATCCCCTTAAACCCCCAAAATCACACACTTGACAAAAACCTCGAGCGAAGAAGAAGTGAGAACAATGGCAGCTATGAAGCTTCTACTCTCTCAAGCTCGCCGCCAAGGTCTAACCAAACCGTTTCTATCTCCATTTCAACAAATCCCGAGACTCTTCTCTTCTTCTTCACCATCCGATTCGAATCCTTCTCCCGATTCAAATGAATCTCGCAAAAAGCCTGTTACAATCGAGCCAGTATCGTACGCCGCCAAACCGAAACCTGAATCCATCAATGTTGACTCGGCGGAGAATCTTCAGCCTCCGGAATCAGCGAGCCAAGATGGTCGATCGAGCTGGACTCGTGAAGAAATCCGATATGTGAAAGACGCTGCTTCGATCAATCCGGTTTCTTACGCTCAGCGTGTTGCTCCGCTTCCGGAGGATCGCGTCGCCGGTGAGGATGAAGGCGAGCGAACTCCAGAGGAGATGGAGAGAGAGAGGAAGAGGATTGAAGCAGAGAGTAGGGCTAGAAGACGGTTTTTAAGAGCTAATGCTGTGGAAGAAGATACTTCTTCACTTCCTTTACCAACTTTGCTTAAACCAGAGCTGAAGCACGGAAAGAAACCTATTTTCGATCTCATGGAGGCCATTAGAGAGATTAAGGTCAGGATTCATTTACCCACGTAATTGATTCTCAGCTGCTGCCATTGTTATAGAATGGAAGCTACTCTATTTAGGTTCCATGAATTTTTTGTGTCAAAGTATTAAATTTTTGCTTGTTGCGTAGCGAGAAGACTTGAGATTAGTAGTAGAAAAGAAGCTACAATAGTTGGGATTAGTTGACTATATTAGGTGAACATAGAAAGGTCTCAAAGGAGGCTTGGAAGCTTTGTTAGAAGCTGTGGAGTAATTTTGAGGAGGCTAAACTCTCACTTGGTTTATACCTAGGGAACTTCAAACGAGTAATAGATCGTGAAAGTTTTGTTTAATGGTGGTACTGTGAGAGTTCTGGATTCTTTAAATTTGTAATTGATGCTTCTGTGTTGATTTTCAAGTAGAGTGAGGGAAGACAGAGTGACCAGAGATGCTGCAACGTAAACATGAACTCTTAAATTTGTGCATCCTTTTATATCTTTTTTGTTCTGATGCTGTTTTCATCAATGGTTCAGGCCAATGCAAAGGCTAAATTTGATGAAACTCTTGAGGCGCATGTGAGGTTGGGCATTGAAAAAGGCAGATCTGAGCTGGTATTTGATGCCTTTCTTTTTCTCTGTCTATACATTTTTATTTTGCTATACAATTCTTGATCAAAAGACTCTTAGCATTTTGATTTATTTACCCCTAATCATTTGTTTTGAAACAATTGTTCTCCCTGGCTTTTTCACTTGACTGACTGCTATCACTGTTTCAACTTCAGATAGTACGTGGTACTTTGGCCCTACCCCATTCTGTTAAGAAGGTAAAAGAAATGTCTTTCTAATCCATGATGGGAACTGGTATTTATCAGCCGCTAATGTAATACGAAGAAATGATTTTACTTATTCAGGATGTGAAAGTGGCTTTCTTTGCCGAGGGGGCTGATGCAGAGGATGCAAAAGCGGCTGGAGCTGATGTCGTTGGTGGTCTTGAACTTATTGAAGAAATCTTAAGTAATGAACCAAGACTGTTTACTTTGCCCTCCTTTGTTGATTCACTTCTAACATCGAACTGAACAGGCTTTCATTTGGCTCTGTCATAGCTTATCTCATTTCCCAACAGTTTTTTTTTTCGAATCGTGTTCCAGTGGTTGATTATTTATTCATACTCAACTCTGTCTGCAGAAAGCGGCAAGATCGACTTTGACAGATGTCTTGCAACTCCGAAAATGATGCCCCGTGTTTACAAGGTTCTTGGATTTGATCACTTATCCAAATCTGTTTGGAGCATGATGGAGGCGATATCTTCTCACATTTTGTACATATATGGTTTGTGCTTATTTGCAGATATCAAGGATTCTTAACAATCACGGTTTGATGCCAAACCCCAAGGTGAGTTGGATTCTTTCGCTGAACATCTTACCCTAATGTATCAGTCAATATGCTTACCTCTAGCCCTTAAATTAATTGAAAAGAATATTATATCTGTTGTAGCAAGGTAGTGTGACCAAGGATGTTGCGAAAGCAGTCAAAGAGGCAAAAGCTGGACATACCAAATTTAGGATGGACAAAACTTCTATTCTTCATGTGCCACTTGGAAAGGTTCTATTCTTCTCTTCCCAAAGTCCTTATAAGGTTATCTGAATATCATTACCTTCATTCTTAACAAGAAGACTTTCCTAAAAACATCCACCAGATGAGCTTTCCAGAGGATGCTTTGCGGGAGAATGTTGGTGCATTTATGAACGCCCTTTTACTGGCAAAGCCTGCCGGATTGAAAAAGAGTAAGTCATACCGGAAACTTATAACTTTTGTCGGGAGGTGATTGTTTTGCTGATTAGAGTGCTTACTATTTACTTTTTATCTGCAGCTTCAAAATATGCTGGTTATGTGAATGCATTCGACTTATGCAGTACGGTAAGCTTATAAATCAAATCCAACGACTCCTTTTAGAAACATTTTTAGGTTCCATTAAGCCTAAAACAATTGCTTTTGCAGATGGGAAAGGGTTATCCGGTATCAATACAATCGCTATCTAGAGCAGCGGATCTCCATACCAAACTGCAGCTCAAGTGAGCTAGTAGTTTTGTTGATTATCCAGGGAAAGTTTTTTTTTTAACTGTTTCCTTATGATGAATCTTTGAAACATTATGATTTGTTGTTTCTTAGGTAGTCTATTGCTCAATTTGATCGAATTGGCCACTTTCCCACAAAGGCCCTTCACTTGAATAAACATCTTAAGTTGTCTGTTTTTTCACACTACATTACAACTTCATTGCATTCTCTTAATAAAAAATGCTCAACTAATCAACACTGATTGCATTTAGCCAAATCAAACTTAAACGGCTACGCCTACGCCTAGGGGTGTGGTTAATTAATAGGATTTTTTGAAAAATGCCCTGGTTTTATTATTTGAAAAATACACTCTTCATTTTTTCAATGAAAAATAATTTTTTTTATATGTGATGTGATTTTTTTACCCTCATTTGATTTACTTGTATTTTTAATAAATAAAAACTAAAATTTTAAATATTTACAATTATTATTACAACTTGAGAAATTTTAAGATACAAATTTTACATGGTCATCAACAATGGAGAAAACGAAAACATGGTCATGGTAAGGTTTAGGTTTTCTGTGTTCCTTGGGAATTCCAAATATCTCAGAGGAAAGAAAACAAAACTGATTAGGATGAGAACTTTTGATATCATTGAGAATTAATGGACAAAAACATTATCCAAGAAAATGATTATGGTAACAACCTAAAGGTCTCCTCCAACGCACATCTTTATCAAAATTGAATGAGAGTTTTAAAATAGGACGTGACCCTTTTAGATGTTTTCCAGTGAGTTTCAGCTCTTCCAAAAGTGCACTTCAAAATACAAGAAACAAAAGTGAAAACCCTTTGACCAAAAATCAGAGTTCTAGAAACAGAACGTAGTTATCGAACAAGATACAAGCTGATTTAACTCTATCAGACCTAAATATGTGGCTAGATCTATCAGCTTTCTTGTCACTTAGTCTAAAAGTTTAAGGAGTGTGAGATATTGCCAACATTAACTAAGAACTTCACAGACGGTCCACTAGAGGATTTGATCAACCATAGGTAAACATCTTTACATTTCCTACACTGTCAAAGGAAAAGCAAGTCAACCAAGAAATTCAAAAATTGTGTATTTACATCAATATGTGCATACATAAGCTTCCATTGAGTATTCTAATAACAAGTATAAACTTAAATCACACATTTCACACGAAATAATTTTTTTTTAACATCTTTGGAATAACAGGAAACGAAAAATTAAGTTTAAATTCCAAACAAATAGCAATAAAGATGGAAAATTGACCTCCACAAACAAATGAAAAGAATCGTTAAACTCAACAGCGCATATGCCATGTTTTTAGCTCCATCTTTACACACAAAAAAACATAGATTGTATTTAAGAATATAGATTTCTTCTATAAATTACTATTACGTGTTTTAAGGTCATTTTAGTAAAATAATCTTAGTTTTTAAAAGGAAAATAAAAAGAAGGTATTTTCTAAATTATAAAACCTAAATAGGGCATTTCCCCAAAATTTCTCTTAATTAAATCGGACTAATTTTAGTAGTCACGAAAGACGACGTCGTTTTACTAGTCATGACTCGGCGCGTTTTTTTATAGCTGGCTCTTGAGCTGCCTGCAACATTTTCGACGTCTCTTCTCTCCAATATCCAAAACCCTAATTGGGATTCAATTGGTAGAGCCTTGATTTAGCCGCCTTTGTTGCAATAAAGCAAGTTAGATTTTTGTCTTATCGATCCATTGTTGATCAGTAAATCGAAATCTCGTGTTTGGTTCATTCTGTATTTTAGGATTTTGAGTAATAATGGATAGAATCAGCTCTCTACCAGATGAGGTTCTTGGGCACATGTTATCCTTTCTGTCCACAAACAGGCTGCTTCAACCTCATTACTCTCCAAGAGGTGGAGGACTCTGTTTCTTTTGGTTTCCACTCTTGACCTTGATTATGAGCGTAACGCTAGAAATTACGATCCTAGAGATTTCATGGATTTCGTGGAAAGTTTGCTTAGTCTGCAAGGAAATTCTCCTATAAAGAAGCTCGCTTTGAAGAGCCATCTCGGTGATGGATTTGGCAACGTAGACCCAAATCGTGTTCAACGTTGGATTTGCGATGTACTTAAGCGTGGTGTTGTGGATCTTGATGTGTTCATTACTTTCAAAGGAAACTCTTCACCATTGCCTTCAATGATTTTCAAGAGTAACACACTGGTTAAGTTGAGACTAGGACGTGGGTTTACAATCAAGCTTTCTGAGGATGTTTTTCTTCCTATGCTCAAGACTTTATCTCTTGAATCGGTTTATGTTGATGGAGATCATGACGCCATTGAAATTCTTCTGCCTCGTTGCCCTGTGCTTGAAGAATTGGTTGTTGAGGAAAAGCGATGGGTACATTGGTGTGGTTCTGTGTCTTCTCCATCTCTAAAGAGATTATGCATCCGATTCTTTAATATCCCTATCATTTCAGTTGATGTTCTCATACTGTCTACTTAGAGCTTTCGTGTATATTTGGGAGCAAGTATGCAAATGTTAACTTGGATTCCCTTGTTGAAGCTAGACTCAATCTTTGGGTAGAAGAAACACGAATCCAGGAACTAAGAAATGGGTCTGTTCATTTAAATCCCGATGATATGTTAGATCTCATCAACGGAATCAGAAATGTTAGGGTCCTCCACTTATCTAGTGATACTCTTGAGGTCAGTCTGGTATTTTTTTAAATTGTTCTAATTAACAATCTTTTGTTGCTCAATAAAAAATTAAACGAAAGGTTATGTGTCTTCAAACTGTGGTGGTAAGATCCTTGACATGTTACGGTTTTTTTTATTGTAAAATGGACTTTTTTACTGAGTTCTTGATTTAAATAATGTATTTTTTTTTAGTGATGACTAGCTGATTTGGTTTTGTTGCAGCTGCTTTACTTCTCCTGTCAAGAATTACCTATTTTCGACAACCTTGTTCATCTATCTATCGAGAGTGACATGAAACGAGGATGGCAAATTCTGCCACTTCTGATCAAGAATTCTCCAAATCTAGAAACACTCATCTTCAAGGTACATCCTAAACGCCAGAGATATATACAAAACCTAGTCAACAAACTGGAAACCTTTTCTTGCCAAGAGAGTCCTTTAAATCCTCTACCAGATTCAGAAGCATACATGAACTTGAAGCCAATTAAAACCTATCATAGGTAACTTGAGTTGTCGTGTGGGAGGCTTAAGGTTGTGAATTAAACAATGTTTGCATTATGAAAAATGTTTGTGACAGACTTTACAAATAGAAATAATCATATACATGAATCAAATTAACTAAATTACAGCTAAGTCATGATCGGATCTGCTGAATGAAGCATCTTATTAATTCCACTCTCTTCCTTGAATCTTGCTTTCTCTTTAATCCGTTGAACCTCCTTCTGAATCTTTTCACTCCCCATCTCTTCTCGATCCATCGTCACTAATCTCTCTCCATTGATCTCACCAATTAACACTTTCCTCCTCAAATCTGGATTGTTACTATCTCCCATGTTGAACAGAATCGAACGATACTTGGCTTTTTGAGGTCCAACGAAACAACCTAATTTCTCAAACATGGCAGATTCCACAGATACAGCCACTATCCAAGGATCACAAGAAAGTACTCGTTTCTTCATCTCAGTCTCAAGAACCTCAGTAGCGACTTTAGCCAACGATGTTTGAAGAATCTCACGAACTTTGTCTCGCTTTGAATCTCCAGTCTTCTTCATAGAATCTGTTGAAATCTTCACCGGATTTTCTTTATAATTACCGCTCCGTTCTTTACCCGAAGCGTAAAGAATCTGGAGCCAAAGAGTCCAAAGAAGCTTTCCTTCCGATCGAACTTGAGGGTTTTTATGATCGCTGAGATATCTCAGACTCTTCCCCATGGAGACGTTTGTGCAGATAACCTCATAAGCAAGAGACTTAGGAGCTTCTTTCAAACGATTCATGGCGTCGACAAACCTCGAGACCTCCGGAGAATTCTTATCAACACCTCTCACAGACTTAGCTGCTCGAATTGCTGCCTTGATCAACTCCAAGAACTCATGCTTCTGCATCGTTCTCGTTCTCGGATGTCTTTTGTATGTGTTTGCTCTCGGTTTCTCTCGATCTAATTAGGGTTTCAAAGCAACTAAAGAGGAGAGAAACTGGGAATAGGAATGGGAATTGTTAGAATGATCTGATGTGTTTTATATAATATATAAGGAGTAAGAAAGTAAGACTCTGTATCCAAGTCCAGATAGGTTTTGTAATATATGATTCCTATAGTTTTTTAAGGGTGTATTAGATTGAGTATTTGGAGAGATTTTAGTTTTAGTGATAAATCACGTGTTATTGGATTAATAATTTTAAATTATATTAGAATTTGATTTAAAAGTTTCAGGTGATATTTGAAGAGATTTCTTATAAAAAATACAAAGACCAAAATCTCATAGTTTTAGGTGAGATTTCAAAGAATTTAGTAACAAAATTCCTAATTCACCAAAATTTTACCAAATCACCTCAAAACTCATTAAAACTCAAATCTCTCTAAATATTCAATTCAATAGACCCTCTTAGTTACTTGCCACCTAAGCCTGCCCGAACTTTTTTTTTTCTTTCTGTTTTGTTGAAATATTTTCCATTTTTTTCATGTACTAACTTTTCAGTGGACTTAATTATCAACCAAAGGTATAAAAGAACAGTAAATCCATATATAACAGTAAATTCAATATTTGTGTCATCGCCATGCAGAGCCGTCCTGCACACATTGATATGAGGCAATTGAATGGGCCCCTAAATTTTAAAGGGCCCAAATGTCAAAACACTTGGATTTACCACATTCTTGGTGTAGATCAAACGCTACTCATTGACCTTTTGTTTCAATCCCTTTATAAAGGTATGATCCATCAACTGGAATTTACGGTGTGGACTTCTATGTGGTCCTAGAGATTTCTGGTTACCGTGTGGCACGTCGCAGAAGATGCAAGGCTCGTGTTGGTATCCAACACAGAGTAACTAAGGACGATGCAATGAAATGGTTCCAAGTGAAATACGAAGGAGTCATTCTCAATAAGTCCCAGAACATCACTGGCTAAAAATCCTAGAAACTCTTTCTTTGGTTTTAAAATCCTTAGTTTTGTTTACTTCTCTGAATCTTATGTGTTAACTTATCTATAAAACTACAGCTAATGAAAACAAATATTCAAATTTCTGAGTTAGGATAATATGATTTTTTTGTTATCTATATGAGTATATAATTTTCGTGTGCGGACAAGTAAACAAAGAAAAAAACTTGGCGGGTAGATGAAGCGTGAAGAGACAGATTAGTCCATTAGTTGACACGTGCCACCGTCGGCTAAGCACGCTTTCGCCGGTGGCCGGTCGCCGTTAGATTCATCTCGGATCCCAAATAAGCCTCTATGGTTCTTATCCTGCCACGTCAGCATTCGACCCTCGTACGCCTTAAATTATTCATTCTCCTTCCACCTTCACAAAATTAATAAAAAATTATTAATTCAAAAAATCGTCTTCTACGAATGAAATTGAAATTACATTGACGAGATCTTTTTTTCTCTAGGCGTAGTGTTCGGACCTTCTTCAATGGCGCAGCTACTTTCTCCTGTTTGTACAGATCTTTTGAACTTCCAGAACTCAATTCTAAGCTCTAGATCAGGTGCGTCGCGATTCTCGGCGAAGACCAGCGGTGCTTCTTCATCTTGGTGCTTACCTCGGTACACCAGAAGGAGACGAAGTGGTGCCATCGGAAGGTTGAGAGTTGCAACAGAAGATGCTTCTTCTCTTTTCACCGGTGATGTCGCCGATGATTACTATTCCGTTCTCGGACTGGTAATATTATCAGCCCCTTCTCTTTCCTATTTAGCTACCAATCCTATTTGATAATCGCATTAGGGATTTTGAAGTGACGATTTAGTTCAATTAAAACCTCATTTCTTATGCATCATCCAAAATACATATGGTAGTAGTTAGCTATCTTCAACCCCAGCTTTGTCAAGTCCTAGGCGTGTTACATATCATTACGATCCAAAGATTATGAATTTAATTACTCTCCTTTGCTTATGTCAATAGCTTCCACATGCGACACAGGAAGAGATTAAGAAAGCATACTATAACTGTATGAAATCTTGTCATCCAGACTTGAGTGGAAATGACCCAGAAACTACAAATTTCTGCATGTTCATTAACGATATCTATGAGGTGAGTTTTTACTTGACTTCAAAAGATACATTTTTGTGAGTGTTAGTAAGGTCCATGTTCTTTTTGTTTACTGTTTACGGTTGCATTCCAGATTCTCAGTGACCCTGTACAGCGTATGGTTTACGATGAAATTCATGGGTATGCAGTTACTGCCATCAATCCTTTTCTTGATGACTCCACACCAAGGGACCATGTTTTTGTCGATGAGTTTGCTTGTATAGGTATTTTCTTGAATTTCGTTCAATGCAATTTCATTTGACTCTGATGATCTTAGAAAGTGATTCTGCATCTGTGTTTGCTGTTTAACAGGCTGCAAAAATTGTGCCAATGTTGCTCCAGATGTATTTAAAATTGAGGAAGACTTTGGAAGAGCAAGGGCCTGTAACCAGCGTGGCAACCCAGATTTAGTTCAGCAAGCAGTTGAAACATGGTAGGTTTATATTCTGTAGATGCTGCAACTGATTGTGGAGTAGCAATTTCGGAGAACTGATTAGGAGATGCTTTCTTTTGTTTTCAGCCCGGTTGATTGTATCTATCAGACTTCTGCTGCACAGTTGTCATTGCTTGAAGATGAAATGCGAAGGGTTGAAAGAGTGAATGTAAGACTAGTGTTTCTCTTGTAGCTATCATATTGTCCACTGAAAAGAACCACAAGGCATTTGCTAAGTTTTTTTGATTATATATTTGTTGCTAAACTGCTGCCTTTAAGCTTTTGGAATTGTTATCGATTGATTGAACAGGTTGCTCTGATGCTTTCTGGAATGGGGTCTGGAGCAGTTGATGTTTTCAGAATGGTAAGAAGGAAAGAAAACCACTCAGTTCGGTAGCTGATAAGAGCTGAAATGTTTATAGTCTTTTTCCTTCTACTCCTTAGTCTTTTTATTCCCACTTAAAAATTGACTTTGGCCCATGTTTTCTTCCTTTGCGAAACAAGATAGCCTATTGTTCTTTATTTTTCATCTAACTGATCAATCGTTGAATCCCATTTCAGGCGAGATCACGATGGGAAAAGAGGCAAGCAAAAGTTTTGGTATGAACTATCATCACCTTCGAAATCCTTGCAAAACTATTTGCAATCTTTTAGCTGAACATAATGTCACCTCGAGCTTACCTATTATGTTATCAGAATCAAGCTAGAAGTAGAATGATGAAGCGGAAAAACACAGACGAAACACCTTCCTATTGGGATAACCTCTGGGGCAAACAGAACGAATACCAGAAAAGTGGTAAGATTGATAGTAAACTTCCTCTTTTGCCAATTGATCATAATATACATATTTACTCATTTTGATGTATGTGACAGAGGAAGAAGTACAAGAACGAGCACAGCGAGCGGCCGCAGCAGCCAGGAAATGGAGGGAATACTCACGAAGAGGCGTGGATAAGCGCCCCACCTTCAAACTCCCGGACTCCGCCTCCAGAAGAGACAACTGAAACCATAGACATAAATCACTTATAGTTATAACCTTATAGGTATGTACGATTCTTACTATGTTATATATGTAATAACTTCATTTGGTACGGGTCGTGTTGTGTCCCGTTCTAGACTTGTATAGCTTTCTTCTCACATTGATTAAAAGAAGAAAAAAAAAAAAGTGTATAAACGTTTGTAATTTGAATATAGTATTTATGTATGTAAAATTCCAACGACTAGATAAACTGTGTGACAAGTGTTGAGCATTATTGGATATGATTGACCCACCACTTAAAAACCTAATCATGGATTCTCTTCTCCGACAAAGACACTTTTGTTCTTGGTCAATGGTCATGTTAGAGATCTATCTCACCTAACAAAAATCGATATTTTTGTGAACAGAATTTTTCTTTATTCACAAGAAATTAAAAACCAGAATGATCAAAACTGTATACATAAAGGATTGTACATAGAAATTAATCTTGTGTATTATCGAATAGTCGAAGCCACAGCATGAGCCCAAAGCTTGAGATGATCTTTCAAGTCAACTTCGTTCCCCGCCGGAGCCGGAACTCTCCACTTTATCTCCGGCGTGTTCTGTTTCTTCCCTTTTCTTCCTCCACAATGATCCCACGCCTCAGACAAATACGGTCTTGCTACTCTGTTTCCATTGCTCTTGTCTTCTTCTGTTTCTTGCACTACTCCATCATCTTTCTTCACAAATCTCTGCAATCCAGGAATAATCGAAACCAGATCGGAGTCCTTATGGTCTTCCTCGGAGAAGACAAAACCAAGATCCATAAACCCTTTAAGCTCCTCGTACTCCAAATCCGACATACTCTTTCCTCTTCTTGTCCTCACATTAATCTTCTTCTTCTGTGTTCTCTGCTCTTCCTTCTCTGAATTTTCACAAAGTACTCTCTCTCTTTCCGCACTCGAGAACTCGTTTACTTCTTTCCCGGAGAGAATCGTCTGGAGCTTCATCGGCGTTGCTTTAACTGTTAAAACCGATCTAGGAGACAAGAACAAATCATCTGATGAAGAACCAAACAAGCTCGTATTGGAACTTGTCATCATCGTCTCATCACTCATAGCCCTCTCTACAAGAAATCTCACCGGAGAATTCTTCTCTGCTTCTTCTTCTTCTATTTTCTGTGGAATCTCTGCTTCTTCACGGCTCTCTTGACTCTTCTGATTGAGTTTCAAAGGATATTTGTCTTTCTTGAAGATTGTTCTCTCCGACCAGTTTTGCTCAAACAGTTTCAGCAACTCCTGTGCAGCCATTTTTAAGTGTTTGTTTCTTTTTTGTGTTTTTGGAGAAGATGATGAATAAAGAAATGGGGTTCGGTATTTAAACCCTGTAATTAGGTATATATCTAATTACCTTAATACCCTTAGCTTCCGTATCATTACGTGTGGACCCGTTGTCCCTCCATATACTAAACACACTACTAAACACTGTTAGTGCGCCTTTAAATGGATCAGACTCATAAAGTCATACACCATTTTTTTGTTAATTAATTAATTCTTATTTGCCGTTAGACGAATTCAAATTGGTCATTAATAATTTTTTTTTATTGGATGCGTACACTGTAAAGTCTATGATGTATGCAAATTATATCAAAAAGTTTCATTTATATATTTACAACATAAATAAATACATATATTTCATATTGGCTCTTCCAAGGTTCGAATATTTTAGATGCGTGTGACGCAGAAGGGAGCGTAAGACAAACAGTAAAGTTATAAATAAACGAAAAAAATAAAATAAAATCATAGAAACTCATTATAAAAATTGGCAATATTTTTCATATTTAACATGTGGTAAGACATTTCCATCTTATACCTAAAAGTGACCAACCTCTCCGCACCTTAATTTTAAATCTCAACCACGGAACCAAACAAAATAATAAAAGTTGTTAGTTAGTCTACTCTTCGATATACGGTCTCTTTTATGTAATCTATATAAGTATATATTAATATATAATAGTAAAACATATAAGTCAACCCAGGCGTCCAGAATATTAGGATTTTTGGTGATTAATTTTGAGTATTGTTCTAGAACTTTCCAGTTATCACAACCAAACTATATAGTAAAAGACACCTTGCAACCCATGTTATAAGGGGCTCAGCAGGTTTTCTATACGACAAAATCAATCTAATTGTGAAATGGTTTATTTTGAAGTAATCGTACCCATATTTTAAAACATAGTAACATATATATATATATATATTAATTGTTCAAAGAATTACAATGTTTAATTAAGTTTTTTTATCGGTACAACAAGAAAAAGAAATTTAGACCTTATTATGCCATTTTTTCATCATCTTAATAAGCTATTCATAAACCACCAAGGAATATTGTTTCAGGTTTATAAATCTTGATCTTTGCATATTTTTGAGTTATTTCACCGTCGAATCCCCTCAGTTTTAGTGTTCGCGAGTTTATAGAACCTAGGTTTCAATTTTGGGTTAAGGTATTTGTTCTTTCTAATAGGTTATAGTTTTAAAGTCTTGATATTATTATAGTTACCGTGAATCTTGGAGAATCCTCTTAAACTTTCATAGCAAAAATTTGGCGGGAAAATGTTCATTTGGTAAGCTATTATGAGGTTTTTCTTTTGGACGATGATCTTTTGTAGAGAGTCTCAATGGATAATAGGCTTAAGGCTAAATCTGAAAAAACATCAATCTGCTATCAAGTTACTTTCGGACTCAAACTCAAAGATTTTGTAGACTATCCGCAAAAAGCCGAAGAAAGAAAAGCTTATTACATCTCCGTTTTTAATTTGCTCCATATTCATTGTTGTTGCTCTTGTGATTGCTCTAACGATGAACAGAAAGGAAATATACTTTGCCATATTTTGATTTTTTTTTTCTGCCATTCATTTTGTTGCTAATGAAGACATGTAAAAAGTAAAAATCATGGTATAAAAGTTTCCAAGAGTTTCATCAAAGTGGTCCAAGTCATGTAAAAAGAAAATGAAAATTTAGCTAAAATTTATAAATTTTCTTTATTTTTGTGTATCTAAACCCTACTTTTAAGAGTTTGGTAATGTAAACCTTCTATTGATTGAAATTTAGCTAAATGGTATAAAACTATTTCTTTTTGTATGTGCACAGTGTGTACTTGGTTTAATTTCTAACTATATAGGAATCACGTTTACATTTTATTTTGATAAAAAAAATTTAGTTTCCATCTTGGATTTCTAAAAGATCTGAAAATATATGTTCATATAGTTTCTTTAATGGTATAATAACTACATGAATAAAACATAGTAACATATATATATATATATTTATATTATGTTACTTTAAAAAAAAATTATCATAGAATTACAATGTTTAATCAAGTTGTAAAAACATGAAAATGGGAAATAAAGCCATTTGAATTCGTAAATGGTGGAAAAGAACTGACCAATCACGAGACCAACATTTTAAATAGTGTAAAGTCTCTGATCCTTCATGCTAATCAGAGTCTTTGCTTTGTCTTTAAATCCAAATCTTATGTGAAACAGAGTATTTGTAGAATTAGTGTTGATTATGAATGATGATTCATTGATTACAATAAATTAATTTTTATATAACTGAGATCAAAGTACTAGATTATGTTATAAATGCAATGGTGACTACAAGCCCTCTGAGGGCTGTGTTTT
Source organism: Cardamine occulta (assembly GCA_028015245.1). Lineage (NCBI taxonomy): Eukaryota > Viridiplantae > Streptophyta > Magnoliopsida > Brassicales > Brassicaceae > Cardamine > Cardamine occulta. Next base: position 2,524,784 of record CM051376.1, on the reverse strand, counting down.
TAAAAACTTACGAAAATAACTCAAGCTGATTATAATTTTTAACATCTGATTTCCAAAACTCAGCCCGTACATTTATATTCTAAATTCAATAATCGATTTAATCATTCAAACAGGGAAAAACAAAACTTAAAGAGACATATGGTAATCAAAAACATAACCTAGAGATATAATACTAATTAAGAACCAAACAAACAAACAAAAAACCCTAGTCAACATATATCAAAGCTAATAGCTATAAGAAAACAAATTGATGACACCGATTTCCTAGAAATATAAGATAAAGTTCAAGATCTTAATTTAATGCAAGACGAGTGCAAGACATAGCTTTTGTTGTGACCTAAAGGACCAAAGCTGCAAGTTATCACCTTCTCTAAGATTATTAGCTTCAACTACATGGTTCCACTTATATGCCAACAGAAATGACGTACTCGATCTTCTCGATCTTCTCATCTTCAGCTCCCATACTTGTAACCTCGGATCAATCACTTCCACGCTTAAACCTCCTTCTCTATCCCCTTTTTTCGGTTGTGTGTCTCTTTCTTTTCATCGGAGGTCACAAAATCGTGGTTCAAAAGCAAACTAAAGGGAAGAGATAAACGTGACTCACCTTTATCCACATCGCTCTTAGACAATGGCTTTTCAATTATTAATGTCTCCTCCGTGCCTTCCATCTCCATTACCTTGCTCTTTACCTTCTCGGGCAGCTCTCGATCTGCTTCAAGCTCTTCCTCTTCTACTTGTTGTTGCGGCTCCACCTGGACGACGTTTTGGCCTTCTTGTTCGAAACGAAGAGAATGTCGTTTTTTAAGGGGCATAAGTTCTCCTAGAGCATTATCTCTGTTTGCCATTGTTATGAAATTCACAAAGGTATTGTAGAATTTTAGTTAAAAGTGGTTAAAAGGAATAATTAAAGATGGAGTTAAAATCAGTAGTTTTGCTTATAAACGTTACTTTGAATGATATATATATATATATAGATATAGATATAGATATGTACGCTAGTATTGTTATTTTTGTGAAAATTATCTCAGTAAAAATCGGTAGTTTTACTACGCATACATATCTAGATGTATATATCTTTTGATAAAATATATATAGATATGCCACGCCAATATTATTAATTTTTGTTTAATAATGGCAGGTGTTGGTAAATTAGAACATCAATTTTAGGAGAATCTTCATTGTAAGATGCAAGAGAGAGAGGTTATAACAAGTGCTTATCCGTAACAACAATAAACTTTTTTACCAGAAATTCATTTAAACAATCTGAAACCTATCTTTCTCTTAAAAACCGTAGAAACCTAAAAGAGCTTGACAGAGATTTTAAATTGCTTCTTGATGAGTTCCCGCGTCGTCCCCCTGCTACGTAAGTTCAAGACAGATCATATGAAGGCTGTCAGATTACTATCAAGACGACTAGAACCAAAGTTGAAATGGAAGAGAAAGAGCAGGAGATTGACTTACTTTGGTAAATTATATATCATCACTTGGTGAGGCTGGATGATTTTAAAGATGTATATGTATCTACTTGCTCATAGTTGAAGATAAGTAGAAGTTCCAAAACACAGAATTCATGGACATGAAAGCTACTCGAGCTTGAAGTGGGACTACCCTGTAAATTTCACCTTTCATCAGACCTCAATGTAGAATGCCAATTCAGACTATACACTATTCATACATCATATATAAATACCACACCAAATCCAAATGTGATAGAGAAAGAGAGCCATACCAAAAGTTAAGTATGCTAACGGGAACCCAGAAGCGAAATCCTGCAGTAATCCCAAGAACAGTCAATATACGAACGATGTTATGTAACGGTAAAAGTTTTTACTCTGTTTAATTGGTATCTCACCAGATAGAAGCGTTGGAAAAGCATCTTTCTGATACTTGTTTCCAAGCTCAGAGATCTTTCCCAGCCACAAGTTGTTCCAAGCAAATACAACAGCAATCACAGATGGACCAAGGATCACTTGGTTAAGCAGAACCTAACAAGGGATCAGTATAAGGAGTAAACACTCTATCACAAAATGTTTTAAGAACGATTAACATAACTAAGTCTAGAGGTAATAATAGTACCTTAAGTATTAGATTCGTTGCGGTTGGTTTAGGCAAAGCATGGTCAAGGTATTGATACCAAGCATAAGAACCAGGGCCATACCAGAGAAACCCGTAAGAACTCATCCGCAACGCACGAAACCAGTCATGTTCCGAGAAAATGCTCCACAATTCCCCCTAAGGTGAAAGATCCAATCATAAATCCTTAGTCAATTCAAGAGACTGACACTAATCAAACATACTCACCAACATTTTTGATTACGCAAAGATCAGTTTTTATGTGAGGTATCACTAAATCACAGTAGAAACTCGATTCATTTATACTCAAACAATCGAAACATTCACTAAAACCTCTAAAAATTCAAATCTATATTACTCGAAAATTACATCAACATAGAAGAAATGTATTCAGACGAACCTCAACAAGTTCAGAGGATGATTGTTTAAGAGCCATTCTCTTATTCCACTTCCCAGATAGCTGAGCAATCGTATCACCGGTGAAGGTGAGTGCGCCGGCGGTCACAGCTTGCTTCAAAGGAAATCGATAACCGGCGGCGTCTCGGCTCACGTCGACGGAATCAGACGATCCAGAATTCCGTTTTTTACTTCTGTGGCCGGACGACTTCTTTTTCCTCCTATGATTGAAGCCATTCCATCCCCAGAAATTGCCAGCGCCGCCACAACCACCCAATGCGTCCATTAAAAATGATTCCTTTTTTTCTCTTGGAAACAGAGTTTCCCAAATCTTTAAAGCGCATTTGTTTTTCGGTTTGGTTCGGAAAACAGAGTACAGCCGAATTTTATTTCGGTTTGAAACATTTGATTCGGTTTAAATTCAGTTTGATTTTTATTACTATTTCAAGGTATTAATGTCTCTATATTTTTACTTAAAATACATTGAATTCGATTTCTATTGCTTGGTTACACAAAATTCGGCATAAGAATGAACATATAATTTGCCGAATGAACCTATAGTTTGAGTTGGTGTAATATTCGGTTATTTCGGTTCGGTTTACTCCGCTTTATGTTTCTTATTAAAATGGCGTTGTCACGTGAAACAGGTGACGGAGAAGCGCATTAGCAATAGGAATTAGTCATTAGTATCGCATTTAAGGACCAACTAATCTCATTCCGGATTCAGCAAAGTGTCGAATGGAGTCGGTTGGTACGGACCAACTAATCTCATTCACTCTTATTTGGGCTTAAGCTAGCCCATTCCACCAAATTAGATTCCAATTTCTCTGTTATTGGGCTTGTCAATCGTGGTTTCAAAACGCGCGTTTGAAGAATCGCATTCTTAATTTTCTTCATCATCATCGTTGTGGCTGGTAAATGATTAAACAAACCGAAAAAAACTCCGGCGTCTGCTTACCGCTTTCATCTTCTTCCGGGAAGAAAAAAATTTTCTTCGTTCGTCGAGGAAATTATTTGGAACCGGTCAGCTTTGATTTCCTCTCTTATAATTTACTGGTAAACTCCTCCTCTACATCTACTGTTTTCGATTTGGAATTGGATTGATTTCTATTGTGAATTCGAATATTGAAGATTTGATTGGTTGGATCGTTTTCATTTCATAAATTCAAATCCTTCTATGGCTCAGTTTATTGAAGATCTGCATCGTACTTGAATGATTAAAACAAGTGTTTGTGTATTGTCAAGCTGATGTTTAGATTTTGAGTGAAATAGTCAAACTTATCCGTATGAAGTTTCTCATAAGCTGATAAATTATGTATCTTGTACCTACCTTAGTAATAGTCTTCTTGTGAATTCATATTGAAAATGTGTTGTTCTTTTTTGTTGTAGATTTTGGGACGCTGCTATGTTGTTTGAGGGGCTTACCAAGCAACCACCTTCGCTTGTTGAACTTTGCGTTAGGTTAGCGATTGACAATGTACGATACATTGGATATGTTGGAGGGGTTGATTTTCAGCTCCTTGACCAGATTTTTCAACACTGTACACTAGAACAGCTGATTCACATTGAGGATTCTACTCAAGTAAGAAGCTATTCTCACAATATGTCACGATCTAATCTTTCGTATGTTTCGACGGTTTCCTATACTAAAAGTGATGACTTTTCGTTGTTTTTTGTTTTGTTAGGACACAGATCTTAGTCCAGTCACCAATAAGTTCTGGAAGAGATTCTATAAGAAGCAGTATGGTGAAGATAACTTGAATGCTGTTATGGAGAATATGAAGCGGAATAAAGTAAACTTCAAATGGAGGGAGTTATATGAGGTTGTTTTCTTTTCTTTTTTTCAATTCTTGATGTAAATACATATGTAAGTTTTGAAATACTTAAGATAGGTGCAAATGGTTTCGCGCAGGCAAAGTCGATAGAGGTGCAAAAAAGGGAGAAGGCAGTTGTTGATCGACTGAAACAATGTTACAAGAAGGAAGATGAAAGTATGATCTTTACGAATCTGTCTTCTTATTAAGGCCGTTAGATCAATCATGAGAAGCATGTTCTTATACCTAATTTATTCTTCTTTCATTCCCTTGTAATCATTTTCAATTTTTTCTTTTCAGGGAAACAAAGTCGACAAACTAAGCTCTGTTCAAAAGCTCCTCCAAGCAAAAGACCATTTTGGGGTAACACTTTTTTTTAATCTATATGATTATTTGCAGCATCTAAGTCAGATCTTGTAAAATGCAAATGCTCCATGCATGAATTGGTTTTGTACCTCTGGCTTTTGTACTCAAATGGTTATATCGAACGGTTTCTTTGTAGGTAGTAGTGCATCAGGTTACAATGTTTCGAATGTGAAAAGCAACATCATGAAGAAGGCAAAATTAGATCTCTTGAAGAGGTACACTTTAAAAATTCACAATCACAAGGCTTGCTTATAAGGTTTCTAGCAACAATCTATTCCTTAATTCAAATTTTCCTATGGTATTGATACAGTCAAGAAGTGAAAAACCTTACTGCAATTAAAAGGAATACGATTCAGAAGACTTTCAGGTAACATGTCCTCAGTAACTATATATCTTATATAGATCCACATTTTTTTATCCCCCAAACTTGATCGGTTTGATGGATCATGTCTTGTCTAGTATTTCTGCTCCAAAGAGGACTGGCTTATCCGCGAATGCGCCTTCAACTTCAAAGAGCATTCCTTGTGGTGGACGAAAGCTACCTCCAATGAGGATCAACAGCCTTCCTGGGAAAAATCTACCTCCAAAGAGGATCAGCACTGTCCCTGGGACTGCTCATTCAACTTCAAAAAATGCAGCCACCCGACAAAAGCATGTAATGTAACTTGTTGCTCTTTTTACAGGTCGTATTTCTTTAAGTATATCATTTACATGGCTGCTTCGAACTCCGAATTTTGAAACATTGTCTTGAAAATATACTCTTTTGTAACATTAAATATTCGAAAGTTTCTGCAGTGATTTACTTAAGTTTTTCTGTTTTGTACTTGTTCTTTGGCCGACCAATTTCACAACAAAATAGTTTCTGTAGAGGTATTCGATATGGAATTTAGTGTGAAAACATGGTCTTAGGGATAACGATAAACACATTCTGATAAGAATACAAGGCCAACGAACACACCTCAGAAGATGGATTGAACCAAAGAGCTCTTGCTTCACCATCAATTTAGGAGAATCACATTGTGCATACAAAAGTGAGAAGTTTTAGTTTAGAGTATGCTCAAATCAAGACTCGAGACCCTCTTTGATATTGGTTATAGACAGCTCAATCTCTTTTATTCTTTGCACTGCGGTTTGATGTATAGTATAGACCTAAAAGGGCCTACGCCTAAACTGAAGATCCAGCCAAACGTCTTCTTGATGCATTTGAAGTCGAGACTTGACTCAATTTGTCTGACTCCTTCGACTCATCTGTCACCGTTCTCTCTGTCACTGGTTTGTAATGCCTCAGCCACACGCCCGTGTACACCTGTAACATTCACTATCCTAATTAACCATCCAAGTTTCAAAATTGGTTCAAGCAAACATCCTTCTCTCTACTATACCTGTTGTGGTCTCATGATCTTGGTGTCAGGATCATCCAACGACTCTTTCCAATGCGACAAGTATCCAGCCATGCGAGGAATCGCGAACAAAACCGTAAAGAACTCTGGTGGAAAACCCATTGCCCTATTTCAATGGTCCAAGTTTGCAGATTCAGATGAAGTTGTTGAGAGGAAGTGATGAGCATTTGATAGGAATTCAAACTTTTACCTGTATATTAATCCAGAGTAGAAATCAACATTTGGATAAAGCTGTCTCTTCACAAAGTAATCGTCAGAGAGAGCTGCCTTCTCAAGAGCAACAGCCACCTGCAGATCTCAGAATTATATCTGTCAAACACATTTGCTTAGAAGGAAACATGAGAAAATTCCACTAAACCGAAAAGGTATGCGTCAAGTTTTAGTATAATTTTTAACTTTGCGGCAATAGCATACCTCAATTAGAGGATCCCTTCCAACAATGGAAAATACTTCATCTGCTAGATTCTTAATGACTTTAGCTCGTGGGTCATAGTTTTTGTAAACACGGTGTCCAAAACCAGACATCTTCCTCTTCCTAAGATGTCAAAAAGATGAGAATATTAATGGAAAGACTCTTCACAAATCCAATAAACGGAAGCATATAGTTTCAAGCAATGAGTTTACCTGTTCTTCACACCCTCAATGAACTCTGGAATATTTTCAACAGTCCCAATCTCTGATAACATCTTAAGTACAGCCTAATGTAACCAAAGACATCAATTTCAAATGGAGCATGCAAGTACATCAGAAAGTGTAACATATGAATACAAGCACACCTCATTCGCACCACCATGAAGTGGACCATAAAGCGCTCCCACAGCTCCAGCAACAGCAGTGTACACATCAACACCACTGCAAGAAGACATTTCCTAATTAATAGATATCACTTATCAAATTGACAAAGATTCAAACTAAAGAGGTGTACCTAGAGGCAAGGTGCCGAGCAGCAGCAGTGGAGCAGTTCATTTCATGCTCTGCATGCAGTATGAAGAGGATGTCCAACACCCGAGCCAACCGAGGATTAGGTTTGTAGGATCTATTTCCCCTGTAAAAAGGAGAAAACAAATGCGTAAATGGCACAGAACAAGCAACATAGCTTCCAGTGCTCTGCAGCGATCATCCAACAATAAAACTAAAATAGAGTTTCTAACTAATTCAAGAAGAAAGATAAAAGTGACATACAGGGAATCAAGCATATAGAGGAAATTCTCTGCATAAGAAAGGTTGCCAGAAGGAAGAACAGGAGGCCTCCCTGCCATCCTCAGATAAGCCGCTGCTGCAATCGTTGGTGCCTGCAAATTGCAAATACAGGTTTAGTTATATAGATTGTACACACTTCTTTCAGGCCTAAAGGAAATTCACATTCCAAATATGTTTTTCATGATTAGAATGAATAATGACAGGAAATGGGAAGAAGTAAGTTAAACATCTATAAAAGACAGAGATACCTTTCCGATAATGCGAACAATTTGTTTATCTCTAACTTGTTTTGAATCGTAAATATCCTGGCCCTGCACCCAATAGAAGTATTAGTTAAAGAACTTAATTCTTTACAATAGGAAGAAAAAAAGAGCCTGACATGTTGTTAGAGAAGGAATGTAAGCACAAACTTACCCTAAGAGCAGGATTTGCATCAGGATGAAAGATGGAAAGTGCACTCATTGCACTCACAAGAACTCCCATTGGATGTGCATCGTGAGGCATAGACTGTATAATATCCTGCACAAAATTTATCAAGGAACTCGAGTTAGATATATTTTGCTCAATAGCTTTGAATAGAACACACAACCTTCAGAACGACATGCATAGAACATCTTGAGAATTACTGATGGACCATATACAATGATGGATTACAACCACAGCACAGATAACTCGAACTTCAAATTCACATGAAAATCTATGTACCAAGGACTAGAGAGACTCACTAAAACTCCTTGTGGCACAGCTGAATGCTGAGAAACTGCAAATTCCCAATCAGATAGCTGACTTTCAGAGGGTAGATTCCCATACACTGCCAGATAATAGTCAAGGAGGAAACTTTTTCATCAATATCCAATTTGATCCATGTAAAACTTGAAATTTTGGTTATACTAGCCAAATATGATCAGAAACTTAGTTTGCTCTAAAAAATGTTTACAAAGTTCTGATACTAACAAATTCAGTAGCAAACTACAACATTATCCAACAATACTTACTGAGAAGATAAGCCACCTCCAGAAAAGTGCTGTTCTCAGCCATTTCCTCTATTGGGTAGCCACGATAACGTAGGATCCCTTCATCTCCATCGATGTAAGAAATCGAGGACCGAACAGGAGCTGTGTTCAAGTAACCTGGATCGTATAATTTAATCCCCTTGTCCTCCTTCCCTGTCGTTATCTGCAGACCAAATTCTCAGCTCAGAATCCCACAGTCATAAATGATACAAAAATATCAAATCTTGAATAACAAAATTCAACTAGTAAGCCATGAAACTCAACCAATACAAAATTTTCTACTTCCAATAAGAATCAATCGGAGATACCTTCTTGAGATCAACGGCTTTAACGGTACCATCATCTGATACCGGAACCTGATATTTCTTTCCGGTGCGTTCGTCGACGATAGTCAGAGTTCCCTTCAAAGATCCAGGCGGTGCGCCACTCAAATCCGACAACGTGCACCATCGCTCTATCGCCGGAGTTCCGACGGGGTTATCTGCCGCCAAATGAGCCGAGAGAACAGCTAATCGAGCTCTAACTCTCTCCGATATCTCCATTTTCAACCAAACAAAACAAAATCAAAATTCAAACAAGGATGAAGAAGAAACTGTACGTAGTAACCATTGTAGTCTTCGTTATATAACACGTGTTTCGATCCCCTGCGGGCAGGATTATTGACTAGTGTCCACGTGTATTAAATCCAACGGCAATCAAAAGGCGCCTGAGTTACCCAACTTGGATCAACGGTAATTATGTCTTACATTATCTGTCAGAATTATCTGGGACCCACTTATCCAATTTCTCACCCATGTCTCAAACTACGCTCGTCTACGTAATTGGAGAGTAGAGTATACTCACTCTATAAATGTGACACGTGTTCCAGACCTATATACGCGTGCTCTTCAGACGCTTAAATAGCAAGTAGAAGCCGATTGCTTTCCTCGATTCGCTAAATATCACCTAATAATGCTTAATGGGCTGACTTTTTAATGTTCGCATATGGATACGTATCATCCGGCCCAATTAAATCTTGCTTCTCTCATGGAGCTTCTTTTTTTCTTTTGACACGTTCGCTTTAAGCTTCACTCACACACCAAGGAACATAATCAACATTTTTTCTAAATATTAAACAAAGAGTGAACTCGAAAAAATCTTGTATCTTTATTCGCAGACTTTACAATTTATTCACAGACTCGAAGAAATCTTGTAGTCACAACATACGGGAATTTTGTTTCATCAAAGACGACGTCTGTAGAGACAAAGAACTCATTTGTCTCAAGATCATACAATCTCCAACCTCATTTTCCAAATGGATAACCAACAAATACACACTGACGACTCCAAGACCCAAATTATCTTTGTCACGTGTGTATATGTGCATATAACACATGCAGCCGAAAACTATAATTTCTTCAAAAGATGGCGGCTTGCCATACAAATACTCATACGGGGTCTTTCCTTGTAGAACTGCAGAAGGAGTTCTATTAATAAGATGAGCAGCAACAAGAACCCACTCACCCCAAAATTTGATGGGAAGATTTGCTTAAAACATCAAGGAGTGCGAGACATTGAGAATATGTCGATGTTTACGCTCAACTATCCCATTTTGCTGCGGTGTTGCAACGCAAGAAGTCTGGTGCATTATCCCATTCTCTGCAAAATACTTAGATAAGCACATGAATTCAGTTCCGTTGTCACTCCTCACCATCTTCACTTCATTATTAAACTGGCGTCGGACCATCGCAAATTTTTTTGGTAATGTTGTCTTAACCTCATTCTTCTCGAGTAGTAAATAAACCCATACAACACGAGAATAATCATCAACGATCGTAAGAAAGTAAACAGCTTCACACGACGACAGTACGCGATATGGCCCTCAAAGATCACAATGTATAAGAACTTGTGGCTTTATTACAACTCTCAAAAAATACCTCACGAGTTTGCTTTGACTAAAAACAAATATTACATCTGCCAAACTTGTCCGGACTGTGGTTAACACCAGAAATAAATGGTAAAAAACCTAAAATGCCATATGCGGGATGTCCTAAATGACGATGCCGCAAATTCGAATCCTCAGCATCTTTGACTTTGTATCCTCTTGCTATTGTCACATCCCGATAAAAGTACACACCGTCCCGTTCTTCACCGACTCCAATCAGGGTCCTCGTAAAACGGTCATGCAAGACACATAGCATATTAGAAAAAACAGCAAAACACACAGTTTGCTTAAGTAATTTAGCCACAGACAGCAATGTGCAATTGAGATCAGACACATATAGAACATTAAGTAAAATAATCTTGTCCGATAATCTCATTGATCCAATTTGTGTAGCCATCACGTGGCTTCCATATGCAAACTTCACTGGACACGCCAATGTACTTTTTACATCACTAAGTAAGCTGACATCTTCCGTCATATGATAAGATGCCTCTGTATCAAAAATAACTTCACATGTTTGTACATTACTGTGCAATTTCTCGGGGATAGGAGCAGCCTTTTTTCTTTCTAGAAATTATGTCAACGAAGCCCATTGTTCGGCGCTGAGTGTCTGAATCGATCCCAAAGGCGCTGGCACTTGAGCTGCGTTTGAACGAGGTATATTAGACCTGCCACACCCCCTGCCTTGAACTGCACCCCCTCGGCTTCTATCAGTTATTGAAGAGGATCGCTCCTCGGAAACACTACTTTAGCGCCTGGCTTGTTTTTCCTTTAAGTCACACTCTATTTTGTGGAGTAAGGGGTGTTGAACTTTCAGACGTTAAATAAACAAGTAATAAAAAGATTGTTAGACCATCTCCAATATAATTTCTTAGATAGGGTTCTAACTAATAAAAAAATATAAAAAATATAAAAAAAAAGAGAGAGAGGATGGAAGAACCATCTCCTGTGTAAGAGATTTTAGAAACGGCTCTACTCTTTTTAGAGACTCAAGAGATAAGTGTTTCTTTATTAATGACTCAACTCTTTTTTATTTCATATTTAATTAAATAATTAAATTATATTAAGAATAATATTATTATATTAACTAGAGACTTTGATTGAGTTTCTAACAGTTGGAGATGGTCTTAAATGGGTTTCTCATCCCTATCTTAGACCATCCTTATCACACAACCCTATTAAAGATGTCTTTAATTAATTTTATTTATTAAATATTAAACTAAAAAAATTAGAACCAATCAAAATATGATACATAGTTTAAGAGTGTCTTCAATAAGGATCTTAAGAGCATTATTATTGGTCATATTGTCATGTGTGTCTTAAAAATAAATTAGTATTAAAATTTAAAGACACTCGGATCTAAAATGTCTTCCTATAGATACAATGTTAACTATTCACACATCTAAAGATACAATTATTATTTTTATTTTATTTTTATGTTTAAAGACACTCTCATAGTATCACCAACGAGCATGGTCTAAGTGTCGTGCTAAAGATATTTTTGTTTCTCTTTTATGATAAGTATCTTTAATCTAATATTAAAAAATTAAGGAAGACACTCCATTTATCACTAATTAAGGTGTTCTTATAGTTTCTCAAGATTTCTCTTCATCTCTCTCTTTTTTAATTATTTTTAATTATTTTAATAAGTAAAAATCCACTTAGAGACTCCCATTGGAGTTGTCCTTGTATTTTATAGTAGATATAATACAAAATTTAAGAAACATATTTTTGTAAACATAGTTCCTTATATTTTATTATAAAATAAACAAATATAAACGATTTTGTGATTAATTATAACATGTAATCTAGTGTGTTTGTCCTAGGGCTTTTTGTTGTGAATTACTATCGGACTTTTAATCGAGATAATGCATTTTATTGGAAAAAGCTATGATATACAAAATACACGTTTTAATTAAAATCTATGTATTTTAAAAATTATAAAAAAGTATAGACAAAAATAAAATTTTGGATAATAATGATTAACAAAGAAAGATTTGGTCAAATGAATAATCAATTTGTTTTCAAATACATGGAAAAGAAGGATTGGAACTTTTAGAAAAACAAAGATTAACCTTGAGTTTTTAAAGGACATTTGAAGTAGAAAACAGTGGAAAATAAAAAGACCAAGGAGTAGAATGAAAAAGAGCTCTTATCAGCTACTGAACCGAGCGGTTTTCTTTCCTTGATAACATTTTGAAAACATCAAGTGCTCCTGACCTCATTCCAGAAAGCATCTTCAATGGAATAAAGTAAATTTCAAATGGAGGGATTTATATGAGGTTCTTTTTTTTATTCAAGTCTTGATGTAAATATATATATAAGTGTTGAAATACTTAAGATATATGCACATGGTTTCGCGCAGGCAAAGTTGATAGAGATGCAAGAAAAAGGAGAAGGTAGTTGTTGATATATCGACTGAAACAATGTTACAAGAAGGAAGATGAAAGTATGATCTTTAGGAATCTGTCTTCTTATTATGACCGTTAGATCAATCATGATGTTCTTATACCAAATTTATTCTTCTTTCATCCCCTTGTAATCGTTTTCTGGGGACAACGTTAACTAAAAAACGAATTGCAGTGCAGATGAATAATATATATAGCCGATATAGGTTTCATCTAAGTGTCTCTCTTTTCTAAGATAACACGTTACATATCTTGCCATGATAACATGTTTTCTAAGTTTGTCAATATTACATGGTATGGTATGCAGACTACATGGGCATACTAATATCAATTTGCCACTCATGCTTTTCAGATTCGGCCATGAACCATTTACCTGCAAGATGAATGTTTTACTCAAAAATCGACAGGATATAGTGTCACGTCCCTTCGAAAAAATGTTCTTTTAGCTATTTTGATGGAATTGAGTCTTCTTTTTGGGCCATCAATTAGTGGGGTGATCGGCCACTTTCTGGGTCGGATTAGTTGGCCAGCGTGTGTTTGGACTCTGATACCATGTTAAGTTCTAAAGAATTTCAACTCAAAACCAATTGGCAATGAGTGGAGTGGCAGTAAATATCTCTTATATATTACTCAAAGTCCCTTTCTACATCCGATATGGGTCACTGAGAATCTGAAACGCAACCGTAAACAATAAGCGAAAAACACATGGACCTTTACTAACACATTTTTTTTTAAGTCTAAGTAAAAACTCACCTCTTAGATATCGTTAATGAACATGCAGAAATTTGTGTGTTTATGGGTCAATCATTCCACTCAAGTCTGGATGGCAAGATTTCATACAGTTATAGTATGCTTTATTAATCTCCTCTTGTGTCGCATCTGGAAGCTATTGACATAGCAAAGGAGAGTGATTTTAATTTTTTTTTTTTTTGGTTTAAACAGTTTTCATATTATTGCACGTTTTTTTTTTCTTGAGAAAAAAGCTAATTTTATTTTGACTCTATCGAATAGAAGGATCGATTGAAACCCTAGACTAGAGCCCTATTTATAGGGTTTAGCTTTACATTATTCCGCAGCTTTGAAAGAGAGTTTTCTCAAAGTACTACTATACATAGAACATATACCTTCTTTCGCCATGGCCCCTCCGACTCCGACAGACGCGCAGACACTAACACGACATATCCAACAATTGGCAATGGCGGTGCACTCTCGCCATCCAGCAGGAGGGTTACATCAATGTGCACCCACAAGAAGAAGAAGAAGAATCCAATAATGAAAACAATCCTTTCGCAGAAGAGCAAGAAGATTAATTGCGGTGGGAGCAAGGGTTCCACTTTGAACTTCCAGAATTTAATGGCGGACAATCAGCCGAAGAGTTTCTCGATTGGATCTTCACTGTCGAAGCGACTCTTGAGTTCAAACGCGTACCCTTGGAGCGATGTGTTCCCATGATTGTGATGCGATTCCGCGGCAGAGCCGCAGCTTGGTGGTCGCAACTAAAGTTGTCACGTGCACGTTTGAGTAAACCTAAAATTTTGTCGTGGGACAAGTTAAAAAAGAAGATGCGTAAGACGTTCTTACCATTCAACTACGACCAAATGATGTTCCAACGCTTGCACATGTTGCAACAAGGAGAGGATTCAGTAGAAAAATATTCCACCCAATTTTTTTCGCTTTTGACGCGTGCTGATATGCAGGATTCGGACCAGCAAATTGTGAGTCGTTTTGTTGGTGGCTTGCGGAAAAATATCCGAGACCATCTTAACTTGTTGAACCCTCTCACTGTTGCTGAAGCTCATCAACAGGCTCTTACCTTGGAAGCTCAAACTTGTAAAGACGATTTTGAGCTTACTACATGGGGTATAATTACCCTTACTGCCTTATGTGCTTCTGTTTGCCTCCTCCTTGACAGTTTCGAAAGGAAAAGAAGGTAAGACGACGACAACTCCCAGCCACAAGATCTATTTAAATTAAGTTTGAGCTTAATGCATGGTGTATGATTACCCTTGCTGCTGCCGGATGTGTTTGCCTCCTCCTGACAGACGAAATTCTTAGCTTAGAATCCCACAGTGATAAAAAATACAAAAAATCAAATCTTGAATAACAAAATAACTAAATTCAACTAGTACCAAGGAGAAGTCGATTGCTTTCCTCGATTCGCTAAATATCAATGTGGTTGCCAAGCAATTGCTTAATGAGCTGACTTTTTAATCTGGGCTTATGGATATGTATCTTCCTGCCCAATCATATCTAGCTTCTCTCATGGGGCTTCTTTTTTTTTTTTTTTTTGACACGTTCGCTTTAAGCTTCACTCACACTACCAAAGGAAATAAATCAATATATTTTTCAGCTAAGACTTAAATACAGTAATGATCAACCTATACATGATTGAAATCACACTGAAATGTCTAGAGACTAGAGCTACAATCTAAATCTATATGGTGAATTATGATATTTTGTACAAAATAAAATCTATGATTTTGTGGATATCTCTTTTAAAGTTTTAAAGTGACATCTGTCACAAATACCAAATTATATTTATCAAGAAAATATACCAGATTTTAGTTTTCAAAGGCATGGGAAGTAGCGTTTATAATTTATTATTTTATGTTGGTGTATTATACGTAATTAATAACATTAAGTTGTATATGTAGAATAGGTTTAATGACGTTTAGGAAAAAAAAAAAGGAGAAAATGAGAGAGCACTGAAAGGTCTAATAAATGAGATGTTAAAAGCGACGTGTCATATAGTTTCATTCGTGTGTAATAAATGGTCTTACACCATCTCCAACCCTTATGAACTTGTATGGGTTCTTATTTTGTTTTTAATATATTTTTATTATTTAATTATATTAAATAAGTAAAGAAAAAAATGAACCAATTAAAAGTTGACATGTGGCAAATGGGGTTCTTAAATGGGGTTCTAGAATTTTTATTTAAGAGATTCAAATGGTGAAATTCTTAATTTTTTATTTTTTTATTAATTAAAAGGTTAAAAACTTTTTTTAAGAACCCCATTAAAAATCTCCATTGGAAGTGCTCTAAATTCCCGACGTGAGGCTCTGAATATGAGAGTGATAGATTGATATTTCTTTCCCTCCCTTCGCTTTCAACAAATGAACACTTATTAATTTGTTACTAAGAAGACAATACGAAGAACTCACTATATAGATAAATTAATTTCAAATCAACTATTATTTCCTAAATTAAAATATATACTGCAACGGTGGTTACTTGTAACGTCTAGAAAATAAATTCGAATATAGTATTTAAAAATTACTATAACACGATTATACATAAATGTTTTCAGTGTTTCAAGCACGGCCATAGTAGTAGGTACAATAAACAGCAAAAAAAACTACTTGAAAATTCGATTATACCAATGGGCCAATGGCAATATAGATATATATTAGAAACTAGGTTTTTTCACACGTATGGAATTCGGCAATTAAAAAAAAAAACAGTTGTTATAAAAAGACTGAGAAATGTGTGAGAGAGGCAAAGGAAATGCAAATTTTGCAGGAAGAAAAAGCCACGAGAAAAGAGTAGTTAGATTTAGACAGATGACTGACAAAATATATTTTTTCTAGTTTTCTCCTATATATGGTGTTTTCAGTTCTTATCATGTTTAAATATATTTAACCTATCATTTAGTCACATCACATCCGCATGATGTGTACTATAAAAAGGAAGATTATATACCAAAATCTGTTTACTCGATCATCTTTTTTTTGATTAGATACGTTAAGTACTATGACCATGTGATCTCTTTTGACGTAAAACATACGGTCCTACATTAACTAATAGAACAAACACCAAAAATAAATTCAATTATAGCTTAGAAAAATTCTAAGATGCTTGGTTGAAACTTGAAACCCAATATAAAAGATTATAATTTTCTAACTCTTCAATTTAATTGCATGGTCAGACTGAATCAGATTGTGTCGTTTTATCAGATCACTGCACACTCTTTGTCCAAACTGCTCCCTTATTTTTGTTCATTACACTTGCATCTATTAAATATTTTAATGCTATCTATATAACAAACTTCCTGAATATTTATTTCTTACCCAATAGAAAACAAAAACGTCGTTTCATCTGTTATTTTCCTTTTGTATACACACACATTTATAAGCACGGCTATGAAGTTGTTCAGGACCCATATTTACACCTAAACCTATAATCACTCAAATTTTATTACAATCATATAATATAATAATCTGAAAAGAACACTATTATTATTACTAGTATTAAACTAAAAACAACATTAACTACAATAACGTCCATTGCTTTAATAGGAAACTACTACTACTAATGCACATCAAAATCGATTCTTAATTTAATTCTCTTGAAATCATCGTTCTACTTTGGGAACAAACACAAACCTTCTCTCTTTTTCAGGGATAAATATTTAATTGTGTCTTATCCTCTCTCTTAGAGAACCAATCGATGATGCAAACCCAGAAACAGAGCAAACTGAAACAGAGCAATGGAGAAGAAGCAAGATCTGTAATACCGAGAAGAAACAGCTTGAGATTTCTTCTTTGAATGCATCAACATTCCAACTCCACCATTACCTGTAACATTCTTCCCGCATACATCAACTCCGGTCTTAACGACACTGAACTCATCCTCCGGATTCAGACACAATCCTCTGTTCCCGCTTAAATCCAAATTTTTACCCAACCGTCTTAGAAAACTTGAATCGAACGGCACAACGCCGATGAGTAAGTTCCTGCTGAGATTCAAATGGAAAACGTGAGGTAGAGAATCAAATGCAGAAGGTATTTCTCCGGTTAATCTATTGTTAGCCAGAGACAACGAACTAAGGTTCATCAACTTGGTGTAACTCTCCGGAATTGCGCCGGAATATCCCGAGTTCTCGAGTTGGAGCTCTTGAAGCTTAGGGAGAAACCCTAATTCAACGGGAAGAGCTACGAACATTGGGTTATTATCCATTATGAAGTACTGTAAACTCTGAAGTTTCGAGATTCCTTTTGGGAAAGCCCCTTTTAGTTTGTTGTTGCTTAACGCCATGAAAGATAAAGAACGGAGCTTTTCTACGCCTTCTGGGATTACTCCGAAGAGAGAATTCGAGCTCAGATCGAGTTTCTGAAGCATACCCAGTTGCGAAATCGTGGGAGGGATTGTACCGGTTAGTGAATTGTAGCTCAAATCTAAGCCAACGAGGCTATTGAGATTCCCCAATTGCAGAGGAATTTTACCTGTGAGCTTGTTGTAGCTGAGATCGAGATGTAAGAGGCTTTTCAATGAGAAAATCGCCGGTGGGATATCTCCGGTTAATCGGTTTTGTGAAAGAGTGAGGATTTGTAAAGATTTGAGAGAAGAAATGAGAGGAGGGATGTGACCTGAAAGAGAAGGGTTTGATCTGAGGCTAAGTTGTTGAAGAGAGGAGTTAGGGAGGAGTTTAATGGGGAAGATGATTGTGGTTGGGAAGTGAGTGAAGCAGTTGAAGAAGAAGACTGATTGAAGAAAAGGGAGAGTGAAGATTAAGTAAGGGAAAGAAGCAGAGGATTTACAAGAAGGGTTTGGGGCAGAGCCGAAATCGAGTCGAGAGACGTGAGACAAATGGTCTGGACCGGTTTTGCATTCAATGCCTGGCCAAGTTGAGCCAGGTGCGCAAGGGTTTGGGTGGGAGTGGCGCCATGGTTGATCAGAAGACATTGATTCCATGATGGTGAAGAGAGTCTCTGACTCAGATGGAGGCATTGAGACAGAGACTCTGTTTCCTTGGCAGAGTAAGAGAGGTGTTATCAGGAGAAAAAGGAGTAGTGAGGAAGGAGATGGTAAAGCTATCTTCATCGTCATAGATTTTGTGTAAGAGAGAGGAGAGTGTGTGTGTGTTTCTTGGTGATGTTTATACTTGAGAATTCATAAAATGTTCTTCATTAGTTTACTTTCTCCAATGCAAAAAAAAAAAATGAGAGATGTGATGTTAATTAGAATCTTTGAGGAGAAAAAGCATAAAAGGGACATTAGATGATGATCGATGAGAAAAAAACCCAAAAGAGAAACTTAGGAAAAGATTTAAGCTTTTAACGAGTTTTAAGTGAAGGGTTTAAGGATTTGGGACAAGACAAGACAGAGACACGTGAACAATCAGAATCTAAACAAGGTATGATAAAAGAGTGAAGACTTAGAAGGAAGCTAGTAAATAATACGAATAGGTTTTGAGTGTGTGAGTGATAGAGAGAGAGAGAAGAGATGCAATTATAAATGGAAGTGATTGAAAGTGACACGTGTGGGGTCGTGAGTGACAAAGAAGTAGGGACTCAAGACATGAAATTGGGAAGAGAAGAGAAGACACAAATTAAAAAGAGTTCTTGATTGTTTTGTAAGGCTATACACACATGTTTCTTCTTTATTCAAATACTTTTGTTCGGACCAATTTTGAAGGACTTGTCTTTGTTGGTGGTTATCTCGTGAATACGTTACCTCCTCGAATCTCTCAGGTTCTGTGAAACGGCTCCTGTTTCTGTCTTTCCTCTGTATGTAATAGTTTATTGTGATATCTATACATAGTGTATACGATGTGTATAATCCAGGTCCATAGTAAATTTGATTGGAACCTTAAGTTTTGTTATTAAGCACATTTGAAAATATGATGAAACTAAAAGTTATATATATATAAACATAGATCAAGATACTTACCGCCAATTAATTTTGATTTGGAAACGTATGAAATTTAACATAATATTATAGTACAAACACTTCAAACCAATCTGAAATTGATCCTATAATGAGATGTCACGATAAATGGTTGGTCAATATTTCAAAAATATGTACTAAAACTTAGACATAAAAAAAAGAGATGAAACTTAAGGTTTTGAATTAGAAACCTATAAAGAACATAATCAATCCACTCACTATCGATTGATATTCAATTGGAAACCTATTTTTTTGCTATCCAATTACCCGGGTCATTACGGCAGAACAAATGATATAGGTAAATGCAAACATCATTTTGGAAGAAAACTAGTAACCAATTCATGGTTAAATTTGATGTAAGATGAGTACTTGATGGTTGGTTCCAAAGACAATAATGTGTAGTTGGTCTAAACTCCAAACTGTTTCAAAAATCCCCCACAATAGTCTTTTGACTGTTCACAAAATAGTTTGAATTCTATATATCTATCAAGTATTTCAAATCATTTTTCCTCTTTAGATATTTTTTATAATAAAAACTAATAAGGAAAGGTTCATGAAAAGTGGTGGGTATAGTATGTCTCTCTATTTACTGTCTTCAATTATTATGTTTTTTTTTTTCAAATTTCTCTCAAGTTTTATTATTCATAGTTTGAATGTAACCCAAACAAAATCATAGTTACTACTACCTTAATACAAAACATTGGAAATATATTTAACAACCGCATAGAGGCTTTAAAACGCATAGAGACTTGACTCTTTTTTCTTTGGCATTCTTTTGGTAAACCGTAGAATTTGGATTTATGTTTACTCCAACTTCGTATAAATAAAATGTTTTGTCATATTGCAAACTAATAAAATAGAGCTGTAAAATATTTGATATATATACTGCCCACTTTCTTCTTTTATTATTAACATCTCTTTTTGAATGTTAGAAAACACGGTTATCGAAAGAAAACAAAATTTCAAACGTTGAGTTATTGTACTACACTTGGCAATAATGCAAAAGATGTTTTGTAAAAACGTACATGTATATGGTGTATATGTAGTGAAGGATCTAATCTTAGTTTGGACTAAGTCTCGAGGGGTAATATCAGAAACTACTATTTACCGTACGGATCTAACTCAAGCATGATCCACATGCCCTACACCAAAACAATCCAATGGTCATAAAAGTCACTGAAATTGGTTAACTATAAACCGACCAACGTCATTTTAA
Organism: Cardamine occulta; assembly: GCA_028015245.1. NCBI lineage: Eukaryota > Viridiplantae > Streptophyta > Magnoliopsida > Brassicales > Brassicaceae > Cardamine > Cardamine occulta. Next base: position 2,504,302 of record CM051376.1, on the reverse strand, counting down.
TCTTAATTTCTTCACCCCTTAAACTTGTCAAATTTGTAAAACACCAAGAAAACTAAAAGTATATATATATATATATTGTATTGTTAATGCTTTCTGGATCTCTCAGTCCTTTCATCAGTGCTTTAAGATTTGACACCACTCCCATTTCCATCTCCTTTTGCTTTCTCCACATTTTAGTACATATTACTATGCATAGATATATACAATAATCAAATATAATATCTCATGGTTACAGTATACACATGGATGATAATTCCTCGGATCCTCACATGCTATGTTTATGCAGAAAAGAGGGATTATGATTATGTGATTCAGTAGTTAGTTAGTCATTGTCATTGATAAACAAATCACAAATTTTGTCAAATTCTCTGCAAAATTCATGTGGGGAATCTTATGAGAATCTGCAGGTATTTTGATCTGAAACAGCTCATGTAGAGAGGGGAAAACAATAGTATTTATAGCTTTCTCTCTAGGCTGTATTTAAACAGCTCACTATTTCTACAAACTCAAATAAGAGGGGGAAAAATGAATCTACATGAGAATCACTGTTGCAAGAGCTATACACTGTTGGCCACTCTGTCTTTGTCTGTATATTTGAATCAAAACTCTATTTCATAAAGAATCTAAGGTCTAAGAAGCAGACAAGAAGATTAAGAAAATCACCCTTTGAATTTTGATTCAAGAAACCATTCAAGTACAGAGTTTTGGGGGTCATTTGGTCACTCTTTTGTCTGTGTAATTCACAAGATTTTCATCTAAAATTAAGAATGGTTCAATACCCCTCTTACAACATGAGACAAAAGGGACAAAAGTTACTGGATAAGCTTAAAGGAAGAGGGGAACATCTTTATCAAAAAGAAAGAAAAAAACCGATCAAATCCGGATACTGTACCTTTAATTATCATGGGCTCCCTTTTCTGGAACAACATGAAAAACTGCAGAAGATAAGCACAAAAAAACTTATATCATTATGTTTCTGAAACACTTCTGGGCTTGAGTCTCTATCATAGCATTTGAGTAGAAGAAGCTTTTTGCTAGTTAGTTGAACATCCTGAGAAAATTGCTTGCATATGCCATTGGCTTCACATCCGGGTGAGGCTGTAAAAGAAATCACAATGATCAGAAAAATCAGAAAAATCAGAAAAATCAGAAAAATCAGAAGAGTTTCTGTGAAACATTCACAAGAACAATGTTGCAAGAGGTATACTACCCTTACCACTGCTGAGAACGTTACAATGTTTGGCTTCATATCTGGTGCTTCAAAACGAATGAAGGCTCCCTTATTACCCATCTACAACAATACCATTTCATGTTAAGTAAAGAATCAAGTAATTTGGGGCTGTTTCAAAATAGAAGATAGGAGTTTTTTGAGTCACCTGATCACAGTAATTTGGCGCAGAGAAGACTGTGATGAGTTTACCGTCATGCTCAACCTCATAACCTTCATCTTTTACTTCATGTGATCGGACCAATAAATCTGTGACATTCATTAAAATTCAAGTTAAAAGCCATCTCAAGAATAGATTGGCGCCAGAGACCAAACCTAGATAATAACAAGACAGTAAACTCACCTAGATTGTTGTCTTGCAAAAATTTCTTTGTTACATCTCCACCAAATGATAGACCAACTCCTCGCTTGCTAGGGCCTCTTCCAGGGAGAGGTTGAGGATCACTCCACAACAGTTCACACATTAGTCCTGAACAAACCATTAGCAAGATTAGACGATTAAACAGAAACACAATTCTAGAAGAAGCAATCTTACAGAAGATGTATATGATGAAACATACCTTCCTCGGGAGGCTCACAGAATCGGTCAATGGCTCTGATGTCTGAGAGTTTCACGCCGTCGACACTGAAGAGACCTCCGTGCACCACGAATACCTTCCCATTTATAACATGAGCCAACGGTAGGTAGCAGAAAACTTCAGCAAAGAGATCCACGAATTTCTCACTCAACTTGGACCGAACCTCACCCTCAAAACCATATATTTTGTTCATGCTCTTGCTTTCATGATTTCCTCTGGCTAGATATATGGCTGAAAATTTGCAAGTATAAATATGGGTAAACAGTAATATAAAATTGAACTGGAAATATTTAACCCAGGGGGCAATAATAGATCATTATAATCCTCCTCAGTGATAGCCAAGAACTTACATGATGGACACATGCACTTGAAAGCAAACAATGTGAGGATGATCTCAACAGAGAATGAGCCTCTGTCCACAAAGTCGCCATTGAAAAGGTAGGGATTCTCCTCAGAAGGGAGACCATTAAGCTCAAAAATATTTAGGAGATCATAGAACTGCAAAAATTAAATAGCAAGTCAACGGCACACCCAATACAATAGGCTACAGCCCTTGTTAGCAAATCAAGATATGAGAAAGAAGTAGAAAGAACAACAACAAAACCCAGTTACATAGATATAGGTCAAGAATGGGTTGTTAGTAACTTAGTATGTGCATGGAGTTATGTTTACTGCGAATTCTACATATATATAAACAAGAGAACTGAAGATTGTGGACCCTCTCAGATTTATTTGAGAGAAAAAACCGTACCTGACCATGAACATCACCGCAGACCGTGAAATGCTTGCCATTAGGTACACTAATATTAACAAGAGAAGGCAGTGCTAGCAAGATTTGCCTTGTCTGTAAGACGATTTGATATGCATACCTACAAATATTATGTCAGCAAAGCATGAACAGATGATCGCTGTGTTAATTAAATTTAACACCACCAAAACAATACGCACCTTTTATGCAATGTTTTTTGGTTCTTGAAATCTTCCATCATATTTTTCACAAAATCCAAGGTAACTTCCTCTCCCTCAATTCTAGCACCAGAATATTGTGGCTCAACCTCTGCAATGATATTGAAAAGAAAAAAAAAATTAGTAGATTGATACAGAGTTAAAAACTTTATAGCAATGAACATCAATTTTCGACGAATGTTAAAAACCTACAAGCCATGGACACTTTTAAAAAAGGAGAAGTCAGTAAATCTATGAAATGTTCTACTCTTGTGAGATGGTTTGACATCAATATCATTGAACTTTTCAATTCTCAACTGAGACTCCAAGAAAGGAAACATATCCAGGCGAACTATGCATGAAAATGATCTACATTGGTCCTAGAATGAGGATTAACTAGAGTAAAGACACTACTACCACTGAAGCTACCCCACCAAAATGTCCCTAATACCACCGAAACCAACACCATGAGTATCTCAGTTGTGGCAAATCCTCGGACCGCCACCACCATTACTGCTGCAACAACTGCTGCTAAAGCCGTTTTGGTGGGCATGCTCCCTATTATGTGACAATAGGTAGAAGAATGATTACTAGTCTAAAGCTACACTCAACCATTTGTCAACTACTGAATCAAAGACATGGTATAACAAGAGAAGAAGAAACCAGGGATGAGAGAACAAACGGCAAGCTAAAAGACAACAGAAAAATAAGCAAATAGATGGAGGATACCTATTGTGTGGAAGTCAATGGACTCAGCAACTGAGCGTCTTTCAGATACTGGTACAGAGATTGCTTCTTCAAATTTGAGTTTCATCGCTGCTTTCTCACATTCTCTTAGCTTTCTTGTGGCATCAGGGTCATTAGGAGAAAGCCTTTTCACCTAAAGTATAAATAGCAGACCATGTCAACAATACCGTACAAGCTAATCTCTCTTAATAGATAAAAGACGGGCCACAACCAAACCGGATTTCCACAGAAATATTAAGTTTCCAGGATCTTATCACTTGATCAGATCAAAACAATCAAGTTATGACCTTCTGGGTGAGTACAAGCTACACGCCTACGACATTTCATCTTTAGTATTTTGACATTTCTCAACATGAGCCGACTCCTCACTCAAAAAGATTAGAATAGATAGGACAAGAACTATCAGATAAACAGCTACCAAATACTAGAGGAAAGAAACAAGAAATTGAATGGCACAATGCTAGTGCTATAAACAATAACCTGTTGGAAATCCTTCAAGGCATCCTTAAATTTTCCCATGGCAAGATACGCAGCACCACGCCTGTAATAGCCCTGTGATTCAGTAGATAATCAGTGAATAAGGCTGAATTTGCGTGAGAAGAAGAACAGGCAATATAATGTCCCAGAATGGTACCTTAGAGTATTTTGAATCAATTTCAATGGCCTTTGATGCATCCTGTATTGCACTGCCATATTCCTCCAGTTTTGTGTGAGCAAATGCACGGTTTGCCCAATACACAGCGTTATTGCTGTTGAGTTCAATAGCTTGTGTATATAGCTCAATAGCATGGGAGTATTTGTGACCTGTAAGCAACAAACAAAATTTAGCCACATGTTCTCAATTTAAAGCAAAAAAAGAAAGAGATCCCCATTAAAAGAGTTAAAATCAAACTGATTCCTCAAGATTATGTTAACGTCTTTCACAAAAATACACACCTTTAAAAGCTTCATTAGCCTGATTTTTCATCTCCTCGGCCCGTGAAACATCAGAATTCTCATTCTTAGTCTCCATGTTTTCAGAACGAACTTATCTCTGACTTAACTTCTTCGTCTTATCCAGTGAAGCCAGAACTGATTGACAGAAAAGATGTAAAGTTAAAAGTTTTAACTCGTCATGGCCAAACAACTTGCATGACGCAGAAGAGCAATAATCATAATCAGCTGGTCAATTCCATGAGCATTTACTCAAAAATCGATAATTTCTACTTAACAGGGAGCTAGTTTAAGAGCTAGAAAGATTCAAATCATACGCATTCACCTAAATAAACTCGAGATTTTTCGTGATACAGTCACTGACTTTAGTCATACAACTCATTCACACAAAATCATTCATAGAAAATCAATTATTAAGTTGCAAAACGCATAGAAAAACTAAATCCAGATAAGAGCACGATGCATAATAGATGAAAGTAAATAGCCTAAGTGGATAGATAAGAAACAAAAGGTTATGACTTTTCATATCTTGCATCGTTTTCATTATAGCACAACAACGAATTGGACGAATAATCAGAATCATGACTCGTAAGAAGTTGAAAAAAAGAATAATTTACAGACAAATCCAGTGAAAGATCTGTTAAATCGAGATAAGAGAAAAGCAAAACAGGACAACAACACAAGGAAACAAGCGTATAGACGAGTTTGTCGGAAAGAGAGATTGATACCTGAAAAAGGCTCAATCTTGAGGAAGAGGAAGAGGAAGAGGCTGAGGAGTGAGACAGGTTTAAGAGAAGCTTCAAGTGACCAGAAACCCTAGATTGGTCAAAATAGGGAGTATAAGCTTGATTGAATCTATGGAAAGAGTTTTTTTTTGGAAATTATTAATTTTTGCCCACTAAATTTTTTTTTACCGGTGAAAAATAAAAGGAACGAAGATATGTTTACTTCTAGAGTCTCCAAAATATACTACTATCATTTTGTTTTTGTGTAATGGAAAAGTAAACTTTTTTTTTTGCCGGCAAAAAATAATTTATATATTAATACTCACGGGTCACTGAGTGATTCAGAGTAAACGACCGGTAACAAACTGGTAAAGATGTGATTATTATTTTACATAGATAGGTAATAGCTGTGCTGGTAAAAAGAGTAACTTGAATTAATGGTTTATATCTTATACTGTAGTTGGTTTTTCTTTTAAAACCAAAAAGTTATTTTAAGGCCTTTTCTTTCAACAAATGGTAAAAAAGAGTTATTTGAAGGCCTAGATTATCAAAACAAATTAAAGTTTTATGTAAGAAATTATGTTTGGATTGATTTAAATACCACGTGAAAATAATTGGATTGCGCTATAAAATTTATTGATATTTGATATGAACACATAAAATCAACAAAAAATCTATATATAAAAAGTGCAATAAAAGCATTTTAAATTAATAATGTCGGAATTATATATTTTATTAATTTATCATAAAATTGATTATTTTATTTGTGTTTGATTAATTGGTTTTACTATTATCATTATAAAACTATCAGTCATGATAATATCTTTATCGAGTCTGAAAAATTGCAATATCAGAAATCAGTGATATTTAACCTCAGTGAATCAAATACAAAAAACAGTAAACTTAAACTATACCATATATGAGCGAACAGTTGGGTGATTTTGCAAATCTTAACCACAAGTATAAGTAACAATTCAGACAGGTACATCTATAACTATTATTATTGTCATGCTCTTCTTCATCAATGAAAGTTTTGTTTATTGAAATGATCATGTAGGACATAATTTCCATATCTTGGGAATGTAGATCTAAAACGAGCATTTCTTGTTCATGGAGAAAATGTTGCAATTTCTTTTGGTCAGATTCCCTTATTCTTGTAGCAATGCATAGAACTGGCTCAAACACCATTTCTTCTTCAACCTTATATACCATAGTTCAGAACTAGTTATACATGATTATCAGAAAATTATCAGTCAATCGTTATAATATTATAATCGAGTCATAAAAAATTGCAAACTCAGGAATCGGTGATATTCAACATCAGTGAATCAAATCTAAGAAAATGTGAACTTAAATTTATAGAAATTTTTTAAAAAAATTTTATGATAAGAAAAATTCACGATACAGTGAGTGTAGCTCTCTTTAATGTGTGTCAAGTCCTTGAGAACTTCTTGCACAAATCTAAAAGATTCTTTCAGCTCCTCATCATTTTCTTTTTCTTTGGTTTTATTCCTCTCGTCCAATGATCCTATTTGTTTGGTTTCAGTCCACCCGGCCAATGTTCTAACTACAAGTACTAGCTTAATCGTGAATCTCGAATCTAACTACAAGTACTAGCTTAATCCTGAATCCAAATCTAAGTCTAACCTAACCATGAATAGAATCTGCAAATTGTTAATCTATACCTCTTCAATAGTGATTTTAAATCCAAGTTTCTAATTATTGATATTTGATATGAACACGAAAAATCAACAAAAAAACTATATATAAAAAGTACAATAAAACCCTTTTAAATTAATAATGTCAGAATTTTATATTTTATTAACTTATCATGAAATTGATTATTTTATTTGTGTTTGATTAATTGGTTCTACGATTATCATTATAAAAACTATCAGTCATGATAATATCTTAATTGAGTCTGAAAAATTGCAATCTCAGGTATCAGTGATATTTAACCTCAGTGAATCAAATTCAAAAAACCATGAACTTAAACTATACCATATATGAGCTAACAGTTGGGTGATTTTGCAAATCTTAACCACAAGTATAAGTAACAATTCAAACATGTACATCTATAACTATTATTATTGTCATGCTCTTCTCCATCAATGAAAATTTTGTTTATTGAAATGATCATGTAGGACATAATTTCCATATCTTGGGAATGTAGATCCAAAATGAGCATTTCTTGTTCATGGAGAAAACGCTGCAAATTCTTTTGGTCAGATTCTCTTGTTCTTGTAGCAATGCATAGAATAGGCTCAAACACCATTTCTTCTTCAACCTTATATACCGTAGTTCAGAACTAGTTACACATGATTATCAGAAAATTACCAGTCAATCGTTATAATATCCGAATCAAGTCATAAAAAATCGCAACCTCAAGAATCGGTGATATTCAACATCAGTGAATCAAATCTAAGAAAATGTGAACTTAAATTTATAGAAATTTTATAAAAAAAAATTTATGATAAGATATTTTACCGTAAACTTTTAAAAGCATACGAGTTTAAATAATTTATATTAATAGTAATAATTTGTGAACTATTAGACAAATCATATGTAGAAAAAAAGTAACAAATTGAGTTCGTCATTACAAATTTTGTTTTGATGATGCAATGCTAAAAATTTAGATGAGTTCACTTTTAAAAATAACATTCATTAATTTTAAATATTGATTAGTGATCTCAATGATTGTAAAAATCGATACTATAGGCTCTTGATGACCAAAAAAAAGATAATATAGTCTCTTATAATACAAAAATGAAAATGATGTATGCTCAAAGATCAAAATAAATTGTGGTTACTATTTGTAATGTTTGATTATAAAGTTAAAAATGATGGTATAATTGATTTATTACCGATAATTAATGTTTCTAAAAATAGTTATAGAATTTGAAACTATTTGCAATTTTTTTTTCAATTCGAAAACATAACACCATCAAATGTATAATGCAATAAAAATATATATGTAAGAAAAATTAGAAAAATAAAGGAAAATTCAAATATAATAAAATATCATATACTTATCTTACCTATATTTGTGTATTCATAGAATTATTAATTTATAATATTATTGAGACCATATATTTATATAGAAGTTTCTAAAAATTTATTGTCTTATTATTTTATCAAATTTTACTCATATTTATATTACTCTAATTCAAAACTGAAGAATTATATTATTTTGTAGTGTTTATTAATTCATTGAGTATTTATTGTACACGGTATTGAGGATCAGTGTCCTTCTAGATTGTTTTGGTTTTAAGGGAAAATAGTCTTGACATTTTTTTTAGTCAATGAAAGAGTGTTGTATTCTCATTTAATTCAAATTGTCTCCTGATGCTTGTTTAATCAAATTGAGAGCCATCCAAAATGAATACGAATAGTATCTGTGCTCATAAAGAAAAGACATATTTGTCACCGTTAATTTTTTATTTTTTTTCCATTGAAGTTTTGCTCTATACAATCTATACACATACATATACAAACGCTTTTGAAATCAACACACCAAAGAGGAATGTTTCTTGATTCTTAATCTTCCAACTCAATGCTTTCTTGTTTCCCTTTCAGCCTACATTTGAACACAAATTATTAAGTTATAATTCAAAATATTAATGTATATTCAATTATATAGTATAAGAGATCAACAACAAGAATAGAATACCGCTTTGATTGCTTTCTCAACAGAATCCCATCCAAACCGGTCAACATAATCTTGAACCGATTTTCTCGCATCAAGACTCATCATCTGTAAAACACTTCTCTGCTCATCTGTATAAATCGCTCCTCCTCCAACATTCATCCCAATTTTAACGTATTTTCTCACAAAAGTAGAGTAAATGTAAGCTGCACCACTGAACATTGGTAACACCAACCACATACAGAACAAGAGCTTTAAGTATGACCAGAATGGTAGCCTGCAAAATGACAACACGATCTTTTTTTAGTCTTCAAGACATAATTAATTTTTCTGTATAGTGGAATTACTTATTATTATTATTATTACCAGGCAAGGACTCTCCAAACGGATAGCTCGAATATTGTTATTAAGGAGTAAATGATCCAATAAGTAAGCCATTGTTGATCATCTAACATCGTTGGACTCTCTATGGCTCGTAGTGATGCATACCTAATCATTCAACCAGTCACTTAATTAATTTGCATTTATATTATAAACCATTATTAAAAGTTTTAAATTTTTATTTCACTTACAGAGGATAGAGAAGCATAACTCCAGGCCTGCATGCACCAAGAAAAAGAAGAAATAATGTTAAAAATTTGACAAGTCTCGAATTTTTTTTTTGGTTGGAGACAAAAGCTGAAATCAAAACTTACCCAATAAGAGCATCAAAACGTTTTGCAATCACAATAATGACACCCATTTTTTTGAGTTTTTACTCTGTCTCTTCTTTGATCAGCAGAAACTTTCTTCTTGTTTATCTCTCTGAACAAACGTCTTTAGCACTATGGCGTTGGATATATACACAAAAGCTTTTCTTTCTTAAGCAAGAATCTTTGTGTGAGTTAAGGTTACAAGTCATGTAAGGAATCTCCACCCCGTTGATACGTTTCATGAACCAATTTCATCTATGTTGTAAGAAAAATATTTCAAAGTAATTGTGGGAAAAATTCAGATGAAGGGAAATCCAAAGTCTTGGGTTTCGTATAACTCAATATGAATTAGATTTGGAATATGTTTTTGTTAAAAAAACAAGATTCTTTTCTTGTCACAAGAGTTGGTCATCAAAAACTTATGCATAAATTAATGAGATTGGACGTATTACACAATTTGATTATGATCTTTGGTCTGCGACTTTGTTTTATTTTTGGTAAGTCACCTGTCCTATAATTTGGAATATTTATATAATCTCTCTTTCTTACCCATATATATGCATTCTCATTAATTTAAAGTTCATAATTGATCGTTTTATTTGATAAAGATTTAATTTGTGTTGTCACTGAGCTAGTAAAAGTAATCTTTATATAATTTATCTTTCTTACACAGATTACTTTTTTCATTAGTATTCTATTTGATAAAGATTTTTTGTCACTGAGCTAGTAAATAGTACACCCAATATATAAAATTATATTATTTCACGCTATCTCTCCTCAGTCCTCAACAGATTTCCAAAGCATATTAAAAAAATATACCACGAAAGTCAATCAAAGCCCTACCAACTCTTAAGTTTCCTCTTGAAATGATTTTGCACAATTTGAAGCTTTATTCGACATGAATGTGATATATGAACGTGTATGTAGATGTTATTGTTGCTTGTGACAAAAATTGAATAGAATTTAAGTACAAGGAAAATGATGGGGTATGGGCAAAACTCAACAAGAGTTTCCATTCATAACTAGAATTAATTAATGCAAATCTGAGAAAGGGTTAATGGATAATGACTGGACATATGATTAGTCATTCCCCGTGGGCTCTCCGCTTTCATTTACTTTGATTAGTTTCATCTTCCCTAACTCTAATTATATTGTCGCATATATGATGTGGTTTCTTGCCTAAATTACGTATTTGATGTAATGATAAAAATAACTAATCCTTATTATTCAAGATGCCGTTGGACTAACCTAATGTCCATGAATATGACTCGAACATAAGAATTTAGAAAGACGAAACCAGCTAAACTATATACTATTTTGTCAAGCCGTTCTTTTAACACAAACAATTATTTTTTTCTTTAGTGTTTTGCGTTTTCATTTACAATTTGTAATTGGTAAACATGCTAATACTGTATATGTTTGACACAAAATAAAATAAAATAAAACACCCACACTAATATGTATGATTTTTTTTAAAACTTGAATGTAAACCATATTTCAAAATCTAAACGTAAACACAAATTCATATATATATATATATATATATATATATATATATATATAAACCTGAAATCTCATTGTTCATTGGCTCGTTTGGTATCGTTGATAAGTTATAACATCATTCTAATTAAGGAGGAATGACTTGACCACGCAAAGTTCTTAGCATATATCATATAAGTTAAATATTGGGTTAATATTGAAATATATACGTATTGAAAAACAAACAAAATATGCCAGGTAACGACATATATAGGAGTATGGCAATAAAAAGAAAAGGAGAAAAAAAAAGGATTACCCAAAAAGGAAAATTTCCAAAAGGTGATTCTGATGAGAAACAGAGCCCATACCTCTCTTTTTTCCCTAAACATGAAAGAAAAATTGGATGGTCCTCCTTCAATGCTCTCTTTCCCCACCCAATCTAAACCCAACTCTCTTCTTCTTTTTTTCCATTTTGATAATTTATACCACTTAATTCCCATCAATTTCAAATTGCAATCTATATGTATACATAGAGAATTAATTAAAAGAATTAGCTAGGTGTATGAGATATTTGGCAAAACGTTAGACTAATGGTCCATTTTCTTTCTTAATTTTTTCTTCTATAACATTTCAGTTTGAAAAAACTACCAAACCTTCTGTTTTCTGCAAGTGGGTGTTTAAATACTTTCAAAGAAATATTCCTCTTAAAGAAATGGTAAACGAAAACAGAAATCAAAACAAAAATATAAAGTAGGAGCAGCAGTTAAGTGGTACTGAGATAATAAGAATAGTATCTTTAGGGAAGAACACATTAAATCTCTCATCGGATTTCATCTTCCCTTCTCACTTCTCCTTCTTTTCTTTCTTATCATAATCTTGCAAACCCAGGTACAGTCTTCATTCAATCCGTAAATGGAGTTACCAAATTTAGGGTTTTTCATTTAATCCTTAAAAACCCATTACTCTTAATCAAAGGATCTTCCTTTCTCCATTAAATCTCAGAACTTGGAATTTCTAGTAGTTTCATTGGAGTGCAAAAAGATTTGATCTCTCTTTCTCTTGTGTTTAGTGTTTGATTGTGTTTTGTTCATTTGTACTTTAGGGTTAGTATAAATGGAGGGTGGTGCAAGTAATGAAGTAGCAGAGAGCAGCAAGAAGATAGGGAGAGGGAAGATTGAGATAAAGAGGATAGAGAACACTACGAACCGTCAAGTCACTTTCTGCAAACGACGCAATGGTTTGCTCAAGAAAGCTTATGAGCTCTCTGTCTTGTGTGACGCTGAAGTTGCTCTAGTCATCTTCTCCACTCGAGGCCGTCTCTACGAATACGCCAACAACAGGTACAACTATTAGATCTTGATTTTCTTGATTTTTTCTAGGATAAAGTTTCGACTTTTTAAGTGGGTTTTTTAGTCTTTGTGGTTTCTCTCTTAGTAGTTATTTTCCTAAGTTTCTGTGTGCCTCAATTCTCTGTTGATTGTGTACCAAAATTAGGGTTTGTTAAAACTTGGAACCCTAGCTAGTTTTGTTTTGGGGGAAATTTTGATCATCTTTAATTTCTTATCTCTCTTTGTAAAAAGCTGTGAGGTCTTCTCTGATCATTAATTTGCATCCCCATAACTTGCTGCAGTCACTTTTTTTTGTTTGCAAATCCTTAAAACAGTATCTATATGAATCTATGTATGTCAGTTTCTTCTATCAATTTGATGACACATCAAGTTTTATTTCTGCAGATTGATCATTAGGTTTCTATCAGAGATTAAAAAGTAGGGTTCTAGACAAAATATAATAAATTTTATATGGCTATATAAAAGCTATGTAGATTCCTTAAAAAATGATTAACTAGGGGGAGACTAGTAGGTGTTTGTCTTCTGACACTTCTCTAATCTTTTGGTGAATCGGTCTGTTAAATCAAGAAAATTTTTGGGGACAAATCTTGTTGTTGAGTCACTATAATTAATCATCCATCAATCAAGAAAAAAAATTAAACAGAAAATTTTGACTTTTGATTAATATTTTCCCCACTCCGAGTTGGGGACTTGTCATTTCCATTTCGCTACAAGTTTCCAGCTATTTACAGCTCATGTTCATTTTAACATTTTGATTTTTTTATCTGCTTTTCAATTAACGATAATAGTATTAAAAATATTATTGGGTTTTTTGGTTATAATTAACACTATAGAGTTGAAGGTGAGTGTATAAGTATAACTAACTATAATCTATCATTTTTATAAAGACTCATCTCATGGATCTAAGATAAAACAAGAAAATCTGTAGTTTCAGTGTGAATTTCACAACGACTAAATAAACCTATACTTAATAATTGTGTATGTGAGATGACTTAAAAGTACATGTAAGTCAATACCCACCTAATTTGTTTAACAAAAGAGGAATGCATTAGGTGTGTAGAAATGAGTGAATTATATGTTTTTATTCTCAGATGTGTAGTTACTATCTATTTCTTATTTCAAACATGCTCATGCTTTAGTGTCTGACTTTTGACATTTCTCAACCTTCCATCATATATAACACAATGTGTTACTTAAATGAATATGAAAGCCCATACACACAGATACCTCTACTTTTTTCTATTTTGCAAAGGATTTACAAATTTCACGTTCTTGGTAAAAATACATTTGCCTCAGACTAGATGCAACTTTTGGTCAAATCGATCACCAAATATAGGCTGTACTTGGAAATATGTATTTGCTTCTAGCTTTCTATACAGTTTTTTTGTGTGTGGTTAAATTAGGGTGTTCTCTAACTTTGATTATATATAATAAAAACTTTGTGATATGTCACCTTTAATAGATATAGGCAATAGCAACAATATCTCAAAAAAAAGGCAAACAAAATCATATGGTACTGGTACAATCATGCAATCACTCTACTTTGGTGATTGAATTTAATTAAGTAAAGGTTTTGGCCTGACAAAACTTTTCTGTTTCAAAACCTTAATACCCGCCTAATATAGTTTACCTATTGTATATATATACTATTTCATATACCCAGATAAAAAAAATGAAAATCCATTTCTAAAAACTACAACTTCATTTTTATTTCTCCTGGTTTCTGTGAATAAAAGTTTTGGGCTCTTATTTTACTTCTAGTGCTTTAAGTTTGACAATAGATTTCCACCGGTTGCATATATATATATTATTTTATGGTTGTAGATTTATGATTTAAGTTTAAAAGTAGCTTTTCTCCTTTGAGTGGATGTTATATTTATGATTAAAGTTTAAATATTTTCGTTTGTGTGAATATGTTGGTGAAAAAGTGTGAGAGGAACAATTGAGAGATACAAAAAAGCATGCTCTGACGCCGTTAACCCTCCTTCGATCACCGAAGCTAATACTCAGGTCAGTTTCATTCATTAATTCACCTTATTGTCTCTGATTCATTTACATTTACTTATTCTCCTATTCTTTACGAAATTCCAAGTTCATTTTCTAAATTTACTTAACTTCTTGTATCAAATCATGGGTCAAAATTGATGAAGTACTATCAACAAGAGTCATCAAAGCTCCGGAGACAGATTCGGGACATTCAAAATCTGAACAGACACATTCTTGGTGAATCTCTTGGTTCCTTGAACTTCAAGGAACTCAAGAACCTCGAAAGTAGGCTTGAGAAAGGAATCAGTCGCGTCCGCTCCAAGAAGGTATAGTTACTATAGTATCCATCAATCTCCTTATGCTTAAATCTATATATTTTCCCGACTCAAACTGATTTCTCCTTGCCCGTTTCATTTGGCTTTTCCTCCAGCACGAGATGTTAGTTGCAGAGATAGAATACATGCAAAAGAGGGTAAAAGTAAAACCTATCTTCCTCCACAAGAAACTTACACCTTATATGTATTAGCAATTTTTTTTTCTAATCATCGGTTTTGTTGTTGATTTGATTGTAGGAAATCGAGCTGCAGAACGATAACATGTATCTCCGATCCAAGGTTTTATACAACTTTTTTTAGCATTTTGATTATTTTTTTCTCTCCGCAATCTTTAAATATAAAAATTGTGTATATTGCTGCAGATAACTGAGAGGGCAGGATTACAACAGCAGGAATCGAGTGTGATACATCAAGGAACGGTTTACGAGTCGGGTGTGTCTTCTTCTCATCAATCGGAGCAGTATAACCGAAATTATATTCCGGTTAACCTTCTTGAACCAAACCAGAACTCCTCCATCCAAGACCAACCACCTCTCCAACTTGTTTGATTAAGTCTAACATAAGTTTCTTTTCTCGCCTGGGATCGATCTTATGCATATATATTCATGCTACACTTACCGTTAAAAACTTAAATGCAGATGGTAAAGATTTGAGAGGGACCTAATTTACATATATTTTGATCATGTATCATGTATGTGAACGTTGCAGCTAATTGTTAAGGCTAAGATTAATAATAAAGGAACGAAAAATAAAAAGGGATCTAGATCTAAGTCATTAAAATTTTCTGATTAATTTCTATATTTCTAACTTGGGTTGCATATTCAAATCAAAATGTGTTGATGTGACCTGAAAACATATGCAATTTGTACAACACTATTGAGATCCAAAAGCTGCATACGAATAGGTCGATTCCAAGTTACATCTAATTAAGATCTTTTAAAATCCTAAACTATGGACATGGACGATATGAGGCGGGAGGCTAAAGACCAAACCTTTTTCCCCTCCCTTCTCATACTGCAGAGTACAGAGTTTGTTTTTTTTCTCTCTTTCCAACGTAGAATTCTCCACTTTCTAATGATACTAATGTAGGAATTTACACCAGAGAGATCGAAGATCGTACCTCAGGGTTACTAATCTCTAGGACTAGACAGGGCTACTGATGGTGGTAGAAGTTCTTGGCTGCCACAAATGCAGTCCATGAGATAGTGTTAGTGCAACGAGACTTAGAAGGTCTCTTAGTGGGGATATACAGCAAAGTTAAGCGATTGATACAGAAATACCAAAAGATAATAAAAGGAAATGAAGCTACGAGACGTACCATCTCCTAATGACTTCAACGAGGCCTCACTTCCTCAATTCCATTTTCATCTCCTAATGACTTGATGCAAGAGTTAATACATTCATGCACTTCTCAGTACCATGATATATAGTAAACCAAAAGCTCTTATGTTTACAAAGCAACAAAAATACTTTTAAAAAGGACCTAACTTTTACTGAAACAGAGCAACCAAATAAGTTACATGTCCTATCAGTTAAATGAGTGAAAACTCTCATAGCTAAATCTTGTTTGTTGCTACATGTGTTCTGGCATCTGTCTTTATCTGTGGAGATTGTTTTTTAGCTTCCTTAATCCAGGATTTGATTAGATCACTTTCAATTCAAAACCACAAGAAACCACTTAGTGAGCTCTCTTCTGACAATTCCCACATGCTCGTGAACAAATCAAGCTCACTAATTGTCAAGCTCAAGGGAACAAAAAGGTTTAATCCTAGAAAACAAATTAATTGCAGAGCTACAACTATAGCAAATCTTGTTTAATGTAATCACAGCCTAAAAAATGGGGCCATCTCTTTTACAATGCTGATCAATGATAAAATTCCAAGGAGAATGATTTCAAACTCCCTGGTATATTTTACACTGTTTTTTTTAGACCATTATTATCAGTTTTTTTTTGTTTCGTATGAATTGTGTCGAGATTATTAATAAGTTACCATCAGTCATAAGATCATATATAGAGCAAGAAAAGAAAGAGTCTTTGGGTAAAGATAAACTGGGATAGAGATGTTCCTCAACCTCCAAAGATGCTGTCTTTCTACAAACATGACACTAACTTAAATATCATTAATGTAATTTCTGACATTAATAGAGACTAGAGAGTCGTTAAAGATATTAGTCATTGGTGGGTAGAAACTTGGGGTTTGAAAACTTGAATGCATGTCGACCATCTTGCAATATTTACTCCACTGAGTTTATTACAGTAACACCACAGTTGTGATATGTACTGCCCCCTTCTTTAATGCTTTGCTCCTTCTCTCTTTCTAATGCCTTGTCTTTTCTGGATTTTTCATCCAGTTGTTTCCCGTTGGTGACACACACATCACTTAGGCCTGATTTTAAAAATGTTCATCAACAATTTAATGTAGTAGTTATGACATTTTGTTGGTGTGTAGGCATATCATCTATATTTGGGTTTTGACTTCTCTGTACCTTGGTCTATACATTTATTATGTTGCTCTTTTCTTCCAGTCTCTTTTAATGTTAATGTTTATCATCCTATTTATAGTTTCTTGTTCGTGTTAGTATCTTACAAAAATGCAATGTTTCTGTCTTTGGACACTCTTGAACAGTGATTGAGAAACAGGGGAACTACTAAATCTTATTTAAGATCCAGAAAATTTGAAAACAACAACATTAAATATAAAGGAGTATCCATCATAAATATTACTAGAAGCTATAGGACACTTAAAACACTACTGAGCACACACATCATAGGATAATTAATTAAGATTGCTTTTAATATAAACCAACAAACATTAACTGAGAAATAAAACTCTGTTTCTTTCAGACTCTGGGCTTTAGGCGACCTTCATTAGCAAGCTTGAAGGTACGGGCCTGCTTTGTGGCTGCCTTGTTTGAGGAAAGTCCTGCAACAAAGTGGTCTCTGACTTGAGGAGTTGTCAAAGGGAACTTAGTGTTGACCATAGAGTTTAACCAAGAGGCTGTGCCTTCACGGTAGAGAGCTCCAATAGGATCGGTGCGGGTGTTGGAAAGTGCCTGAAGTAGGTTCATGTGAGGATCAAACCCTGGAATGGTACTGGGAATACTGACTGTACCAAAAGCTCCTCCAACAGTGCCCCACCAGCCAAGCAAACCCCATATCAATGTAGGGTGGTTTCTCCAGTAACTGCACAAAGATAAACAAAACTTATGTAAGTGTGAAATCACCATCTGTCTTAGAATGTATCTGTTAGAGAGAATATTTGTCACTTACTCGCATGTTCCAGTGATTGGTGGGAAAGGAGCAGGAACGTAAGGAGTTCCAGGAGTGCCTGGGTCAATGATAGGAGTTGGTGGGCTTCCTCCAATGATGGGTGTGCCTGGGTCAACAATGGGTGTTGGTGGAGTCACTACTACTGGAGTACTTGGTGGAGGAGATGAGTAATATCCACCAGAAGGAGGGTGTGAAGGCGTTGTAGGGTGTGAAGGCGTTGAAGGATGTGAAGGTGTGGAAGGAGGAGTTCCACAGTTACAAGGAGGGGTGTATGAAGGAGTGTGTGATGGAGTTGGAGTGTGAGATGGAGTGTGAGATGGAGTGTGAGATGGAGTGTGTGAAGGAGTTGGAGTGTGAGATGGAGTTGAAGGAGTAGGGTCGTAAGGTGGACTTCCACAGTTAGAAGGAGGCGTGTGTGATGGAGGAGTTCCATGTGAGCCTGCATGTTAAACAAAAACAAAGAGTCAAAACCAAGATTCTTATTACATCAAATGAATTAAAAAAGTTTCATGTGTTGTATATGTTTTTGTTTTTACCAGAGGGAGGAGTTCCAGCACTTGGGTTAGGAGGAGAGTAGTATGTTTTGGCATCCTCAAACCTTATGGAAGCAACAGAAGCAAAGAGCTGCTGTGAGAGTAAAGCAGCAAAGAGAGCCCAAATGGTAAAACTCTTCATCCCTCTCATTTCTTGAAAACTCACTGATAGATTCAGAGAGAGGTTTTTAGCAAATGGTGGTGTGGTCCTTGGTGGTAGGATTAAACCGGAAACTAGGGTTTATAAATAGAGGGAAGCAAAGGGTTTTTGAAAACTTTGAAGTAAATACAAACAGGTGGAGGAGTGTGTGGTTAGTTGATGTGTTGCAGGTGCATTTACACTACCCCATTTAATACCCCTGGTGATTGCAATAACACTTGGAATTCTACAAAAAAATAAAAAATAAAGAGTTAAATTAATCTTAGCATGCAATGGCATGGACGCGTATGAGAAGCTGTCTTCCATATGAAATGATTCATCTCTCAATCCCTATGACTATTCACGTTTTAATCAATGACTCACTACGTTGCTTATGTTTATTGCATGGAGTACTTGTATCTAAAATGCAAGCTAGATCTGATATCATGTGAAAGCTAATTAATCCAAGTAAGTTTCCACTCTTAGGAAATGAGACATAAGAAGCAAGTGGTGAAGACTTAAATCAAGAATCTAGGTAGACCAACGTAGACTCTTTT
Source organism: Cardamine occulta (assembly GCA_028015245.1). Classification (NCBI taxonomy): domain Eukaryota; kingdom Viridiplantae; phylum Streptophyta; class Magnoliopsida; order Brassicales; family Brassicaceae; genus Cardamine; species Cardamine occulta. The sequence goes on along the minus strand of CM051376.1, from coordinate 2,485,159 downwards.
GTTTTGGGCTTCTCTCAGATAGCTAAGGAGATTTTAAATTAGTAGTTACTTGACGTTAAAAGAGAAGTCAAGCTGCATTTATTACAATTAAGGTCACTTTTCTCTTCTCGACTTTGTTTAATGAACAGCAAAACCCGGATTGGATAAAATCATTGGTTATAGTCTTATAGATAGTGTTTTTTCAAGTTTTCAATTAGCATAAATTATGGGGTTTTATTTATTACAATTTGAATTACTTTTCACCTAAATATATAGTTTGCATTCAAGTGCCATTTAAGTTTGAGTAACAAAAAGAGTGGTAAGAAAATAATAAATACAGCGAAGCCATTAGTGTAGCACGTGGAGATGCAGAGGGAGAAGAGGACCCACAAAAACAAGAAATAAGAAGGAGATGAAACTTTTGATAAGAGATTAAAAATAATTATAAATGAAAGAGATAAATAATTGTAACATTGTGGTGGGTCTCATAATCATAACCAGTTCGTTGATCCTTCACAAAATAATGCAAACTCTTTCACTTCTCTTACTGTATCTTCTCTGGCTTCTCCAATTTCATAGACGGACTATTGTAATGTGAATAAATATTTTTTTTTTCTTTTAGTCATGTGAATAGTTTGTTAAGCCATGATTTTGACGTTTTTCAGTAACGCTCTGAGTTTTTTTTTTTTCATTAAAATTTTTTGAAATTTTGACCTTTCCCTTTTTTTAAGATGAAACTTTTCTTCATTTGAGTTATTTTCTACTTTTTTTTTAGCAAATAAATTTTAAAACTCTACTCAACCACTTTTCACCATGCCAGTCCAAACCTGCCAAAGTATCTATAAAAAATGTTTTTGTTAAATTTTTCATTTATTTTCAGAATTAATTGAATCTATGCCGGGCTTGCCAGCTATCAGAGCGAAGGCGCTAACCAAATGACCAAAGTTGGTCCGAGTCAGATTTTAGGATTCGGAAACACTTGTACCTCCCGACCGACTGGTAAGGACTATGATTATTATGGGTTACAAAATGGGAACTTACAATCAATTTTGTTAATACAAATGTGATATGATTAGTGTCCTTTAACCTATGTCGATCGACACTAGACACCACGTGAATATTCGAATATCCTATGTCACGGTATAACATTTAATTTGTAACTTTGAAAGAGACATAAACTATCATTTTTTTTTTTTTAATATCAAATAAATCTACTGGTTTATAGTATAACAAGAGTCAAGATATGACATCTGAAATTTCCTTCTTCTTTTTTTTTTTATTACAATGAGAGTATATGTTAGTTGGTATATCAATTCAAATCCGTTGTCACTTAGAGATGCCTTTTGGCTTCTACAATAGACGATTGCTTTCTTTATTACAAATTTGATAGATATTGTTAGGTAATTTCAACTAATGGCTACAAGGGTCCAAACTAAAATACTCCAAAACCAGGGTTACTCATACGGACAAGTAGTCCTTTTTAGCGTTCAAGGCGATCCGACCATCCAAACGCACTAAAAGCCCCGACTATTCAAAGAATTAAAGTCTTAAACTACCAAATATTACAAACACACACACACATATGTGTGTGTGCGCGCGCTTATCTATATGCAAAAGATCTAATTAGTATTTTCGAGTAAAACGTTCTTAATTATTAATATGGAATATAATAGGGTTCGCTAACCGATCATATGTACATCAATACCGTTGATGATGATTGACGACCATCATAACGTTGTATAATTGTTGTTGTCAATGTCAACCATCATCTTCATCATTTTTTTTGCAGCTGCAACTCTTCTCAATAATCTAACTATAGTTTACAAGCCAAACTACATATTTTAATATAATAACTTGATTTGTCGATTAAACTAAATTTCTTTCTTATTTTGTTATTTTTATAAGATGTTGTTTTGTTCTGCAAGTTAATTAACATAACCGACGACGTAAAGTGGCATCATAGATGCCTTATGCCGCGACAAGATCATTAAACTCTCTAAAAATTCGTTTCATATGAAAAGAGTCATAAAACATTTTTTCACAAGGAATCTATTAAAAGCGACTTCTTAACCAATTATTCGTTATTACTTAATCTGATTGATCCTTTAATTCTGTTTCTTTCGGAATTATATAAAAAAATTTTAGGTGCATGAACAATACCGTGAAAATAAACTGTCCACACAATGACACAAAGTATCAATTTGAAATTAATGTAACGTTCGTGAGTGATTTGTAAAGATAAATTAATTCCCAATAGTATACACAAAAAGACTATTATGCGATTATTTGGACGTCTATGCACCTTAAGATTAGTTTAACGTATAAGAAGGATAGTTAAACGAATGTACACATCGATCTCTCAAACGTAGTTTACAACGTAACTTCGACATAACAGAAGTAGCCGGCCAAAGCAGATCTTTAGGGATTCGCGTATAACTTTTACTTTCCAAAATTTAATATAAATCTAATGAAAATTTCGTCTGCAAGTGTGTTTACATATAGTTATACTACTATTATGAACAAAAAAACATATAAAATATTGCGAAATTATTTAAGAGGCAGATTATGGGGATCAGATTCATATGTTATACATACATTTACAATCTTATAGCTAGCATGTTCCAACTTCCAAGCACATGCACTTGTCTCTCCCTTTTTCTCTCACCCAAGTTCAACAACAACAACAAAAAAGATAAAAAGAGAAATCAACTTTTCTGAATCCGAAAGTCAATGGTTATGTGAAAAAAGATTGTTGCTTATCTAGAAAATAGAAAACTTATTTAGAGAACTTATTTCGATTAAAATCGATTTCAGGTAAGTTATTTATATTTTCGGAGATACAAGATATCTCCATATCAATAAACATAGCTCCTATGTTTAGAAGTTTTATTTTTATTTGGTCTTTTCCTACGTCGATATGCAACATTTTTCCCGTCTAATTTTCCTAACAAGGAAAAGTTTTCGGGTTTTTAAGTCCTATTTTGCTGTTCAAAGTAAGAAAATAGCAAAAGAGAAGATACATATTAGAGAATATGAACCAAAACCATTTCGATATAGTATTATATTATTTTAAGGAATGATTTCATATAAGGGAATATGTGTTATATCCATATTCAATTTTTGTAATCACTATAATACATTATACATGTGTATGCATCTGCATAACTGATGTGTTGCATTTTTGGCGCATTCTAACAGTTGTTTTCGAGTCTTTATCAAGTCTTTTAGTTTTATTTTGAGTCATTACAGGTCAAAAGATGGCTAAGGATGAAGATTGAAGCTTCTGGGAAGAACTTAGCAGAAATTAAAGAAAAGTCAATAACTCACCCGCTAAGCACCCGCTCAGCTCTTGAGCGACCGCTCACGACGACCTGACGAAGCAAACAAGGGAAAATCCCAACTTTCCTATTTTTTCGCCAAGGACGCTCTAATCTTCACCCAGCCGCCTCCAGACTTGTATATATCGTTTTTCTTCTATTTTCAGAGACACTTACGTTTTTGCTAAGGACATCACATAGAGATTTTTATTTCTTTGTAAGATTTGAAGGAGAAGAGACCACAACTTTGTTTTGAGAAGAATTATGAACCCTAATCTCTTTAATAATATCATGAATTCATTCTATTGCTTTGTTGTGTTTGATTTCGCCATGTGTGAGTAGATCCTTAGCTAGGTTAACGTTTTCAATGGTGATTTAGGATGTCAATGGCTGAGCACAAATAGGTATTGGAATTTATAATGTCTTCGCCAATAGAGATTTTTAATGCTTAGATTAGTTTGATCACCTAGTCTATGATTTTAGGTTAAACTTATTCACGACTGTGCTTTAGGTTGCTAGATAAATCATTGGTGAGCAATTGGTGCGTAACCAACGACAGTTGATTGTTGCGATTGATTGTGAACAGATTGAACCAGCTCGTTAATGCTTATCAACCTCGCTAGGTCCAAACGACATTTTCGGTGTCTAGGTTGTTAGATAAAGTTGTTGATACATCACGACAGTGGGGCGATATTAATTTTATGTTTGAGTTCTAGACCGATAGTTACTTAGCCCCTGAATAGTTGCTCAGCCTTGTCTCCGAATCACCGGCAAAACGTCTTAACTTAGTGCTTGTTTTTATTATTTTTACACCGATTTATTTACTTGCTTTTGTTCCAAAAATTACAAAACCCACACTTTTGTCTTAGCTTTAAATTAAAATCTATAATTTCATAGCGTAGCTTTGGTCTCTGTGAATTTGATACCCTATATACTACTGCGATTGTCTGTGCACTTGCAGAATTATTTCGGATTAAAACTTTGTGTATCAATAACATGTTTAGTATCACCGTCTGCAGCAAAACAAAGTATAAAGATATTGTAGCCTGAGCTCTTACGGAACTGTATCTTGAAGATCAATCATGTGTCAGAACAAAAAGGGAGAAAATTGTAAAACAAAGAAAGAAAATTAAAATAATCCCACTAGCTTTGACCTTAACATTCACAAAAATTTCTACTTATAATCCAGAGTTCTGCGAAACTTGATTGTTAACAATTGATCAAGTAAACAAACAAAAATGGTTCTTGAACTAAACTTCCTTCTCTCATGGGTCTTCTTATGCATTGCTGCAACAATCTCCAGCACACTTTTCTTCTTCCGCAAGAAACCTTATCGATTCATATCAAAGAAGAAGAAGAAGAAGAAGAAGAAGCTTCCTCCTGGAGAAATGGGGCTTCCATGGATTGGTGAAACAATGGAGTTTTACAAAGCTCAGAAAAGCAACAGATTGTTTGAGGATTTTGTTAATCCAAGGATCATCAAACATGGGAACCTCTTCAAGACAAGAATCATGGGATCAACAACAATAATAGTCAATGGAGCTGAAGCCAATAGGCTAATATTGTCTAATGAGTTTAGCTTGGTGGTGAGCTCATGGCCTTCATCTTCTGTTCAGCTAATGGGCATGAACTGCATCATGGCTAAACAAGGAGAGAAACATCGAGTCCTTAGAGGGATTGTAGCTAATAGTCTTAGCTACAATGGGTTAGAGTCCTTAGTACCTAAGCTCTGTGACACTGTTAAGTTTCATCTTGAAACCGAATGGCGAGGCAAGGAAGAGATTAGCCTCTACCGTTCAACGAAAGCTCTCACTTTTACTGTAGTCTTTGAGTGTTTGTATGGGATCAAAGTAGAGATTGGGATGTTAGAGATATTTGAGAGGGTTTTAGAAGGAGTTTTCGCTTTGCCTGTTGAGTTTCCTTGTTCTAAGTTTGCTAGAGCTAAGAAAGCAAGGCTAGAGATAGAGACATTTCTGGTTGGAAAGGTTAGGGAGAAGAGAAGAGAAATGGAAGAAGAAGAAGAAGAAGAAGCTGAGAAGCCAAACAGAACGCTTTTCTCAAGGCTAGTAGAAGAACTGATCAAAGGCGTGATAACTGAAGAAGAGGTTGTAGATAATATGGTTTTGCTAGTATTTGCAGCTCATGACACTACTTCTTACGCCATGGCCATGACTTTCAAGATGTTAGCTCAGAACCCAACTTGCCTCAACACTCTCCTTCAAGGTAACAAACAAAACAATAACTAATACTTATTAGATTATTCCTTTTCCTATCAGTAAAAAATCATATACTAAACTCTCAAATTTCTCTTGATTCATCTCAGAACATGTTCAAATAAAAGCAAACAAAGGGGAAGGAGAATATCTTACAGTGGAAGATGTGAAGAAGATGAAGTATAGCTGGCAAGTTGTTCGTGAAACAATGCGATTATCCCCTCCAATATTCGGTTCCTTCAGAAAAGCAGTTGTTGATATTGACTATGGAGGATTCACAATCCCCAAAGGCTGGAAGGTATAAACACATCCATCTCTCTTGATCCTTCATTTTCTAATAAACACTCTGTTTCTTTCAAGAACTACTAATAAAATAAACCTCTGGTTCTTTGTTTGAGTGCAGATACTTTGGACAACTTATGGAACTCATTATAATCCAGAAATATTTCAAGATCCAATGAGTTTTGATCCAGCGAGATTTGATAAGCCAATACAAGCATATACATATCTTCCATTTGGAGGTGGACCAAGGCTTTGTGCAGGTCACCAACTAGCAAAAATCAGCATTCTTGTTTTCTTGCATTTCGTTGTGACCCGTTACGATTGGTCCTTAGTCTACCCAGATGAGACAATCAGCATGGATCCTCTCCCATTTCCATCCCTCGGAATGCCCATCAAAATCTCTCCCAAGGTGTCATAGAATAGAGCCGTGAGTGTGATGTTAGCCTGTATGTATGTAATATTGAAAATCCACCACAAGTTCTAGACTTGCATTGACTAGAGAAAAAAAACGAATGAGACTTAATGCATTCATAATATTCCAGTGTAACTAGTACAAGTACCATGTATATGTATAAATTTTACAAAGTGAGAATCCTTGTTACAAATTTTATGGATCCTTGACTCAAAGACAAATATGAAAGAAACAGAGTGTTGATTAGAAATTGTTTCTCTTATGCCCTGTTTCTAAAGTTGCTTCTTTTAACATTATTCGTCTTGCTTGTATCCACATCGAACCAACTAGTCAAAACAACGTGTGAACGTTTCTTCGTTGGTCCATTGGCCGTTCCTTTTTCAACTCTCAACTACTCTTCAAAGTTTTCATCATAGGTTTTGCTTTTTCTCTTCTTTATCTTCCTTCGTTGTTTTTAGTCTATGTTTGGTATTGCAATCGTTGTTTGAACGACGCCATTGCTACAAAAATACAAAGCAACCTTCTAGATAGCTTGAGTCTGTGAACGGAGTCCTCAATTGAGGAGAAGAGAAATGGAAAAGTTAGTTGAAGATGAGAAGAAGACCATTGAAGAAGCAAGCAACTCAATTGAGGAGAGGACCAGAGGTACAATTGTTGATCCGGTTGATCTAGTAGATTCCACAGAAGAAGGCTCCATGGGTTCATCTAACTCCCACACGCTCACCTTAGAAGATAATGATTTAAATAAATTTGATATGGAAGATGAAGAGAAGGTTCTTGAGTTTTTCAGACGTAATAGTGGTTTGATACCTGAGGTCGTTGAAAGAAACAACTTCCCATATCTGAACAAGTCTGAAGGGATGTTACTTCAGTTCCAAGAAAACACTCCAGTAGAAACAGAACAAACACATGTAGTGTTCGACAGCTTGATTGATATTGATAGCAACGAGATTTCCGATTTAGGCAGAGTGAATCTGAATTCACCAGAAGGAATCAAGTCATCATCAGCTTCAAATGAAGATACCGAGGATTCATCGAGCAACTCTGACCTTGATTCCAGCCTGTCCAGGTATTATTTTGACGGGTCCTTACCAGTTTCAACGCATGTTGAAGAATCTCCTGGACCTAGAGATGAAAACCAGGTTTGCATATCCAAATTGGTGGTCTCTATCAGTAACAATTCAGTTGTAGCTTTGGCTTTTCTTATTCGTTTGATAAGACACTATCCATTACATATTACAGATACCTCTACTGTGCCTCAAGCAACCATCAACTTCATGGAGGAATTGCTGCGGAATCCTTGAGCTTCTCTGGGCTGCTGATCCATAAAAACCAACATCCAATGAGTGGATCTTAGTAGGAAGTAAGGAATAAAAGCATAAGCACAACACCTAGAGGCCAGAGTCAAATATTCATAGAACATAGAGATGTGACATTTTGTTCCAAAATGGTTTGTAATAGTAAGTTGCTCATGTTCTTGATTTTCTTGAGTCCACGAGCAATTTTTAGGATCTGCGTAACTGTCTTGAAGATAATAGCAAAATGTTTCTCTTTGTATTTAATTCAGTTAACAGAGATGCTGAAAACTATCAAGAAAAAAAAACAACCACCGAACTACGTGTGATGACGAATAGATGTCAAGTGTATTCATTAATCACCTCAAACAATATTCGATTTTTAGGCTTTTTAGTGAGAGAACAAATGGGATCGAGATATCGGACGGTTGAGAAATGACCGATCGGAGGGTAGAAGACAAATATTGCCGGGCACGTTGTTAAAGAAACTCCACTATGCTATACAACTTTTCTATTCTACGGATTCCTTTCGTGTTTTATGGGTCCAGGCCCAATTATATTTAGCCCAATTAAGATATAACTATTGCAAATCATATGTAGTCGTTTGTCTTGTAGCAAGCCGTGTAAGGATGTCAGTTTTTTTTTATCAAGGATTTTTTTTTTTTGATAAAAACCACCATAATATTCCTTATCAATAATTTTTATCAAGGATTTTCAAGTTAACATTAATGATTTACAGCTCCCTTAAATATCAATGATTTAAGTAAGTCTTAGAAGTTTAAATTATGGTTACATTAATATTTATAAGAACTTCATTTAATACTATACACTAGCTAGATAAGTACTTTCTGAAAATGATGATTACTAACCATTTTTTTTTGGTTCTTGTTCGTAATTAAAAATTTCAAATACTTTCCCTAGTGTAATTTGGATAGATAGATAGGGTTGGTAAGAAATTAATATCTTCCCGCTATGTATGGAATAAAGAGATCCACAGTGATAAATATACATATAGTTGTATTGTTTTTTTTTTTTGTTAAAATATATAGTTGTATTGTTGGTGAGAGAATACGTAATAATGAATCTTAAAACTAATCCAACTAATTTTTGTGGATATTATTGTTTTGAACTTTTGATAGCGGTTGATTTTATCTATTGTGCGTAAATGCTACCTCTAGTTACATGACTAAATTTTTTGTCTTGTATGTACAACAGTACAAGGAATATAAACATGAACGCAATTCTTGGACCACGGAAACTCGAATCCAATATGTAAGCTTAATTAAATAAATATCGACCGACGTTGTAAATCTTAGTTATAAAGCATGTGAAATGAGCTCATCTAGATTTAAAATGGGCCACGTAACATTAACGTTTTCAATATCATTAATGCCAAGTCTCAAATGCAAGTGCTACCTCGTGATCCAATTTAATATCTACATGGCCTCCAACTAAGTAAGTTATATTACTACATTCCCTACATTAATGCTAATTTTCGTTAACATGTAGTGTATCGCAATCAATACTTCTCATAACTACGAAACGGCTTAACTAAATCAGAGCTTAAAAAGTAAAGATTATAATCTTACTAAAGAAAAAGATTTCGAAGAAAAAAATGCTGAGATCTCTTTCTCCATATATCAAAGCTAAAACCCATATTGAAAAAAAAATAATTAAAAAACGTTGGACGTTTTTGGAACCGACAGAAAAGAAGAACAATCTTGATCTTCAACCTCCAAACTTCATATCTTCTTTATCTAAGCGTTGGAGAAATGAAGTGAGGACTTTAATGGTTTTGATCTGACATTGTAGAGACATAATGTAACCAGCTGTTTCTTCGAAGAGCGCGTCCACGCCAAGCGCCGTTCCTCCGGGAATAATCCTCTGCAACGCTTCAATCTTCTCCTTTACCTCTTCTTCTTCCCCTTCTTCATCTTGGTCTTCACCTACATGTGCGTTAGTCTCTGACATTCTCCGTTTGGTTCTGCGCTCGAAACCAGCGGCGCGTGATTTCACGGCGACTGAGCATGACGGTGAAAGAGAGCGACTAGTGGTGTCAGGAGTAGCTAGAGTTTCTTCCATCGAAGGAGAGAGAGGAATGAATGATGAGTTTGAGGGAATAGTGAAGGAGTAAGGAATGTGAATATATGTATGTGTGTGTATTTATACACGAGTGATGATGGATTTAGTTGACAAAACGGTGATGGATAAATTTGGTTGGTTTAACCTGATTTTACTTTTGGTTTATTGTGAGTTTAGAGACAATACTATATCGGTTTGGTTTGGTTTGTTATGCTTTTTTTTTTGGTTACATTTTTTGCTTACATGGTGAAATGTACGGCCAGGAACAAATTTTGGTTTGGTTTGTCTATAAAAAACGATGTAAAACTGAAATTCGAATAAAAATTCTAAATTTAGAAATGAAAAATGGTTAATGGGCGGTATTGCCATCAAAGCTGGGTCCAGTTGTACGTTTATTTATTTATTTTTATTATCCTCGTGTTTCGGATTGTGGAGTTTTTTTTTTCCCCTTACTTTGGGTTCTACAGATTTGGATCTTGAAGGAGAGACGTGGTTTCACGCGCCATGTCGACTAGTTTGGACTTTAGTTGGATATGTCACTCACTTAAGTGTATCATGCTCACATCTAGATTGGATTTTTTGTTCGTTTGTTAAACGAGATTGGGTTTTTAATCTCTTTAATTTTTTATGAGCTATAGGTTTGATCAAGTGATTATACAACAATAAAGGTCGGTTTAGTTTTAGTAAGCTATCCGTTGTGTTGTAATGTCAATATTCTGACTTTCAACTAAATTAAAGATACATACTTGTTTTATGTTCGACAATATGAATTAGACGGTGGCAAATCTTACTTATATGCGAGTTGGGTGGTGGTGATGGTATAGTAAAGTTGTAGTAACTACGTAGTACAGACGAAACAAGAGGACGCGTGGGGAGGTAGCGCGTGGAGATAAGAAGAAGAAGGACGCAGTGAGACAGGTGCATGGGAACAAGGGAGAGAAAATGGGACACAGAGAAAGGCCGAGCAAAAGAAAAAGAAAAGGAAACGAGAGAGCACATGTGCGCTCACATGAATATCTCCATCTTCAAAGCCCCATTCCCATGTGCTTCCTCTCTAGACTATATACATACACCTATACATGGATACATGTACTATCTATATGTATTCATGTACATATGGAGATGGATGAGATCGAGATCAAATAGATACTCTAAGAGATAGTGAACTAGTTCGTACAATTGAGGATCTAATCTACTAAGATCCACATGATATCTCTCGGGCATGGTGGCCACGTGGCACTCCTTCGGGTCCCCACCTCATTGAGCTCCTAAATCTGTCCTTTTTTTTTGTCAACTCCTTTGTAGAAAATGTACCCCAATGATATTTTTTTCAAAAGAAACGGCCAAAAACAAGAAGAAAGCCAAGCAATTTTAATGTTATCCATTCGAATATAGTGCTATTTTCCGATTCTTACCTTTTTATATATTTAAGAAATTAGTTGCAGTACTAAATCTGAGTTCACTCTATGTTTAAATTTACTGATCTATGGTTGTATTATATCAAATTTTATCATGCGGGAAAAATGAAATATGAATTTTAGTTATAGATAATTGAAAAGAATGACTTTACACATCTAATGAAAAGAAACATAAAGGGAAGGAGTATACTTTTATGGTATAAGAAAATGAAGAACACTATACACATTTGTCGTTTGCTTCTAGGGTTTTTAATAGGATTGTTTAGATGTTTTAAAGAAGATGTAAGAGATAAATAAATAAAGAGGAGGAGGGAAGATGATGTTTCCAAGGAGGGGACGAAGAGGGGTTTGGTTTCTTGGGATTGAGATTTACAAAAATCGGGTGCCTTTCGCATTTCACCATCTACCAATACTGACACTTACCCAATTTTAGTATCCATTATTTATGTATTTGAATTTACATTAAATATGTTACAAAAATATCACACTGAAATTAATTTTAGCTTTTAGCCAGCTTTCACATTCGTCTTGGAATAATCAATTCCATGTCCTTTTGTATCTTGTTAGTTGATACTTTTTTTTTTATTCCTATGTTTTTTTTTAAAGTAACTTCATTTAATGATGAAAACTAAAAATATTTATATATAGGAAGGGATCAAGATGACTATTACTACCGTTTTTGATGCCACAAAAACAAAACAGTGAGTGTGATGGGTTTTTGGTTAAGACAAGACAAGATACTTTTTAAAGAGTTGAGAAAGGAGAAGGGATTTGTGGGAATGGTTTAGCTACAAACACCAATCAAGAGAGGTTAGTCCTCTTCCCATTTCTCTAAAGGCTGGAGTTATGGGCCAAACAAGTGGGCCCATCATGATGGGTGATCTCTGGGACAATGCTTACAGTTGTTGTGGCCCCATCTCAAAGGTTATATGTCTCCTTTCTTAGCCTCATTTGGTTGTAGTGATATTATTTTCATGGCGGATGTATTTTGCTGTAGAAGAATTACATTAGAAATTTTATAATCAGAAAGTAGAAGCAAAAAAACCCATAGATCTCTCAGTTCAAATTTTTTATTTTCTGTAGATCGAAAAAATATATTTAAATATGATTGAAAAGAGGTAATTATTTTCTTGTTAGGTAATCCTAAAGAACCACAATTTATACTATACAAATTTGGAACATATAAAACGGATCAGAGTAAGTGCATACCGTATCAGAATATATATTTCATATAATTATAGCATAATGATGATATGCGGGAGTAATTGGTAGCGATATCCTATGATGCACGGGGACGGCATTTGGTCGCTGTCTCATGTCTCCGGTACGTTTTGGAGACGGGTACCTGATGGGGACAGCAAAGAAGTGTTCCCACGACGTCTCGGTGAAAGTAGGGATAGGAAGACAAAGACTGATACGGGTGTGAACTGGTCCAGGGATGTTTTAGGGACGTTTTTAAACAAAATTAGGAAATTTAACAATTTTTTAAAAATAGCTGAAACAAAAAAAAAAAATATAAATATTAATAATTAATTAGGTTTTGCTATTTAAACATCTCTGATCTCTCACTTTGTTTCACGACTTTTCATCTCCTCTATAACATTACAAGTTCCCGATCAAGTATGTCTCTGAGTCTCTCCTTCTCTTTTTTATTTGTCTCTGTTTTTGCTTCTGTTTCAGTCTCTGTTTGCTTTACCTCTATTTCATATGTATATATTATACATAAACCTGCAATTCGTATAGATACCATACCAGCCCGAGTTTAATCGAATGGACCATGTATGTATGTATGTATGTATGTTTATTAAGATTATAATGGGGACTTATATTTATAATTCAAAGGTATTTTCTTTATATATTTATTGAAATACTCCTTAAGTACTCATATCTATAAAATATTTACTTTGCCGTTTTCCGTCCTCGTTTCCGTACTCGTTTTTTGTTTCCGTATCCGTTCCAGTGCTACTTAGGCGATATCCCGATTTAATATGGATTTTAGTGAAGGTTAAGAGATAGTGGTAGAAGAGGTGATAAGAAATTGACGGTATAAAACCAAAAAAAATATGAACAAAACATAAAAACTAACAGTATGGAATTTTTATACGGGACGAGTATATTTAATTTAATTTTTTTTGGTCTTTAATGTTGAAATGTGTTTCAAAGTAAAATGAAAAATACACTGATTTTTTTCTTCTATTGTTTTAGTTTTTCTAATATTAAATAGTATGTATTGAACAGCCATATAATATCACCAATTGGACCTGACGTTTGCTGAAAAAATAAGAGAACTCAACTGGTTTATACAAAAATATATACACGAATTGTTTGCTTAAAGATTTGATCAAGTAACAATACAGCTTTCTGTTTCGACTGACAATGGAAGAACAAAGTGGTGCCTGTGATATGGCTCCCACAACCACATGCGCTTGGATGTGCCATCAAACCATCATCATCATCAACAACATTATCGTGCGCATCTACATTGATACATCCCCTGTAGCCAGCGGTTGGGTTCTTTTAAACGTGAGAAAATCAGAACCTTCCCTGTCCATTCTATGTGCCAGAATATAACATCCATTTATTTATCTGTCGGAAATAGAAAAACAAAAATGATGAATTAACATTAATAACAAAAAACATTTTCTCAGATAGTTTTGTATCAAAGACAATTTTCTTTTATGACAAGAAGTTGAAACATACAATGTTCTGTGTGATCGAAGCCCGATTAGGAGGAGACTAGTACATCTTTGACATACCATACCGAATAGCACCAACTTTCCGGTGAGCAGAACCACCAGGAGCAGCAGCAGCAGCTGCAGCTGCAACTCCTATTCCTGTGGTTGCCTGTAACAGATTTGTATCGATTATGATCCGGTCGTTAATGTTTTCGGCTTTGTTCATTCCCGTTCGAGCCATGATAAATGGGTTGTTATCTATGTTGATGGCTACATCTGGTGCGTATCTATTATACTGAGATATTTGTCTTGCCTGCTTCGCAGATTCCATAGTTGTTCTTCTCTCTTGCTGTTTTCCCATGGCTACTGTTGCAGCAGACTGTTGTACAAAGGGGAGATTACTGCTCCGGATGAATGATCTCGGGTCGTATGCATCTCTGCTGATTCTACCATTGTCGAAAGGTGCGACCGGGCCCATGAACGTGCTTGGTTTGGCGGCTGCGTGTAGAGAGATGTTTTACAATTTATAGAATTTGGTTTGGAAACAATGCTGTTGGATTCAGGATGAGTGATTAAAAGTACCTGAGAGGTTTCTTTGAGGTGCTTGTAATGTTGCATGATTAAGAGGAATGTTTTGAGTAGTTTCAGGGTTCAATGTATTTGTATTATTGGTAAATTTTGGTTGTCCTCCTCGTGCAACTGCAGTTGAATGTATGACTGTTGATCTGAAAGCATACAAGAACAGAGTCATAAGGATATATTCTTTCTTTCCACAACGTTACCAACCAAAGAATTATATAAATAGATGAAGTTGGCATGATTCTCAAAAGTATTAGTGTACAACGCAAGAAAAAAGATAGCCACCAAATTTTTCTTTCAACCTTTTAAATCCTTCTCATGTCAATGGATATATACAACTAGTGAACCAATTGCATAATGGGACAAGAACAGAGGAATAACCAAAATTAGATCAAGTGACAACAGACATTACAGAAAAAAACGAGGATTTACCTGGGAAGAGAGGCATGTTTCCTTTCTAGAGGCGCCACAGGGCCGGTTTTACCACTATTTTCTTCAAGATGCGCAAATTGTCTTCTAAATTGATCAACAGCACTGCATAGTATACATCAATGTCAGAGATGGGGTGTAAAAAAATGCTCGCTCAGGAATGTAATCCACAAATATTACAACCTTGGGTAGAGAAAACTGGCTTTATCAGCACCGTTCATGTAATCTTTAAGCAGCTGAGGATGGTACTCAAGTATCTCCCTAGAAATTAGCTCTCTTATATCCTCTTTAGTTACCTTCCTCCTCTCGAACTCAAATTCCATTTTCGTGATGGGTTGACATGAAGGCTCCCTTTCAACTTTTGCCAATCCCTTGAAATATAGATCAGCAAGTGCCTGATGCAAGTATAAGGACAAGAGAAATTTAGCGGGTCACTCCAATACACCACACAATGATAATCTCTTCTCAAAGAGAAAAAAACCAGGAAACTGAAGCTTGTAGATTTGAGATAATTAGACAATATAGAAGTTGAAAAGCACCTCTTCAGCAGTTGGCCGGTCTTTTGGATCAAAAGCAAGAAGCCTCTCCAATAACTTCAGAGACAAAGGATCTGCGTTGGGAAATTTCTGAGCAAACGGAATGGGGGGCTTTTTCCTCATGCTTGTTAAGTACCTCCTTGCCTTCTCATTCCTCACCTATCATAAAAGCAGGGTATTCGTCATTAGTCCTTGCTCAAGATTTAAAGAAACTCGATAAACTCTGTTTACCAAGAAGATCAGTACCCGGGAGATGGTGTCCAGGGAAGGTGTCCCTAGCAGATCAGTCATAAGATCCAGCTGATGAACCACATTCTTTCCAGGGAAAAGTGGTTTTCCCATCAATACCTCTGCAAAAATGCAGCCTATACTCCAGATGTCGATTGCGGGTGTATACTAAAAAGCAAAATCCAACAAAAGTTATATCGCAGTGATACACCAATTAAAAGGTGTTAAATACAGAATAAATGAAACACCTTAGAGTAAAAAGATCCACAAAGCTCTGGAGCTCTATACCATCTGGTAGCAACATAGTCCTGTAAATTCAATAGAAAATAAGATTAAAGAGTTTATAGACCAACTTCAGTTTAAAAGAATAAAAGGACACATAGAGAGCCATCTTGTGCAACTTACTGTCCAGAAGATTGTTGTGGGAGTATCATTGAATGCAACCCTTGCCAATCCAAAATCACAAATCTTAAGTTTACAGTTTGCATTTGCCAATATGTTCTTTGGTTTCAGGTCTCGGTGGTAGACGTTAGCTGCAACAACCAAGATACATAAGATATTATAACACAACAAACTAAATTTCTCCACTTCAGAGATATTCAAAAGGCAAACATTTAGCCAGATATTTGGAAACCGCATGAATACAATCCAGTGCATCAATGTATGAAATAGTAATGAAGAAAGTAAAGTCCTAAAAACAAATCTGGCATACACTATAGTTTGTACGTCCAAGATTTTAATCTACGGAAAGAGAGCTAGGTACAAATAAAGAGAGATTCAACGATGAAAAAACTCTAGTCATATACCGTATAAAAGGAGACCAAAAGAAATGGACTACCTGTGTGAATGTACTTCAGTGCACGCAATAACTGATACAGGAAAAACTGGTAATGCTCTCTTGTCAAATCATCATTGGCTTTTATAACTTGATGAAGATCCGATTCCATGAGCTCAAATACAACATAAATATCTTTAAATTCTCTTCGTGAAGGAGGAAGCATAATGTGCTTAATTTCAACTATATCTGGATGCCTTAGGAGTCTGAGCAGTTTGATCTCGCGTAGAATCCTTGCAGCATCAGATATATGCTCAAAAATATCATGTATTTTCTTTATCGCCACTTTTTCACCCGTAAGGGTGTCTATGGCTGAGCAAACAACTCCATAACTGCCTTTTCCAATTACTTCTTGAATCTTAAATCTGTTGGCATCGCCATAGTCAGAGAAGAACTCCATCTCCAGATTATTCTGTTACAAATAACAATTTAAAGTCAGCAAGCATGCTAATTTACGACAATATTCATGAAAACTGAAGTTTTAGAAGCTAGGACGGATATGGTTGCACAAAAAAAAAAATTAGGATGGATAACACATCAACTGCTGCAATACTTCAAAAACCTTCACTTGATAACATATGAAGCCGCTAATAAGGTTGCATAGTGAAAAAGGGATGAACAAGGGAAAGTGAACAAAAAATCGCTGAAATATAATGTTGTTGACAAGCTTCGCTCACTGAATAACATAGCTTCACCCGTTAACAATTAAATCGTCTTAAGTATGTAAGAAAGCTACAAGGTTTCACTATCACCCAATAAAGGTTAAAAAACTAAACTCAATTTTCTCAATCGACCAAATCTCTAATTGAAGTCATGAGAAGGACAATACTAAAACCCATAAGTTGAATGAAATTGAATCATCTACCGACACAATGCCATGGAAGCTACAAAGACAAATGAACCAACACACAAACAAAGGAGATCACTGCCTTGGTGATAAGAGATTTATTCAAAACTCACGCAAAGCCAGTTTATAAAAATTGGATTAATGCGCATTCCTGAGAAGAAGAGATAAAAATCTGAATACAAGACATGCTTGTATTGAATTATGGAATTATGCGTTGTTATTTGACACTTGAAACGTTCATTGTCTCGTAAACAGAAATCAAAATTGGCCACAAAAACGGTAAATGTTAAATGACAAGAAACAAAATTAACCGAAAACACACATAAATATCTCACAAGATAGTA
This sequence comes from Cardamine occulta, assembly GCA_028015245.1. Lineage (NCBI taxonomy): Eukaryota > Viridiplantae > Streptophyta > Magnoliopsida > Brassicales > Brassicaceae > Cardamine > Cardamine occulta. The sequence continues at coordinate 2,467,688 of CM051376.1, read as the reverse complement.
TTGGATCCAATAATATCTACAAAGGGATAGAGAAGAAGTTTCTTCACCTTCTTACGATGATCTTGCTGCATCATGACTCAATTGAAAAAAAAACAAAAACCCTAGAAAACTGAATTTTCCGGGAAATCAGGATTCGATCTGAATCGGAAGAAAAAAAGAGAAAATCAGATCAGCCGCATTGGCCCCATCTACCACTGCTCCAAATCGCAAGGCTAGAATCCGAGCTGATTCTGCTCCGGCAATCGTTAACCGACAGAATCGGAGGCGAATTTCTCATTCACCTCTCCCGCCTCAACAGAAACCCCCTTCTCTCTATCTCTCCCTTAATCACCAAAACAACGAAATCGAAACAACAACAAGAGCTTAAGATAAATCAGAGCAATTGATGAAAGGTGAGTGCGAACAGCATTGCTTTGAAAGCACGTTTTCGTCGGCAGGGATACGAGATCTGATCACCGACAGATGAGGGATATAGAGAGAGAAAGAGAGAAGAGGAAGAAGAAGAAGGAAGAGTGAAAATGAAAGGAGAGAGAGAAGGAAGGAATCTAGAGGAGAGGTGGGCATTTATATATAGAGAGCAAGGGGTTAAAGTGTCACGTTTGGTGAGCTGCTTTTGCTACTGTCATCAAGTACTCTTTTAAGTAAAATTACAATTGTTTTATCACAAGTGTGATATTTCATCTTAGATTAGCGCATTATTGATCTAATCATTATTAGTATCATCTATATTTTATCTTTATTTCCATTCATTCATTTCTTGTTTATCCAAATTTTTTAATTTCTGACCTACGTAATATCTGATATAAATAGTGTTTATAGAATGTTTCTTCTTCAGAGTTTTTTTTTAATTGCTAAACATTTTTCTTGTTTTTATTCACCTTATTAACATTTTGCATTTTTTTCAAAAAGTTAATTATGTTTCTTTCATCTATATTTTGTTATCTTCCTTTTAAAAATAGAATAGTAGTTTATATCTTATTTATGTATGTATTGTAAATTTGATATATCATTTTATTTTTCTTAATATTGCATATCAAATAGTATCAGTAAAAGATTATAACTCATGAAAACTATCTATGGAGTATGGACTATGGTTGAAAAAAATTTATCTTTTCGATTTTCTAAGCCAATTAAAACTAAATGTATCAGCCATGAAACTAAGTACATGTCTCAGGCAATTGACAAAATTAAATGTATTAACCACGGAAAATTGGGTGGCAAATATTTGCTTATCAACCATCTATTTTACAAACCCGCCTCTTTTCAAATTTTAACAGCATAAATATAAATCAAATAATATAAAATGCATACATTAAATCAAATTGACTAGTAGCTTATCTTTTTTTATGTTTTGTTTAACTTTTTCTTAAAATTTGGTCAATCTCATCAATAAGATATTATGTAACTACAAATAATGTTGATGAAATCGATTAGAAAAAGAAGTTCACTGATGAGAGATTGCCAATGAATAAAAAAAGATTGGTTGTGGATTGCTTATCGGGAAAAAATACCATCATGACAAAACTCTTTCTCTCAGGATGTTAGTCATATTTCTCCATATCTCTTAGGTTTTTAATTTTGATACAACTGTTCAAATTTTCGGAAGCTCTCAGTTTCAATGAGTATTCTTGAATTTGCAGATATATCGATATTTTTGCAAGCAGTCTATACATTTGATTTTTGTTTCCATCTCTCTCTCTCTCTCTCTTTATCTTTCCGACGATTGTAAAACAAAATTTCATCTACTTTTTTTTTTCTGTTTTAAAATTGAAATTCTTTGTGTTAGATAGGTAGATTTAAACCATGTTAATAATTTGAAATTTTAAAAGTCATGTTTGGAAAAAAAAGAGCTAAACTATATATCAAGAATAATTAAGTAATAGTTTCAATATTTTAGTATAGGTTAAATTATGTGAAACAAACATTAATCTCTTAAAAAATATTTATTTGTTTGAAAAGTAAATATAAGTGTTGAACAAGGAGAATTGTTTTAGTTTTAGTTTTAGTTAAACTTTTAATTTAGTGTCAGAATTAATTGAATCGATGCCAGCTATCCGCTAAAGCGCTAACCAAATAACCAGAGTGGGTCGGAGTCAGATTTTAGCATTTTAGGATTCGGAAACACTTGTACCTCCCGACCGACTGGTAAGGGCCATGATTATGGGTTACAAAATGGAAACTTACAATCAATAGTTTACAATAGTGGCACGAGTATGTAATAGTAGCAAACAGACGCGTACAGAATAAAACAGAAATAAAGGAGAGTGGCATACCTTTGTAATATAGTAGGAATATTAGGGGCAGAGAGATAAGGCACAAAAAAACAAATTGTCACTTAATGGGCCATGCCATTTTAAAACACGGACACACACGCAGGGGTTTGGTGTCCGAATATTCACACTTCTCTCTGCTAATATTTAACGCCACGTCACTACTGACGCGTGTCGAGCTGTACTTACAGGAGCTAATCATTTGCCCCGTCTTTTTCTTTTGCGTCCACTCTGGTAAATCCAAAGTCAAAACTCAAAACCAGCTTCAGATGAGTGTAATTTTTTTTAACTAAATATATTTATTTATTATAATTAAAGTGATCCTTTTGATTAGCTAATTATATAGTCGATCAAAGTCTTTGATTTTTCTTGAAATTTTTAGTTATGTTGTAGACTAAAAGTGGGTGTTTTGTTTCTCCGGAATAAGATGATACACTTTGTTACAAAAGGAAAATTTATTAATTTCATCATTTGGTTGTATTTAGGTCACAAAAATTTAACAACACCAACATAAAAAAAGCGGAAGTTGAACAATATTCCTTAAAAAAGAAGGAACATTTGCAAAATAAAAAAATAAAGTAAAAATAGTGTGGGAAAGATACATACTCGATTCTCTGGTTCGGATTCAGTTTTAATTTTCTTGAAGATTGTGTACATTTCGTTCTTTTTTGCTTCTAAATGTGCTCTTACAGTAAACTTTACATGTTTTTATCTACTAAAAAATTTACTATAATCGTTCAGACTGAAAACATCTACCCACAACCATCCAAAAAAAAAACTATCTTGCCCTAAAAGGCTTGAAACTACTTTTCTAAAGCCGAGAATCTTAATTCTAAACTGGAAAGAAAGAATCTTCTTCTTCTGTGTTTTTTTTCTTCTTTATTTCCCCATCTCCGTCTTTTGTGTTTCTTCTCCTTCTCCATCTTCTTCTATTTTGTTTTCTTTATTTCCCCATCTAGAATCTTCTGTGTTTCTTCTTCTCCACATTTCTCTTCCCTATCCTTTTCACTACGCTTCTTCTTCTTCTTCTCCATCGAGTTTCATGGAGTTATAAAAATCGGGATTCCAAAGTCTTCCGTCAAATTGTGTGTTGAATCACTCATTTGGTTTTCAACCCCAATTTTCAAAATAATTCTTAATTTGCCGTTAAAGTGTACAGATTAACTATTACTTATTATGTTTTAAGTAATATAATTAATTAACTATTTTGCTTATTTGTTGCTTATGTTTTGCTTATATTATTTTTATTTTTGCTTAATTTTTGATTTATGAGTAAGATATAATAAAAGAACAATTTCCAAAATCTGTTTGATTCATATTATAAAGGATTTTGTTTTTTTTAACAAAGTAAAAATTGCAATTTGAAATGATTTCGACGAGATCTAGATATCTCCATCTAGAACTTATCGTTATTGATATGCATCTTCCCTTCGTGACAGTCATGAAGTTAGAGATTTGATACCCTTTTCAACAAATGATTGGAGAACTAGCGATCGATTAGACTCTATATTTGGGGATATGAAACTTTAGGGTTCATCAGGGTTGAAATTCTTGTACCAGTCCCAACGAATCATTGCTTTCTCCAAAGTATTAAAACATCAAAATTAAAGTTTTACTATTTGAATCATCATTATCTTTCTCTTGAATCAGCAACAATGCAGTTGGACAGTATTTTATGGATTAGATTGGTTAAGAGTCTAATTTTTTCAAAGTTCAGCTTTTTCTCATTACGATATCAAGCATATAGAGTCGAGAGAGAGAGAGAGAGATTTGGGTATGTGGCAGTGGCAATTAGTGAATAAAAGTTTAACATTTTAATAAAAATTTGAAATACCCATATGAGGTGTGATTTTGATCAAAACATTTTTATATAACAACAAAAATATTCTGAAATAATTCCAAACGAATTTTGATATAATTTAATCATAAAATATCAGTGCTTCCATAAGGCAAGATTTGCAAGCATTTTTATTAATGACTAATGCAATAACTATGGATTTCAAACAATTTTAACAAATAGTATATATATAAGATCCAATAAGATGAGATTTTAAATAATTTTAGAGAATCCTCAATTGAATATGGGCTGCTTTAAACAAAAATTAAAATTATTTCCAACTCATTGATTTAATATGTTCCCTTGGTTAATTTAATTTCGTTCGTGCTATTTCTTTAACTTGATGTTCATTGACTAATAATTTTTTTTTTTCCTGTTGCTCTGTAGTGGCTTCGCGGGCTTCTCCTTGTATTCACAGTTGTGAATATCGCCGGTTTGGACATGACGGTAAATATTGTTCCAAATGTCGAAGAAATGAAAACAATAAAAATTAACAAAAATTCCAAAACCTTTTGTCCACAAATAGTTTGCCCTAAAAAGGTCGAAACCACAAATTAAAAAAAAAAAAAAAAAAGGAAACCACAACAATGAATATTATTTTTAAAATTGGAAAGAGAAAGAGAGTGGAGGTAGTTGAGCACACTAAACAGCTAACTATATATCTAGCCCGTGAAACATATACAATTATTAAAAAACGTCCTCAGTTTGCTATAAAAAGTGAATTCCACTATCAAAGCTAAATTGTTTTACCGTCATCGTGGTATGTGTTTTCCTACCAGGAAATATAGCAAAACCCAAGAAAATGAAATTAGCTACGTGTAATATTTTACTGTCCAAAAAAGTATTTGGGCTTAAGGTAGCCCATTCTCACATGTCTTAAAATCTGAGCAAATTAGGTTCCAATTTCTGTTAATGGGCTTCACTAAAAACTGGGCCACTAGGCACCCTTTTATTTTTTGCACCGTTTTTTTTTTCTTTCTTTCTTATGCATTTTAATCGAAAGCCATTTATCCAAAAAAATAATATTTTACTGTCTCTTAACCCTTTCTCATTTTTAACTGTCTTTTTACACGGAAATCACCTTATTCGTCGATATATACGTATTTTTTTTTCTCTGAATCTTTTTAGTGACTTATTAAAAATTAGACTAATATATATTTATCTATCTTTGGAATTTGTTTTAAATAGTCTTCAGATAATTAATATATCTGTTTAGTATTAGTTATATTTAGAAGAAATTAGATTCTATGACTTTATAGTTCTTCTTGAAGAGTTTTATTTATAGGACTATTTTTCTAGCAAAGTCACAAATTTCTACTATACTTTTACTTTACAGTAATTGGATATATATATATATATATTTTGATGAAACAGATCTTCCACTATTTGCTAATATTATTTTATTTTTGAGTAAACATAATTCAACATTTATTTGCATATTTGGCATGATATCCTTAACATCATTAATACAGTATAAGGTCAAAGCTCTTTTTTGATATAGGATAATATCCGGTTACAATATATTCTAAAATATTTTTTCTTACAACTTTTATATAATTTTTTGGTGGTAATCAATTAAGTAATAGAGTTGGATAATTATGAAAAAATTAAGAATTTTACTCGTGTCAAAGAGAACAATCAAGATTCAAGAATCCTACTAATTAAGTGTCAAAGAGAAAATTTTATTTATTTTTAGTTGCTTTTAAAGAAGAAAGAATCTTAAACTATTTTGCTTATTTGTTGCTTATATTATTTTTATTTTTGCTTAATTTTTGATTTATGAGTAAGATATAATAAAAGAACAATTTACAAAATCTTTTTGATTCATATTATAAAGGATTTTTATTTTGTCAAAAAATGGTTAGTTTACAAATATCATAAAGACTGTGAGTTTATATTGCATGTGTTAGAAACTAACCTTATTAATTAGGTACTGTCGAGTGTCCCTCCGGGATAATACCATTACGGCAATATTCTGAGACTTCCACGCGCGGCGGCTCTACTATGCCACACATGAGATATTTTATATACTTAAGTCATTCTATCTAATAGTCTAATACTAAAAAAGAAAAAACTCATACTATCTTTTACTGATACTATCAAATTATAAATGACAAATATTTGTCTTTTTGTTCAAATATTTGAAGCTACGATTAATGTTCAATACGGTCAGTTGCCAATAACTTATAATTAATCGTTCTATATTATATTTTTAATTAATTAATTGTTTTCCACACACTATACTTTTTTTTTATTTTCTTAAACAGGCTCTATTTATATTTAGATTTAGATTTCTTGATGTTGTTTTAATGAGAACGGAATATATTATTATTCACCTATATTTTTTCTAAACATATATAATATATACCAACATTTTGATTTTGCATTTATGGATATGCCTTAAATTATGTATTTAGATAACTTTATTTTCTGTTTAGATTATACTGTTTGTTACAAAAAAGTATAAATAGGATAAATGTTATATAGTTGTAATTTCAATATTATATACCAAATCTAATAGTGTCATATTTTACGAGAAGTGATTCCTATATTTTTAAAATAATAGTTTTTCTGGGAATATTCGATCAAATTGGAACCATACAGAAAAAAATCAACACAGTTTATGTGTAAGAAATAGAAAAGTAGTCTCAGTTTTATCTTTACAGAAAAAAATTTATTCAGATTGATTAGAAGCATATATATTTTACATACATCATAAACAACAAATTTACTGTCTCTTTTACTAATTATTAATAATTGTGAATTAAAAACAATAGTATGGGATCGTAACTACTACGGAAATCTCAGCAACGCTATACGGAGCAAAGGCAACACTAAACGTGTGGCGCCCGACCATTGAAAGAGAAGAGGAGGTAAGTATATCACATATATGAATTACTTTGGGATCGTACGAGGACAACAATCTTAACACGATAGAAGTTGGTTGACAGGTTTGTTTTTAATTTAGGATATTGTTATTGCTTTCTAAAATTTTGATTTAGACATATACTGTATAAATGACTAATACAATCAAACTATTAAATAAATGACTAATACAATCAAATTATTTTAATGGTTTATTTTAGGTTTATCCGGCGTTGTACAGGACAATAAGACAAAACAGTTTATTTTCTGGACGGTATGTTTGATCTAACAAAAAATAGTTATCAATTTATCTCATTTATTTTAGTAGTAATAATTTATTATTCTTAACCTAAACTTTAAAAATTAATTAATTTGGAGTAATACTATACGTACCTACTTTAAAAATTAGCAATACTATAATTTCTGAGAAAGAGAAAAAGACTATACTGTAACTGTATAGTCCAATGTACAGAAATCCAATCCTTTTTTTTTCTTGAAAATCTAGTCACTTGATAAGTTTTTTAGGAACTTACAAATACTGTGTTATCCTTCCTATACCAAATTATGTCAGATTTTTATACTATATATAAGTAAACTAATTATGCGACAATAAAGAGTAAAAATATTACTTTGAAGTATGTTTTGAATAATATTTTTTTGAAATTCAAATTAAGAAATTAAATTTAATCTCTTGCTCAAAGTTAAAAAAAAAGAGGAAAAAAACACAGCTTTTAGTAACTAGTATAATATGATATACTAAATATATACACACATCTAATCTCTTTTTGTAAGAAAAAATGCATAACTTACTTGGTTGAAATATCGTCAAGAATAATAATGATAGTTAAAATAAAAATCAAATAGAGAATAAATGAAATCAACAACAAAGAATGACAGATGGATAAATCAATAAATGAAATTAAACTTATTATAATTGAATACTAGGTAAGAGACCTTGCATAGAATTTTATAAATCAATATATCTATTGGAATGAATTTGCAACCACCAATTATGTTATGACACGTAGATAGAAAGTCTGGTTAAAACTGGTAACACGTATTCGGGGCTCAATGGCTCTAGCCTAAGGAAGAATACGCTTTTGAAGTTTTCTGGTGAATACTATAAAAGACCTGCTCGACGAATAGAGAGGGGCTGCATGGTTGGAACTTCTGATACTCTTAACGGTCCAAATCTTCGAGTACCATCTCCGCACAAACGTATGTTACACTACAATAGGCACGACCTTCCATAAAGTCACTCTCATCTCTAGTAGGCAAGTTTGCACTCTCCTATATGGATCTCTAATAGCCCGCACTGAACGGTGGTAAGCTCCTTCACCCCTCCACACCGAGAGGATTTCTATTTTTTTGATCCTTCCACCAAATCTTGAAATAGAGTCTTAGACCGCTTTCGACTAAGAACCAAAACTTCCATCTTTTGTCTCTCAGAAACATGTTCTTCGTCCAGTCACGTTGTCCCAAAATAATTATCAAGAAGATATCCTTTTATTATGTCTTCCCAAGGCTTCCTTTGACCATGTTAATGTTGTAGGTGTGACGCTTGGAAGCTAACGCGCATCCGCATCAAGTGGAAGATCCTGACAAATAGAACACAAGTTCATTTCCTACTAGTCCAGTCTCTCATCCTATATTCACCTAAAATTTTGAATCCAAAATTATATCTAAATTTGAATATATTAATTTTAAATTTGGGATATCTTGATCAAAACTATATCTCTTAAATATGTTAAAAAAATTGTATGGCATATGACTAATTTTACTATGTTATATATCTTGTTTTAATAAACAATGTTTTAAGTTTTATTGGTTTACCGTTTGGGAGGCAATTTTATTCAACTCTCTCTACTTTTATTTTTATTGTAACCACTAACCAGCTACTGATAATTTGTTTGTATATATGATTTGTTATAAGTTTAGAATAAAGTTCAATATAATTGATGAATAAAATTTGTGTAAGAACATATATACATATCATATGTCAAATGTCAACATATGTTTTTTTCAGAGCTTAAACTAAAAACAAATTACAGTATCAATATCATCAAAGCTTGTTTAGGTTCATGTCAACGGTTGGGCACTTAGGCCTGACGCCTGAAAAAAATGATTTTCAAAAATGATAGACTCTAATAAAGTAAATCTACTTATAATCTAAGTGAATTGTCATATCCAGTTCTGGTCCATAAAGTTCGGCCCGACCCATCACTTAGCCGACTTAAAGACTTAGGCGGTTGTACTTTTCCTTTTCTCATTAGGAATACGTGATGTATGAATCCTATATATAAAGGATCGATGTAACCTCATTATATTCATTCATAAACATAAGCAATAACACAAGAGATATTCCCCATAACCTCTCTCGTTTCTTAACACGTTATCAGCACGATTCTCTAAAACCCTAAGCTAAAACCTCCGACAACAAAACCCTAATCTCAGCCGTCGATCATGAACCAGCGAAGCTCGCTGAAGATACTCGATCCTCGCCGAACGGATCTCCGATAGCTCGCCGATAGAAACTTCGATATCACCAGCTATATCATCGAGATAAGTATTACTTACCCGTCATATTAATTATATAAAACGCTGATATCATAACATGCCTTGATATATATGTTTTGCTTAATGATTGATCGACTAATCCGGCTTATTTATGTTATTGCATGAGTATTTGCTAGATGATGTAATCACGATAAGCCACCAGCAGCTCGCGATCGATACTCGATACTCGATAGACGACGAAGCGATCAGCAGCTCGCAGCACCAGTAGCTCACCGCATAGTTCATACAGCCTCTAAGGTTACGGCGAACTAAAAGTAGTTCATACAGCCTATCAATGGTTACGGCGAACTAGAAGCAAACAATCATAAGGTAACCCTAAATTTGAAAACCCTAAAATCGGTAAAACCCTAGTCAAAATAGGAAATCCCTAAACCCTAAAAAATCATGATCATAAGTCCGGATATACAAACCGATATTATTAATGATCGGATACTTCATACCAATGAAACTTGTATACTCGGACATATATATGATCCGGCTATTGATAAAATCTGAATTTATATTTCGATATTGATATTGTTATGCATGCTTGATGGAGTGACGAAAGTCGCGGATATTCTTGTTTGAATTTGATGTTATACATGTGATGATTGTTTAATTGTTATTACGAAAATCACATTGAGGTTATGAATTGGATAAATAATTATCGACATATTAAATCGGCAATTACACATGTTAACTCTAAACCTAAAATATTCCGCATGCTTGCTTTTTGATTGTTTTGAAAATTGTTTGATGCATAAACCTAGTCGATAATATTGTTGTTAAGTTAAAAAAAAAAAAAATCGGACATGCATATAAGACACTAGAAAATATTTTTGCATATAAACCATATTATTATTATCAATTGAAATTTGGAATCGCATGTAAATTGTCACAAGTTCTAAAACCGATCATGTAAACACTTAGGATGCATTATCACCTTGCATGGAAATTTTGGACGTGTAAAATCACATATTAAGTTGCTCGAAATTTTCTCGAATGCATCTATTTTTCACGTGAACCATGCTTGCATAAAATTGAGATTTTACGTGTTTGCTAAGTTGAGAATAAATCGGCCTTGCATCATATACGAACATGAAAGGTTTTATGGTACTTAAAGAACAAAGGCGAATGAATTCTAAAGATGTCGAAAAATTTGATTGCATGATAGTGAATGGTGATAATTTATATGATGATTATTTTGCTTGAAAAGCAATGAGTTGTGAAAAGATGATTAAAGGCTCGGAAGAAGCTTATATGTTTATGGGAATACAACATGAAACTGTTGATAAGTTATAATATCCCAAATCTCAAATAAATCTATTGAGTTTAAGATATCCACATGATTGGATACCATATTGAAAAAGATTATCCTAAAGTCATAAGGACTAGGAAAAATATATCCTAATAGGGAAAAGGTAAAGATTATCCCAAAGTGAAAAGATTATCCTAAAAGTCTAAAAGACTTGGCGAATGTATCATTGATAAGAATAATGAGAATGAAAGGAATAGATACAAAGAAATAATTTGCCATCATCTTGCTAAGAATCTAAAAGGATCAATACTTGAAAATAAGAAAATCCTCTAGACCATTTGGTATGAATTGAAAACGTGATATGATGTTACCAAAGGCTATGAAATATTAGAGGCATCTCCGATTCCAGAATTTTAATCCATGGATAAATATATTACTCGGCCCTATGTTAGAAACAAATATGAGTATGAAACCGGAGAGATATGTGGTTAAGATATAAACAGAAAATTATGCATGTAAACAAAGGGCTGAGGATTGGCCGTAGTAATATTGGCCGTGGTAATTTTCTAAACCACAAGACTCAACCACCAATTTAGAACATGAAGAAATTTCGGAGATATTATAATAGGCAAAGAAATGACAAGCCTCAGAGTAGAACCCGGAAATCCATTTATTCCCTCAGGACCACTAAGACGATTTTTGATCATAAACAAGATGATATAATGAAATATGAGTTTTCGATAATAAAGTTGATGACAAGGATAAAATCTAGGAAAGATATGATTATTAATTTCGATACTAAAATAAGTAATGACAAGGATATATAGTCTAAGAGACAAAGGATTCTAAGAGACAAAGGATTATAAAGACAAAGGATATTTCATCGACATAACACTCAAAACGCCAATGTATGTACCATAAAGGATATGGAAAATTAATAGAAGGATATGGCCAAACTAACATATTACCTAAGGGTACTCATCTAGAGAATCGGATGCACTATACTCATTGAGCCCAAAGAGGAGCCTATTAAGTTCTGAAAAATCCGAATGAATAATTTACATATTGAAACTAAGGCGAAGGAACAAAGAATTCCTTATAATATTTGAACTCGCCAAGGCCATAAGAAAATACTAGAAACCATACCTACCATATGCTAAGATTGTGCTAAGATTAATATGATAAAAGCAAATGCCACGGTAAACAAAATTGTTACCGAGAACTTCACTTTATGGTATAACCGGATAGGCCATCCTGGTTCAAAACATGATGCGAAAATTACTAAATACATATAGGCACACATTGAAAGAAAGAAGAGTTATCCCAAAGAATCTCACGTGTGAAGCATGTTCACTAGGGAAACTCATAGTAAGGCCATCACCAGTAAAAGGAAAACTTTGAAATTTTTCTGGAAAATAATACAATGCATTTGCGAGATTACTTGCCCATATAATTTGACTAATAAGCACACTTTCCAGATTTTCCTCTAAAAGGTCTATACGTCTAGATAATACTGGTGAATTCATGTCCCAAGCATCTAATGATTATAGTATGTTCATGGGGGTAAGTGTAGAACATTCTGTGGCACATGTACATACTAAAACGAATTATATACTAATGAGATCAAAACTCCTGATCTCAGCTTGGGGACATGTAGTTTTACATGCAGTTAAACTAATTCGCATCAGGCCATATAGTAAACACTAATATTCCCCATCACAATTACTAACGGGTCATAAAGCCAGACATATCCCATCTCAAACATTTCGATGTGCCATATATATATATATACTAATCGCACCACCACAGAAAACAAAGATGGGACCTCAAAGGAGGATGAGGATATATGTTGGATACGATTCTCCCACCATGATTAAATATCTTGAGCCAACAACGGGTGATCTATTTAAGGCGGATATGCTATCCAACATTAAGAGAAAATGAGAACAGATGGAAAAGAAAATACATGGAATCAAAAGAAAAAGGAAATTACATGGAAAACAACATCCCGAAATTGGCAAGATCCTCGGACTAGACAATATGAAATTGACGTCCAAAGAAAAGATAATACATTTACAAAGCTAGCTAATCAAATGCCAGTCTCCTTTGCTGCCACGCAAAGCAAAGAGAATAACAAAGCTATATACACCAGCTGTTCAGACACCCATATGAATCGATGATCAAGAGTGACACGATCAAGATGCTACGAGAATATAAAAAGCGGCTTAAAAGAAAAAGTCGACCATTAGGTTCCAAAGATAAAAACCCTCGGAAACTAAAGGAAAGGGCAATGGGAGAAACCAAGAGGTAATTGGAACAATAAGAAATGAATGAACCAAAGGAGCCAACAATGATGCTCGGGACGCCGAGCCTCATGGTCCTGATGTTCTTGAGATCTCAACAAATCATATCCGGATCCGGAAAACAATGGAATAAAAGTATGTCGACATGAATGAAATAGTTATATACAAGGTAGCACTTGAACTTATGAATATATGCGAGGATCTAGAGCCCACGTCATGAGTGCACTCAGAAAGAAAAAAAAAACTCAGAGAAAAAGATTGGATTAAATGATATAGACGTGGAGTTAACTAAAGAAGAGGAATATTAAACCAGTGAGACAAATGGGTATTTGTGAGGAAAATAAATAAAAACAATGAAATCGTGGGACATAAAGCACGACATAAATGCACAAGGATTCACGCAAATACCAGAAAAGATTATGAGGAGACATACTCCCATGTGGTGGATGCAACGACTAAGATTTCCAATAAGTCTGGCTATATCCAAAGAAAATAATGGATGTTGTAATAGAATACTTATATGGTCCACTGGATAATGAAGTTTATAAAGAAATCTCCAGAAAGTATTGAGCTCAAAGACAAAGAAAGTTCTCGAGAACAACATTGTATAAGATTGAATAAAAGTCTTTATGTATTGAAACAATGAGGTCGAAAGAGGGCTATAAGAAGAACCCCATAAAATCCGTGTATATATATAAAAGAAATGGCCAAAGGGGTTTGTAATCATCGCGATGTAGACGACCTGAACATCTGGAGAAATTACCCAAACAGTCTAAAGAAAATTTGAGATAAAAATGAAATTTGTTTGGGATTGTAGCTTGAGTACATAAACAATGAATCCTTGTGCATCAAATGGCATATATAGAGAAAGTACTCAAGAGATTTAATATGGACCGATCTCATCTCAACCCATGGTTGTGAGATCGTTTGATTTGGATAAAAATCCATTTGGTCCAAAGAAGGACAAAGAGGAAGTCTTTGGTCCCGAAGTGCCATATCTAAGTGCCATAAGAGCTTTAATGTATTTGGCGAGCTACACTAGGCCAGATATATATTTGCCATGAATTTATTATATAAATTTAGCTCATGTCCGACCCAAAGGCACTAGAACGGGATTAAACATATTCTGCGTTTACCTACAAGGAATGAAAGATTTGGGTTTATTTTATACTAACCAATGCAAAGATAGTTTGATTGGATTTGCGGATGCAGGTTATCTCTCGGATCCACACAATGCAAGGTCTCAAACCGGCTATATTTTTACGCATGGTGGTACGGCCATATCTTGGCGATCAATGAAGCAAACCATTGCGGCTACATCATCCAACCATGCCGAGATATTGGCAATACATGAGGCAAGCCGGGAGTGTGTTTGGTTGAGACTAATGATACAACATATCTGAGTTGATTGTGGGATGACCGAAGAAAGAGCCAACGGTTCTATATGAGGACAATGCAGCCTGCATAGCACAACTTAAGGACGGATACATTAAAGGTGATAGGACGAAGCAAATTTTGCCAAAGTTCTTCTTCACACACGATTTGCAAAAAGACCGGAGAAGTTCAAGTACACCAAGTACGATCTAGTGATAATTCAATGGACCTATTCACCGCGCGCCTCAACATCAACACTTAAGAAGCTTATACATCAGATTGAAATCGCAGATTGAAGGACATTCAAGAAGGTTCGTAATGGGGAGTTTCACGTGTTGTACTCTTTTTCCTTATCTCGGTTTTTGTCCCAATGGGTTTTTCGAGAAAGGTTTTAATGAGGCAACATCCAAAGCGTGTTACGCGCCTATTACGGATATGACATTCAAGGAGTGTTATGAATCTAAGTGAATTGTCATATCCAGCTTCCGGTCCATGAAGTTCCGACCCATCACTTAGCCGACTTAAAGACTTAGGCGGTTGTACTTTTCCTTTTCTCATTAGGAATACGTGATGTATGAATCATATATATAAAGGATCGATGTAACCTCATTATATTCATTCATAAACATAAGCAATAACACAAGAGATATTCCCCATAACCTCTCTCATTTCTTGACATTACTTTAATTGTAATTACTTGATAAATACCCAATTTTGTCTCTCTCAGCTTCTCCCTGAGAAAAAATAAAATAAAAATTATTTATTTTTGGTATAGCTCGTTGTGTGATTTCCCGGCAACGGAAGGAGGAGGAGGAAGAGTGTAAGCAAGAAATTCCTCTTCTTCTACGAAACATTAGCTCTTCCCTCTTTCTCTTCTCTTCTTTGCTTCTCCGATTCTCTTCCTTGTTTTGTTTCATCCCACTACTCTAACTTTTTTCTTTTTTTTTTCATGGTTTCCTCCATCATCGCAGGTACTAACTTCTTCTTCGCTCTAATTTCTGCAATCGGTTTAGAATTTTGTTATTATTCATATGAATTTTTTCGTATTTCGCTTTCTTCTGTCTTTGTTTGATTGCTACATGGTGGTTCTTCATGTAGTTGATTGTGATGGTTCTTCGTTTTTACTCAAAACTGATGATGATTTTAGCGACAAATCCAGTTCTTACTCTTTCGTTTTTTTTTGGGATATTTCGATTTTTCAAGCCTTGAATTTTGAGTTTATTGCACAGTTGATGATGTTTTGTAGCCACAATTAATTTTTTCTTAAAATAAGGTTCTCTTAAAGTTGTAGTTCATCGAGTTGACCAACTGAGAGATTTCATGGTTTTGATTCGATTCTGTTCCTGTCTGATTATGTTTGTTTATTTCTGGATGAGGAAACACATCAGTAGCTTGCTATATCATGTGATCGAGAACTAATTAGCTTAGGAAGTAGATGTTCGTCTTTATGATGGACAGTTTTCGTATAAACAGTTGTTTCTTGTTTTGTTTGCAGTTGCAAATTCCAAAAAGATGGAGCTAGAACCCAAGAAATCACTATCTACTGGTATGAAAAGTTATTTTCTTGTTTCCTTTTTGTTTTCTTTTGTTCAATTTTTCTTGATATGGAATCATTTGGCTATGTCAAATCTAGACATGTCATCCTTGTTGAGTAGATCATCTGAAACTTTAAATGGAGGAAGTGGATATCGTTCTGCAAGTGATCTCAGCATGTTCTCAAGCTCATTGCCCACTCTTTTTCATGAAAAGCGTATGTTCTGAGAATCTTTTTGTGATTCTGTTCAACTCTTGATTTACTTGAACTCAGTTCTAATATCTTTTTTTTTTTCTTTTGACAAACTTGCAGTGAATATGACTGATTCAGATAGCTGGCTCTCCTTTGATGATAGCTCACCCAATCTGAACAAACTTGGCATAGGAAACTCAGAGAAAGATTCTTTGGAAGATGTTGAACCCGATTCTTTAGAAATCTTGCTTCCTGAGGATGAAAATGAGCTCCTTCCTGGCCTCATTGATGAGCTTAATTTTAATGGATTGCCTGATGAACTTGAAGATCTTGAAGAGTGTGATGTTTTTTGCACAGGAGGGGGTATGGAGTTGGATGTTGAATCCCAAGATAATCATGCTGTTGATGCGTCAGGGATGCAGATATCTGATCGCGGTGCTGCAAATGCATTTGTTCCTCGTAAACGTCCTAATACGTCTGGCAAAGTTTCAGTAGAACATCCAAACGGTGAACATCCTTCGAGGACTTTATTTGTGAGGAATATTAACAGCAGTGTCGAGGATTCTGAGTTAAGCTCCCTTTTTGAGGTAATGCACGCTTGTTTGCTTTCCATTTTTTCTCGTCAAATCATTATTAGCTTTAACTCTTTTAGTATTGAGGCTTGCTTGCTCTTGCTTACATGATTTCTATATGTCACCAGCCGTTTGGGGAGATCAGAAGTTTGTACACTGCATGCAAAAGCAGGGGTTTTGTGATGATATCCTACTATGATATCCGAGCTGCTCATGCCGCAATGCGTGCACTACAGAACACACTCTTAAGGAAAAGGACATTGGACATTCACTTTTCCATTCCTAAAGTATGGACTACGAGAAAATTTTCTTGATTTGAAGTTTCAGTTTTTCTTTAGCACTTTTTAAATCATCAGTTTACTGTCTCCATATGATAGGAAAATCCATCAGAGAAGGATATGAATCAAGGAACTCTTGTGATTTTTAATGTGGACACAACAGTGTCAAACGATGAGCTCCTTCAGCTGTTCGGTGCCTATGGTGAAATAAGAGAGGTAATTTATGTCACTTTGGTTAATTTGTGCGCTCAAATTTGCATCTGCTAGCATTGGTTTATCTTTATGCCTAAGATACGCTTCTTTCTGTTTGTATTTGATGTATCAAATCATCCACTTATTGACTATAGACTTGTAAATGCAGATTAGAGAAACCCCAAACAGGCGATTCCACAGGTTCATTGAGTACTATGATGTTAGAGATGCAGAGACAGCCCTGAAAGCTCTGAATAGAAGCGAGATAGGTGGAAAATGTATAAAGCTCGAACTTAGCCGTCCTGGAGGGGCTCGTCGACTGTGAGTTGCCTGCACTTTGTATATTTCAAATAATTGAGTAACATTACATACATACACAGTGAACTGAAACTATGTGTGTATGCAGCTCTGTCCCATCAGCAAGTCAAGATTTAGACAGACACGAAGTTACAAATTTTTTCAATCAAGTAGGATCACAGGTTACTAATTCTCCACCAGGTAATCTCATATTGATAATTTCTTTTATCATTTTTTTCTTCTCCATTGGTTAACATTTCTTGTCATGAATTCATTCAATCTACTTCACAGGTAACTGGCCAGTTGGCAGCCCAGTGAAGGGTTCTCCTTCACATGCCTTTCCGAGGCCACATGGTCTAGGAATGGTCAGGCCAGTTAAGCCAGATAATATGCCGGGATTGGCTTCAATTCTCCCTGCTCATCCCTCTAGCTTTCATGGATTTTCACCAGTTAGTAATGAACAAGGGTTATTGAATCATCCAAACCAAACTATTCTGAACAAAGGTTTGATGCATAACGTTGCCTATGGGCAACCTCATTCGTTGCCAGAGCATATAGGAGGAGGAATTTCGAACTCCATAAGGTTTATAGCTCCACACTCCTCAGGATTCAGGACTTCATCTGATCATCGCTATCGCTGGGGAAGCCCTCCTCAGCATATACACTATCCTGGTTACATTGGAGCGTCGTCATCATCATCATCTACTGAACGTCCTTTCACTGTCAGGAGTGGTTTTCCTTTTGCTGAGAGGCAAGGTTCATTGCTTGGAAAATACCAGCATCATGTGGGCTCTGCTCCCTCAAGCATTCATTTTAATTCGAAAATAAATTTCTACCCGGGATCATCGGAGATACCTCTTGGATTTGGTGATATGGGAATCAACAAAAACTATATCAATGCTCATGGAAAAGCAAACCTTGGTGTTAGTCTTCCGGGAAACCATAGTGAACGGGATTTAACTGGCTTTGGCATGTCCTCAATGCCTACAGTTCCTTTTGGTGGAAGTAGAATATTACAATCAGTAAGACATGAACCATTTGCTGAGCAGGGAAGGATCCCACACCTTGAGACTCACAATCGGAACCAGCTTATAGATGGTGGGCGATATTTTATTGACTTGGATAGAATTGCTAGTGGAGATGATATCCGGACTACATTAATCATTAAAAACATCCCAAACAAGTAAGCATTTTATTGATCTTACTCAGTCTAAGATCTTTGAGCAATGTGTAAACTCTTAAATGTTTTTTTTTGTAAGATACACTTACAAGATGCTGGTGGCTGAAATCGACGAAAAGCACAAGGGAGACTATGACTTTCTGTGCTTACCTATAGACTTTAAGGTACTATCTTATAAGAGAGTGAACTCACGATGCTCTTGTTTCTTGTATGACCTGAGAACTTACTGACGATCTAGCTTTTTCCTGGATACAGAATAAATGCAACATGGGGCATGCTTTCGTCAATATGGTCTCTCCGTTGCACATTGTTCCCTTCCAGCAGGTTTATACCTTTTCTCTTCACTACTGTTTTTGGAAACTGCTCTTCCAGCTGCTTTATGGTTTAGTCATGAAGTTGATTCATTTATTATGGTTGTGGTAGATTGCCGATATATTGACATTCTTATTGAGATGCACTGGCTTCAAGATTGTTATAGTTTACAGATATTCATCATGTGTGTTTCTGCAGACCTTCAATGGTAAAATATGGGAGAAATTCAACAGTGGGAAATTTGCTTCATTGGCGTATGCAGAGATCCAAGGCAAATCTGCTCTTGCTTCATACATGCAAAATCCAAGTCCTATGAAGGAAGAAAAGCAATTTTTTCCAGAAGGCTCCCACCATGATGAGGGTCAAGACTCTGATGATCATGTAGGTTATCGAATTCAAAATTTCAATTGCCTTTTCAAAGGAACTCTCAGCCTCTTGAGATGTTCTTATTGTTGGTGTCCACCAACTCTCTCAGTCTCTTGAATTCCCGTTATATTTATCATACAGGATCATCTTTTTTCAAGCATTTGGAACATAACCGCGCCTGATCCAGATTGGTCTTACACAATGGATCGTATTGAGAATCCAAGGGAGAATGTTAACCACAAGAACGTTGCAGAAGATTCCTCTTAAATCCCCACTAAAAACAGTAGCTGGAAACACTCTAACCCACCATCAAAGGTAAACTAAGTGTACAGATCTGGCGCGGTTATGGAAGAAACAGATGTACAGTATTAAGGCTTGTTTTTCCTCAGAACAAAGTAACCGGTTTTTAGGGATTACTTCTAAAAACATCCCTATTAGTACATTACGTTATATACTTTATTCGGAACTTCTCCTTATCAGTAATGTATATATCATCCTCTTGCGTGTACATCATCCTGTCCATGTGAAAGACATGATCAGTGTTGTGTTGTATCATTAAAACAGACTCGTTATAAGTCCTTGTCTCAATTAGTTACCATTACAAAACCGTTACACGTCTCTCTCTATGTAGACATCTCTCCATGGCTTCAATGGCGGATCGGACTCTTCTTCAGCCTTTCCTAGCCAAACCCACCACCAAAGGCTCAGCCTCGGAATCGGATTCAGGTATTCTTCTTCGGCTTTTCTCTGTAATTCTCATCGGAGCAATCTCCTTGTGGGCAAACCATGAGGCTTCAAAAGGTTTCTCTATAACTATCATCAACGATGCTAAGGATTCTCCTCCTGGTAAAAGATTCGCCCTTTTCTTCGAATCTGATGATACTGCGATGCGGATTTTGCTCCACACGAGCTACTTTGTGGAGAGGTTTCTCCACGAGGGTGTTCCTCATCGTCTCCGGAAGCCTGTAAATCACGTGATCGTCCGTTTCTGTGGAAACAGCAGTGATGGAATTAAGAGGTTCTCGGTACCTTCCAATGCAAGTCATGGGGAGTATGTGATCAGACTAAGCTCATCTCTATTGGAAAGAAGTGACTTTAGTAACGCCATGAAAACTGCATTGCAACATTCTATGGTTAGAATATGGCTCTGGGGAGACGAATCAGGAGCTTCGCCGGAGCTTGTTGCTGGCATAGTGTAGTATTTGGCCGTGGAGAGCTGAAAACGACGACGTTTTGATGAGTTTGGGCATTGGAAGGATAAGGAGTCCGAGTCTGAGTCTGTCTCTGGTTAGCTTCTTGGATGAGGCTTAGGTGGGATGATCGGACGGTGGATCTTGCTTCGAGTGGTGCGTGCGATTCACGCAAGGATGGGTTGCGTGAGCTAAAGATGGACCACAGTTGATTGAGAGACGAGCATGATTGGTTCTCGACTTCTCGTGCTGTCGTATTGTTAGCACACATGGCTCCACGTCATTATTCAGTGTGTGTGCGCAATTAAACTTCTTTATTTTTATTTTTTTCCAACATGTAAATTATACTTCTTTATTCTTTTCGGAAAATGATTTTTCTTTTCTCTCGGATAATGAAAAGGAATTAATGAAATGTATATGTTTGATCTGTGCATTATTGGAGTCTGCTGCTACTGAGAAAAAAATATATTGGAGCCCAAATTTTCGTGGGTGGAAACTTTTGAATTTGTTATTCTAAATAGACCAAGGCCATGTCCAACAAGAGTTGTAGATTTGTAGGATTAGAATCTAGGGACCTAAATATATACTTTTTCCATTTCTTAAAGAAGATGTTTAAAAAAAAAAAATTGTTTCATAAAGATAGATGTTTAGTGTTTTCTATACAAAAAGTTATGTAATATTTTTTGTTTTATCCCTATTAATTAGAGATAAAATAAAAAAATATATTTAATTATAAAGTAGAAATATTTTAGGTTTTATCGAAAGTTTTTTATTGTGTGTATATAACTGAAAAAAATTATTTTTGTGGAACGGATGAAATATATATGTAAATGTCAGTGTCACACTAATCAAGGTTTACTTTTTTTTTTTTTTTTTGGCGGCCATCAAGGTTTAATTTAAATTGCAGTATAATCAAGGCTTTGAGGCAGTATTTTAAACGCAGGTTCATTTGAGCTGACAGCGACCCCAAAACGCAGGTTCAGTATTTCTTCGGTTCAAATTAACCGTTTGTAAAATAAAATTCTCAGTTTGCCAACGCATAATATACAGTTATGTAGTTAAATGTTATTCTTTCCGAATGCATATTTTGCTAATTGCGTTGGTTCATGCCGTTTAAGACGAAAAAATAATAAAAGTTTGACTTATGAATAAAGTTGTGAAAGTGAGGCAGCAAAATGAATGAAATAATGAAAATGAAAAACCGGATGCGCAATACTTGTTGAGAAAGTATAATTTTTTATTTATAACATTTAATAATATAATTCACGATATAATATTTTTATTAAGTATTTATTTAATCATCTCTTTATTTAGTTTTTGTTGTCATGGACCTCATGGTAAATGCCTAAATGGTAGTGGTAAAAGGAAGCCCAGTTTTACAGGTTCCAGATATTCAATACTGGAAATAATAACAACATAAATGAAATTTCTAGGAGAAATAAAGTTGAAAAAAGTGTAAGTAACAATTGTATTTTTCTTTTTGAATAATAAAAAAATAAACGTATCATATACGGATTGGAATACATGTATAGATTTGGGGTACAGAAATAAAGTGTAACAAGGAATCAAAATTGTGAGCCGAACAAAAAAACAAGGGCTTTTGAGAAAAACCTTTAAACCCTTTTTTGTGTGTATCCGATTCCGTAGCAAAGACATTCGGACTCTTCTTTCACGGCGTTAATGTCTGAGAACGCAGCCAACAACATCATGGAGAACAAGATTTGTAAAGACGCCATCGTGTCTGAATTACAGAAGAAGAAAGTTCATCTCTTTTATTGCTTAGAGTGCGAAGAACTTGCTCACAGTATCGCTGCTGCATCTGATCACATCACTCTTCAATCCATCAACTGGAGGTTTTTCCCTCTTTCTCCATTTTCTGGGTTCTCTTGTTTGAGCTTCTGCATGATGTTGAATGGGTTTATCTGAGTTTATATTAAGTAAAAATCATATCTTTAGTTGTGAAATTTGTATTGACTCTCTGTTCCAGGATCTGCGTTTTGCTTGTGTGGCTGTTTGATTTGAGGCTTATGTGTTTTTCATCTTCCAGCAAATTTCAGTTATCTATGTCAAGAATATCTGATTGGATAGAGTTTGGTGATCCATCGATGAGATTGAGGATATGTGAATTGATTTGGTCATTTGTTTTTATATGTTTTCAGGAGTTTTGCTGATGGATTCCCCAATCTGTTTATCAACAACGCACATGAAATCCGAGGACAGCATGTTGCCTTCCTTGCTTCATTTAGTTCTCCTGCGGTTATCTTTGAGCAGATCTCTGTCATTTACTTGCTCCCTCGCTTGTTTGTTGCGTCCTTCACTTTGGTGTTGCCTTTCTTCCCAACGGGCTCCTTTGAGAGAATGGAAGAGGAAGGAGATGTAGCAACTGCTTTTACCATGGCTAGGATTGTGTCTAATATCCCCATTTCACGTGGTGGTCCGACTAGTGTTGTCATCTATGACATTCACGCTCTCCAGGTTTGTTTATTTCATTTCTAATATCCTTTAAATCTATTTGTGGAATTCAGGTTCATCACTCTCTTTATCTATGTTGTTATGTTGCAGGAAAGGTTTTACTTTGCTGACCAGGTTCTTCCTTTGTTTGATACTGGAATCCCGTTGTTGACGAAGCGCCTTCAACAGCTTCCTGAAACCGAGAAAGTTAGCTCACGAGAAACTGTTACTGATAGTGTCCACTCGTGTGTTTCAGTGACTGTTTTTTGTGTTTTTTCTCCCTCAGCTAAATTGTGATTCCTTTTGTTTGCAGGTCATAGTTGCATTTCCAGATGATGGAGCCTGGAAGCGTTTCCACAAGCTGTTGGATCAGTATCCCACGGTTTGTAGCTATCTAAACTGATATTTCATAAAGCTTCATTTGAACATCTTTATGACCCTTACAATATCTAATGGGACTCAATTTTGAATCATAATAGGTTGTGTGTACAAAGGTTCGTGAAGGTGATAAGAGAATTGTCAGGCTGAAAGAAGGAAACCCCGCAGGTTGTCACGTTGTTATCGTGGATGATCTTGTGCAGTCTGGGGGTACACTCATTGAATGCCAGGTATCCTCACGGACTTACAATCTCGCTGCATTTTGCATCTACCTATAGCAATCTTCAAAGAGTTCTTAATCACAAGTGTAGATTTTAAACTCAGGACTAGTTTTGATAGAAAACGTTTGTTATTTCTTAAATCTACAGATGAGATGTATTAAGAGTCTAATGTGAATTTATCAAGAAAATGGCGATTTCACTTGTCTTAATTGTTTCACTTTTTTCTCCTTTTTTTGAAACAGAAAGTCTTGGCTGCTCATGGAGCTGCGAAGGTGAGTGCTTATGTAACTCACGGTGTCTTCCCAAAGAGCTCGTGGGAGCGTTTCACCCACAAGAACAACGGTAATAACTACCTGTAGAAAATGTAACCGACTTTGTTAGTTGTTCTATACATCTTGTTGAATCTTAAACTGAAGTCTATATTGTTTTTGCTTTGTCTTGAATTTAGGATCAGAAGAAGCTTTTGCTTACTTCTGGATCACGGATTCTTGTCCACTGACGGTTAAGACCATAGGAAACAAAGCTCCTTTCGAAGTCTTGAGCCTCGCTGGATCCATTGCTGATGCTCTGCAGATTTGAAACAAATAAGATAAAGCCTGGCTCTTTACTCGTTTCGGTGGTTTAGCCTTGTTCTTGTACTCTTAAACAGATGTGCTCTTAGATAATCAGTTTATGAAAATAATCTTTCACTTTTGCTGTAATAACTGATAGGATTGTTGAACTTCGTACTCTTATGTCTTGTTTTGCAATGAATTGAATTGCTAAGTTCAGAAAAGCCATAAACACGTGTGATTATTTTCCACACGTGTGTAATCTCTCAAAAAGATAAGTTTTTTCCTATAGATATCACACCTTTAAAGTTTAAACTTTTAATCGACAAAAATTCGGCGGGTAAAAAATGTCTCCGACGATCTTATGCTACTCCGGTGTGACGGTGCCGGCGATTTCATCACCTACTTCTTATCTCCGATTGATAGACACACAATGTAGAACGATTAGAGAACTTAAGCAAATCCACGCCAATCTCATCAAAACCGGTTTAATTTCCGATACTGTTGCCGCGAGCCGGGTCCTCGCCTTCTGTTGTACGTCTCCGTCAGACATGAATTACGCTTATTTAGTATTCACAAGAATCAATCACAAGAACCCATTTGTGTGGAACGCTATAATCCGTGGTTTCTCACGGAGCTCGTTTCCAGAGATGGCGATTTCGATTTTTATTGATATGTTGTGTTCTTCTCAGTCTGTGAAGCCGCAGAGATTGACTTATCCTTCGGTATTCAAATCTTATGGGAGTCTTGGGAAAGCTCGTGATGGGAAGCAATTGCACGGGAGGATTATCAAAGAAGGACTTGAAGACGACTCTTTTATTCGGAATACGATGATACACATGTATGCGACTTGTGGGTGTTTGATTGAAGCTTGGAGAATCTTTTTGGGGATGATGGATTTTGATGTTGTTGCTTGGAATTCGATGATTATGGGTCTTGCTAAATGTGGGTTGATTGATCAGGCACAGAAGCTGTTTGATGAAATGCCGCTGAGGAATGAAGTTTCTTGGAATTCGATGATCAGTGGGTTTGTGAGGAATGGTAGATTTAAGGATGCGTTGGAGATGTTTCGAGAGATGCAGGAGACAGATGTGAAACCTGATGGATTTACAATGGTGAGTCTGTTGAATGCTTGTGCGTGCCTTGGAGCAAACGACCAAGGGAGATGGATACATGAATATATTGTGAGGAATAGATTTGAATTGAATAGTATAGTTATTACAGCACTCATAGATATGTACTGCAAGTGTGGGTGCATAGAGGAAGGTTTAAAGGTGTTTGAGTGTGCTCCTAATAAGCAATTATCGTGTTGGAACTC
This sequence comes from Cardamine occulta, assembly GCA_028015245.1. NCBI lineage: Eukaryota > Viridiplantae > Streptophyta > Magnoliopsida > Brassicales > Brassicaceae > Cardamine > Cardamine occulta. The sequence goes on along the minus strand of CM051376.1, from coordinate 2,442,193 downwards.
GATGATTCTTGGTCTAGCTAATAATGGATGCGAGGAAAGAGCCATGGATTTGTTTTCGGAGTTAGAGCGTTCTGGCTTGGAGCCAGATTCAGTCAGCTTCATCGGTGTTTTAACAGCTTGTGCTCACTCTGGGAAAGTACATAAAGCTGGCAAATTTTTCAGATTGATGAGAGAAAAATATGTGATTGAGCCATCAGTAAAACATTACACTTGCATGGTTGATGTGCTGGGTGGCGCGGGGCTCCTCAAAGAAGCAGAAGCATTGATAGTGAACATGCCAGTGGAAGAAGATGCTATTATATGGAGTTCTTTGCTTTCTGCTTGCAGGAAAAATGGTAATGTTGAGATGGCTCAACGCGCAGCAAAATGTTTGAAGAATCTGGATCCAGATGAAACTTGTGGTTATGTGCTCATGTCTAATGCTTATGCTTCTTATGGGTTGTTCGAAGAGGCGGTTAAGCAGAGGGTTTTGATGAAGGAAAGACAAATGGAGAAGGAAATAGGGTGCAGTTCAATTGAAGTGGATTTCAAAGTTCATGAGTTTGTATCTTGTGGGAAAAGACATCCTAAATCCCCAGAGATTTACAGTTTACTAGGTATTTTAGACTGGGATGTCTCTACACTAAAATCAGAAGCTTGCTACTACTCAGTTTGCTGAAATGTTTGAGGCTACAACTAGGATCGGTTTCACTTATTTAACAGATAACTAAGCAATGTCATAGTTTTGGGGGGATGTAGTGTAGCCGAAGATATCAGTTAGGTATTATACTTATTTATCATATTGTCAATTATACATAGTTCATATTTTCTTCTTTAAAAACCACTTCTGATAGTCTTATTCTTCAGGTTTATTCCACGTCAAGCTATCTGAGCAGCAATATAAGCCAGGTATGATTTTTCACATGTTAAACAGTAGTTATATTGTTCTGCTATGTCTTGTTATTAGTGGTGAACATTCATTTTGGAACAAGGATTAAAAGATTGTAATATTTGTTCGTATTAAATTAGAGAATTCTGCTTAAGTTCATAAACAATTACTTGTTCAGTTTCTTCTTTTCACTGTTGCAGGTACAAACTACAGAGGAAGATAAGCTTCAGTTTTTAGCCAAACTTATGGTTCTCACTACCTACGGAAACATTGATCTTTGATTCCAAGGTAAATTAGATAATAAAACTAAGGCAACTTTGATATGAAGAAACGTGGAGATTAGAGAGTAGTATTAAGGTTTCGACATGGCACGCTGCGCAGCTCCCCAAGAGTAAATATCAGAACCCGAGTTTCCATTAGTGAGCAGGTTTTGAGGCAGTCCATGAATGTCATCTAAAGAACGGGGTCTCCCATTCTGGTAGTATTGCTGGTTCTGCATAGAAGCAGCTTCATCATCATCCATAGGAAGACGATCAAAAACAGCATTCATGAAAGATGCAGCCATGAGAACAACAGGACCAGATGCAATTAGCCCACCAATGACTCCTCCACCAACAACCTGTCCTTGTGGCCCGGCTAAGTAAATGGTCAGACCAGTTATACCAAGTGGTGCTGGTGGAGGCAAGATTGATCCAAGCAATGAGAGGATCTCGAAACGTCCATGTAATGTGACAATTGCTCCTGATGAAGCTGGTTGCCTTAAAGTCACATTAGTGACACAACCATTGGCACTGAGTATGCAGAGACCTCTCTGTTTCCTTCTTGCGAAATCCGATAAAGTCTCGCAGATGTCACAACCTGAGCTGATCTCAACGGCATGAGCTCTGAGGGAATTTGGGCTGTCGTGAGTCACAATGATGGGTGGTTTGGGTTTGTTCTTGGAGCCAGCGGGTCTGCCACGTGGCCTCTTAGCCATCTCTCCTTCAATAGATGAAACCGGTTGGACTGCTTTGGGTAATGCTTTGAGGTGGTTGTTGTTGTTGTTATTGCCCCTCTCTGTTGCTTCATGGTTTCTCATTGGAACTGACTTGGATCCTACAGAGGTTGGAGTTAGAGCTGTGCCTCCAGCCATTGTTATGAACTATTTCAACTGAAAATTTGGGAGGAGTTTGTGGGTTTAAGTAAGGAGATTTTGGTGAATTATTATATGGTAGAGACACCAAAAGAATGATTGTGAAGAGTAGGAGATGGTTAAGTTGTCACCAAAATTGTGATTAATAATTAACAAATTAATTAGCAAAAAAAAGTTTTCTGGCAGCCTACTTCTCAACAGATGATTATGTATTTGATTCATGACAATTGTCTTCTTTAACAGAGAGATTCATAATAATGTTTAAACATCTTGTAGCTATTTGCAACCAAATTATACCCTTTAAGGACCAAATCTAAATTAAAATACTGATTGAGAGTTAGAGAACAACAAAAACGAGACTCACTGCTCTGTAAATTACAAAATGGGAACAAGTAGTCAAGTATTCACTCGCCTTATATTGGGCTTATAAGGTCCAATAAGGCCCAAATGTTGTAAATGTATACACACGTGTCTTTTGTTCTCGCCTTCCTTTGTCGACTCGTGTGCCACATTGCGCGCTCTCTCTCCCTCTCTCCCTCTCTCCCTCAACTGAATCGGTGCAGAAACTTTAGCCTGAAGTTGTTGTGCGTTTGGTTCTTTAGGTTGCCTTCGAATGCAAGTATGTTCATTGTCCTTTTGTTTTTGATTCGTTGAACTTCAATCTATTGTTTAATCGCAGTCTGATTTCAAGATTTCTGCTGTGTTTTTTTTTATTCAGAAACGAGAAGACTGATATGAGTCAAAATCTGTGACTAAAGTGAAATTGATTAAGTATGAATGCAAATTACAAGAATGGTTATCATAATCTCTGGACCAATGGCCTTATCTGTGCCTTCGAGTTTCGTCGTAAGAACAGCACAAGCATTCTTGGAGATTCCCAAGAAAAGTCTCTCACACTGTATGATGATTAGTTACTAAACTTACTAAATTAGTGCTTAATCTCATTTTCTAGGAGAGTCTTAACCAACTGTGAACAGTGTTGTTGTTGTTGTGATAGCAAGAAACAATTTGGTGCTGGAGAAGAAGAACCATGGAGGAGTTATTGGCAACCAATTGGATGGGATAGGCTCTATGAGCTTGTTAAGACTGTGCAAGTTGATAATGATTGGGAATTACAAAACATTGACATAGATGAGGATGAAGCCACAGTTGCTGAGCTTGCTGCTCCTTACTGGGAACGACCACTTGCTGGTCCTACATGGTGGTGCCATGTTGATGCTAGCCATCAAGGTATTGCCTCGTGGTTGCGTAATGCGCAGTGGTTACATCCAGCTGTAAGCCTTGCTCTGCGGGATGAAAGCAAGCTCATTAGTGAACGTATGAAACATATTTTATATGAGGTAAAATCTGAGTTTGTTGCTGCTTTGTAATGTGGAATGTGCTCCGGTTCTATAGCTGAAATAGATCAGACTTGTTATATGTTGGATAGGTTCCTGTCAGAGTTGCTGGTGGATTGTTGTTTGAGCTGTTGGGACAATCAGCTGGTGATCCTTGTATTGAAGAAGATGACATACCCATTGTCTTAAGGTCATGGCAAGCGCAGAATTTTTTAGTGACTGCAATGCACGTTAAAGGCTTTGCCTCAAACATTAGCGTGTTAGGTATTACAGAAGTTCAGGTTTGTTATTCTCATCTGAATCATTGTTTCTCTTTACTCATTGAGAGTTTAATCAAAACAAGCTTCTGTTTTGTCTAAGCTGATGCACTCTGTCTTACCAGGAAATGCTTGTTGCTGGTGGAGCCTGTATTCCGAGAACCGTTCATGAACTAATAGCACATCTTGCATGTCGCCTTGCACGCTGGGATGATAGGTATTTTTCTTCCCTTGATCTTAGATTAAGTTTTAAAAGATTGTGCAAGCCTTTAGCAATAGATACACATTTACTTGGTCTGTATGGTAAAGCCAATGGACTTGTCAAGCCTCTGCATTGCCTTGATAGTACGTGTTTCCGCCTAATGGTAGCACGGAACTAGCAAAGGATAAACCAGTATGTCTTGTATTACTCTTAAAGTTTGAAAGATGGGAGTTAAATGTTAAAAAGATGCATGTTTCTCCCACAACTTGACCAGTTTAGTAAGATATAACAACTTTTTTATTCTTTTTCATCCTGTGGATTTAACCCTATGATGATTGATAATATCCATATCCTTAATGTAGGCTATTCCGGAAGTATATATTTGGCGCAGCCGATGAAGTTGAGTTGATGTTCATGAACAAGTACTTCAACTGAGCCTCGTCTAACTTTGGTATTTTCTTTCTAAGCTGCTCTGCTCCTTGACATATGCCTGATGTAGCAGCAAACATTGTTTTTCTTGATATCAGGAGACTGTACGAGGATCCAGATCTCTTCTCTACTATCTTGAATCAAGAGATCAGAAGGCTTTCGACCCAGGTAAGGCTTTCTTGTTTGACTACGAGGCGAGATCAGCTAAACTGGATCATGTGCTGTGACTTTATAATCACTACGATATTTTCATGTTCATCATTTGACTTTGATATCATTAATCAGGTTATACGGGTGAAATGGTCTCTTCATGCTAGAGAAGAGATTGTCTTCGAGCTTCTTCAGCAACTAAAAGGCAAAACAACAAAAGACTTGCTAGAAGGAATAAAAAAGAGCACCCGCGATATGATCAATGAACAGGAAGACGTCCGTGGTCGGTTATTCACTATCCAAGACGTCATGCAAAACACGGTTCGAGCATGGTTACAGGTTAGATTTTTACGTTCAGAGATGATGGCATAAGCAATACATAAACTCTCCAAGTCTTCTTAATTTCTTCTTATGTGGCTTGATTAGGACCGGAGCCTCACGGTTACACACAACCTAGGAATCTTTGGAGGAGTGGGTCTTTTGCTTTCAATAGTGACTGGCCTATTTGGAATAAACGTAGATGGCATACCAGGAGCTCAAGATTCTCCACAAGCCTTTGCGTTTTTTTCAGCCGTTTTCTTCTTCTCAGGTTTGGTGCTAGTGGTGGCTGCGTTGCTCTACCTTGGACTCAAGGAGCCAGTGGCAGAAGAGAATGTGGAGATTAGAAAACTAGAGCTCGACGAAATGGTGAAGCGGTTTCAACGAGAGGCTGAGTCTCATGCTCAGGTCTGCAAAAAAGTTCCTCAGAAGATTGAATGTCCGGCTAACGGCAGTAGAATGATAGTCCATGATCCCAAAGGTTACATTCTCATCGAATGATATCAATCGGGTCGTTGTTTGTAAATTGTAACGGTTCAAGCATGTAGTAGTAAATCTTTAGAAATTCATGAATAAACTCTTCTCTAACTGAATTTTTTTTTATATTTTGAAAGTTGTAATATTAGTTTTCGAATGTAGAAAAAATAACATCCGGAAGATGGCCAAAATTTATTTAATATATATTTTTAGTTTTTTTCTATCCGTGTTATTATTTCATGAAGGCTCTCTTTGAATGTATTTAATCAAATAAGTATGGATGCAAAGTTTATAGAATTTCTTCTGTTGCTTTTAAACTGGCCACGTGATGGGAACGTGTCAAAGAATCTAATTCAAACTTATTTTAACGATTGTGAGAAAGCAAGAATCACGAAAATAATACGACAAATACGACCCAACATTTGACAGATATGCAAGAAAGCTAGTGGTTTTTATGGACGTTAGACTAAATTATTATCTTAATAATTCAATTTCGTATTCTTTTGTCCTCGTTCAGTAAAGTTTTCGCATTCTAATATAACAAATAATAATGGTTTCTGTAATAGGAGAATAAAAAAACACAAGAATGATTCTATAGCCATTATAATTGAACATAGTTTTGTCCCTTTCTTCTGTCCTTACGTCATCAATCCATTGATTTACAAAAGACGTCTGTCTTTTCTTACGTCGTAGAAATCCACACTCCACAGGCTCTTTTGATCATCAATAAATTAGTTGCTAAGTAGAAACAGAGCATTTCAAGACTTGAAGAAGCTACGGAGCCGGGTCTAATGGCGTTTGCGTCTCATCTATTTCTTATTCACAAGTCTTCTCAGGCTTTGTAATGTGAGTCTCTGAGCCGATAGGACCAAGAGATTCGTCTTTGGTCTCAACAATCTCCATGCTGGCGGTTCTACTCCTTCTGCTCCTCCTCTCCTGCCAAAACATGAAGATTTTGTTTGATTTCTGAATTCAGAAACAATTGTTACAGCTTTGGACTCATCATAAAAAAATTATTATACCTTGTGAAAAGGGTGTTTATCGGATTCAAGCATCCGCGCAACCTGACTCATTCTAGGACGTTTCTCTGCTTCAGGATCAACACATCTAAGGGAAACCAAAAGTGCACGTTTCAGAGCACTTTTACTAGGTCTAGGTTCAAGTCTTGGATCCACAACTTCTTCAGCTCTTCTTGTTCCAACCATCATCTTTAGCCATTCAACAAGATTCACCTGCCAATACATAAACCCATTCAACATTTCAAGAAATGAACATATTCATAACCAAGATTTTCAAGAATAGAACAAAAATCAAAACCAATTAATTAGTACCTCATTAGCAGGACGTCCATAATCAACTGGATCTCGACCAGTTACAGCTTCAAGAAGTAAGACACCAAAGCTATATATATCGCTCTTTTCGTTTAACATACCTGTATTAGCATATTCTGGTGCTACATATCTGAAACAATAATAAACAAAAAAAAACAGCAATGAAGTCTTTGCAAGGACATCATCTGAGAAGATAATAATAACCATAATTGCCTCAGGAGGGTACAAAGTTTTGGACTTTACCCAAAGGTACCCATGACTCTGGTTGTGATGTGACTCTCACCCGAATCCAAGAGCTTGGCTAACCCAAAGTCAGAGAGTTTTGCATTAAACTCATCATCAATCAATATATTACTTGCTTTTATATCTCTGTGGACCACTTTTGGTTCTATTGCTTCATGTAAATAAGCAAGCCTGTAAAGTTGTACAAATTGCAGACCCAATTAATATCCAAACAATCAACATATCAAACAAAAGCTAAACTGTTTCAAACCACTTACGCTTGTGCAGTACCGGTAAGGATTTTCATTCGTGCCTCCCAAGTGAGACTTCCATGTTGCTGCATTGCTCCATGTAGCCATTGTTCTAAGTTACCACTATTCACATACTCATAAACAAGCATCCTGAGCACATCACCAGATTTAGAATACAGTAAGATCATTCTCCTCCAGGAGTAGAAGTCTGTTCAGAATGATAAATGACAAATGAGACTCACCGATGAACTCCCTCTATGCAATATCCTAAAAGCCTAACAAGATTCTTGTGTCGTACATGACCAATAGCCTCAACTTCTACCCGGAATTCCTTCTCAGCTTGCCCTCTAGAGACCAAAAATGAGAAAGGATTAATAAAAGAAATGAAACAAAGGATTCACAAAGCACTGATATTCTAGAGGAAAACTTACAGATTGTTCAGAAGCTTCTTTACAGCAACCTCAGTACCATTGACAAGTTTACCCCTATAAACTACTCCATAACCACCCTCTCCAAGAACATTCACTGCAGCAAAACGGTTGGTAGCTAGCTCAAGATCCCTAAGAGTAAACCAGTGTCCCCAACCAAGATGGGATATTTCTGGTAAACCAACCAAAGGAGATGCTGTTACATGTCCTACATATTGTCTCCCAACACTTCCAAAGCCTCCTTCTTCCCCAGAATGAGAACTACAAGCTCTCTCATGGTAATTCACAGAGCTACATTGACTCAAAGTATCATTATCACTAGACTTGGTTCTTCCCAAGTGAGACATCATCGTTTTTCCAGAAATTCTGTCAGTGGGTTTATCATTCATTGCTATATATAAACTTTCAGGGTGAGGATTTTGGTCCCTGTCGACTCTGATATCTTTGGAAACATGTGGTATTTGGTTGAAAGGAAACCTGCTTGAAGATCTTCTAGATTTCCGGCGGAAAGTAATCCATAGAGACAAGATGCAGAGAATCATAACTATGAATGCTCCTACTACCAAACAAACCCATACCCACAATTTCAAGCCCTTCAAACCAAAAAACGATATCTTCTTGGACATTTCAGCGTTTAAAGAACTCTCAGGTGGCATCTCTGGTCCTGTATCTAGCTGCCAAAACTGTCTTTATTGCTTCACTTACAACTTCACTATAACCACCTACACAAGAAGACAGTATCTCACATTTAAACACTTGCATACATCATAAATGGACTAAAGAGATATCTAACTTTCACACTTCTTATTCAGTTATTTGACATAACCAACACAGAAACCGTAAGAAAGTACAACATTATACGGAGAAAGAAATCTTAAAAGCAATGGAAAATAACTCAATCTGATGTCAAATGAAGGAATCTAGTGGGTGTAAGTAAAAAAATAAACCTTCACAGAAACATTATAAAAAACGCACGTATTCATTGGTATAAGTAAAATAGTGGCATATCAACAAACAAGTTATGGGCATTACGTGTCCCCACAAAAGATGGGAGCTTGAAGAAACAAAAGAATCTCGGCTTTTAAAATTCATCGAAAAAGCATCACTTAAGTTTGAAGCAAGAGACAATTTACAGAGAATCAATCACATAATGCCATCCAAAGAAACATATTCAAGGAAAGAAAAAAAAAAACGTTTTTTTGTTTCTCATAAAGAGCATAAATTTTACCTTAGAATGTGAAGGGAAAGACTAAGCTTTGCACTTTTGATTTGTCCTCATCTTAGAACAGAAGAAACATTGAAAAAAGGCTCCATTTTTAAATTTGTTTCTGAAGCAAACCAGAGAAAGATAGTGACTGACATAAATCAATTAGCATAGATGTACCAATGATGAATTGGAGATTTTGAGCTAACCAAAGCTAAAATCATCTATCTAGAAGGAACTCACTTTAAGGCTATGGTTAAAAGCCAAACAATCATTAATATAACAAGCAAGTGTATATAGACTTACACAGTATTGGGTTAATGGAAAAAAAAAAAAAGTTTGGTGAAAATGGTTGGTGGGTCTGTACTAAAAGCTTAAGCTGGAAAGAAAGCTTTGTATGCAATGGAGGAAGCAAGAGAGAAGAAGAAGAAAACAGAGAGAGAAGGAGTGAGCAGTGAAGAGAAAGCAAAGACAGTGGATTCGTCAACTGTAACATTTATAGATGGTTGAAGAAATTAAAAGAGATATTTTTACAATTATTTCTTTTTAATGATTTTTGTTTTTAATATTGCAAATAAAAATGAAGTGGATAGAGATAGATAAGGGGGCAAAGCACAGAAGATGGGAGAATTCCCAAACACATGCTTTGGAATTTTAGGTCTAATAGTATTCTCACTCTTCAAAATTTAGTACCTTTTTCTTCTGTTCACATGTCAAGTTTGGATTCAACGATATTTTTCATTACTTCAATATTTAATCATGATATGAATATTATTTTTGGATCGAGTAGAATAATGTAAATGCACATAAAAGAAATTTATGACTTTGTTTTGAGGGAATGTTACAACTCATAAGTCATATGTCAGAAAAAGAAACCAATGTGCCTTTCTTGGAGAAAATGAATTCATGAAGAGAGAGAGATTAAAAAGCCTTTGATGGAGGCTTTATTTGAAGCATAACTTTTGGATAAAGTTTTATGCCCAAAAAAATAAATAAAAATCTTATCAGCTTTTAACATAAAAAATAAATATTCTGTTTAATATTGAAAAAGATGATTTTGGATATGGTAAGTCACTAATAAGTATATAAACGTTGCACTTGCATGTTGGTCGTCTGTGTGATTGGTTGATGGTGGGTGGGGTTACAGGTAAAGGGCCAGGTTTTTGCAGAGGAAGAATGGCCAATTTTCCTGTAATATGGTTGTTGCCGCCATGTGATCATGTGCTCCTCACGTGTCTTACACCTCCTTTGAGTTTTAGATTCGTGCTCAGTGTTATTCTCCCCGAGTTGATTCGTATTTTAATATTTTGATATTTGAGGGAGAAAATGTGATGGAAAGTAAAAAAAAGAAAGAAAGAATGATTACTCTTGATTAATTCTTTGTACATTATATATTATTTCTCCATGTGTGCAATTTTGTGCTATTATTGACACTCATATGTCGAATGTTTTTACAACAAACATCTAGTGATATATATAATGAACCCATATGCATGGGTTGATGCAAGTTGACAAGTGTCATCTGCAATCTGATCATAAATTTAAAATACTTCCAACTACAAGAACAAAAATTGAGTATTATTTTCCAACATATGAAATCTGCAATATAATTCGGCTCTAGCGACTAGTATCAAATGATAACGCAAAAACATCAAGTTTTATGTTGACAGTTTTTGACCCACTTTGAAGCAACGACCCAATTGCGGTTCCTTTTTATGAACCTTTAGAGGTAATAAAGTATAAAAGATGGATATAAAGAGGAAAAGTTTTTCTTTCGTGCGATTCATCAATTTCTGTGTCTCTCCTTTCAAACTTTTCTCCTTTGCTTGACCACCAAAAAGAGTACGTAAGAATTCACGACGGCTATTTTCAAGACCGACAGTCCCAAATAAGACATCATATCAAAGCTTTATACAACAATAAGCGTATGGAACACATTCTCTTTTTCCGTTTTAGTTTCGACTGCTCGATATGGTTTTTAGTTTTGACTTCAAACATGTATGTGAAAAACACACACACAAAATTTTGCTAGAATGAAACATGTAAATGCAATTTAGTACTACGTTTTATATTTGTCTAAAAAGACACATGAAGAAAACCGATGGACTAATTGACGCTAAAAAAAAAGTAGCTTAGATTTTTAAATACATGAACCGTTACTGTTACTGAGATGTAAGAACTTGTTCCATACGGAACCACACATTTCCATTTCTCTATAACTTTATAGAGAACAAATTTCTTAATTGTAAGAGTTTGACACGGGAAAAAATCTAACAAAAACATCATTTATTGTATTTACTAGTTAAATAATTTGTAAGAAATAGTACAAACGAAAATGCCTGCATGGCCCAATGGATAAGGCGCTGGTCTACGAAACCCAGTAGAGTCGATTTTTTTCTTTGTTGTTTTTGTAAAGCCCGTGGTTTAGACAGAGGCTTCCTGCTCCGACACGTGTAAATTAAACCTTTCTGTTCAGACAAACGAATTGAAGCGGTTTAATTTGGTGGGATATAAAATTATTTTTTCGAAAATAATATTTGAAAAATTTCCTGACCTCTCAACGAAAATTGAAATTTGGAATCTGAGAGGAACAGTAAGAGAAGAATCGAAGGAAGCATCGAGCCTTTCATGTGATGGCCTTGTACTTCTTCCCCGCTTCTCTTCACTCCATTTCGAACCCATCTTCTTCGCCTCGATCCAAACAGAGACATCATCTCCTTGTGCAACTCTCTCCTCTTCCAGCAACACGCGTCCGTTCTGAGCGGAACGAAAGCGGCGTCACTGATAACAACGACAACGATCCTTCTTTCTCCGGTACATGATCCGATTTCTTCTCTTTGATTCTTGGTTTCTTATGTCAGTGAGTGTATGGTTTGATCTGCTTGCGTGAGTTCTTTGTCGAAATGGGAAATTTCCATCTACTTCTGATAATCATCGATTCGTTTCCTTGAAGGTTCTTCTTCTTCTTCATCAGTACGCACACAACTAGATCTCCTCGAACAGCTCACTTCAACAAGCGACGGTAAATTTATTAACTCTTAGAATTGAGTTTTTCGAATTTTTTATTAGATCATAGAATCACCTAGGATTTATATAAATCATTCAGGGTATATGAGTGATGGTGATGGTGGTGGCTCGAGAGGAATCACAATTCGTGACCAGTTAGCTGGACTTGTTGATGACAGAGACGATGATTTCACCATTCCCTTAGGCAAGAACGTAAAGAAAGTGAGTCCAAAATTCTTAACCATATCTCAGAAAAGGAACATTAAGAGACAAAGCTACCTTAACGAGGTCTCTCAGAGGAATGATTCTGTTTTCTTTGCTACTATTGGTGCCTTTGTAATCCTTCCTCCTTTGGTGATTCTAGCGACTGCTATCTTAACTGGCTATGTTCAACTCTTCCCATAAGTATAAATTTCTATACTTTATCGATATTGCATGATATAGCTGCAGGTTTTTCTTGTAATCACAGATTCACATATAAGAATTATCCAATAATGAACATAGGTTGCATAATATTTTCTTCCAAATACTGGTACTATACTTCTTGTTTGAAAAGGATTATCCTAAAGAATGGAATGAAATAAAATAGGTTTTTCGTGTTGTTATCTTGTGTACAGTTTCTTTTATGTGTATAATCTACAAGAGGTTATATGTCAGCACATTTTGTGGGTGCGAATCCTAGTCTAGACCTCTTTGTATCATAGAGTATATGGAAATTTTGTTGCTGGTAGTTTCCGATGATCGAGAAAGCGGATTTAGGAGTTCCTAGAATTGCCAAGCAAACGAGATCTTCACTCAACCAAATGAAGGAATTCTCAACTGGGAAACTCCAAACTGCGCCGTCTGCAAATGCAATCCCAAGCTCAGGCAGCTGGAAGTTGTTCTCCTCTACGCCTGAGACATTGAAGCAAGGATCTAGGATTGGAAAATCTCTAAACACAGGGTACTTCTCTTTCACTTTCTCTGTAAACTTGGTTTTGATGATCTCATATGCAGGTTCTGCAAAATAGCTTAAAGTTGTACCAGAATCAATGATGGTTCCACCAGCACCATCTGATGAGATATCCCATGTTTCTTCAGGTATGTTCACAGCTTCGCCGCCAACTAGAATGGATTTGATCTGTACATAGTAAAATGTCTCCACAGAACTCTCCTTCCCGTTCACAAAAGAAGTAAAGTTTAGATTTGGATGGTTCAGCAAATCCTTGTCTTCTCCAAATATCAACTTGCTGCTTACATTGGTATCGCTGTTTCTATCAACGAGGCAATAAGAAAAGGAATGACCGTAGAGAGACTGAAGTTGAGAAGAAAACGAAAGAGGTCCTCTTCCTAACCCAAGCAGACCTGAAGCACCACTGAAGAGACCTCGGTTCCAATGGCCACACCCAAACATCATATCTTCCACCTTGTACTCTGAGCTTCCTCCCTCAGTGGTCGTGAGATTAACAGTGAAGGTCTCAACCGCGAAATCTCCAGTTGTGTTTGACCTGTCTCCATACCAGTAGAAATAAGGGCAGGATTGGTTATCTGATTCACACTGTACTGGAGGATCAGGTGATGAAATGAGACTACATCTGGGGTCATTGCATGTTATGTTCTTGAATGAAGTGGATGTTTCCGGGTCATAAAACGCACCGTTTTGGTGGAAACAGTCATAGCAAGGAAGGCATTGGAGCCAGTTTAAATCACTCCCTGTGTCAAGAATCAATGAAAAGTGTTTTGGTGGTGTACCCACAAGCACGTCCATGAAGTATTCACCAGAACCAAGCGTCATACCAGACTCAAGCGTTGCCACTAGCTGCCCTGATGAAGAAGCCTCTTGAGCTCTGGCTGGAGGAATAACCGAGGTAATCTTCTTCGTAACCTTGTCATTTTTCTGTTTCTTGGCTTTCTTAACCCTTGCGTGAAGCGTTTGGATTCTTGTGAGGTCTCGGATTTTGAGATCAACAACTGAATGTGTTGTACCCTTTGTTTCTTTTTTAATCTCCCTGCGTCTTAACTGAAGCTTCACCGATTCTCTTGTATGATCCTTGGCAGGGTAAATGGAGGAGAAACCACAGTCGTTGCTTGTGGAAGAAGAAACAGAACTTAAACGCATCGGATCTTGGAATTTAAATCCGTAAAGGGATGAAGAGTTATGCTCATGTTTCCCGGAAAGAGTTCTACAGACGCCAGAAAATGGTGAGACAATGAAGAAAATTAGGCCAAGAATTATACTGAGTTTGGTCGACATTAAGCTGCTGAGATTACTAATAATTAAAGAAGAGAGACCTATGAGATATTTGAGTTATAGCCTCTATGGACAAAAGAGGAGCTAACATAAAAAGAGCAAGGTAAGTAAAGGATCTTTGTGAAAGTCAATAAAATCGAAAATTAAATAAAATTTTAAAATAAATTACAATTCGATATCTATTTGACTCAGACGGAAAGCCATAGCATGCCAGAAAAAATAAGAAAAACTATGCAGAATTTTTGTTGTTGTAGGTGATCTTCTCTACAGTGAGACCGGTTCAAACAAACAAGTGGAATATTAAAAATAAAATAAAAAATCAGATTCGCACGTTTTCGTTGAATTGGGAAATTCTTCGTTTGGTAGTACTAAACATATTTTTATACTTGGTAGGTCTATAAGAAAAAAAAAACGGTATTCAAATAAGGTTAATTCTTCAAAATAAACCTTCACATATGATTTTTTTTTCTTCTAAAAAATGGTTATACTAAAATTATAACAAGACCTATTTGTTGTCAAAATATTGTCTTAGGAAAAATAAATCGTAATTGTTATTGATTACATCACATCTAGAGTCCGATATAAAGCGATGTATGTATAACCAATTATTCAAAAAATAGTGGATGCGAATATATTTTATTATTCTTTTGGTTTTCCTGCGATGCGAATATTTTTTGTTGTAATAAACATGCTTTTGATAGATTAATCGGAATTATATACTATAATAAACAACTTAATTTGCAATGTAGTATTCAACTAAATTGTAAACCTACTAATGAAAACACACCCTCTAAATTTGAGTTGTATAGTTTTATATTTAACTCGATTCTGTGGTGTATAGCTTTTAAGTAATAGCCACGTCATTAGATCGAAATCACATCCACAATGCGACTTATTATTAATCAGAAAAATATATTAAATTGAAATCACTTTAAAGATCAATTAGATTATTATACTTTAATTGACTGTAGAAGAGTCTTTCTACTGTGTTTGACCGTGACTAACCACTTATAAACAGTAATTCAAATTCTTTATTTAAATAACTAAAAAGTTGAAGGAAACAAGAAGTTATGTTGGAAATGCACCAAATCTTTGGAAAACTTGAAAAAATATACATACTTTTCCTTTGCAACACTATTCGTGTGACACACAATAATTATATACAATTTATTCTGAAAGAAATGATCACAAAATAATAAATTCTTTACAAAGATAGTGTCATTATATTTTTATTTTATATATTATTCAAACAAAAATCTTTCATACCATTCATATTTAAGAAAATAAAGTTTTAGAATACAATGAGGATTTTCCGGAATTTATCTTTATGTAAAATCAGGTAATTTATTAAATAAAAGTAAAATATTAAATGATTTTTTATAAATGAAATCAATAATAGATAAAGTTCATAAAAATGTATTCATTTTTACTTGGATGTTTTTTTGTAAATGAAGCAAAAGATTCGAATTTGACTTTTAGAGTATACTGTGTAAGTGTAACGTGTTCCTGACCAAATTGTGATGAACAAACTGATTAACATTCGATTTGTTATAATCCCATTTACCAAACTTTCATAGTGTGCACGTAATTCCTATATATTCCCATGTCTATCGTTCAAATCTAATTTTCGTATTCAAAAAACAAACGCTACATGTGTTTGATAAATTAATATTTAAAAAAATATATATACTGTAGCCTATATGTTTGACGTTACAAATTTGGCAACATTGTAGCCAAATTGTTTGTTTTTCTAATGTGAAAGCATCATGAATCAGGGAGATTAACTATTGGGAACAAACCGATCTAAAAAAAAAAAAAAAAACATTCCACTCAAGACACAGGTATTAGCTTCAACGAAGAAAGTGAAGACTCCGTTTTTAGCTGTTCAAAACTTACGAAGAGAAGTAGAAAAGCAAATTTTTGTAAAGATTTGTTTTCTGTTAAAAGGGTTAATTTTTGTAAAGATTTCACATGATGGGATGGATCAGTTTAACTGAGAAAACAATCTGTAAATTATGTTTGAGCAATATATATTATCAGTCTGTGAATTATACACAGAAATATGGTCATTTTACAATTAAATTTATAAATTTTGTCAATTTTACCGATCGCATCCATTGAAAGTGTTGGATTGTATATACAAAAGACGATTTTCCATCTCTAATCAACCACAAGTCTTTTGTCCCCTCATTTGTGTTTCTTTACCTACATTATAGTAGAACTATCACCTTGGCACTTTACATTACTGCATGTTATGAATACCCATAAAAAGACTCTTCGCATCATATACGTGGATAATTGTTAGACATGAGTTTAAGGTTTCCATTGTTTGTTTAGTTATATTTGTGTTATTTTTGTTTTTACGTACATACATATATAAGTTCATCATCTATATAACTAATAACCAGCCAAGCTTGTAATTATCCAATGGTTTTCACTTTTCACTGATATAGTAATAGATTATACCGTGTCACTCCTAGAATTCAACCAAATTTGAATGTGGTGTGTAGGGTTGTGAAAAAAGTAGTGTTTTTTACCATCTCATTATAAATGTATTATCTAATTTATTTATATACGACCTTTAGGTAGATATCTGTTAATGAGCGCACTGAGCATGTATGCATTATAGAATACAACTACCAAACTTTTGATTCAATAAATACTTCCTACTCTGTCCCTTTTTTTTCTTTAATCAAATTTATAGAGATATGAACCCAAAAAAAAAAAACTCAATTGAAGAAATAAAAGATCAAATAACGACAATATCTTAAATCTTATGTTCCTAAAAAAACAATTGAATTTATACCACCGAATTCAAGTGACCTACAGTACACTGAAATTAAACAATTTATATACTAGAATTCATACATATCTAAGATTTCAGTATATTAAAAACTATTATCAAAAGAAAAAACTATATATCTATGTATATATACCGAATGAAATTCCTAGGTAACATCGCCGCCTAACTAAACAAATTGTTGGTATGGCAACTCATGGTTTGTCATCATCAATATTATGCATTATTTTTACCACTCTTCTCTCCATCGCCGGAGCCAAAGTCCCGGCGATCATAGTCTTCGGCGACTCTTCCGTAGACTCCGGCAATGACAACTTCATACCAACAATGGCCAGAGCCAATTTCGAGCCTTACGGTCGTGACTTCCCCGGCGGGCACGCCACCGGCCGCTTTTGTAACGGCCGCCTGTCCTCCGATTTCACTTCAGAGGCTTATGGCCTTAAACCGACCGTCCCGGCCTACCTTGATCCGTCCTACAATATCTCTGATTTTGCCACTGGAGTTTGTTTTGCCTCCGCCGGAACCGGCTATGATAACTCCACCGCCGATGTGCTTGTAAGTCCACCATCTACTTCGAAAGACCTAATTCTAGCTGCTTTCTTGCGTGACAAGAAATACAGAGATGATTGTCTTGTTTGATCTTTTAGGGCGTGATTCCGTTATGGAAAGAGGTGGAGTATTATAAGGAATACCAAAGCAATCTTTCCGCCTATCTCGGCCACCGGAGAGCCGCCAGAATCATCAGAGAATCTCTGTACTTAATCAGCATAGGAACCAACGATTTCTTAGAGAACTACTACACATTACCTGACAGGAGATCTCAATTCAGCATCAGTCAGTACCAAGACTTCCTGATCGAGATCGCTGAGGTGTTCTTAAAGGATCTTTACAGACTCGGAGCTCGGAAAATGTCTTTCACCGGAATCTCGCCAATGGGATGTCTGCCACTGGAGAGAGTGACGAATCTGGACGACCCTTTTAGCTGTTCTCGGAGTTATAATGACTTGGCAGTCGATTTCAATGGGAGATTAAGAAGATTGATGATGAAATTGAATAGAGAACTTGTTGGAATTAGGATTTTCTTTGCTAATCCTTACGATATCATTTGGAATATTGTTACCAAACCTAATATTTACGGTCTAGAGGTGTCTAGTTCTGCGTGTTGTGGCACGGGATTATTCGAGATGGGGTTTCTTTGCGGCCGGGACAATCCGTTAACTTGCAGTGATGCGAATAAGTTCGTTTTCTGGGACGCTTTTCATCCGACCGAGAGGACTAATCAGATTGTGTCTGATTACTTCGTTAAGCATCTCAAGAATGTGTTTAATTGATCTTAAATTCATATTTAATTTCTTTGTGAGTAAATTTACGTATAGTCAGATTCAGTTTCGAATATTAGAGCTTTAAATGGCAGTGGAGAGTGCAGAAGATTTGTCCAAAGAAGCAAGATGAAAAAAGAGTAGAGAAATGACTGGTTGCTTGAGAGACAAGTACTAGACAAACTCTATCTCGAGAATGTTGAAAGAATTGTTTATTTAGTAATTTCATCTTAGATATCATTTTTAATATTCCTGTAAGATTTCATAAGAACAAAAAAATTGAATTTAAATATTAAAAGATAATCTAATAATGTAGAGATCACTTCCCTTTTAACTTATGGTGCAAACTATAGATAAAAAATGGTATAAAAGTGAAAGTGCCATATATTTGTTTCATCTTTTATACAAAGCTGTTTTATTACTAGGGTTTTGTGTTGCCATCTATAATAGATCTAAGTTCATCCCAACTTGCTGAGTCTCCGATAAAATCTCCACTGTTTATGTTCCAGAAACTCGGGAAGTTATTATCATTACAAGTATATGTCGGTTGATTGAAGCCAACCATATGTTGGTTCCAGTAAGGATTCTGTGGCTGAAGCGGAGGCTCGTGAGACAAGGAATCTACAACGCGGTGGCTGGTGTGGTCGGAGTCTAAGCTGCTTGTCTTAGAACAAGAGTCGGTTAAGGTGATAACCGGTTTTCGATTTGGTGGTACGATGGTTGGGTTTCTGTGAGATGTGACTCGTTTGAAGATTCTACATAGTGTCCATACCTCCTGCGGAAAACAAGACGGACCCATTAAAATTTATTTCAACTGTAATTATATCTGAAGCCAATTTATGAGTGCGTGATGCATTTTTGTCAAATTATTGATTATTTCAATTTTGTAAAGAAAATTCAAAATAAAAAAATGTGTGCCATGCATTGACTCAAGG
Source organism: Cardamine occulta (assembly GCA_028015245.1). Classification (NCBI taxonomy): domain Eukaryota; kingdom Viridiplantae; phylum Streptophyta; class Magnoliopsida; order Brassicales; family Brassicaceae; genus Cardamine; species Cardamine occulta. The sequence continues at coordinate 2,423,297 of CM051376.1, read as the reverse complement.
GACAACAAAAAAAAGTCTGAATTTCACTAAGAGAATCCGATTCGAACAATGATAGCTAGTCAAATGCCTTTGGAGATCAAAGAGAAATACATGAACGACTTGATGATTTTCTAGTGGTTCTAAATTTGTCTTTGAAATCAAATATCAATCTTTACTGGATGAACACATTTGACCTAATGTCTAGAGTCTGGTCTAATTATAACCAAAAAAAGTTGGGCCCATTTTGTGGAAAGAAATATGTGATGTGCAGTACTCGTGACTGAATTAGTAAAGCACTTAATTAAAACCACGAGTATATAAGAAAATTGTCTCACTAAAAATGGACAAGATGGTTCAGCCTGATGCTTGCCTTGCTTGGGTGAACTTTTTTTGGCTTAACTACGGAAAAAGAATTATTCAAAGAAAAACAAAAAACTCACTGCTTGTTGAGCTGGCGAGTCGGTTTTTATGGTGGAGGGGAGGCGAAATTCGTGCATCATCCAATCGGTTTTGGTACCTTTACCAGCTGAACCAAGATAGTAAACCAGAGATTTCTTGAGACCTACACAGTCTAGGTTGGAGTACACCGGTTTATCAATACCGGTGGCCTTCCAGAAACCAGAACCGGTGACCCGGTTTGGTCTAACGCTATTCCTGTATTTCCTGCCTCTCATGCAGAAGAAGTACCACTCCTTTTCCCCGACGCTGCTCACTCCTAATAAAATCCACAGTAAATGTTCTTATTAATTCCTGTAACTCCCAACTAAATTACAATTTGGATAAATAAAAACAAATACAATTTGGCTTTCATTACATTGCACGTGTTTCTAAATCTTCATGCGATCGACGATATAGGACAAATTATAGGCATATGTATCTATATATATAATTCACATGGATGGTCCCATATATATCTTTTAGTACATGATCGAAAGTATATAACTGTATGATTATATCCTATAAAACCAAAGTTGACCGCCAGTGGTTTTAAAATATCTATAGTGCCGCATTTACGAAGTTTCAGTTGACTAGTAAGTTGTTCAATTCACATTTTGATATTTTAAAATATTTGATATATGAAGTTTCAATTAATTCATATCAAAATTTAGCTAATTACTAAATTAACAATCAGTTGGGAGAAAAACAACAACTATTTTTAGCTAAATGATCTTAATATATAAGATACCAATATGTATAAAAAAGGTATATCCAATCAGAAGACTTACTAGGCAGATCCCAAGGATCGAACTTATAGATATCGATCTGTTTAATAAGTTCGAGTTTGATGGGTTTGTTTTCTACTTTTCTTCGAAGATAATATCCTAAAAGCTCCTCGTCCGTCGGATGAAATCTGAATCCAGGAAGTTGTGCTTCGTCTTCTTCTTCATGATCCATACCTTTACCACTCATCTTCACTACATCGATATCTTTATAACACCAATCAAGTCTCTCTGTATGAAAAGTTCTCCACACATATATATATAGGTAAATTTTTATATAATTAATGATTATTTTTCTGCCGTTCAATAAGTTCTCGGTCAATTACGAATGACTTTGACTATTATTATACACACAATATCTTAATGAAAGCCCACAAATTTTTATTTAATTTATTTTTTTCAGTAACATACATAATACAAATGAAAATTTATGTATTGAAGCAATAAGAAAATATTTTGATGTCAAAAATTATATATATATATATATATATATGTATCATTATTAAAATTATTTAATAAATAATTTTTAACACTAGTATCAACTTATTCATCCATATTTCTTATGGTCATTTAATTAAAGCTTAACTAGTGTATGTGTAACCGGAAAATCCGAAATCGCGAAACTCAAACTTAGTGTTCGGATACTTTTTTGTTTTTGGTTAGAATTTTAGTGTTCGGATACTTCCTTTCTAAACGAAAGGGTTTGTGATATTTAAAAAAAAAAACAAAATTCCCAAATTATGGTTTTAGTACTTAAAGATATTTCTCAAAAACATACAAGATTTTAAATAACTTATATAATTATATTTTAAGTTAATTACGAAAATAAGTATTATATAGTTTAATAATCTAGATGTTGGAAGTCTATTTATTACTATGCAGAAAAGTCCAGGGAAATGGAAAATAGTTTTTTTTTTTTTTTACAAGGGACAAATGGACAATAGTTAAACCACTGATTGCAACTAATTTATAAATGATGGTAATACTATCGAAATTCAAACATGTCGTTATCCTTAGTTCTTAAGTATATATAGAGTAATTATATCAAATGATCAATAAACTGTAAATTCAATACATACGTATTGGTGAATTCACGTGGTTTGACCATATTATAATTTTCCAAAATATTGAAAAGATGTAAAATATATCAAAATAAGATCTCTTACGAACCAAAAGATAACTTTAAAATATGCCTCCTTTCTAGACTCAACTATTTTTATAGCCGAGGAGCCAAACACTAACGTAGATGGTAGACCAAATCTATTAAATAAAATAATAACCATTCTATTATCATCAACTTCAACTGCATTCCAAAGTGTTAGTTACACTTAGTTAGAGGAACTGTTTGATTTACTACATTTTTGTTATTATCCAAAATATTTAATTACTATTTTGTGGATCAATAAACAGACAAATTAATTATCAATTTATGTTAAATTGATTCCAACCAAAGCAAGACTAAAAAGAAAAGTAACAACACAATAAGCAATATGCCAATGTAGAATCGACAGAACGAATATAACCAATTTAATATTGTGGAACCAACATAATGGAATAGAACGAACACGGAGGAAACAGATTGGTAGAACGCACGGTATAATTACGGGAAAGCTGTAACTAATCGTCGTTGTTTTTTTGGCCTAAAACAAAAATTAACCAGTTTTTTGTTATATATTTTGGCATAAAATAACTTTGAATGGTGAGTAAGTTTTATTATCGTTGTTGTAGTGCAACAAATAGCAAATAGTTATATCATATTTTTTTGCCACACCCAATATTTTTTAAAGTATTAATTATGCTTTTATCTTTTCTAGGCACAGTTTTCTAATAATTGCCAAAATAACTCTTACGGTTTCTGTCTTGCCGATAAGAGAGTCTTGGTAGATCAGATATTAGTAGCACATAGGCCAAAGGATGCATGAGGTATAGATGACGCCTACATGATCTCATAATTAGTCATTAGCCATCCACTTAACATTTAATTACGGGAAAGTAAATTAGTTGGAATGATTAGTAAAATAGACTATGAAAAAATGTAGTCGACTCTAAAATTTTATTTGATCTCAAACCCAATATACATTTTGGTAGTGAAAAAAAAAAGAAATTAACATAGAAAAAATAGTAATTTTGTTTCGAGATTGAATTATTTTCCATGAACATTTCAGAAAACCGCTTTAACGATATTCATTTTTTTATTCTAGCTTAAGATTAAGAAATTAACGAGTGGAAAGACAAAAATTAACAACTGGTGTCTATAGTGGTAATTAATGTGTGTTTACTAAGCGGAAAGAAAAACAAAACTAAAAGGATAGAAACACGCAGATGGAGTTTAAAACGACAGCATGGATAAAGAAATTATTTTAAAAAAGGGCAGGCGATAACTTAGCTCTTGTGCAAAACAAAAAAATGAGAAAGTGACCCATTTGATAACATTCAAAGTCCAGATTTTGACTGTTGAAAATTATCATAAAAATGCATTAAAAATGTAAGTAATAAAAGTAGCCACAAGGCCCACAACAATATTAGTACGCATCCAATCTTCTCGGGAAGATAAACAAAAAAAAAAATCAAAACATTTGAAAGAACTAAGAAGGAAGAGGTCAAAGAAACATAATATCAAAATTTTCAACTCCATAACTTAACTTTTTTGAATTAAGCCGACATGAAAAAAAGGAGAAACTTTGAATGGCATCTATCAGTATCAGGTTTCTATAAAGGGTATGTTCATACTTGTCCAAAGAAATCTTATACAAAGAAAAATAAACCAATATCCAAATTAAGAAAGACTCAATAAACGACCATTTGTATTTTGATTTGCAGATCTTAATTAGTGCATTATCACAAAAGTGGTTTTGTTTCTTTTGTTACCTCGAAAATATTGGGCCTCTCTATTGAATAGTGAAGTTGGGTTTATTTGGGCCTTACTCGTAGGCCCAATACTCTAAATGTTAGTTTGTCGCTGTTTAGTGTTTACGAAGAAACAATCCCCTCTGTACTCTTATTTTTCTTTTCTTTTTCTTCCTTTTTTCTTTTCTGTGTCAAAGCATATATATCTTCATCCTGGTTTGAACCGGAGACCTTCACTGTGTTAGTTTTTTTTTTTAAAATTTTGGTTTAAATGTTAAGATCTTCACTGTGTTAGTTAGACTAATGTTATAACTAAGTACACCTAACACCATTAAAGAACTTTTGTTCTCTTCTATGCAAGAAATCTAACTATTCAAACAAAAATCAAATTAACCACATGCATTATAAAACCCGGATAAATATTCAATATGCGACTGATTATGATTAGGATGACTGACAAAAATATAAAAGGCTCAATGGCAAAGTTATTAAACCTAGTGGTTTAGGTAGTAATGACCATCAGCATCCAAATTTAAAATGAATGCCACTCACATATCTCTAGCCCCTAAATTGATGCATCCACGAAACATGATAGACTATAGACCAATCAGTTTATTCAATGTCTCATACAAGATTATATCTAAAATTATAGCCAACAGATTAAACAATTACAAATTTTGACTCTAGTTGATATAATCTTTAGGTCCGCCATTGTCACTCCATTTACTAGATACAAATAATTGAAAATAGTGGTCATGTTTTGGCCACTCAGAATCTTAACAAAATACAATCGAAGTTTGATTGTCACCTTCTAAAAACTTAAGACACCATTCGATATTCGTTATGCTGTCATCCTTCTGAAAGTTATGTTTATTTTATGCCGTTTGTTTAGCTATCACAAATGTGAATCTATTCGTTAAATTTTTTAAATCCATGTCGAAATTAAACTTTGAAACTATTTTGCTAGAGAACAATTAAGATTTTATTTTGACGGTGCAACTAAAGAGAAAATGAAATACATTTTAATTTAATGTGATGAATTTATAAATAGAATCCGAGAAGAGGTGTGGGATGTGGTCCATTACCGGTAGGCACGATGGTCCACGAATAATTGTTATTACGACAACATAATTAAATCATATTCAATATGAACCAATGGAGATCACTAGATCTTTTTCAAATTTACCCCCCAAAAAAATGAAATTCTTAGGTGAACGATCAATATATTAAGGTTATCGGAAAATAACTACAGTAGTACATTTTGTAGTGTGAAATTCTATCAAATAAGAAACAACAAAAGATACGTTTTGACTGAGGAATGGGCTTGCTTTGTTGTCGAGTGAGAAGGCCCAAGTCTTGTTTCTTAATTTCAGCTGAACCCTCTTTTCCAATCAGAGGTTCTGATTTCTCTTTTGCTCATTTTTTGTTGGTAATAAATCCAAGAATTCCTCTAAGTGCGACTTGAAAAAAACGCCAAAAACTATGATATGAGAAATTATAAGTTCGTTGAGACTCTTCTGCCTCAAATTAAATGAGACCATTGAACTCAGCTAATTAAATCGTTCTTCATTTACATGGTAGATAACAAAAAAGAAACACGTAATTGAATTTGGCGCATAGTGAAGAACAAAAAATCATGTTCAGAAAAAGAGGACATAGATGATGATGTGATTTGACAAAAACACCCTCAAATCATTGTTTTCAGAGTTTTATTGAGATAAGGTACAGATCAGAAAGCACCTCTAGAAATCTAGCAATAGATCTCTCACTGGGTCTCACTGATTCCAACACAATGTCCCAGAACTTGCCACGTGGCGTTCATTTTCAAAAGGTTTACAGTACTGTTGTCCCTAGAGAATCATTATCTCCCTCGCTGTAATATCTCTCTTTATGCTCCTGCCTGTCACTTTCTGTCTTTAACCAAAAGAAGTAAAGAAGCTCTCTCTCATCTTTTTCTCTGTTTCTTTCATGTTTTTATGAGAATTTCTCAACTATTTCTAGTCTTTGGGTTTATCTAGATCGAGAGGACAGATTTAGGAGAGAGAATTTTCTCTGGGTGTTTTTAATGTAAATTTGGTTTCATTTGTTGGGCGTGGAACTTGGAGTTCCACAGTTGAGGTTTCCATCTTCTCCTTCTTCAACTTCTGATTCGCCCACAAGCTTTCCTAATCCGGTCAGTACTCTTATACGGTCTTTTGGGTTTTATATATGTTACTATATTTGGAATCTCCCTTTTTTTTTAATTTCTCCATATAAATATTACTCAACTATTTTTTAATCCTTCCTAGATTGCGGGAATATTAAAAAACAAATGTTTAGCAGGAGAACGAACTCATGGACTTGTTTTAAATTTTAATTTTAAAATCATTCTATAATGATTAGTGTGATTAAACTATTGGGAGTGATCTGAATTATAAAATTCGACTTTATTCTCCTCCCTCGTGTCTCTTAATCATAAGTTAATCATTAGTTCTGTTCACTTATAGCATAAAATACTTTTGAGGTCAATAAATCGTTACTAAATTTTATTCTTATGAAATGTCTCCAGAGATCTGACATGGAACACCAAGGTTGGAGTTTTGAGGAGAATTATAATTTGTCCATTAATAGAAGATCTACAAGGTAATATATAATAATCTTTGATCTAATGTATTCATTTAGCATTTCCTTACCAAAATATATATATATATATATATAATATAGTCTGTGGTTATTTATATATGTGAAGGCCACAAGATGAATTAGTGGAGTTGTTATGGCGAGATGGGCAAGTGGTTCTACAGAGCCAAACTCATAGAGAGCAAACCCAAGCCCAGAAACAAGATCATCATCAAGAAGCCCTAAGATCCAACGCCTTTCTTGAAGATCAAGAAACTGTTTCTTGGACCCAATACCCTCCAGATGAAGACCCATTTGAAACCGATGACTTTTCCTCCCATTTCTTCTCAACCGTCAATCCTCTCCAGAGACCGACCTCAGAGATGGTTAAGCCTAAGGCCCGTCCTGACCCTCCTCAAGTCATGGTTAAGCCTAATGCCGGTCCTGACTCTCCTCAAGTCATGCCTCCCCCAAAGTTTAGGTTAACAGATTCATCATCAGGAAAGGAACAGTACTCGGTGATGACTGTTGGACCAAGCCATTGCGGGAGCAACCAATCGCAGAACGATCTCAATGTCTCAATGAATCATGATCGAAGCAAAAACATGGAAGAAATGCTATATCCGCACGCAAGTTCCTCATCAGGTGGCTCTTCTGGTTGCAGCTTTGGCAAGAATATAAAAGAAATGGCTAATGAAAGAAGCATCACAACAGACCGTAAGAGAAAACATATAATGGACACTGATGATTCTGTGTCTCAGTCAGATGTATGCTCTAATTTGAAGTCCCAATGATATGTTCTTGAATATGTATTTGTGATTTCTTGATTGTTTGCATAATACGTTTTGTAGGCAATAGGTAACAAGTCAAACCAACGATCAGGATCAACACGAAGGAGTAGAGCAGCTGAAGTTCATAATCTCTCCGAAAGGGTACTTCATCGGTTCGTCCATATATAAATTATATGTCAATGTTAGTAGATCCGTACGTATAACATTAAAATGAAGAAAACTCTGTTTTTTTCTTTTCTAAATTTAAACAGAGGAGGAGAGATAGGATCAATGAGAGAATGAAGGCTTTGCAAGAACTAATACCACACTGCAGCAAAGTAAGTTATAAAATCGAATCTGATATTAAGATTTGATTGATTGAATTAAGATTTGGTGTTAATTGGATTTGTTTTAGCAGACTGATAAAGCTTCCATTTTGGACGAAGCCATAGATTACTTGAAATCACTTCAGATACAGCTTCAAGTGATGTGGACGGGGAGTAGAATGGCGGCGGCTCCGATGATGTTTCCCGGAGTTCAGCCTCCGCCGTTTATCCGTCAGATGCAGGGCCCGGTACAGTTGCCTCGATTTCCGGTTATGGACCCCTCTGCAATTCAGAACAATCCCGGTTTAGTTTGTCAGAACCCGGTACAAAACCAGGTTTTCTCCGAGCGGTTTGCTAGGTACATCGGCGGGTTCCAACAGATGCAGGCCGCGTCTCAGGTAAGACAAATACGACACCGTGTCTCCTAAACGACGTTGTTTGGTAGATACATTAGTACGTCATCGTTTCAATGAAATGTTAAAACGAAGCAGTTTTATTAGACACGTTGTGGTTTTTTTATATTAAATGCAGCCAATGGAGATGTTGAGATATGGTTAGCCGGCGGAACAGCAAAGTCAACTGCCGTCTTCGCCGACGAAGACCACCGACGGTCCTCGTTCCAACCACTAGGGTGATGTGAAAAAATTTCTACCTTTTTTTGTTTGTTTGTTTTTTATGATCTTCTGAACATAGTTAAAACGTTCAAGGATGTGTTATTATAGAGTACAACGTCCAACTTCATTGTTTCTCAAAAAAAACAAAAAACGTACAACTTCATTACGTTATTTTCTGTATATGCGAGTTTATGTATGTTAGCTATTATGCCAAAGTGACATGTTTTTTTTTGTAAACTAATGTCAAAAAGAGAAGTGAGATTTTTGTAATTGTATTCCGTTTAGAAAAAAAATATTGTTGTGAACAAAAGAGATTAGGAAATAATTCTCTTGTTGTTGTTATTATTCATGAGACATATACAATATATATAGGGATACAAATCTAGGGTTTAGCTTGTTAAGCAAGTATTCTAGAACATTCTAATGGCCGATAATGAACATCCACATAATAAGGATTTATTCATAACACTCCCTCTTGGATGACCATTATAATAAGTTGGTATCCAATACGCTTGTGATGCTGTCTCGTTAAAAACCTTACTTGGAAAACACAGTGGAAAAATCCATAGTTAAGGAAAAAAGAGTGCATCGCGCATTTACTCCCCCTGATGAGTACATCACTGATCTTCGAGACGACGCGATCCAGTCTTGGTGAATTAACTTCTTAAAAGTAGCAGTTTAAAGCGGCTTCAGAATTTAGTTTGCAAAATCTTCACTTGAACGAATCTTCAGTCCACGTACATTGCTCGTCTTCTACAGTTCATGGACCATGTAGATGACTCATCTAGATATTTCTTCTTTTCGCTATAGGCGATCTCATTAATGTATGATAGAGACTTTAAAAGAATGGTAGACCTTTATCATTGGGATTACAACATTTCCTTTTAGATGTCTTATCATCTGTGTATTCTTTGTTACCTCGTTAAAAACATTTTCATGCAAAAACCCAATGGGACAAAAACCATGATAAAGGAAAAGAGTACAACTACACATATTCATATTTCTCTCCCTGGAATCATTATTTGCAGGAGATGCATTCCAATCATATTATTATCTTTGTAAGAGTTACTAAATTGCTCAAGTAACATTTTAAGTATGATACCTCTGGACCAAACATATTTCAACATCTTGTATGTTAAATCCTTCAAAGATCTTTTCATCACAATACATGCAAGAACTCTTCAAGAGTTTTGCTCATGTTCATATTAAATATCCTTTTGATATGTGCAAAAATCGTGCAGGTTGAGAACCGTGCAAAATTTGGGTATAATCAGATCTTTAGGACATACAAAATTCGTACATAATTTGGGTTGTGCAGTACTAACATAATCTGATTCGTGCAAAACTCGGGTATCACCAGATACAATAACTGCATATGTCATGAAGACTTATATTTATACAAAACTCGTGCAAAATCCGATTTTGCATTTTCCAGAAGAATGCTTTCATCTCATCTTCTTTATTTAAATACTCTACTGAATATGAAATCTCTACGGGAGTTCTAATAATTTCACATACTTTCACCAAAATTGCTTTTAGCATATTAAATCTTTATTAGGGCTGGGCACAAGTATCCGTTACCCGCCCGACCCGCCCGGCTCGTCTCGTACCTGCCCCGTTCGGCCAAGTACCCATCCCGTTCAAGCCAAGTATCAAGCCTTCACGATGCATTACCCGCCAAGCCAAGCCAAGTATGAAGCTGGAAAATATTTTCCGCTACCTGCCCTGTTACCCGTCCTTTACTTATTACCCGCTACCCATTCCCGTTACCCGCCCCATTACCCGTCTATTACCCATTTCATACCCGTAAAAATACCCGTTACCCGTAAAAAAAATACTTGTAACCCGTTACTAAAAAAAATCAAGTAATTACATGTGGGTATCCGTGGCGGGGCAAGTAACCCGCAAGCCTCAAGATTTTGGGTGGGTACTTGTTTCGCCGGGTACCAGTTCTCGGCGAGGCAAGTACCAAGCCGACAAACTCAATTACCCGGCGGGGCGAGTCGGGTACCAAGGCGGGCGAAAAAACTGGGTACCCAGGCCGTGCCCACCCCTAATCTTTATGGTTGCTTCTAGCAGTTTAAATCTTGGGACTAAATTCTTTCTCTTATTGCCAGACTAATGAGGAATCTAAAAGTAGTTGCATCCACCACATGAGAGTTTCAGGTCTTTCTTAGAATCTTATGTATCTCTCACAATTTCATATTTTTCTTTCCTCTTGTCCCACATGTTTTACACATTCACGTGTACGGACTACTAGTCCAAATACTTATCTTTAATGATTGGCCAAATCATTGTGTGTACACTTTTCAACGTTCTATTTTCTTTATTTTCTATATCGCGGTTTATGATCTTCGATTTTCATCCTTACATCAACTGCTACATAAATATTATGACGTCAATTTGTTTCATAGTTCCCTTCCGGACATGACTCAACTAGTTGAAATCTCGTAGCATTATCATTACTAAGTACCTAGATTTCTTTCTGTGTCATGTCTAATGTCTCTTCTAGAGATCTTTAACATCTCTTACACAGATTCTTTCTATCTCGGTCCTGTCATTTTTTCAATATCTGTTCCTTTTATTTTTCGAGGATTTTTCTTTGGAACTCACTTACAATTGATACTGTCCTTCTGGGACATCAATTATAATTGCTGGGACATCAATTATAATTAGAGCACAGCTGGAATATGTTACTTTATCACTAGATTCGGTCAGTAAGCGTCTGGCAATCGATACGCTAAACTTTGTATATAAGTTATCTTTGTAAAGTTCACATTCTTTACTACAACGAGGATCAATCATTGATAACTTCTTTCAATCTATTTATTTCCAGCTGTTTATTTCTCCCCCGTATGTTGGAAATACTAACTCACTGAAATAACAGTCTCCACTACAAAGGAGTTTCATATCCAACATACTTTTCTAACCTTTTTTAAGGTCCCATCTTATATTGTTGTGGTAGAGCAATTCAACATATATAATATATTCAAAAACTTTAAGATGGGAAACTATCTGGTTCCTGACCAAAACCAATATGATGGGGAGATCTCATAATAATTCAATGGCCTAATGCGATGCTCAACACATATTTTAATAGAATTCACCAACATTATCAATTAACCAAATACCTCGCAAATGTCAGATTGCTAGTGGATGATCAATCCACCAACTCTCCTAGTATACGGTGTACCAAAAAACTGATAGTATCCAAATTTATTAGGCGGTGAAAAGCCATAAGGCAAGTAAGTAAGATTTTCTTTCGCATCATCACTAAACCATAATTGCGTGACCGGTTTTGCCAAACAGTGAGATTTTTTCACGAACTTCTGGTTCGTAGTAAACTTTTGGTTTACGTAAAGTACATAACTAAACTTCAAATAAATAACAGTTTTATAAAATAAAACAATCAAACATCATTCACTAATTCATTATTATCATGACATCAAACTAGGTTCTTAATCAATCAAATAATTTATTTTACTAAACGAGATCAGATGACAAACATGTACAAAGTTCGTGCAAAATCATAATAAACAATAATTGTTATGAGTAAAATTCGTGTCAAATCATGTCCGTGCCAAATCCGTGCGAAAACTTTTTTTTTTAAATACTGGATAATACTGTTCTGTGTAAAATCCGAGATAATATCGTATATGTACAAAATCCGGGATATGCAAAATTCGATTAAATAATTTCATGCGAAATTCGAGTAAAGCAGTAATTTTTTAATGACAGAAATAATGTAAATTTTATAACCTAAAATTCTATGCAAATTTAGGTTAAACGAATTTCATGATTAAAATTCTAATAAACTCTATTAATCTTATAATCACTTCATCATAGTTATATGATAATTTAAACTAATATGGTTGTTCATTGAGATGCATCATAAATTATTAATTTCATATCATAATAAAATCTTCTAACGATATATATAAATTATGAATACTTATCTCGATCAGAAGCTGAGTGATTGGAGATAACAATATTGGCGATGATATTTATTTGTTGAGTCCTCCTCTCTATTAAATCCTTCGATTCAAAGGAAAAAAAAACATTTAGCCAATCATAATAAAGTAATAAGAAACATGAGTATATCAAATACCAAATCGACATAATTATACTTGTTTCTCATAGTTATAAACACACAAGTAGAGCTGTCAATTGGTCTTGACCATCCCCAACTGGGCTTGTCCAACTGGACATTTTTTATTTTTGGACAGAAATGACTAAGCCCAATTACGACCAAGCCCAATTACGACCAAGTCCAACTGGACAAGTCCATAAACGACCACATAAAAAAAAACAGAATTCAACATAAATTCAATTTCGAAATACAAACTGAAGCCTCTTCTTGATTTGGTTTAAATTCACATATGAAGTATCTATTTATGTTTGAACATACTGAAGCCTAAATTCAATCTGAAACATAAATTCAATTCTGAAATTTGGTTCTTCTTCTTCTCTTCACAAGAATCAACAAAAGCATGAAGCCTTAAGAAGAAGAGGCTTAAGATTCTTCTTTTTCCTCTTCTTTCTCTTCTTTCTCCTCTTCTTTCTCCTCTTCTTTCTCATCCTCTGAAAAGATTTAAAACAGCAACATTATATGAAAGAAGAAGATTATATGATATATATGAAAGACCAACTTACCTATGTTTGGAAAGCCTCTTAACCAGTTTCTTGTACAAACCAAAGCTTGAACATTAGTGGGTAAAAGAGAGCTTCTATATTTGTTAAGAACTCTACTTCCTATAGAGAATGAGGATTCAGTTACTGTTATTGGGATACTCAAAACATCACATGCCATACTTGACAACTCCTTAAAACGAGAAGAGTTATCCTTCCAATATGTTAACACATTCATCTCTTTAAATGTAACCATATCCATCACTGGCTCGGCCAAATAAATGTCTAGAAGTGACTTTCCACTACCACCAGATTTTTTGAGAAAAAAAAGCATAAAATCCCCGAGAAAATACATAGAACATTAGCTAAACTTGTATGAAAACTTACGAAAACATAAAAACAAGAGCTGTAAAGAGATCAAATGAAAACTTACACTGTATCCTTGCAGGAATATCTTCGGTAATGGTGTGAAGTGGTGAAGCAGCATTGTTTCTTTGGTTTTTTGATAAGCCTTAAAAAGATTATACATCTTGGAACGGACATGTGACAATCTTAACTTATCGAGCTGGATTTAAAGTAGTGTAGCAATACTCCGAGGACGAGAACTTCATTCTTGGATCAAGAACCGCTGCAATCATGAGTATGTCACTGTATTCTTCCCAAGATTTTCCAAATTTTTCTTTCATAACTTCCACCATTTCAAAAATAATCCCATCAAGAGACAACTCATGTTCTCTCAACCAGTTTTCTATCTTCCAAACTTGTATAAAGTACAAGTTCTTGTAGAGATAAAAAGAACCCCAAATCATGTTGGTCATTTCGGAAAAATGGGCTTAAGAACTCAATTATTAATTCTGCTCTGCTTCCACTCTAAAGCTGTTGGAAAACTTTTATAACTTGGTTCCACATCAGAAAGGTTACCTAAAGCATCTTTGAACTTTAGAGCTCTAATGAGCATCAAATGCGTAGAGTTCCACCTAGTAGTAACATCTAAAACAAGACTATCTTTGCCTCGAATTCCAACAGTTTCCACACAGTTCTGAAACATAATCTCTACTTTCAGACCTTTTAACAAACTTCACACTCTCTAATTTTCTGCAACGCTTCACCAATCACCGATAATCCATCTTGAACGATGAGATTTAGTATGTGTTTTGAACACCGAACATGGAAGAACTCTCCATTGCATACTAGATCTTTCTCGAAGTTGCTCTTCATAATGTTTTGCATAGTATCATTTGAAGATGCATTATCTACAATGACAGAAGATTTTCTTTTCTAATCCCCATTCTTTTAGCAACTCAATCAGCCTCATCGAAATAGCAATCCCTCGTGTGTGGAGGAGGAAATGCAGAGAAAGAAAGTATCTTTGTCTTTAAGTTCCAAATGAATCAATGAAATGAACTGTCAAGCAAAGATACCCTTCTATGGTAATGGCCCTCCAAAGGTCAGTTGTTAGGCAAACCCTATTCGAATATTAGCCAAGAGTGTCCTAAGCTTCTTTCTTTCTCATAGATGTTTAAAACATCGATTTAGTATTTCTACTCCAAAACTGAATAGTAGAATTAGCATAAGTGAAAGCCATTCTGATTCTTTTGTACTCAACAAAAGAATATGGCAAATCATGTTCAATAATAGCCATTGCTATCATTTCTCTCAAGACTACCATATCTAGTTTCCGAGAGCTACTTCTAGGTGTACTTCGAAGACCACATCCTCTCATGTGGCGAGAGTGTTGGTTCCATTTCTGTGAAGATCTAAGTAGTAGTGCTTCTACAACAGTTGCATCTAATATTGTATTTACCGTGAGTTTCCCCCTATTATGGTAAATTTTTTCCAACATCTCGACACTTCTACTAGACCGAGCTTTGATTTGTGTACCTTGATTTCTCTAGTGATTCCATCTCTTCATCCACCACATCATTCGGATGACCCATTTCAACATCACTCAAGTCGTTTTCATCATTCAAACTCATGACTTCCATTTTTCTGAAACAACAAACAAACAATAAGTTTCATATGAACTAAAGTTACTAAAATGACCCAACACAACACAACAATAAGAACTAAGAAGACGAAACATACCAAATAGTCACAGAGAACAAGTATAAATTTAATAGAGAGCATATAATAGAGTTACTTGTTTATGATAAACAACATAAGACAAGAAGAAACAACGATATGAAATCCCAAATAGTCACAGGGAACAAGTAAATCCAACAAACAATCGAACCCAAATATGAAATCTAACTTGTAAAAACCTAAATCGAACCCAGATATGAAACCTAAATCGAACAAATCTGAGTCTACTAACCAATCCGTTTAAGTTGAAGAAGCTTACCGCGATTGGAAACGAGAGATGGGTCTTGATCACTCGACCAGATCGATCGAAGGAGAAAGGAAGAAGGACTGAAGGAGTCGCCGACTCGCCGTCGAGAGAAATCAGAAATCCCTATTTTTGGGCGTGGACCCTTTGACCGCGGATCAGCCCATTTTTCCTTTGGTCATGGACCAAATCGACTAATGTTGGGCCTAAAATTATGGCCACCCAATAACTTTTTAATTGGGCCACGCCCATGGTCACCCAACCAATTTGACAGCCCTACACACAAGAATATTAAATAGTAGATCGAATTCATTGGGAGCAAATTATGAATTAGTTTAATTCAGCAGATATGATTCAGCAATTATAAAGTATATTAACTATCAGATTCTCAATTAACAATAACTTAATCTATCAAACCAATTAAACCAAACAATAAAACAATAATACATAATAAACGTCACTCAATCCAATTACCAGATCAAATCATTAGTTATTGAAAGGAGAACAAATTCATAATTTATGCCATGATTTATTATAAAGCATTAAGCGTCAGACTCAAACCAACAATAAGTGATTTACCAAACTAAATAGTTATAGCAATACAGATCTCAATAATAAACATGAAACGATATTATCTAAAACATGCATCGATCACAAATCAAGATTATAGTAAATATATTAAATATCATATCAACAAAATAAAGCATGATATAATTATAAAGTATGAGTTTAAGTGTCTAAGGCATAAAGTAATACTTATCTCGATAACAAAACTGCGACCGTGACCATGTTAGAAAACACAGACGAGATGCATCGGTTATGAGACTCTTTTTTAGGGGGCTAGGGTTTTGTTGTTTAGGCGGCTAGATTGGTAAAAAAAAAACGGTTAGAGTTTTAGTTCAAATGGTAGTTCGTGCTGATAAAGTGTTGTGAACAAAAGAGATTAGAGAATAATTCTCTTGTTGTTATTATTATTCATGAGATATATACAATATATACAAAGATACAAATCTAGGGTTTAGCTTCTTAAGCAAGTATTCTAGAACATTCTAATAGATCGATAATGGACATCCACATAATAAAGATTTATTCATAACAAATATATATATATTTGAATGCGTTTAATTCTCTGATTCTTCAAATGAAGGATACATAAATCGTAACTATGCATTTGTCTAAGTAGTCAGTCTTTTTTTTTTGTTTTCCGAAGATAGAAGCATAACATCAGATTATTCATATACACTATGTAAATTAAGGTGTATAACAATTTCTGTTTTTTTTTGTTTCTACAGAAATTATAACTAGAATTGATTCAAATTAACATTTTGTTGTTGTTCCTTCTAATAAGAAACACTATTTAGCTCTAAGCCTCTAAGAAATACACATAGATGATAGATCGTATAGGCGGAGTTTGATAAAATACTAATCTCTTATGATGTCATATATTGCTCGATAAATCAATGGTAACGTATGCTTTTCTTGCTGAATGTTTTTATTTAAATTATTATAGCGATGGAAAAAGGCAAGTCACATGTGAAGGAGCAGATTTCAGTGAAAGTCTTCTGTCATTTGTCAAGCATCGACATTATAAGTTTTTAGCCATGTGCTCTCCACTGGTCAGAATCTGTTTTAACAGTAATTGAGTTAAATATCTTAGATATTTGTTGCCAACTGTTTTTTATATAATTGTTTTGAAAGTCTGAAGCAGTCAACCTAAGAAAAACAGTTAACAACAGTAAAGAATTGCGGTAGTGGAGCCTTACATACAAAAAATGTCAGTAACCATTGGTCCTTGAGCATCATTATCGGTGAGTATAAAAGTGAATGTCGTAACATTGTTTATGATTAAATATAAAAATGGAGTGTCTTTAAAAAAAGATGGTTCTGTCTCTCGGAAGACACTCTCAAAGAAAAATGATGTCTTCAATCTCTCTCTATACTATTCCTTTTTTTATTAATAAAAAATTTAAAAACCCCCTAAAAAAATCACCATTAGGGATGGTTTTATATACCCAAGAACAAAAATGAAAAATCAGTAACCCATATCATTCTTCTTTCTTTTTTCGACAGTAACCCAAATCATTCATCTTGGAAAGTTTACAGAAAAAAAAAAAAATCCAAAGCATTTTTTCTAAAGAAAATGGTACACTGTAAAGAAACTTAAATATTTTTAATAATTGGTTAAAAGATTTGACTTTTACGTATAAATAGAAAGAAAACATGACAGGCATACAATTTTTTCTCAATATCCAAATCCATTTTTTTTAATATAATTCTGCTAGATTTTCCCAATGATTTTTCTCAGAACAACTTTTATGAATTGTTAACCAAGTAGATTGGAACCATCAAACAAGCTCGATGAATCTAATTCTAACAAAAAATATGTCATATCAAACACATTTAGACTTTTCACCGTTTAGAATTCTCCTTTCCCATAAAACAGGAATTAATTGTAATAATCGATTTTCTCGTAAATTTTGATATGTTCGAAACCTCTTTACAACTTGGAAATTTTTTATGATCTCGTTAATGGGTGATCTTGGTATTGAAATTGATGCGGTGGCTAAAAGAAAAATGTTAAGGTTCAAACACATTCACCTAGGACATCAGTATCCCTCCAATTTAGTGGTGCCGCAACGAATTGTAAGAAAATTAAATGTTTTTTCTTATAATTATTTGGGGGGTTTTCTTCTTCTTTGAAAAAGGCATAACACAATCATTTAAATAAGTGTTTTTAAGTGTTTTATTTTCTTTCAACGTAGCTTGTTCAGGGATATGAATTTAGTGGTTAGTTTTTAATTGTGGGTTTTGTTGTTGATCAACTCGGCCAATACATCTTCCGCCGTTCCTTTATTTTATTGGTGTAGTCCATTTTTTCACTTGAAGACACTGGTCGCATGTGGCTAAAATCTCGTTAACAATTTTCGTTAATTTGTCCGTTGGATGATCGAAAATAACTAAATATGTGTCTCTTTTTGTCACTTTCGTGGTATTGCGTGATGAAAATTGTATAGACGTTAATGTTTGATGAAAGGTAATCTGATTTGAATAAAAGTCAGACGACGCTTCATAATTTATATTACAATCAAATACTACAATTTAGTGATACATAGACGATAGATGAGACTCTCTAATTATCTTTTTTTGGTTTACAATGAAAACGACTTTTTCTTTTTAATAACCAGGAGATTATATATATATATATACGTCTAAATTAATTTAGACTAATGTGATCACTTATCTCAACAGTTTCTACAAATTTTAGATATTTTTGTCATTTATAAAATTTACAAATAACCTTTGCTTTATCTATAAATTTATTGGTTTTATTGACTAATCTCAACCAATCGTGTTGACTCTCTAAACACTTCGTTTACATTATGTAGAACACTTCGCACAGGGCTGATCAAACATTAAATGTGCATTCGTATAAATATAAATGTCTGTTGTTCAGCCATGTCAAACACGCTCTATTCAACATATGTTAAATTATTCGAAAGCATAATATTTGTATTCAGTCGCCTGTCATCCTACTACTAAAATAGTGTGACTTGCTAAATCTTGTCACCAAATTCATATCATGTATTCCTTTTAGGGATATCGATCAATGGAGGGGGTTTGGGGAAGGTGAACACACAAATTTGATGGAAATATATTAAAAAAAATCTCTTCGTATTCAATACACGCACATGTACACATTAACACACACAAACACATGCACACACACGCTACCATCTTTTCTTCTTCGACGATTTTCAAATCGTTTTTATTAGCTTTGTTTTTTTCTCTCTTTTGATTTGAGTGGAAGAAAGTTTTTAGAACGATAACTATATTTTGTCTTTTCGGAAGCATCCTGACTATGAATTGCGGTCATGCCAAAACGAGATGCACCTATAACATATCGCTTGAAAGCATCAGTTTCAAATGATCAGATGATGAAGTCTCGTTTGCTCTTTAATAAGTTGTCGAATCCCACCTTTCTAGTTCCACTCATTAGAACCAGCAACGTACGATAGTGTTCTCTAATACACTATCCCCCTTACTCAACCATCCAATCGATTTTAAAAATCTCGCTCGAACATATGTACATGACAACAAATTTGATATTTCGTATTAGAATGTTTGATTTGATTTGTTTTGTTTCTTTTGTATTTTGAGTTAATTACTCGTAAATAATAATCTGTAGAACAAAAAAAAACTGAAAAATCTGTTTGAATTGTTAATTAACTTTTAACGGAGGAAAAGACAGTAAAGTGGCCAGACTATTGTAAAGGTTTTGTCTTCAATTCTTGAATTACATTTTCAGATTAAGATATTTATTATTTACCAGATTCAAACAAAAAAGCTGACGTGTTCTCATTCATGATTCTGATGGGTGACGTATGATTACATGACACGTCATATACTGGACCACGTGGCCTGATAAGCTACGTAACTTATCAGCGTCCTAAAAAGACCACGTGATACTCTATTCCCATTCCCCGAGCTTCATCGATACTCTATTTCAGATGTTCTTTTTGCTAATTACTAGTTTTAAGATTGCATTGATTTTCTTTTTCTTGTATTAGTTGGACTTATGGAATAACGATCTTTTTTTTTTCTTTCAAAATCTAAATTCATCCATCGACTCCATTAGATTTGAAAAAAAAAAAACAAAAAAAAAAAAAAAAAAAAAAAAAAATTTTTTTTTTTTTTTTTTTTAAAATATATTTTTAAATTTTTTAAAAATTTTTTTTTGGAAAAGCGAAAATACAAACTCCACCCTCATGAGTTATCCTTGGATTTGGAAAATAATAATAAATTAATTATCTTCTTTATTTTTGTTTTAATCTTTAATTATCGGGTTTGTATGCTTCTTGGCTTAATTTGGTTTGACCGAGTCTTTGTGATTTTGATCGATTAATCTTGATTTCTTCTCTGACTGTCTTCAGGAATTTGAGGAATTTTCAATTAAAAAAATTTGTTTTAGTCAATAGAATCCCAATATCTCAACTTATCTCCTGAAATAACAAAATTCAATTATTCTGATTCTCAAGTTTTCTTTACTAAAGCCATCAAACAGTTAGAAAATCTTCAAAGCAGAGATCTTTGTTAACTAATTAATTGATTTATGAAGACAGTCACATAATAAATCAAGATTAATCTATCAAAATCACGAAGACTCGGTCAAACAAAATTAAACCAAGAAGCATACAAACCCGATAATCAAAGATTAAAACAAGAATAAAGAAGATGATTAATTTATTGTTATTTTTCAAATCCAAGGATAATTCTTGAGGGTGGGGTTTGTATTTTCGCTTTTACCATAGAAAATATTTTCACGAATTTTGGAAATTTATATTTTAATCCAAAAAAGTGATGATTTTACTGGTGGGTTATTCTTTTTGCTCTACATAGTTTCTTTTTCAAAGCTAATGGAGTCGATGGATAGATTTAGGTTTTGAAAGAAAAGAAAGAGATCGTCTTCATCTGAACAATGCATTGATTTAGATCTTAAAAATTAAGAAAAGTATTTGTGTTTTTTTATTCAGATGTCATATGAATGTCCTGAGGGGTGTGAGAATTGATTAATTGCGGGAGGGAAATTCTAGTTCGATTGAAAATAATTCTCAACTTTTATTGTATTATTATCCTGCTTATTGCATATCTCCTCAAATGTTTTATGATAAGTAAAAAGATTCAATACCATTCACACAAAAACTACTTAACACATATCATTTAAATATTAAATATTTACATTTAATATTAATTAAATATCTTATATATGATATTGTTGTACTTTTATGAAAAAATAATATAACGTATAAAATATGCAAGGGTGTTAGTGAGATATATGATTATGATTATACTTAATATTATCATCTCTTTCTTAATAATATATGTTTTTGAACTAAAATTTTGTTTTACAAAACTATAAGATGTTTGCATTTTCTATAAAAAATTTGTGTAATATTTTCGGTTTTATTTCCACTAGTCAAAAATACATAAATGAAACAACTATAATATTAATTATAGAATAAGTACCTTTAAAGTGTTGTAATTTTAATAGGTGTGCAAAGTTTTTGAATATGTAAGTTTATGCAACATATGGAGTATTTAATTAGCAATATTAAATTTTATTTACCTTTTGACCCAAAAAAATATATTATTTACCTAAATTTCAAATTAATTCAGTATCAATAACTATTTTAAAATATTGAATCAAACGGATATATATGGAACTAAATTAATAAATAATATTAAAGATTAAAAATAAAATTAACAGTATATCAAATTTAATCAGGAAACTATTAAAATAAAAGACGAAACCGTCCAATAAGAAGTTATAGATGATTTGGAGGATTTTTATAAATTACAACCAAACCTACTTTACCGACCCCAACCCCGAAAAAAATCTGACACCGTCTCTCTCTCTCTCTCTAGCAAATTACCTTACCTGGCTCTTTCTCTTTTCTCATTTCTGGGATTTGATATTTTTCCCCTCATTGTTTGCTTGAAATACGCATCTGATCTCGCCGGTCTTCGTAGATCTACGTTGATACTGGCTGGCCGAGTAGACAGAGTGAACAAAAAATCAAAAACAGGGGAAGAAAAACCCAGAAGCAAAGAGAAATCGCATGAATTTGTTTGGAAGCCTGATTTTTTCATCTTCGATTTCGAGCCACTTTACGACTTGTCTTCTGATTTTCATCCTTCATTTTTCTCCTCAGCTTCCGTTCAATAGTGATAATAGTAATCGTAATTCTAATAATCGTTTTATCAATCGCAATCATCGTTGAATCATGGAGTCTAGGAAAAACTCTGATCGTCAAATGCGTAGAGGTATTGTATTCTTTTACCTTCATCGGAAATTTTGGTACTTTTTTGTGAAATCGTTCGTTTATCGATTGTAATCGTTGATGTGTAGGAAGAATCTAGCTCTAGATTATTGTTAACTGGGGAATTTTATGTTTTGAAGAAAAATTAAGTTTTTTGTTTTGTTTTTGAGTTCTCAATTTAGCGCTCGTGCTAGATTCTCTGTCGGTGGTTTGATTCCTGTATGGCGTTTTCTGGTTTGGCTGTATTTGCTGATTGCCACAAGTTTTCTTTTGTGGGGTTTAAAATTTGTTGTTTTCTGGGCAACTTCTTTGACGATGATTAGGTGTCGTAATTACAATTTTGACAAGTTTTTATTTTGTGAAGATTGTTAATTTAAGCGAATTTATGCATGTATTGTTGGTGTGACAGCTAATTGGTTTTCAGCAGGTGAGAGGATGAAGACAAGGTCACCGTCGGTCATAGTGATCGGAGGTGGTTTTGGTGGTATTTCAGCTGCTCGTACTCTTCAAGATGCTTCCTTTCAGGTTTTCTATTCCTACCAATTACCAAATACCAATGTGTTTATATGCAACTATGTCCTAGAAGCTGTTTCTGATGTTCTTATGGCCTCCTTGAGAACTGTATAGCAGCTTCCATTCATGTCTTCTTCTTTCTCACGAATGTGTCGTTGTTTGTGTTTAGGTTATGGTACTGGAGTCCCGTGACAGAATTGGTGGACGAGTTCACACTGATTACTCATTTGGTTTTCCTGTTGATCTTGGTGCATCATGGTAATCTCACGGTTCTTTGATCTTATTGTTATTGGTTGATGTTTGAGTTTTTGGTTACCTTTGCTAACACAGTTCTCACAGGTTGCATGGAGTGTGCAAAGAGAATCCTCTGGCACCAGTAATTGGAAGATTGGGATTGCCCTTGTATCGTACTAGCGGTGACAATTCTGTCTTGTATGATCATGATCTCGAGAGGTGTGTGTATAACGTAATCTTGATTCTCTGTTTTGTGATGTTGAGTTTCTTAAAGCTCACGGTGCAATTCTTTTGTTTCTGTAGCTATGCTTTGTTTGATATGGATGGCAACCAAGTTCCTCAAGAGTTGGTAACAAATGTTGGCGTAACTTTTGAGCATATTTTGGAAGAGGTATATGTCCTTCACATTCACTTGGTTTCTTAAACAAAAAAAAATCTTAAATATTTTGATTGTTGTTTTAGTATTTGTTTTACGCTTGTCTTAACTAGATTCTTCTTAACTAGATCAATAAAGTCAGGGATGAGCAGGATGCAGATATGTCGATTTCTCAGGCTTTCTCAATTGTCTTTAAGAGGAAACCGGAGTTAAGGTTTGTAAACATATTATTCCACTTGTTTTATCTCTATCACTCAATGCACTTTTCTAAGCTTGGTTTCATGATTCGAGTTTGGATTTTTCACATCCAGGTTAGAGGGGCTTGCACACAATGTACTTCAATGGTATTTATGCCGCATGGAAGGATGGTTTGCCGCTGATGCTGAAACCATCTCTGCTAAGTGTTGGGACCAGGTTAGTTACATTCGTCTTCTTCGACTTGCGCTTTAATTACACACTGTTCTTGATTGTCGATTTAAAATTCCGAAAAACTGTGCAGGAGGAATTGCTGCCTGGTGGACACGGTCTTATGGTTAGAGGGTATCGGCCTGTTATCAACACTCTCGCGAAAGGTCTGGATATCCGAGTAGGCCACAGGTAAGCTTTGCGTTTTTCAAGAAGTTTGGCATTCGGTTAGGGTTTCATAGTCATAACCTTGGTATTTTTCCTTCTCAGGGTTACTAAGATTGTAAGGCGGTATAATGGAGTGAAAGTAACCACAGAAAACGGGGAAACATTTGTTGCGGATGCTGCAGTGATTGCTGTTCCTCTCGGAGTTTTAAAATCCGGAACCATAAAATTTGAACCGAAGCTACCAGAATGGAAACAAGAAGCTATCAACGACCTCGGAGTAGGAATCGAGAACAAGATCATATTGCATTTCGAAAAAGTCTTCTGGCCGAAAGTAGAGTTTCTAGGAGTGGTAGCGGAAACCTCCTACGGCTGCAGTTATTTTTTGAACCTGCACAAAGCCACAGGTCATCCTGTTCTGGTTTACATGCCGGCTGGTCAGCTTGCCAAAGACATTGAGAAAATGTCTGATGAAGCAGCTGCGAATTTCGCCGTCTTGCAACTCCAGAGAATTCTTCCCGATGCATTGCCTCCAGTACAGTATCTTGTGTCGAGGTGGGGATCAGATGTGAATTCATTGGGATCTTATAGCTACGATATCGTGGGCAAACCTCATGATCTCTATGAGAGGCTTAGGGTCCCGGTGGATAACTTATTCTTTGCCGGTGAAGCAACAAGCTCGAGCTTTCCAGGCTCGGTTCATGGCGCTTATTCAACCGGATTGATGGCAGCTGAAGATTGTAGGATGCGAGTTTTGGAGCGGTATGGTGAGTTGGATCTGTTTCAGCCTGTAATGGGTGAAGAAGGACCTGCCTCTGTTCCCCTTCTTATATCTCGTCTCTAAACATCCTCACCATTATCAATCACTCTACAAGTTCTATAAGTTATGGTTTGACTAGAAAGAACCTGTAGTGATGATGATTTCTCTTTGGTTGGAAACTATATTTACTCTCGTGTTGGTTCGTATTAAAAACATTTTCAGTCTATTTTCTCAGTGTTTTATTCAATAAGTTTGAACATTATATCCTTCTGATACACTTTATATGTCAATCATCTTTGAGAATTCAAGTATTTTCTTTTCTCACTTGCTAATACAAAACACTAATCTAAGCAAGTTGGAAGAAATAAAGAGTTTAAATCAAACATAAGAAGGAAAAAAAAAAACAATTCGATTATCAGGACCGATGTTGCAAAAGGTAAGGAACTTTCTTGTAATTATTAGTATCTTCAGGGATATAATAATAAACTTGGTAAACTCGCAATTAAAATTTCAATTTTTTAAGTTGGAGAAGAAGATAAGAGTGGCACAGAGTTATATCCTCTCGAGTTTCTTCTCCGACAATGGCGATAGCTATGGCGGTTGTTTCTTTCCCATATGTACTCAACAAAGCAACCTTATCCTCTTCTCTATTCACTCCAACCTTTCTCCCGGCGAAATCCTCTTCCCTTGTCCTCAAATCATCTCCCAAAACCAGATTCGTGGTTTCGGCGTCAATGGAAGCTGGAATCGGAGTGATGGGGTCAAAACTCGGAATGATGACTTTCTTCGAAGAAGACGGCACCGTAGTACCAGTAACCGTCGTCGGATTCCGTGAAGGTAACATCGTAACTCAAATTAAAACCCTAGCTACCGACGGTTACGACGCGGTTCAAATCGGTTACCGTCGTGTTCGTGACAAGAAGCTAACTAAACCAGAAACCGGTCATCTCCAAAAAGCCGGTACAATCCCAATGAGACATCTCCAAGAGTTCAGATTACAATCCATAGACGGATTCGAACCAAATCAGAAGCTTGTATTCGATGAGATTTTCAAAGAAGGAGATCTTGTTGATGTCGCTGGAACTACAATTGGGAAAGGTTTTCAAGGAGGAATCAAAAGGCATCATTTCAAAAGAGGTCAGATGACTCATGGTTCCAAGAGTCATCGAGCTTTGGGTTCGATTGGTGCTGGAACTACTCCGGGAAGGGTTTACAAAGGAAAGAAAATGCCTGGAAGAATGGGAGGTACGAGAACGAAGATAAGGAAGCTTAAGATTGTCAAAGTTGATAAGGAGCTTAATGTTGTGATGATCAAAGGAGCTTTACCTGGTAAGCCTGGGAATCTTCTTCGTATAACTCCGGCTAAAATCGTCGGAGTTAATATTCCCAAGAACTAGTAGAGAAAAGACTCCGCCTTTTTTTTTACCTGTTTTATTTTGGTATGCCTGACTTGTTTCTATTCGTTCAAAATTTGTATCGAAATTGCGGAATCTGGATTTTGAGTCCAAATTGTAGAATTGCTGTTTTATGCTCGCAAAATTGTCTTAGAATTTGTCATCTTTATGTTCGAAATGGTGACTATTGCGCTAATATTACAAAATATTTGATGTTAAAATTGTGAACATCAAAATATTTCAAGAAAAGTTAAAATTGTACATGAGATGATGATAGAAAAAAAATGAACATATAAATATATAATTTTATCATGGGTTTAGGAATTTAAAGAATGGTTGAGAAGCTTTCAATAGGATCAGATTCTTCAAGCATAGAAGCAGCTTGAAAGCAATCAGTAGCATCAGCTATACGTCCATCAGATTTATGAACCATTCCTAAGTAATACCAAGCTTTTCTGTTTGTTGGATCGATCCTTAATGCATCAGAAAGCAAGCTCCTCGCCACTGGAAGCGTTGGCTGATGATCTTTCCCTCTTTCAGACAACAACGCTCCAACCGCTACTTTGCAAGGGACCGATGATCCGTCTAGTAATAGACCGTCCAAGAAAGCCGATATCGCAGGTTTAAACTCCTTTCGTCCTTCCCACATTCGACCTGATCATAACCAAGATTCAAACAGAATTGAGCAAATCAAGAAAGGGGATTTTAAGAGAAAAGTTAAATGGGTTCTTGTTCTTGCCTTCTGTATGCAGTATTGACGCAGAGTATTGTTTCAGCTCTCCGGCTTTTTTCAGACAGACTTCTACATCGTTCCAATGGGAAAGGCTTGAGTAAAGATAAGCTAAGCCATGCCACACTTCAAACTCATTCACTTTGTCTTCCTCCATCTGTGTTATTGTAAAAGGTTTAAATAAACAAAAATGAAGATCTCAATAGATTAGTAAATAAACGAGATTTGGAAACCTGAGAAAGAGTTCTGAGAGGCCCGAAAGATTTCCTTTGTGCTTGAACCAATGCAAGAAGGTAACGGTAAGTCTCAACAGCTTCTGTTGGATTTGACTGAGAAATTTTCAGCTTTGCTTTAAGTCTCAAGAGAGGTCCTTGATCCCACTTTGCTGTTTCATCTAAAGCAGCATCAGTCACAACCTCAGCTTCTGAAAACCGTTGTTGAGCCGACAAAACAAGCGCGAGAAACCTCCATCCTTTTAACACCGACCCTCCCGTTGCACCGATGAACTCTTTGGCGTAACGAGATGCAGCTTTTAAGTTGCGTTGCTCAGCGTATTGAACACCTAACTCAAAGATCAAATCAGGATTGTTGGGCTCAAATGCTATAGCTCCATCTAATGCTTTCAGTGATTCTGATTGAAGCCGAGATCTTTCAAAATCTGAGGTTGGAACTTTTGCTTGCTTGCCTAAACAGAGTCCTAACATCCTCAAACCAACGCCTTTCAAATGCTCATCCATTCCTTGAGCATTATTTATCGCTCTCTGTGCATAACCCGCACCTTCTGCAGCTAAACTAGGCTCTTCGCTGCAAAGCTTAGCAGCTAACAAAAGTGCCACGAGATCATCGGGTTGTTCATGTTTATGCAGAGACTTTCTAAGAAGGTTGACCGCTGCACCACTCTGACCCGCTGCACTATAAGAAAGAGCCAAGTTGTTCCAACGCTCAACACGGCTAAACACACCAGGCATTACTTCTTCAAGTTGCTTGGCGAGAACCGAGGTTTGACTACATAAAGATAACCCAAAGGTAAGGTGCTCAATCACAGACGGATCCCACTTTGCTTTCCCAAGGTTGAATTTCTTTAAAAGAATCATCAGAAGAAGAATGGCTTCTTCAACGTTGTTTCTAGGTATGTACGAGCCCTCGATCTGAGAAGCTAAACTCGGTGGAGTCGCTTCGACTCCAGAATGTAGAAGAAAGACTGCAAAATCTTTCTGAATTCTTGCACAAGAGTCATTATCAAGATTCCATTGGCTTAAAAGCGCACGTCTATAAGCGGATATCGCTTCTTGGTAATCACCAGCTTCTTTCCATAGCGCTGGAAGTAATTCCACGGCGTGGCTAACGGTTTCTTGAAGTTTGTTATCTACTTGAGCATCTGGTATACCTTGCTGGAATATTTTCTCAACAGAATCAAGAACACTCCTGCATTCACGTGCAGCCTCTGCAGAACAAAGAACCAGCAAGGAAAGATTCAGATTTAAAGACTGCACCAAGATAAAATATAAAAGGGAATTTTACCGGTTATTCTCCCAAGCTTTTGGAGGGATTTAGCTTTCAAGTAAATAGCTTCAAGCACCAAGTTAGCAGCATGCTGAGAAACTGATTGCTGCGGTTCACGGGGACCCTTTTTTTTAGTAGCCGGTTTCTCAGGCGGTGCGGAAACCTGTAACCGCTGGATTGCTGCTTGAAGGTCAATACCTTCGAAGACACGAAGAGCACCTTCTAAATTCCCTCTTTGGTATTCCAATCTTCCAAGAAGTGCTCTTGCTTCCTATAACCATTAAAAATCAAGCGACATACAGAGACAACTCCTTTTTTTTTTTTTTTAAATTAAAGTTGGATTCATGGAGTTTGGAAAATCACAAAACAAACCTCGAAATTGAGAGATAATCCTTCTCTTAAAGAAGATTCAGCTTCTTGAATATTTCCTTCATCAAGCTTTGCTTCAACGTCAGTTGTTTTCATGCACATCCCATTTGCACATAGTTTTCTGATAATCTCATCTTCCCCGTTCTCGCTTAACTCTGCGGATTGATTCCCGAGCATTGTTCACCTTTTAGACTAAACCTGCATCAAATTTATGCGTACTCTCGCTCTCTATCTCTTTATCCTTCCAGTACTCCAAACGTCAATCCGCCGTATCTAGCAACTGCATCACAATTGTAACAATAAATAAACTCATTCCACAGAGTCTTATTAGTACTCAGACAACTACAAGAATTACATTATCATTGATTAAAGTCAACGCAATTTTCTTTGCTCACAATCAAAAGACATTGTAAGGAGAATAACATTTCTAAGGAAAATTCAAGAATTGAAATCATTATCTTGAAAGGACCCACCAAAATGGAACACTTGAAAGACAACAAAAAGATCTTCAACTTAGTCATCTTTCTGACTTTTTTGTTTTTGTTTTCTACTTAGAAGAATCATTACCTTAAACAATTCTAGACTACATTCCTTTAATCTGTTCTTCACAGGAGCATGATAAATTCTGATAAATGAATATCGAATTCTTGTTTAAAATTAACAAAATATTGCAATGTGGATCCTTATAAAGAACCAACTCTGTCAACGCCATTGCTTTTAAGCTCATTAGTACATTTTCAAGAGACCACAACAATGATGAAATTGAAACTCGCAGATATTTCAAATCGTCTCGTTTCCGATCAGAAAAACATAGCCAATTTCGAGAAAATAATATTTACAGTACCTACGATCATCCGCTTCATGTTCCCGGAAAGCCGATCGAATCAACGACGCTAAGAAGAAGTTGCACTCACGAATTTTGCGGCGAAAAATCGGATCTGAAGAAGAAATAAACAAAACAAAAAAAAGAGAGGAAACTTTTTTTTTCTCTGTGTTCTTTTGATCTTTCGTTAGAAATGTTTGTTTATTATAAGAAAGTGTTTAAAAGCGAAACGGAGTGTTAGGAGCCGTACGTGGTTCCAATGTTGCAGAACGTGAACGGGGAGAAATAGAAACACAACACAAGACCACTGTTTTGTCCTAAACTCTCTCATGTAATTTCGATAGTTCACCAGGGGTATTATTGTCATTTTAGAAAGAATAAAACTACAGCTACACCTTTTAGCTCAGTCAGAGGCTTTCAGGCGCCACTGATCGTTGGTTTTGAAATTCTATGAAGATTTTTGGAAAATTTGATGATTTAAAACTTCAATCAAAATATTTTTTTACCTCAGCTAAAGAATTCGATTCACCTTCGAGGAAATATGGGATTAATGAAACAACACTTAGAATCTGTGGATGTGATCTCATTCAACAAGGTGGAATATTTACTCAAACAGTTTCCTTTATTTTGGTCTCAATACATTTTCAAAAAGTTCAGAATCTCTCTAATCTAGTTACTAATTTTATTTTTTTAAACCTATGCATTATTATCTTTAGACCTCATGCAGTTATAGCTACTGGACAAGTTCATTTTCATCGATTCTACTGTAAGAAGTCTCTTGCCAAATTTCTTGTAAATGTACTGTGTTGTTGTATTTGTTCTTCTTCTAAGTCTGTGTCTTGATTCCTTTAAACTTAAGAATACCAGTGGATTTATTCTTTACTATAGTACACTTGTCCGTTACCGTAATGATTTGGATTTTAAGGTTTGCTGATGCAAGCTGTGTGTGGCTAACATCAAAATTGGAAGAAAACCTTAGAAAAACAAGACAGGTTATCATTGTATTCCACAGGATGTTTAGTCAAGTTTTTTTTATATAACTAATTACAGAACAGAGATGTTTTAAAGCTAAAAGAGACAAACCGGGAAAGTAGTCAACAAAAAAGCTGATTTTAGGTATCAGGAGACTTTCTCTTCTTATCAGAGACAGATGAAACATCATCAAGTTTAGACTGACCAAAAACAGACCTGCAAAACGTATTTTTGTATATTAGAATCAAACTACTTGAACATTGAGAAAGCACAAAGATTGGGTCAAATCTCTTACCCACAGGTTGAACATTTCTTGTGATGCTCACAGAAAATAGACAGACATACTGAACATATGTAGCCCATATCGATAGTTTTCTTGTGGCAAAAACACCTGCAAGTTTTGTACATAAACCACCTGTTATATGGCAGAGAAGACACGAGTCATTGAAGAGTATGATTTGGTCACTTACGATGCGCGGAAATCAACACCTACGGGTTTAGGAAGTTGTACAAAACCCCGGGAGTGCAAATCAGTTGCAAAGATTGTCTGTTTGTGCGAAACAATACCAACGAGAGTGAGCACCAAATGAGTGTGCTAGTGTAACGAGTCACATAAACAAGCGCAATAGACGTGTACTGGTTTGTGTTTGGACTTGAGTTGAGAGCATACCGTTAGATACTGAAACAGCCCATCCAACTGTTGTGGTTTATGATGTACACCGCCAGTTATATAAGATGCCTACAAATATGTCATGGTGACAAAAATTGATGCATAGGTTGAGCTTGAGGATTTGAAGATTTACTACTTGCATCAAATGAATAAAGGAGAAATGATATTACCTGCTGCAAAAATGCTGAGTTCTGTGTCCCTATGTAGCAGGAATCAATGGGAACCTAAAGAACCAATTGATGAAGTCACTTGAGTACAGATTTTTGGAATTCGTAGGATGTCAAGAAACGTAAATCCCAAAGAACCAATCAAAATGAGGAGTACCATCAGGCGTTGAGCAGAGAAAATAGAGTTCATAACAGCTACATATCTG
This sequence comes from Cardamine occulta, assembly GCA_028015245.1. Lineage (NCBI taxonomy): Eukaryota > Viridiplantae > Streptophyta > Magnoliopsida > Brassicales > Brassicaceae > Cardamine > Cardamine occulta. The sequence continues at coordinate 2,391,883 of CM051376.1, read as the reverse complement.
ACGAAAGAACAAGACCCTTCTTTGATCAAAACAAACAGAGGAGAAAATTTTGCACGTGAAGAAAAGGTTACAGAAGAACATACTGTTCCGGGCCATCTGGGGAACCTTGCAAGCATAAAATCTGTATTTCATATATATGCCAATAGCACAATCAGTACCCTAAAAAGCAATCAAAATGATAAATATTATCTAAGGCAATTGATAGAAACGTGTATCATACTGAACACGAACCCGAGGTTGGGGATGAAGATGTCCAGAACGAAAAACCCTCTGTATATCTAGACAGAAAAATCAAACAAAACAAAAACTAAAGACTGGAAAATCACATAGATATGTCACCAAATCACATTGATGGCTCTAGACATGCTATAGCTTTAGCTGAAAACACACATACCAACCTAGAAAAAGCTAATCGTTAACCTTACTTAACCCAATTTAGACAGAAGCTAAGCTTCAAGACTATATCCAGATGATAAAAGCACACAAAGAAGAGTGATCAAATCCTAAAATGGTAAATGCTATTTGATGAGGATACAGCAGAGAGCCATGGAGAGTGATCCTGACAAGAGAGAAGACGCTATTCTATCCTTAGGCTCATTCTCTTGTTTGCTAAGTTCCTCATCTCTGGTAACAAAATCTTCCAATTTCTTCAGCAAAGAACCAAAAAGCGCAGGCATTCCAATTCCAGTTCCATGATTCGTTGATGTCAAAGAAGAATCATAAATGTAATCACAAGAACTGTATCCAGTAGCTATAACTACAACTTGGTTCAATTGATTTAACCCCATAACCGCATTCAGAAACGCAAGCACCTATAAAACAAACATCAATCAATCAAATCTCAATAAAAAGGTTCCATTTTTAACAAGCAATTGAGATTCTGCCAGAAACACTTACATGAGAAAGGAATTGAGAGAACGTAATTGATGTAGTGCTCCAGAAAAATGGATTCGTATCAAGCAACAAAACTAGAAGACTAACATCGTCTGCGACCAAAACAATCACTACCAAAATCAGACTCGTTTAAACGAACGCAGCATAAGCGATTGACATATGTAAATGTTTCGAAACCTGAGTACAGCTTAGAAGCGAAGGAAGCCATAGTTTCACAAAATCCAAGTCACGATTTTCAGTGTGCCGGAAAATCTTCTCAACATGTGGTGGCTCGGCGGAAGGAAAGGTAGAAGAAGAAAAAGAAGAAACGAATAAAGTTTAAATTGGGCTTTAAATATGTTTTGGCCCATAATCAATTACGTGTGTTTTTTTCGTATTTGAAATGAAATACTATTTTCTTATTTGATATATATAGAGATTTTTTATAGTATAACGTTACGGTTCTTTTTTGTTAACTATTAATTTAATTTATGTACTTCGATACTATATGAAAAAAAAATCTTATATTTATTGACTAAAATAATTGAAAAATAAATATTTAATGAATGATATATATTGTTTTTTTACAGAAACTCAAAGTTATTACATACTTTCCATTTTAATGAACTAAAATGGAAAATCTTAAATTTATTTTTGATACGACATGTAAAAATGTGTTTAATTCTACTTCGATTTTGTTTAACTCAAGCAAAGTCGATGAAATCCGAAAAGTTTATTGATTTTTGTTTAATATTGTTGAATGTTGATGTTATTTCATTAAATGTTAGAAAGCGATGTCGACGGGCTTAATATATCATCACTTTCTACTAAATAGTTGATTAGTACGAGTCCTGGTGAAAATAGGGGGCACTGAAGAGATATATATGTCCAAGTTCTAAGAAAGTTATAGCTTGATATTAACTGAAATTTTGAAAGTTACTCATCAACAAATTGTACTTTAACATGATCATTGTCAATATCTGTCAGTCCAAAACCGACCTTAACCGACCTTAATTATCAAAAAATAAATAAATATATATATATATTGTACTTGGAAACAGTTTTATGTAAAAGTTATTCGTTAATGACTAATCTTTTCAAAGTATACCAACCAATTAAAAGTTATCCAAACAGAAGCACAAATTCATCGCAAATACACAACGTTACACATCATACATAACATAACACTAGAGACACATGCACATACCCATTTATATTTTACACCAATTCTGGGTGTTTCTTCTTCTCTTTAGCTTTTGCCAATAATAATCAGCAGCTTCTTTTTAGATTTTTCCATAAATTTATAAATGAGAAGAGTATTAAATGACTTATGCATTTCCTGTTAAATGATATACGTACAACAAAAGCGTTAGGTGGCATTTACACTTCTAAAACCTTCATTTTCCTGCTTCTCTGTATACGATTCAAATCAATCAAATTCAAACCCTTCACCCAAATTCTACTTTTCTTTCTTTTATTTTATTTTATTTGTTTATTAAAAAAAGTTCCACTTCAAAGTAATTAAGTTTGGACCGGTGACTCGAAGCAATTTATTTGAGAACAATCGTCTCAATTTAGTAGATAATAATTGAAAAGATATAGCTAGAGCCCCAACACACCCACATAGGTACTACTGTTACAAAGGTGTAAGGACCTCTAGCTTTCGAATAATTTGCGAGCTTTATATATTCCTTTTTCGTTGAAATTATTTTGCAATACTAGGGTTAATTTTGGTAGGCTATTCCAACTTATGCAACGTACTGTATTTTTTCCATATTCTTCGTCTATTCACGGTACTACTACTGCACAAACTAATAAAATCACCGACCATACTAATTTTAAAAATCTTTGTATTTCAGCAAATTTGTTAATTAATGCCTTTTTCGTCTAATTTCTCAAAAAAAAAAAAGCTATTTGTAAATCGCGATTCACCAAAACTAGTTTAGTTGAATCATGAAGTTTTTGAAAATTAGTACTATGGTATAACAGTTTATGCTATTGGTTTGTGTAGTAAGGTGAAGAGACGAAAACTTTGGAAAAAACAAATATTTTAGGTGGGGAAAGTTTTGTTCGCTTAGAATCTTTGACAGCAATTAAACTCAAATTCCGGTAGTAGACTGGTCAACGACCTTAAGTGTAATCGTGTAATTCCTTTTTTTTTACATTCTCATAATTATCGTCAGCTTTAACTTTGCAAATTGCAAGCTTTAGTTCATAGAAAATTAATCAACTCGACGTACACACAGACACATATATGACTACAAAAAATATCACTTATTCTGTCCTTTTCACTCTCCTTTGGCATTGGGAAACATTTAAGATTATCGTAAGGTCCATTGACTTGTCCCAATTCAAAAAATTATCGAAGTTAGTTATAGTCAATCGTCAACTCATTTATATCTATCAAAATACTTCATTTCTATTTTATATATTATAATAATATACCAACTATACTATTTAATTATATACATAATAAGACCAATTAACCCCTAACTAAAACTAGTATTTATTCTTTAGTAAATCAATTAATTTGAAGTATTATATAAGAGCATTATTGAGTGAATAGTTATGCATGCATTTATTAGACCGGACCTCTCGACTTAGCAATTATTAACATAATGAGTTTATTTATAGAGATATACGATGTCTAAAGTCATTCGTAAGCTCAGAGAGTCAGAGGCATATATGAGTTTAATGGCATCCTTATCCATGCTTTAAGGTTGATAAATAATTTGATTATTAAGAGTGGAATATATACAAACATAGTGGTTTGATTCATGACATGTAGAGCAAATACAAGCTAATTAAACTAATATCGAAGAAAGCTGGTGTTCTAAAGAAGATTAAAACAAAAAAATCTAACGATGATTTGATCCGTCTAGTTTGATAAATCTAAGTGCTGTGATCTAGAGGCATGTTCAATCTGGTTTCGTCTAAAGAAAATAAATGTACAAAGAAAAAAAAAACTTCAAAAGCATATGATTATTTTTTTGTTAGATATATAAGTATTAATAATAAGTTTAAAATGTGTAGTTACATTAAAAAGGTATGGGTTATTTACTGATTCCGTCAAATGTAAGAATTTCTATCTTAAAAGTAGATGTATGAAGGGGACTCATGTATGAATTGTTTCTATTTAATTACGTTGTGTTTTGTATGACCTAATATAAATATAATACGTATTTTTTGGTTTGTTCGTGAGGCTGACAAGTAGGTGACTAGAGTACAGACTACTGACTAGTAGTGACGTTACGTTAGGTCGTTGAATCTTTTTTGAGGATTACATAAGAGATGAATGGATCCCTTTTCTTGTGTATTTAAGTTTTTTTTTTTTTTGGTAACTTGTCTATTTTAAGTTTGGCGGTATCATTATCCATGCACTAACAAAGTCACGCAATTTTATTTTATTCACAATAAATAAACATTTTAGTATTCTTTTTCGAATTTCTTTTCGGCAGCAGCAAGTTTATATATTTGAAAATAAGTTTTTTTTTTTTTGACGGCAATAAGTTTTGGTTCTTTTCTAGTGGCATTTTCTATTTTTGTCGCAGCATCTAGATTTTCATTTTTTTACTAGATTTTTTATGAATTAATTTCGAAAGAATATTAAATTGTTTAATAGTACCATATGCTTTACTCTGTGATGAATTGTTTGCGAAAAGTTACTAACTTATACGCGGTTTGCTTTAGAATGTTCCCCTTTTTGCTGGTCAATAAATAAATGAATGTTAACGAAAAATAATAATAAATTAATTTCACTTATAAATGTAACTCTTGCAGGCATATCGATCAACTATATAATATATAAATTGAATATACTGATATATTTGCACTCTTTTTCTTTTTGTCAACACTAAACTATTTATATTCGCAAAAAAAAAAGAGCAAATACATTATACGTAGCTCTATGATTAAAATTTAAAAAGCAGCAAATGATTGTGAATATTACACACAGTCTGGCAGTGTCAAAGACTTAAAGCCCTTGTATTTTTCGTTGCTTCACTCTTAAGGTTTGCAAGTCTAAAGAACTAATTACAGATGTAGAACACTAATGTGAATTTAATCACAGATTTTTGTGAAATGTTGAAGTTCATTGCATCAATATTTGTTTTATTTTGTTGTTAATAACATGCATACAGATAAGTTACTCGTGACTTCTTTTACCTCCTATATTTAATAAATAAATCCAAAATATTTCTTACTTACGCTAGCTTTAAACTTAAAAGCTTAATTATAAAAGCCTATGCTGGATAGCAATAAATTAATTCCTTACGGATAGTTTATGATGGATGAATCAAGATTACGCATGGTAAAACATCAAATGTTCTGAAACATCACAAATCTTCAAAAAGTCATTAATTATAATTATGAAGATGGAAGAGATTAGATTAGGTGCTGTCTTATTAGTTACTAACTTATTATTATATATACAATAAATCAAAGGATAATATGGATGCATTAGAATAGTTTAACATTTCGGGAATAAATGACAAGTTTTCGTGCGTCATTCATTATCGTATACGATTTTGCTCGAAACTTAAGATCCGTGTAGTATAGTAATAAAAGAAAACAACAACCAAAAAAAAACTAAAACAATTACAAAAAATACTAAATTGTAAGTATATATATAGACATGTACATGCTACTACAACTCGCAAAGCATTAAGTTTCATAACCATAATGGCTTCATCATCATCAATATCAAACCACAAGATTCCTAAAACACTATTATTGTGTTTGCTGATCATAAACTTCTTATACCTATTTCAAACTACCTCAGCTGTGACCAATTCCAACTCTCACTTCTCAAGATTCTCGAGACATCGAAGCTCCTCATCAAGAACAAAACAAGGGTTTCTCGCATCGGTCCACGAGAGTGTGAACTATGCTCTCTTGACGCGTTCTCTCGCTTTCAATCTCACTCTTTCTCATCGAGCCACACAAAATCACACGATAGATCCCGTCCACGACTGCCTTGAGCTGCTCGACGATACACTTGACATGTTATCTCGCATTCATGCGGATAATGACGATGAAGATGTTCATACATGGCTAAGCGCAGCACTCACGAACCAAGAGACCTGTGAGCAGAGCATTCAAGAACAATCCAAGTCAAACAAACAAGGATTTCCGATGGATTTCCGCGCAAGAAACCTCACCGGTTTGTTGACCAACTCGCTTGACTTGTTCGTATCCGTGAAGTCGAAACACCGGAGATTCTTGTCGGAAGAGGAGCATTTTCCGAGGTTTGTTACTTCGTCGGAGCGGAGGCTTCTAGAAGCTTCGGTGGAGGAACTAAAGGTTGATGCGGTGGTGGCTACTGACGGAAGTGGGACCCACAAAACAGTAGGAGAAGCATTGGCTACGTCATTAGCGAGTGATGGCAGGACCGTAATTCACCTGAAAGCTGGGACCTATAACGAGCACATCAACATTCCAACGAAGCAGAAGAACGTTATGTTAGTTGGTGATGGCAAGGGCAAAACGGTCATTGTAGGTAGCAGAAGTAACAGAGGCGGCTATACTACTTACCAAACTGCCACCGTCGGTAGGATTCTAAATTCTCTCTCTTTTTTTTTTTTTTTAATTCTTCGGTTCGGTTTTCTTATTGAAATTGTTTGGTACGGTTTTGGTTTAATTTCGATCGGTTAAAAAGATTTTATTTATTGATTTTGAATTTCAGCCGCTATGGGAGAGGGATTCATAGCGCGGGACATAACGTTCGTGAACAGCGCTGGACCCCAATCGGAGCAAGCGGTGGCGCTCCGTGTCGGAGCGGATAAATCCGTCGTGTATCGATGCTCCGTCGAAGGATACCAAGATTCACTCTACACACACTCGAAACGACAATTCTACCGAGAAACAGATATCACCGGCACCGTCGATTTCATCTTCGGAAACTCCGCCGTCGTATTCCAATCCTGCAACATCGTGGCACGTAAACCGTTATCGGGTCAGAATAACTTCGTGACGGCACAAGGGCGGAGCAATCCAAATCAGAACACTGGAATCTCGATTCAAAATTGCAAAATCACGGCGGAGACGATGAGTTATCTTGGTAGGCCGTGGAAGCAGTATTCGAGGACAGTGGTGATGCAATCGTTCCTCGACGGATCGATTCATCCGTCGGGTTGGTTTCCTTGGTCGGGTAGTTTCGCTCTCAACTCTCTGTATTATGCAGAATTTGGGAATTCGGGTCCTGGATCATCGGTTTCGGGTCGGGTTAAATGGAATGGGTATCATTCGGCTTTGACGGTGACGGAAGCGGAACGGTTCACTGTTGCGGGTTTCATTGACGGGAGTATGTGGTTGCCGTCAACGGGCGTTAGTTTCGACTCTGGACTTGTGAAGTGAGCTTTGTAATTATGCTCGTCTGATGATAATTCTCAAACTGTTATATAGTCATTTATGTTGAATTGTGAATAAGTAACGGTGTGAACTGTGAATTGTGATAAATCATTTCTAATTAATTACTACAGCTGTGTGTTATATAATCCCTTTTCTTTTTATTATTTGTTTATTTGGGTGTAACTTCCAGAAAAATATATATATTTATATATATCGAATAAAATCTGAATTTGTTTCAGCATTGTTTGTACTTCTGTGTTCTATGCTTCTATTTCACCATTTCTCTATATGCTTAAAATTATCTCTGTTATTTTCGTTTGTTCTGTTTGGTCCGCAAGTTCAAATAAACATATTTTTTGCCCAAAAGAAACTTGTAGACTTGCATTAAAGTTGTGAACCAAACTGTATGAACATTTGGACCCTAATTGTGGCCTGTGGATAAGGGCTCAGCCCATCAATCAGTGGTTTTGAGGCCTGCAAATAAGAGAGGTTAGAAGAGTTTTTGAAACCCATTGTTAGAGCCCTATATAACGTACTAATGGTAGATTATTAATTTTTGACACCTTGTTTTTACTTATTTTATTTTACTGATTAAGATTTAAGACGCTATTTTTGCGTGTATTTTTGGTAGAACTAACGAATTCATTTTGATCTTTATTTGGTTAAGTTCTTTTATATCGATTTTTTTTGGCAAATGGTTTGTCCATAAATAAATACTTTTCTACATTTTTCCAAATTCTAAACTATGCAAAAATGCCAAGTTGGATGCCGATGGCTTGAGTTTTTATGGAGATCGATATTTCATGTAAACGCCCAAAATTTATCAAAATTTTGTTAGCGATTGAAAATTAGAATATATTTTTTTCTATTTTCTGTGAGAGCCTTACCAACTAACCATAATTGAAGAATAGTGATAAACAATAATTAGAATTTTAAATGAAATAAAAGAGTTTAATTAGGAAGTGGTCTTCGTTTTGAGTATTAAAATCTTGCCTCTCTAACAATAGGCAAGATTGGCCCCACCTTTTCTTTGTCTACGGCTCTGTTTTTTATTTAATTTTTTAATTCAAACATTCAAATAATGAATTACATTTATATTTGCATGTACGTGTGTCTATGTATGTGTACAATAAATTCATCACACGTGCAAACCTTTTAAAGTTTGCACGTGTTTCTGTCCGTTTATTTAAAGTTATGAAGTTTTGGTAAGCAAAAGTGTTACAGTCTATAATATATAGTTGGACAGCAAATATGAACATGTTAAACTAGTACGATATATTCTTTTCTACTGTCGAGTTTCAAACTCATAACATGGTGTTTCTCTTTTCAACGACACCTGAATTTCAATCCGTTTTACTTGGACTTCTCTTTGTTGGTTTTTTGAACAATATGTTTCAACCACAACAAACATATTTAATCACTATTGTCACTAAACAAATAAGATATATGTAAGATAATGTTTCTTTATCAAAAAAAAAGAAGACAATGTACAGTAAAAATGGACGTTTCTTCAATTGTAGGTGTTCACTGTTCAGTAACAGTGTTCTGGTTGTTGAGAATTCTTCAATTCATGTTAATCGAGACTAAAAATCTAGTTTCTTTTTATAGATAAAGTAGAAATCGAGTATCGTTAACTATGTAAAGATTAATTACATAATTTGTGATATCTATTTGGGCTTATTGTAATCAGCTTAAATGCAAAAAGAAAATACAGCACTAACTTTGATGTATCAATCTGAAATTTACCTCACAGTTATCCGTCACTAAAATTAATTTGTAGTATTAGTTTAACGCACGAGTTCATACAAGATCTTATCAAAGCAATAAAAAAGGAAACCTAAGATTATATTATCACCATCCAACAGTTTTCAAACAAGTACGTTATATATAACTAATAAATCAAGCAGAAAATCCTATCTCTTTCTTTTTTTTTCCCGCAATAAGTTACTAACACTATTCTCGGGATGGTTTATTGCTTTGGCTCGTCGGATTATTATTATAGTTTTTTCTTTGAGGTTTGAAAATTTAATGAAAGAAAAGGAGCGCCGTCATGTTATCCACCGGAGAAAGTAAAACGGAGCCACGTCGGAAATTACGGAGCAGATTCGCCGACAGTTTGTAACGTCAAGTTTAATCAGCCGTCTTCTTTTTACACAAAACGTATACTGTAATAAACAACACCCACACTCTTTTTTTTTAGTTTAAGAAAGAAAAAAAATACTGAAAAAGGAGGCGTCAGTGCTGACGTGGATTTTCACACGTTTCCGATTATAAACGTCATTACGATATATTTAGAACTCTTTTCTTTTCTCACTTTAACTATTCTCATTAGTGTTTAAAAAAAACAATTGTCATTTATCATTATTACTGGACCACTGGTATTTGTTCTTTTGTATTTGTTTTACATTTTTTGTTGAATATTTTAGATTTAATCAAGTATCATAGAGTTTTCCCCAACGACTAATTATTAATTTTAAAAATATAAGAGGAGAATCAAATAAAACGAATGGTGTAGTTAATATTAATTATATAATTAAAACCAAAAATTAAAGATAACGATAAGCGAGAAAGAAAAGTGGGGTGGGTAAAGGCTATAGCCATGTGCCTTCATGTGGTGGTTGGCCCATTAGTGGGCCCACTCTACCACTTCTTCAACTCCTCCTTTTAGTTAATTCTATTATTTAATTAATACATTGTTTTCATTTGGTTTCGCTCTTAATATCATTTATTTTTTTGTTGTAAGTTGTTAATTATTTCCCCGAACTCAGTTACCTGTTAAACTTTAAACAAATTTTAGTTATGATAGATTCAAAATCGACACCTTAAAGGATTTTGGTGCTAAATTTCAAGATAGGAAATGTGACAATGATAATTAATACTCAAAATAATTAATGGCGTGAAAAATACGTCCGGCGGCAAAGCGGTAGGGAGAGAGTGATTAACACAAAAGAGATGGGACTAATGCTAAATTATAGCCTTAACCAAACACATATCGTATTTCTCAAGTCTCTCTTCGCTTTTTTTTGTTCTCTTTCTTTTTTTCTTCTTTTGGCTTTTAATATTTTAGTGTATACATAATATATTGGTCAAAACCAAGTGAATTATGTTATATATACCACGAAAAGATATACCATATATATATATATTTCGTTGTTTCTCTCTTGCATGGCGAATATTTTTTTTATATCTTTGATCACTTTAATGTAGCACGTTTATCTTGATGATGCGAGCAGATATTAAGTTTATTAACACTTTTTCGCTCCCAGAATCACAGTTACAGTATTTTTTTTTTCAATTGGGTTACTTTACGAACTAACGTAGAGTTCAAATTCGGGATCGAATAAATATCCTCAATCGGTCGCTTTACGAACGTTTGATTTTTTCTAAATTTTGTTTGGAAGATATCGAGCAAGCAAATCCTTTATTTAAAAAAACGATATCGAACAAGTAATAAATCAATTTATTGATTTTTTGTTTAGTTATTTGTTTATTACTTTGCAATGAAAATGAGCTTAGATGTTTTCCAGAATCATTCCATATAGTCGTCATTAATTGTCAACTAATGGTAACATAAAAACGTGCATATTAGATAAGCTATTCATATATAGCTTACCTAATATTATCATATAATGCTATCTATTAGCTGTTCACGTTAATTAATCCATACGCATTCGTCACTAAAATTATTAACCTTTTATAAAAACTAACTAATAAACATGAAAATATGGTTGAAATCTTATTCCATAATCTGATGTCTGCTCCTAATTGCTCCTTTTCCCGTTTATACAACGCTATGAACCAAAAGGGCTTAATTATTTTGCGTCTACGTAAACATCATCCGAATTATTATTATTTTAGTTGAGACGTATACTAACATTAATGATATATCAATTTATATTTCTATTATTTTCGTGTATATATATATATATATTGCAAAATAGTCTTATAAATATATATATATATATGTATGTATCCAAATTAGCCAAGTTCTGTTAATCTATTGGCATCACCTTTTTCCTTCATCAAGCCAAAACATCGTTTTCCACTAAATGCCCATTTATTTATTTTAGACTTTATAACCCTAGGTATAGGTGTATATTATACTTATCCAAAATACATAGGTTTTGCTAAAATTCACATTTCATTTTAAAATTCTAACACATCATGATTTACCACATCTAATTTTCCACCAGTAAAAAAGAAAATCCAGCAGTGGATACTCTAAACCACAACAGACAATCTCCAAATTTTTACTAATATGATACATTTTTTAATATTTTGTTATTAAATCCCCGAACAGTAGTACAATATAGAATTTTTATTTGTTTTTTCTCACCAATAAAGAATACTTTACCATTTAAACTTCATATTTCAATGCAGCTGAATTTGATGAGCACTAGTTTTCTTCATCTCTTCATGTTTTTTCAATTCTACTCAGATATTTAGAAGATGAACAAAATGTAATCATTAATATTAGCTCTACATGCATATAGTTTATACTTCAAAGTATGTCTTGTGACATAAAAAAACGTAAAAAGAAAAGTTAAATATATTACATAAAAAAAACAATATTTTGTCCTCTCTCTCTCTCTGCGCCTCTCCGTTATTTATTAACCCTAATATTGTGTCACACTGAAAAGAAAAGTTTTATAAAGGTTCTCAACTCAATTGTTCTCTCTTCTCTAAGAACCCCAAACAATGGCCTCTGCAAACAAAACCATAAACACAGACGTCCCTGCAAAATATATTTTTGCCCTCCACTTCCTCCAATCCCTCTCAAATCTCAGAATTCAAAACCCTTTAAATTCTCCGGAAGAAACAACCGATCGCGTGAAGAAGATCAAGATGGCTGCGTACATCTCCATGGCTAGAGCAGCCGGAGGGACTAGCCGGCTATGGAGCAGAGCCCTCTTGCGCCGAGCCGCCAAAGAAAACAATAAGATCATCAGATTTTCAAGAAGGAAGAGGAAGGTGACGTGGCAGATATCATCAGGGCGGCGAGGACGGAGGAGTAGCAACCGGAGAGCTCCGGTGGTGGAGGAGGTGGCGGAGAGGCTGAGGAATTTTGTTCCAGGAGGAGGAGGAATGGAGACGTCAAAGCTGATGGAAGAGACAGCTCATTACATTAAGTGCCTTAGTATGCAGGTCAAGGTCATGCAGTGTCTCGTTGATGGCTTATCTCCGAAATGATCAGCAATCATCATCATCATCATCAGTGATCGATGCATGTAGAGATACGACACACATATATCATAACGCATATATATGTGTATATATTCTTATATATATATACATACGTGTAAGATAGGATACATATATGAAATGTGTGGATATGTATTAGTCTTATACGAAACGTTTTTTCTTTTTCTTTTTCTTGAATTTTGATTTTTGATAATAGGGATTTTATTATTTATCATGGTCGGTATAAATATTAGGGTTTGGGAACTTGCCGTTGGAGCTATATATATATATATAATACTTCTGTATTTTATTTTATTTTCCATCTTTAGCTATGCACTACGTTGGTTCCTCATCTTGATTTGTAATTCACAAATGATGTTTGTATGGATGTAGTTATAATTTATCTTTATATTTAATTATTATTTATAAGATACATTATATTACTATTATCATTAAATATACATTTTTAAAAAAATTATATAGCTTATACGTAAATGATTGTTAATTTAAAAAAAAAAAGAAATTTATAATGTAAATATAGCTAGTCTATGTATCAAAATAAAAAAATGTTAATGGTTTTCACACATTTAAAAAATCATTTTTTTTGTTTTTATAAACTAAAACATTATTTTGTTATATACCTAAACATAGTTCAACCAGTGAAAAAAATAGGAGGATAAAGTGGCCATAAAACATAAAAATAATTAATTTTGCATTGAAAATGTAAAAAGCACTTAAAATGAAACAAACTTTTGGCTAAAACATTATTTAATATAATAGAGAGGAGAGTATATTTGTAGTTTTTGAAACTATAAATCTTTAACTAATGGACTGTTATTTAACATGTGTCACAATCCTTGAATATTTTTTTCTTGAAATTAGTTGACACATTATACGATATTATTGGTTAATTAATTTTTTATAGAAAAAGTATGTAACTGTTTTATAACTCACATTGAATTGAAATGATAAAACAATGGCGTAATCAACAAAAACTACAAAACTACAAAATTCGGACTATTTGTTTTCGTTCTAATCACATTTCTGTTGGTGGGATTATCTACACGTCGTATAGTTATGCAGTTGGTCATACTTATATTTCATACGATTGTCCTACTTTGTAATAATTATATACGTGTGTACATAATTAAATAAATTGGTTGGTCAATTCCAAAAAAATTTCGCATCGAATAGTGATTCGTGCATTTGTATTGGACAAACTTCTAAGCTTTATGGGATTAGTAGAGACGATTTCTAATAAAAAAAATTATCAAAAGGGAAATTGTATTATACTTGAAATAGAAATAGTACAAATTGATGGTTACAGAGGAAATGTGAGTCTGAATCCAAGATAGACTCTGTACAGCATGTCAATGAGTCTTACTACGGAACCTTTCTTTCTTATTCCTCAAAAACAAGAAAAACACGATATATTACAGTTTCCGATGTGCAGAATTACTTTTCGTATCCGATCAACTTAAGTTTTGCAGAGAACTAACATCAGCTTTTGAGTATCTCTCACAGATGAAATCTACTAAGCTTTGTTCTGAGGAAAGCTGATCTGGTTTGCTTGATAATACAGCATTATATTGTTGAATCATGTTGTTATGCCTCAGGTAGAGGACTGTCCAGAGTGTGAGATTCTGACTCTGATTCATCGGTACCGTAATTCCATAGTTCTTTAAGCTCTCCTCTTACCAACCCCAGAATGACGGCCAAACCTAGAGAGAAAGCACAATAGGTTTTGTTTAAAATCGATTGAGAAAAAACCAAGGGCAAGAACAGATGCAGGAAAGGAAACTCAAGCTTCTGGTTTTACCGAGTGTGCAGGGAACGATGTACAATAGCGCAGGCTGGCCATGTCCGTCCATTAGATACAGACCTAGATATGTCAGTAACAAACCTACAAAACAAAACAGGAAGAAACAATGTTTCAGTGAAGTTTTAAGATTGTAAAAATGTAACAGCCATCTCGACAAACAAGTCAATTATGTTACTTTCTGGTCGTGAAAGCCAAACTTATTCAGATGAGGGTGTTATACATATTGGGATCTTTCACGTCTGTTATATAATAAGTATATAACATCATTTATGTTCACAGAGTTAGTAATCCATGACTTACCTATTCCATAGCCGATAGTCAACCATAAGAAGTACCCATTTGATATGACCCTCTTTTTTATTTTGTCATATCTGAGACCAAAGAAAGAGCAAACATTAAAGTCAGAGAGAATTGAACAAACATTAGAGAATTGTCGAGAAAGAATCCTGATGTATGGGTCAAGAGATTTGGAAGATACTCTGGAGAAATAAGGTAAAGATGGAATTCCAAGTTTATTCTTTAAATGCTCTGAGACTGTCTAAGTACCTCGAAGCAAAGGAAATCAGCAAACCGGGGAAGAGGATGTCCCCAAAACCAATCATGTCATAACCACCCCAAGGATCAAAAAACCGAGGAATCCTTAGTAGCATCGGAATGGACTCCCCGCTGCTGCTGTCTCCTTGGGCAACCTACAAACAAGGGATCTCAAATAAGAATATCAACTAGCTAACTTGCCATGGTCTACAAGATTACTCAGTTATTAGACTCAGACACTGTTGATAGGTTATTGAGTAATAAAGTTATTTGTGCATAAAGAAACTAGAGCAAACTGAAAAGATCAATGAATCCTTCTTCATAATAGATCAGATATATATGAAGCACATTTTGTTCATTTGTCAGAATTAGAAAAACGAAACTGGTAGCACATAACAAGCCCAATTCTAAGCTTACCTCGATAAATTGAGTGTAGCAATAGAAACGATAAATTATGGACATCGCAAGAGAAACTCACCACAATCATAACACTCTCGTGGAATATCAATGGCGATATGAAGACCCAGAAAATGTCATAGACAAACGCGCAGCAAAGAAGTACAGTAGCAACCTGGAGTACAGACCACTATTAGCATATAACAGAGAAAAAATTATAAATCACTACATAACAAACTAGATATACTACCTTGATGTTAGGTAATCGAACCACTTGCAAGGCAGTGATCATCAAACATATGCCCTGTCAACAAGATGACAATGACTATTTCAGATAGTGCAACCAAGGAGAACCAAAGCTTCTCTACATGACCTCTTCCTTAATGGAGAGAGGGGAATATAAAACTAAATAGAAAAATAAAGCAGAAGCAATAATAAGATAAATAATGAGAGGAAATGACTTCTAAAAGCATCAACTGATGAAGAAAAGAGAGCTACGAGAGTTACCAAAATGTCTTGGCCAACCCAAGAATATGATGTGTGCCGTTTTATAAACCAGAAAACAGCGAACGCCAAACATAAAATATTCACCAAAAGCGACAACACTGACATTGTCCCAAGACAAGGGAGCTTCACAGATTTCCGACCAAGATGTCTACATTTTCTGCAGGCGGATCAAACATATACATCTATTAAGTGATATTAACCAGAAAAAGAGAGAAGTGAAATAATCAGGAATATTTCGGAATACCTCAATATAACTGCCATAATGATGTTATGCATACCCTGAAAACAACATCCACTTCGTTAAATTGACGGAAAAACACATCTACATTAAATCTAGATACTCTACACAGGTTCAAAATTACCGGATGTTAATGGAATTACCTGCATGCCACCAATGCAGAAAAATATGGTGAGAACCCATACAAACCATGATGACATGAAGTAGAAAAGGAGCAGCAGAAAAATGGAGGCTGTTACAATAAAAAATACAGCACCAGTGACACTTATATCAAGGATTTCCTTCTCTGGGTCCTCTTTTCTGGTCCCAGCACTAGAAATTTCCTGGGAAAAAAATAAATTTAAATTCAATCTTCCTTCTTTGAAAAGAAATTGGTAACTTAGTATCATAACAACCACTAAGTCATAAAACTGAAGTTTTGATCACCAAGTCTACAAGAGGCTGCTATGCAAAGGCAGTTAGCTGTAAATAACATGAAACCATAGCATGCAAAAGTGCTTAACCACTATTTTCTGGCATAGGTACCAATGGAGAACACCAAACAAGGACTTGAAAGATGTTAACCTTTGCTAATATGCTGTAAGATTCATTAGCTTGGTCAGGATCTGTAAGCTCTGACCATAGTGATGCAACAACAACAGTTCCAACAGCCATGAGCAATAAGAAACCAGCTGTGAAGTCCACGACAGGACGATTTGGAGCATACAACAAAAGCTCAACTGCATCATAAAGAAACTGGACTTAGCCTAGAAGAGATTTATAAGTCAACAAGCATATTTAATGGCTGAGAAAAAACGAACTGCGAAATCACAACGGCTCACCACTCTTTTTGCCTACCATAGACCTGTTGAGAGCATCCCCGGTTGACTTAGAGATCATTAAGACAGGTATGCTCACATTTAGAGATGTGTCCTTTTCCATACATCCCATCTCATCAAGATCTGATAACAGATGACGACTAAGAGAAATGACACAAAGCTAAGAAAGACGAAGATATCAATCGAAAACCATATATACTAAAAAAGAAACCTTCTTTGTCATTAATGACCAATAAAGCAGAAGCACCAGCTGCCTCAGCATGTTTAGCCTTCTCTGTGAAAGCACAGTTGCCACGGATCGACAACGCAATATGACCATCTAACTGGAACAACAAGAATAGAAATACAATGAACATTGCAAAAACTCAGCTTGAACCTCCAAGATCTAACTACAATCCCAAATCAGATGAATCTGTGAAAGCCATAGACTTAAAGAGAATGGATTGCAGAGTGTAAACGAGGAAAAAAGATACTGACCCTGGAAGAGAGATTGGAACATGAGTCCAAAGGATGTACAAAAGTAGCCGGGAATCTAACGGTTTGATCAGCATCAGAAGGTAACGATGCCCCAAATTGAGCAGTTAAGCCAGTGAAGTAGTCACCTTCAACACCATCAACCCAATTTAAGACTTTAACCTGTATGACAATGAGACCAAATATAGAAGAGCCCAAATAAATTAGAAAATCGGAGAGAGCTGAAGCAAACTCGACTCGATCAATCAATTCCATTGAAGCAGATGATGATTGAATACGAAACAAAGAAATCGAATTTACCATTTGAAACTTATTGGTACAGCCAGCCGACTCGAGGGCTGAATCGTCGGTCCAGGACACATCGTCGGCCGCCGCTACCGAAAGACCAAGCAGAAGAAAAATCACTACTGTCGCCAAGAATCGGTGATTCGGTAGATCAAACGACGACATGACGCAATCGACGGAGCAAATCGGAGAGAAGAAGAAGAAGAAGACGAGACAAAGTGTTGCGGTTAAAATCTTATGGGCGATTATTGTCTTTTTTTTTTTTTTAATTGTTTTTCTCTAAATTTGGCCATTATTTTAATAATTCTTTAATTGTTGATAAAAACTACATAGATAAATCATAAATTTATCGAATTATGTATTTCGATGATAAAGATTACAATTTCCAGCTACGTACTTAAATATTTAGGGAAAGAATAGATATGATAAGAAAGCAAATAATTAATACTCTTACAGATGAGTAAACCAAATAGAAGCAACTAGCACTAGAGAGGTAAAGAGAACACCTAGGGTCGCAAATTCGTTTTTGGAACGCGACTTCTTTGTCTTTGCTGCCTCTTCTCTGAGAATTGTGTGTGTGAGAGCTCGACTTTGCCACTTTGATAAGACCTCGTTCCTTTTTGGTAGTTGTGATAAAGGAGAAATACTAATGATGCTTTGAATTTTATAAAAAAGTCCTTCTCAAGATAATCTTTAATACATGAACAAAAAAAAAAAAGATAATCTTTAATAAAAAAAAATTAACAAGAATCGGTATTGGGTAAGGTTCAAATTCACCATCATCATATTTAGAGCGATTAAAATCTTATAACAATGAAAAAGAACTGACAAAACTGAGTTGATTTAATAGCTCAGGAAATATAGGCGTTGACAAAAAAAAAAGGAAGATATAGGCAAAATAATGATTTCTTGAACAGACTTGAAATATTCAGTCGACTTGTAATACTCAGACGACTTGTAGTATCAGGCAAGCTGCAGTTAAATGAAACAGACTGTTTAAATCAGCAAATGCTAAAGTAGGGGCCTTGAGTTAGTATTCCAGTGACTTGAAGTCAAGACGCGTCACTGAAATTCGGTCAATCCACTTGGTCATCCAACTCACAGCGAATCTGTGCAAAAAAAAAAACTGGATCTAGAGGGATTAATTTGGGCCTAAGACCTGGAGGAACCTCCAGATTATAAAAAAAAAAAAGTCTTATAACAAAGAGAAATCTATTCTCTATCTCGGTATGTTTAACAAAAAACAAGAAAGTTTTGTGGCGTAAACAAGATAGTTTCCTCAAGCAATTGGACCCGCTCTTTGAGTTTGAAGACTAATTAATTGGAATTAACCAAACCTGTTTCCAAAAAAAAAAAGAGTTAAATTGGAAACTGAAAAAAACAAGAAAAATCAGAATATAAATAACCAAAAACTGTTTTTAACCCAAAAAAAAAAAAAAATCTGAGCTCATAAACACCTTTGCCTTTAACAAGACATTTTGCGAAAGACTCTTCTCCTCCTATATGAAAGAAGACTTGTTAATGATAATATGAATGCTAACCTTTGAATTGCAATAAAATGAGATAAACGAGATAAAACCTCTTTAGCGAAACTCTTTTTATTTGCAAGAATAGAAGCATCGAACATCTCTTTCTCCTCTTGTGTGGCAACAAGCTTTATAAGAGAATGTGATATGTATCTGCCACATCTGATGTATGCGCAGAGAATGTTCATTTCACCTTCTAAGATTTCTGGTACTATGCGTCATGACACAAAATAGACAGAGCAAGTAAAAGTAGAGATTTGTGTTTGCAAAACATACTTTCACAGCAGCTTTGACAAATAAAATGGCCACAACCAAGGTTTCGGCAAACTTGCTCAAATAAATAACATTGAATCTGTTATAGCAAAACCAACAAGCAGTGTCAAAGTAGAATTTTCCAAAAGTTCAAAAACCAAAAATTTAAAAGAGATCTATAGAATACCATTTTAGTATTAAAAACGGGTTGTTTAACAAAGTAGGTTGTAGACATGTAGATATTGATTAGATTGTAAAAAATCATCATTGAACACTAGTTCGTTCCTACAAAAAAAAAAAATCAGAGTTCATCCAACAGAAAATGAAAGTAAACTAAAATAAGAGAATTTGTTTTCGTTTTTGTTGGAGATCGAGATCAGAGAGACATGGTTCCTACCATGAAAATCGTATTCGGTCTCTTGTCATTTGTCATTGTCCGTATCAGAATATCATCGGTATTTTCTTTTTTTCTCTCTTTTTTTCTTTATTTTCTAAAAGTTTAATTGAAAGTATTAAATTAATATGAACATTTATTCGGTCTTGACACAAAAATTCATTAACGCGGAGTGATGCAAAATTTTGTACTCTCCCTTTCAAATTAGTTGTCGTTTAAAGTTATTTCACACATATTAAAAAAACATTTAATTTTTCAGTTTTACCCCTAGTTAATATTTATTTGATATTATTTCATTGGTCAAGACATTAAAACAAAAAGGATAAAGTTAAAAATCTTATCAAATATATGCATTGAAAACATAAAACAACAACTAATATGAAATGAGTTTTAAAGTCTAGAACGACAACTAATATGAAACGGAGGGAGTAATACTTATAAACAATAAATAAAATACCAACCTAATCTGGATTTTTGTTATTGAAGATTTATTTAGTTCCATCATCAAAATTAATTAACGCAAAACCAAACTAAATTTTGTAATAATATGAACAAAATATATATATTTTACCAATCAGAAAACTGGCTTTTGTTAATAAAGTTTATTTGGTCAGATGGACAAAAAAAACATAGAAACGCAAAATCAAATTCGTAATAATACAAATAATAATATATAAATTCCGGAACCGAGTAAACGAAATAGACTCCCTTTATTAATTGATATACAGAAATAAATTAATAAGAAAACTAAACAGGAAGGGAAGGGAAGGAAGGAAGCGCAAAGAAAAATAAAGAAAGGCCTTAAAAAAAACAGAGAATAGAGAGCTCCCTCAAAGAAACTCCTCTGACGTTTTTCTCCACCCAAATCTCAAAGCTCCTCTCTTTGTCTCCTGCTGCGATACTGTTACTACTAATCTCTCTATCTGTCTCTCCCAAGTTTTTTTTTTTTTGTGGAGATCGAGATCAGTGTGAGACATGGCTCCTGCCATGAAGATCGTGTTCGGTCTCCTGACATTTGTCACTGTCGGAATGATCATCGGTACTCTCTTTCTCTCTCTCCCTCTTTTCTATTTATAGTCGGTACGCAAGGGAAAATGATGATTGCCTATCTACATTTGATTTGGCATTTCCATCTTCAAAGTTAATATATTTTTCTCCCGGCCGAGTTGAAATTGCTTCTTGTCATTGCCGAGATTCTCTAATCCGAAAATTTTATTGGGAAGATGACTATGAAATTGACTTTATGATTAGAAATTGAAACGGCCCTTTGGGTTAACTCATGGAGATTGTGCTTCTTTTTTCTCGGAATCTACAGGTGCCTTGTTACAATTGGCCTTGATTAATAGATTGGAAGATTCGTACGGTAACTCTCCTTTCTTCCAAACTTTATTATACCTTGATGTATGTTTTGGAAATAGAACTGTAAGCATGTATAATGTATTGTTTCATGCCAAGTGTCTTCTGTAAGGGCAGTGGAGACAGTATTATTATGTGGCAGAATTTGCAAGATTACATCAATTTGTTTTTGGCTTTTACTAGATCAGGGCTTTTATTTGTAGTTTATGCTTAATATAATGAAGATATCATCTTTGTGATGTCCTATTTCTTCTTATTTAGGAACTGGATTTCCATCCCTAAGAGGGCTTCGGGGACAGAACGCCCGTTATCTTCGAGGTCGGTGTGATCATTTCTAGCTAAAATTATACTTGGATATAGCTTCATTCTTTACTATCTGAGAATCATAGCTTTAGGACAAGACTCTTCTTTGAGAGCTTAATTTATGGATATGTTATGATACAGAATCTATAATGTTATTTTCAGATGTTTCTCGGTGGTCAAATGATAAAGATGCAGAAACGTTACGTCTTGGCTATGTAAGTTTAACATATCCATTTTGCGATTGTTTTTCTTTCTCAGAGCCTATCTTTATTCTTTACACTTCCAAAGTTAAAAGAAATGGTAAATGGATAAGAAAGAAAAACTTGTAAGTAGTTCTACTAAGAGATTTCGTATAGATATATATATATATATATATCCCTTTCTGAAAAAACAATTACACACATATGTATAGTTTTTTTTTTTTTGCTTCTGTAAAATCGAGGCCCGTTCTGTTTGCTTCCAGCTAATATCTATTTGCTTTAGTGCAGGTCAAACCTGAAGTAGTTAGTTGGTCCCCTCGAATTATTGTGCTTCATAACTTTCTAAGCTCGGAGGTATATACAGCCCTGTAAATTAATGCTAGTTCATTGAGTTAACTTTGTAGCAATGAGTTAACTGATCATTGAATATTCTGTTCTTGCTGATGTTAGTCCTTAAACTAGAGGTGGAACTTTTTCTTATCATCTTCATTCTAGCAAGGATAAGATAAGATTTGAAAAAGAAGTAAAATTTTAGGCTCAGTTCTAAGCATTATCATAAGAATTAGCAAAAGAGCTTATGACATATCTTTTGTCTTGTCATTAACATTACTTTGTTTGTTTCTCCTGATTTATATATATCTGCAGGAATGTGAATACCTAAAAGCAATCGCCAGACCTCGCCTTCAGATTTCCACTGTTGTTGATGTAAAACCGGAAAGGTACTGCACAATAGCTTCGTTTTTACTCCTGGAAATTGAGATATTACTTCCATTCTCTGCCTTAGATTGTTCTATTGTTGCAATCAGAAATTGGACACGAGTATCAATGCTCTAGTTATCCATTTTGTTACTTTCTTATTACTTTCTCCTTGCTTAGGGAGTTAAAAGTGATGTGAGGACAAGCTCTGGAATGTTTCTAACTCACGTAGAAAGAAGTTATCCAATAATACAGGTAGGTCACTCTCTAATATCTTAAAAAGGTATCATTTTGGTCAACTTGACATATTTGTAAATTGTATTCCTTTTCTTTTGCTATTAGGCTATTGAAAAGCGAATTGCAGTATTTTCTCAAGTACCAGCTGAAAATGGAGAACTCATCCAAGTCCTAAGGTGCGTACACAAGTGCTACCTGACTATATTTTGAAAAGTTGAAGCAAATAAAGCTGTTTTCTTAGTTTGATGAATCAAAATCTGCTGCAGTGCAGATATTGAGCCAAAACAGTTTTACAAACCGCACCATGATTACTTTGCCGACACTGTAAGTCTTTAGTTCTGTTTTCTTTGTATATCATTATTATTGGTGGAGGAAGCTCTTGCTCTGATAAAAAAACGTAAAGGATTATGGAACAGTGTATAGTTTTTGGTTTGATTCATAACGTGTAGTTGGATAGTAGTTACCTTATCTTCTCCCTTGTTTGTCATCTTAGAACAATTAGTGTGGAAAGTAAGTTTATCTTGTGTGTTTCATCATACTTGCTCGTTTCTTTTCTTATGTGTTTTCAACGCAGTTTAACTTAAAGCGTGGTGGTCAGCGCGTAGCAACTATGCTTATGTATTTAACAGATGACGTCGAAGGAGGAGAAACTTATTTCCCTTTGGTATAACTCTTCCTCTTAGGGATCTCTTTAGCTCTGCAAATTGTTTATTATATCTTTTCATGCGAATTTTCAGAAATGAAAAGAAACAAATTGTTTAGTATATTTATCTCTTTGAAATGCAGGCTGGTGATGGTGAATGCACCTGTGGTGGCAAAATCATGAAAGGCATCTCTGTTAAGCCCACCAAAGGAGACGCTGTTCTCTTCTGGAGCATGGTTTGTTTCCTCTTTCTGCACAAACATGAATCATTTGAACTGCTTTGAGTTCAATTTCGTCGTATGTTTTTCAGGGACTCGATGGACAGTCAGATCCGAGGAGCATACATGGTGGATGTGAAGTTCTGTCCGGAGAGAAATGGTCTGCTACTAAATGGATGAGGCAAAAAGCTACTTCTTGAGGGACTTAAAACATATAAAACCAAAGGAACCACAGGGACTTATATTGAAAAATGTCATAGAATCTCAGAGTTTTGATTTATTCTCTTTTTGACCCTTCAATTTCATAATCTATCATTTACATACATATATTGATAAGTGGACATGTGTCAGTTCCCACCCAAACAACTCTTGGTTACTGTAGCATAGCGTGACAAAATATTTCACTGAAAAGCATATAATATCGAAGTATAGTGGCATTTTTGGTAAATAAGAACAGTGTCCCATATATTATAATAATCGCATTTTTGGTGAACGGCTCTTGACTTGCTTCAATCTTGACCACAGCAAACTGAAACCATGGCGGCTTCTCTTCAATCAGCAAACCCTACATTGTCCCAAACCCTAGCTTCTCCGAACAGATCATCATTCGCTTCCTTCCGATCTCCATTTCTCAGATTCGATTCCACCTCCGTCTCTTTCAATTTCAAACCCCTCGTCGTTTCGAGAGAAGCAGCCTCAGCGTTCGTCACACGCTCCGCCGCCGAACCGCAAGAGAGAAAGACCTTCCATGGCCTCTGCTATGTCGTCGGTGACAACATCGACACTGACCAAATCATTCCCGCCGAGTATCTCACACTTGTCCCATCGAATCCAGACGAATACGAGAAGCTCGGTTCATACGCGCTAATTGGACTTCCAGCTGCTTACAAGGAGCGATTCATTCAGCCAGGAGAGATGAAGACGAAGTACTCAATCATAATCGGCGGCGAAAATTTCGGATGTGGATCATCTCGTGAACATGCTCCGGTTTGTCTTGGCGCGGCGGGAGCTAAAGCAGTGGTTGCTCAGTCTTATGCGAGAATCTTTTTCAGGAACTCTGTGGCTACGGGAGAGATTTATCCGCTGGATTCAGAGGTTAGGGTTTGTGATGAGTGTAAAACTGGAGATGTTGCGACGGTTGAGTTGAGGGAAGGTGATAGTATTCTGATCAATCATACGACGGGAAAAGAGTATAAGTTGAAACCTATTGGTGACGCTGGACCAGTCATTGACGCCGGAGGTATATTTGCTTATGCTAGGAAAGCTGGAATGATTCCATCTGCTGCAGCTTGATTTTGCAATCAGGTAATGATATAATCAAACTGTAATTGAGCGGTGATCTCAAGGTTGTTCTCTGTTATGTAGTGAATGGTGTATGAGATAGAATTGTTGAGTAATTTGGGAAGCTTGACATTGATGCAAAACATAGTTTTTTTCTCCTCTTCTTGTACCGTAGTAAAGATTCTGGTTTTGTGTGAGAAATGAGAATATGGTGTAGATGATAGGAAGGAGTTGTTGATTTTGTGTGAAGATTATGTTTGGTTTTAGATTTGTCACTTATCAGGTGTTTCAAGTGTCGTTCTTCTCTTCACTTAAAGACTTAGTTTACCAGTTCTTCTTGTATGTATTTCTCTGGTTCAATTAGATACTAAAACTTGAACATCTCTAGATTACGGTTGTTGTGGGTATTGAACTTGTGTAGAAGTTATGTTGTTGGTTGATCTGTTTAATGTTTTTCCATGCTTACATCAGGCTTGAGTGTCCAATAGTACAAGTGTGGAAGAAAACATCCTTCATCATCTTATTTTTGATGTCTGTAAGCCTCTCCTTTTTTCTTATTCGTTTTTGTTCTATTTGTTTTGCAGGGGTGAAATGCATGTGCATGAGAGTTCTCTTCAAGGGTATGTTTCTAATAAAAAGAACAATAAGATGTATGTTTCCCAGAGCTTATGAACCTAATCTATGCTTTTATGAATATATGACTAGTTTTGGTTTTAGTCTTTTGTTTCAGTGGGTTTTTTCTCTACATTGGATGTTATAATTGCTAAAAATGCCTAGTTTCCTCTTTGCGCTTATCTACGGAGCTTTGTTTTTCTCAAACAAGACACTCTTATTTATGATGTTATTACACACTTTTGTCTGGAAAAAGTATAAATTTAAAATCTTCTCTTCTCTTTTTGTTTCACCGTGACCTACTCAAGCGCCTCAAAACGCACGTTTGAAATTCTAAATTTCTCTTTTTATATTCTTTTCATCGCGAGCTCTCTCAATCAATCATCAAAGAAAAGAAACAATCGCGTCTTCTCTTCTTCCTACATTTCCCCGAGCCTTACCTTCCTCATCAAGCAAATCTTCTTCTTCCTTGGATCCCTTCCGATTTCTTTTTTCCTCAGATTCAACGGTTCCACTTCCATCATCCCCTCCTCTATCTCCCTCACTTCACGTTGCACATCCTCCACCACTATCGTCCCGTGCTAGCGGCTGCAGGAACCGACTCTAACGAAACACTAGCCAAAACCACCTTCCACAGCCTCTGCTTCGTCTTAAAAGACAACATAGACACCGACCAGATCATCCCAGCGGGATGCACTACCATCTTCCCATCTAATCAGCGAGAGCGTGACGAGCTTGCTGCTCATGCTCTCTCCGGTCTCCCAATCTTCCACAAAACCTGGTTTGTTGAGCCAGGAAAGATCAAATAAAAATACTCAAATCATAATCGGCGGAGAAAACTTTGGTTGCGGATCGTGACGTGAACACGCTCTGGTTTTTCTAGGAGCAGCCGGAGCTAAAGCCATTGTAGTTGAGTCTTACGCAAGGATCTTTTTCCGTAACCCGGTGGCTATGGGAGAAGTGTTTCCGCTTTGAATCAGAGGTTAGAGTCTGTGAGTGTCTTCGCTTTGAATCAGAGGTTAGAGTCTGTGAGGTGTGTAAGACAGGAGACACGGTGACGATCGAGCTGAGAGATAGTGGCGGTTTACGCATAACTCTTCAAATTTAAAGATGTGTGTTTGGAGTTCTTTATTTTCTTGACTTTTTTGTTTGTTTGATTTGATGTTGTTACCTGAAGAATAAGAAATCAAAAGCCAATAAACAAGACATACAACGAGTATCAACAAGCTACGATCCGATATCCGGAGATTTAGCAAGGTAGAGTTAGTGTAAAAGTGAGTGTCGTAACATTGTTTATGATTAAATATAAAAGTAGAGTTCTTTAAAGAAGATAAGGTATTTCCTTCGAAAAACACTCTCAAAAGAAAAAAGATATCTTCAATCTCTCCCTGCTATTTCTTTTTTTTATTAATAAAAAATTTAAAGACCCCTAAAAAATCACAGTTAGGGATGGTCTTAATATTCGACTACCAATTAATTTAGACCAAATTGGTTTGGTTTACTCGGAAGTGGGAACTGCACGGTTTAACAAACCGGTAAAAAGAACCGTTAAGCGATTGGTTCAAAAAACAAGACATCGCTAAACCTAAATTTGAGAGTCTTTATAACGCCGCTATTCTTCTCCATTGTCTGTATACTCTGAAAAAACATGGCAACCACAGAGGTAAAACCCTCCACCCTCAAAAACCCTAAAAGAAGGCGTAATCCATCACTGGGTCCGAAGAAAGATAAGACGAAGAACAGGACTAAGAAGGCGAAAGTTCTTACCTTTGATAAGACCATTGAGAAGAGTAAAAGAAACGACCAGAAAAGCGAAGAGGATGATGAGCAGCTGTATTCGGAGCCAGTCTCTGCATCTGAACAGCTTAGCTACTTCTTCAATTATCTTGAATCCGCCATTGGTATCCGGGTTTCTTCTTTAGAGCCTCGATTCCATTAAAGGTTCGTCCTTTGTTTTATCTTAGCTCAGTCTCTATCAGCTTCTCATATTATTCATCAATACTGATTTAAGTAATATCTTATGGGTTAAGGGCTTTAGATTCCAAAATTTCGAGCTTTGATGTTGATTCTTATAAACTGTAGATTGTTTTGTTTGAATGCAGATAAGTGTATAGTCGAGTTATCTCAAAATATGGATCAAGATGAAGCAACTTGGGAGAGCAAATAAAGATGTCTTATGGTTCTTCATGGAGAAAGACTCTTTGTGAAGAAGAGACACTTGAAGGATTATTGATCCTGGGAAACCCATCTGTTCTCGTCATTAGTTCCTCTGCTCTGAGATCTTTGGAACTTCTAAGGTATATCATTGTAAATTTGTGTTCTTGTATCTTTGTTATTGTTTGATTGAATACGAAAGTGCTTAGACTAAGTCCTGTCTCATATCTGTAGGGGTTTGCATTCACTTACTAAGCAATGTCCAGCAGTGAAGTTGTTCGCAAAGCATTTGAAGGTTGAGGAACAGGTAGTGTTCTAATCTTCCAAGGATTTGTCTATAGTAGAGAAGTGAAATTTAAATCTAAGCATGTAGAGAAAGAGAACAAATCGAAACTGCCATGTTGGGATTTTCTGTATTGAATCTTGTTTTACTTCTCTTGTGTGGGATGTTTGTTTCTTGCTTCAATAGAACTTTTGGGATATGATGACAACAATACGAAATCTCTAAGGCTAATGCTCTGCAGATAAAAATGTATTTGCACGTCAGTCTGATCCCATTTTATATATAACACTAAGAGTTAGTGTAAGTAGTTCATTTTTTCTTCTCAATTTCATGAAAGGATTTGGGAAGTGATGATAAGATATATCGATATGTCATAGGCACATGCAATGCTGAACAACATATTTGCACGTCAGTCTGATCCCATTATATATCTATCCATCATTACAAAGCATTTATGCATATACTCATGTCATTCATCCTCTCTGTTTTCTTCTTGATAAGAGTCTGGGAAATGATGATAAGATATATCGATTATTTCATAGGTATAAGCAATGCTGAACAAAATAGTTGCACTGCTGTCTGATCCGAGGCTCCCAGGTCATAAGAATATAGTGAATGTCGCATATCGTAGCCTTTCATTTTTATTTTTCCTTGTTGTCTAGGTGGAATTGATGTGATATAGAAATATCTTTTGGTTGTAACTGTTCTCTTCTTTGGGATCAAGAAAAAAAGAGGTTGATGGCATATCTCTTTGCGGCTGAAGCAATCTTTATTTTGCAAGTCAGTCTGATCATAGTTTTCTCGTATAAATATCTAAACACTCCATATTTTTCAAAACATACAACTGCTCTTAAGTCGTATGGCTTCTGCTTTGGTCTGAAAGTGAAAGTCTCGTATAAAAAAAAGCAATCTTTTTCAGAAAAAATCTTGGTTTGTTTTCTCAGTTGTGTTATAGATTTCTCAATCTTATTTTTATTTTTAGTCAAATTATTAACTCAAGTTCATTGCGGTGCAGATATCTCTGTTGAAGCAACGGGTTAATATTGGGAGTGGCACACCAAGCAGGTTAGTAAATGTCTCATCACTTGCTTCAACTTATATCAAATCTCTTTGATTCTTGTCGTATTGTATGTATCTTCATACCTTCTAGCTCTAGCTCCTGATTGTTCTCTTGCTTTTTGTGTGCAGAATCAAAAAAGCTGATCGATATAGAAGCTTTAGGACTTTCGCGGTTAGATATGATTGTGCTTTATATGCACACAGATGTCAAGGGATTTTCTTATTCATATTACCCCAAGTCAGGTTGGTTTTTTCAACTCTTGAATATGCAGTTCCGTTATCATCAAACTAGTGAATTTTTCTGATTTTTTGTTTGTTTGAGATTGCAGAGATGAGTTTTGGGATTTGTATAAGAACTGCTTCCACCAGAAGGTTTTAGAAGGAAGATTACGTATCTGTCTATATGGTCCAAAGCCACCAGCTCCAAAGCTTAAGAAGAAGAAAAAGAAGAAACATATATGACTTTATTTCTTATTTGTATCAAATTCTTAGTATTTTCAAAAAAAAAATCTATAAATTTTTGACCTCTTCAGTGAATTCTTACATGACCGGAGATGAAATCCTGGCATAAGCTGTTTTGTAACTGTATCAAGTTTTGATTTTTATTTAACGAATCTATAATGTACACAGAGATAAATTCATCATGTAGGTTTAACTTAGAAACTAGGTTTTACATACAACTTAATACACTTTTGTCTAGAAAGTCAGCAAATTTCAACTTTTTGAAAACATGGCTCTCTTCAACTTAAAGTAAATCGTGAAACAATAGCAGCGAAACTATTTATCTTTGCAATGTGTCGAAGTGTTATTAAATCAGCAGTTCATCACAATCCTATTTAGCTCTGATTTTGTGATACTACTTGGATTTGTTTTACTACTTGATTTATTTATATATATAGAGAGAGAGAGAGAGAGAAACATGAAACGCTTGCGAGAGAAATGCAATCTTGTGTTAGTGTTCTTTGGCCTTAAAGTAATGGCACTAGATTCACTGGAAAAAAAAATCCGCTCAAAGTCAAATCAATGAAAATAATATTCTCTATATATAAAAATAAATGTATATATATCTGAGATGTGTGTATGTGTGTTTTGGGATTGTGCAATAGATGGTGATTGGTAAAGAAGATCCCACAAATGAAGAAAATAGTGGAAACAGCACCCAAAGAGCTTCTAGATGTTTGACTTTAGAACTTTCCATTAAACAAGAAACATTCAAATTAGTGTCTTTTTAGTTTTCTGTAATAATGATCCCATTATAACATACTTTTAAGATAATGTAGATTTCTCATTGCTTTTGCTCTTTAGTGCACAGTACATAGTTCTGTCTAATTA